>CM043117.1:21794738-22434917 GCA_023701765.1 Hylyphantes graminicola
TTTTAAAAAAATTACTCGGTCAAATATGAATTACTTGATGCTCAATGTAACACACAACACCAACGGAACGAAAACTTATAACTTTTTTTATAAAAACTGTAAAATCGAGTAACAAAGCTTATTTTATTAACTATAAGCTAGTTACACATGAGGAACATATAAAAAAAATTTCAAAACATATCTTTAAAAATTAAGCAAGAATTGGGCAATTTATTTCTTGAAACACACGGAACTATTTTGACAATTAAGCAAATTCCATTTCGTGACAGAAAGAAACATGACATAAGACAACTTTCTTGGCTCTTAAAAAGTACTAAATGTTAATTGACTGTCAAAAAATTACCATGGGGTGATGCAAATGAAGGTCTTGATTATAAAAAACGCTGAATTTTTCATTCAAGAGAAAATACTTAAAATTAATTGGGTTAAAACATGCCGTGACTGACATGACAAAATTGAGACACAGATTTTGAGTGACCTTATATTATTACCATTTGCTCTTAACTGGTATGCATTTCAAGTATATAATTTTTTTGGAACCAATATAAGATTCTAATGTGCCAACCAGAAAGAAAAAATTAAGAAATTTATAATAGTAAAATATAATAAATATTTATTAGCGTGACTGACATGACAAATGTGACAGACATGACAAAGTTTTGATGTTCTATATTTAACTCAAATTTTAAATTCAATGTTAGAATTTTTTACGAACGGTTTATTTTGAGGTATAAAAAGAGAAAATAAAGTGTCAAGAATTTTTGCCGATTAGATTTTGTTCAAAATTAAAAAAGTTGACATTTAAAAAATGATTTCTACGGCGCATTTTCGTGGAATCAACCAATCAAGGAAACTGGAGTGGGAGTTGACGTGTAACATAAAAAAGGAAGATTTATCCTGAGAAATACATTTATTAAAATGCGTGCTCGTAGAGGCATTCATGTATATAGGCAAAAAAAAACATAAAACAAATAAATCCTTTACAAAAAAATTTAAAGCAATCGCAAAACTTAGACCTTGAATAGAAATTTATCATATAACTTATTATTTTGCTTTCAGTTTTATAAGTTTATTCTTTGTAGCCGAGTTTTTTTCAACAGTCTTGGTCTTTTACGCTATGAAAGTTTCAACCACCTGCTCTGGCAGATGTACACATTTGAGGATGAGTTGGATGTTTACATTGGAGATCATTAGTAGTTGAATTATAGAGTGCTTCAGATGTTATTTTGTATTTCCTAGTGACCATCGTCTTATACAAAAGGTATGTGTCGGCCATCGTCCAGTCTTCAAAGAACCTTGCGGATATTGTCCGAAACTTAATGCCAAATACCAAAGTCCTTCATATTTCGCAACCGGACATACCTTCCAAAATAACGGATATGAACCCACGGGTGACTTCGGTCCCGGTACCAGGAATACGAAAAATTCACCAAGTTAAATGTGACTCCGGCAGTAACATTGAACTGTTCAATACAGCTATATAAAAATTGTGCTTGCTATTGTTGTGTAACTTGCAATGTGGTAGGAATTACTTTTCACCCGTTAATAATTTAAGAGTAATATTTAAAATTATTAATTGAACTTTTATATTAATTATAAAAAATTAAATAAAAAATGTGCTTTACAAAGCTAAATAATAAATAATTGTGTATTTAAATATGCCACAAAATTCCTATATTTATTTATTTGCCAACCAAAGTGTTTATCATTAAAAACATTAGGATTTTTCAAGCTGAACTGTAAATCAATTCGCACGCTGTAACACACGGAACGTTGAGTGCAACACACGTGACGGCGCTATTTATTTTATTGTAGTCTGACTATTTGTAACTCAGATTTCCAACGCCACTTTTTTTAAAGCTTGTTTACTTAGCTTGCTATTGATATTTTTTATTTTCATGAGTATTTGCATAATTCGCAGAATTATGCAAATAATAGAAGAAGAAAAGAAAATAACTCTGTTAAATGGAAACACACGTGACGCGAAATGAAAAAATTATATCTGCGTAACTTTTTAGTTTAAAAAGATTCTGATTAGCTTAATAAGATCATTAAACATCTGAGAAAAGATATAAGTTGTCATCTTATTTGTTTTATACTGCTTTCCAACCAAAAATGTAACAAATATACTGAAAATGTGGTCCGAATGTAACACACGGAACGCTGGAATGCTCCTTTAGCCTCAACACTCTACCCTATTTCTACGTTTTAGCTTCTTCGATCAGTTCTTCAAATAACACGTACAAAAAACAACCTATCATCTGTTTTTCGCATCCCAAATATCGTCCGCTTTATTACGAGAGTGTAATGGAAGATTCTTGTTGGCGCAGTTTAATCCCGTGGCGGAAATTTCCGACACTTGGCTCCTTGGAGAGCTTAGGAAAATATTGACTGTTGCGATAGGTTTTCAAATTGGATCATTACTTTAGCCATGGAGGCCAGAATAACATAAAAAGCTGAAAGGGCTGAAAACAATGATAAAACCGATATCTAAAGTGAAGCCATGATAGCTTGAATGATACTTATTTATCATTGCGTTATATATGTTACCGATAAAACCCGAAATCAGCTAGAACTAGAAATAACTAGTGAAAACTAGTTTTAACTGATGTCACTAGTTAAAACTAGTTTCCACTAGCTAAAACCTGCTATTGCCAGTTAATACTAGTTTTAACGAAATGGATTGGATTAATCTAGTTTAAACTATAATACATATTAGATAAAATTAGAATTAACTAAAAATAGCATGATTTAGGATAATAGGTTTGGATTAGTTTTGTTAATTACTTGGCTGAAATGCAATGAAAGCGTTTGGATATTGGAAAACCCTCCCTTAAGAACCGTGCATCGAGTGTTTTAAGGACTCCATTGTCGCAATAAGATTAGACAATTAACGTTCATATTAAATAATAAGTGAAGCATTCGCAGTTAGTTCTAATTTTATCTAAATTATCTAAACATGTTAGATAATTCTAGTTTCGCCTAACTACAACTAGTTTTAACCATAGCAATTGGTCAAACACGGTATTAACTAGTGAGATCCAGTTTTAGGTAGAGGAAACTAGTTTTCACCAATGGCTTCAGTTAAAACTAGTTATCACTGGTTAGTTCTAGTTATAGCTGATTACGGGTTATAACGGTAACATATACAATAAATTTAATATTATTCTTAATCTTATATCGGAAAGATAATGTAAGAACTTTTATTTTTTAGGATCTTTAACACAACCTTCAGTACAGTCACTAGAAAATGATTCGACTACACTGATTTAAAAAGTTTGTTATTTTAAAGAAAAAAACTGCCATCTACTGCGCCAGAATGATATGGATATTTTCCAGAGAAATCTACTTTATGTGGATAATTTGTACTTTGGATGCAAAAGTTGTTTTTCCACAAACACATTACAAACTATCTTTTTTTGTAAAGATTTTATCTTAATTTAATTTTTTTTAAATTTCATTTCAACTTTAAAACAGCATTTTCTTTTTTCAGAAAAAAAACTGTTTTGGGATATTACAATATTTTCTGATAAAATTCACGTATTAGGGGAAAGCGGGGGAATGGCGCCACCTTAAGGGAAATTGAATTTTCATGCACAATTGTGTTGCAATTAATGTAAATTGTAATGAACATATCATACTACAGTTCATATCCTATCTTTTTGTGATTTTTTAAAATTTAAATCTTTAATAGAAACTGAGTAAAATTGTTTTTTTAAACCACGCACAGTGGCATCTGGAACGAGAACTAATAGGTTGTATCGTCAATATATGAAATTTCTATTTTACGGGTAATGCCACCTCCCTTTTGTGGGTGGCGGCATAACCCCAGAGTGATGTGGTGGCATTATCCCAGTAAGACAAAATGACATAGACGGCTTGTTTAGAGGAAGGTAGATAGCCTAGAGTCCAAACTAACAACGCGATCACATAGCCAAATAATTACTCTTTTCAATGATATGTAACTGATTTATCCAACTTAGAGATAACCGTCTCGCTTATAATTTCAGAAGGACCAAAATTACACTGAAAAAATTTCCTTAAGGCTGCTCATCACCCCCATATCCCGTCCTCTTTCGATCGGGCTTGCTAATGTTAAGTCTATGGGGAAAAAATGGTTTTTGTTCCAAAAAAAGTCAAGAAATTATAGGAATATTTTGATGCTGTTTCTTTTTAAATTCATAAAACTCCAATTAAGTAGTGCTTTTAGAGGTTATTTTTTTAAAAACGTTACTTGCCTTTTTTTAATAGAAAAAATTTAGATTAAAAAAAAGTAAATAACGTTTTTAAAAAAATAACCTCTAAAAGCACTACTTTATTGGATTTTTATGAATTTAAAAACAACCGCATCAAAATATTCCTATAATTTCTTGACTTTTTTTGGAACAAAAACCATTTTTTCCCCATAGACTTAACATTAGCAAGCCCGATCGAAGGAGGACGGGGTATGGGAGTGATGAGCAGCCGTAACTTTCCGTATACATACCAGGAACTTTACTGGCTTTTTCAAGTATCCATCGCTTTGTGATAAGTTCCTGGGATTTTCAGGTTTTCCCTTTCAAATCTGGCAACGTTTGCTATGAACCGCCGCCATTGCTCGCGGCGAGTGCCTCGCTCAAAATCAGTTGTTATGTAACGTTGTTGGTATAACAAAGTTCATGAAAGGCCCGTCCGTGGCCGAGTGGTTCAGGCATCCGCCTCAGGATTCAGCCTTCTCAAGAGTGCGGGGGTTCGAATCATACCTACTGCCAGTCATCTTATAAATCGGATATCTGTACAGGGAAAGAGTAGAAAATCCAATTCGGGACGGATGGGCGCGAGTACACGGGGACAGACGTGCTCGTTAAATCTGTGGAGTCCAAAGTCCCGACGGCGTCAGCGTACGATGTCGCTCGAAGTTCAGTTGGGTGCCCGCTCAGTTTCCAGAACGGTTCCAGGTATTTTCTAGAAAGTTTCTGGTATTTTCCAGAAGGGGGGGGGGGTTCCAGTTATTTTCCAGAAAGGTTCCAGGTATTTTCCAGAGAAGTTACTGGCTCTAAGTGGGATTGTTTCTATATTTTTGGGGAAGATTACTGATTTATTCCAGGAACATTACTGTTGGTATGGTAAGGTATGCTACATATATATTCCAGCTTGTGTGCTTGTTCAGAGAACCGCTTACATTACTGTTAAAAATTAGGGAGCTCAGCTGCCCCTTATTTCCCAGTAACGTTCCTGAATTTTTTTACAGTGTAAATGTAAATCACTAAAAACCGTATTTTTAAAAATAACTTTACACCAACTCACCGCATGGCCATTAGCTGCTCTATTACAGATTACTTTGTTCCCTGCTACAGGTCAGCGCTCACAGCCCCCTCCCACACGCACCACTGGCGAGATACAAGGGGTGGCGGCATTGCCCGTGGGATTGTTCCGCCCTCCCCTACTTAAACACCTTAGTCATGCTGTTATTTAGGGTTAACTGAGTACAAACTGCAAACACATATAAAGGTTAAAGAAGACGAAAACCAAAACAACAACAGAGTTAGTTGAGTGAGTTCGCTAGGTTTCCAGTTTCGTGTCAACGTAACGTTCCGATGAAGCAGTGGCCGGTAGAATGACGTCATCCACGTACAATAGCGGTCGCACTTTTCTGGCGACTGACTCCGAGGAAACCAAGGCTTTACAGGGAAAGGAATCGACACAAATTCGAAGGAGAATTGAAAAAAGCGTTTACCAACTCGTCAAAACTACAACTTGTCGTGACTTTTTGTATTTCTTACGTTTATGTAAGTCTTTAGCTTGCGGTTGTGCAAATTGTCATTATGCGTGTTTTTGTAACTGATTCTTAATGATTGATATTATGAGCTTTGTATTAAAATCTCACTAAGTGAGCATTTTGTTTTATTTCAAACGAACAACCATCTTCAAGTAATGAAACAGCGCGCAGTGGTTTGTGTGGGATCATCACATCTCCTTCGCGACTGTTAGATAATTTTTTTTTCACGCAAAGCATCTCGATGTTATTCTAGCCTCCGAGACTTTAATTCGGTGAATCTTGGTAATAGAGGACTTTTTTTTTATCGTCGATGGAAGAGTGGTTCATGTTGACTGTAATGGAGGATGATACATTTTTGATGGAACACATTTTAACTTGAGGGTATATGGAGGAAAGTTAAAAAAGAATGAAATTTTAAAAATATCAACTGTTACTTAAGTAGAAATTGATAGGTTTTTTTTAATTTATACTTCATGAAGATACTATATATTGGAATCTTATTTCGTATCTCGGAATAAAATTTACCTTTTTATATATTCTATTTTTTTCGTTTTATTAAGAAATTAATACATTACAAGTTGAGACTAAAGCAAATAATTTATATAAGTATTTAAAAAATGTTATCAAATAAATATTTATTTGAAAATTCGCTTAGATGACTTAAAAAGCTTCCCTTGATATATGTTGGTAAAAAATGAAATCATTGTTAGTGAAATCAATTGCAATGTAAATAAAATTTGTTTAATTTATTAGCATCTAAATTTTCTTCGTAAATCATAGAATATTATACAGTACTTCTGCATTAAAACACACATTACATAATCACAAACTGTTTATATTTAGTGAAGAATAGGATTAAAATTCTGTAGCATTGAATAGGGTATATTTACATCCGTATAATAGTTGGTATTGATTGATTGATTGATGTTAATATCGCCGATATAAACTGTTAAAAAAGATTTTATATGCTTAAAATGATAATTTATTATTTCGAGTAGTAGCACAATAGTTTTTTCGGCGTTTGTAATCACAAAATATCTTTTTGTACTTGTTATATCCGACACTCCTAGTTAAAGACAAACAGTTAAAACACTATTTTTTTCGCTAATGACAAGAACATAAAGCTTAGGGATAAACTTTCAAAACAAAACTTTATTTTTTCTGTGTTACATGATTCTTCGATTGGACAGAATCCTACGGATTAAGGAAAACCAGCAATTTTATAAAAACTTAAGTTGTTTCTTTTTTTACGTCTTACTTTGGACAAAAATCTTAAGATTAAATAACATTCTTCAAATAATTTTTTTTTATTTCTGTAAAAAATCTCTATCTAAAGTTCTATAAACAGAGTTATGTTTTTGCCGCTTTGTACCAATTGGTGATATTTTTGCCCGAATATGTCTGCATTTTTTGTTGGACGAAATGGCATTTATCTTTGATTTCATATGATCGAGAACTAGTAGAACTTCTAAAATACTAGTTTATACTTTAAAAATATCAAGAGGAAAAACTGACATTTCAATTTGCTTTTGCATTGTAGCAAATATGTAAACAATCGCGTTTAGTTACTGATGTAATGTATGTGTAACAAATATTTATATTAAAAATTAAAACTCATGAATAGGTTTATTATTAGATGCAATTTTGGAAATCTTGTTAAAAGGATATTCAATTTCATGAAATTTTTTTAAACAAAAAATAACGATGAAAACGCATTACAAAATAACACAATATAAAAAAAATAATCGTACTTTTTAAAATTAAGAATATATTTTGCACAACTAAAATCTGCTACATTTAAATAAAATTTAAAGCGTCTTCTAAACTCAGGCACTGAATCTCTCGAAGGATCAAAGACAAAAAATAAGCTATCCCTCGAAGTAACGTAATTGGGAGCAAGTTTTGTGGGAAAACGGTTGTAAACTGTAAGCTAAAAATATCAAGAGGAGAAAACTGACATTTGTTTTTTACTTTTGCATTGTAGTAAATATGTAAACAATCCCGTTTAGTTACCAATGTAATATATGTGTGTGTAACAAATATTTATATTGAAACTTAAAACTCATCAATAGGTGCATTATTATACACAATATGTGAAATATTGTTATTAGGACATTCAATTTTATAAAATATTTTTTGAAAACAAAAATTAATAATGGAAACAAATTACAAAATGACACAAGATAAAAAAAAATTGAAAAAAAAAGTATTTACCCTTATGAAATTTTATTAAAACTGAAATGAAATCAGAAAAGGAATTAAAACAATTAAATTGCAATGCATAATTAAAAAGTAATTGCTGATTAAATTGAAAGCAAATAATTTGTTCTAAAATCAATAGTATCTTTTATAAATTCATCTTTTGAAATTTTTAACTCTTAGAAGCTAATGCTAAACTAATGCCATATGTTTTATTTCTTTAACATTTACAAGCCGATTTAAAAGTTAAAATAAGTTTTAGGGTCCCTACCATACTGTCAGGACCGCCTAAGTCTGTCTGATACCTCCATTTTTGGAAACTGAAAATCTCAAAAAAAATGAAATGGGTCAATGAAAAGAAAGGATTTTGAATTTAAAAAATATTTTTCACAAGTACAGACAAAATGAAAAATAAAACACGAATACAAGTCCTCTAACAGAAAAATTAATTAAAAAAACAAGGTATTTTGAATTAAACAAAAACGAAATAGAACATTTCGTAAATTTTAATCTATATTTTATATAAGGAAAATGTATTAAATAAGTTTTATACGAAATTTAATCATTTAACATTGTCATTTTGATATTAAGTCAAATCATAGAGTCATTTAAGTTATTCTTATGTTTCCCCCCCCCCTCCCCAAAAAATGTAGTTAATTTTATATTTGCATAATAATTCTCATTTTAAAGTTGATGAAAAAATTTGTGTGGTTGCAATAAAAATAATTCATGATCTTAAAAGTAGCTTTTAGCCGTAGCTTAAGAGTATTTTTCACACTAGTTTTTTTTTTTTCTTGAACGTCATATCACTATGCATCAAATCAGGAAATCAGCTGATTTTCAACTTAACTTAATAAATGGTTCTCTTTCTGGTATTAATTTTTTATATTTAATGGTTTATATTTAGAATGTGCCATATTATTTTATGAATCGCAATTGTTGTAACTTCTTCTAGAGCACTGTTTTGGACTATTTTTAAGTTTACCAAAACTTATGTCGATTTCACTGATAATTTAAAAACAAAGATTAATTTAAAATTCATAATTCTTTCCTTTTTAATAAGTTTTAAATGGTGGTAGCTATTTTTGGAAAACATTATGAAACGACTTTTTTTAAATCAAAGATTTATTCCAATTAAGAAATCGAATAAAACAAATGTATGTACAATATAAAATCTTTTTTATAGTTCACTATTTTAAATTACTATTTACAATCGTTAATTAACCTGTTAAAAATTTCACTCTCTTGAAAACTTGTTTTAAATTCAATGAATGAACAAGATCAAAGTACAAAAAATCCCGAAAAAAAATAGATATACTACGCCAACTTATTTATAAATCTTTAGTAATTCTATGTTTACGCTGTTAGGATTTGTTTAAAAATAAAGTTAATACCTTAAGTCATCTTCCTTCAGTATCTCTCAGAATAATAAACTTAATAAAAAGTTGCTTTGGGAACTTCTTTATATAAATCCAAGCTTTATTTTAAGATTAAAACCCACGCATCTACTTTGATCATCTATTATGCATGAAAAGTCCATTTATTTTAGAGAAAATGTGTTTTAGATTCTACATTGCGTTTATAACGTAAAAAGTGGAAGATTTTATGATTACTTATGCTCGTCCACTTTTTTTTACTTTCACTTACCTAATGTGAAATATAAGGTAATGAATGTACTGCGATGGGAGACAAAAATCCAAAATGAATATATCGTGTTTTCAATGGCTGATTCTATAAAAAAAAGTAGTGTTTAAACCACTCTGCAGTTCGAACTAAAAAAATACGGTTTTTAAAAAAGGTACACAAGTGCTTATAACCTGTCGAACATCATAATAATTTTTTTAAAAGCTCGCGTGCATGGTGCAAAAATTGGTTGCAGTAAGTTTATTTTTGATTTAAAGGCTTTTCTGGAAGAAAAAAAACAGCTACAGACTTCAAATTCGACGCATTGCTTCCCGGAAGTCATTATAAGGTTTTCGAGAAAACCACGCTTGATCAAAGGGCATCTGTTTTACAACTTTTTTGGTTTTAATGGTGTTGCTGAAAAATGAAAAGCGATTCAAACTTCAAATTCCATGCACGAGTTTCCAGTTGGACGTCATAATAAGGTTTTCAGAAAATTAGATTTTATTAGTTATTAAATTTACTGAAATTACCTCGTAAGGTACACGATATCCTTTAAATGTATAGGTTTAATGAGTTGTAATTTTGAAAATCGTGTAATTTTATACACCCCAAGGTTAAACTCAGAAATCTAAAACGTGTAAAAAACACAAAATCCTCATTTTGGATTTTCAATCCCAACTTACTCTTATTACCTTACATATTTCCTATTACTCAAGGGCTGCGGATCCCAGTCGGTTAGGCATTTGTAGCAAGCGAAAGGTCCCAGGTTCGGGTCCGGGCTTCGCCAAAATAACTGCCGACCTATAAACGGCCCGTGCAGCCAAAAATGTCCGACGAATAACACCCCGTGTAAGAGAGTGCACGTTAAATATCCTTCAAAGTGCTACTGCTGCGTACGATGTCACCCCTAATGGTTGCTTTGGGTGCCCATTCAGGTGCCGGTCCGTCATTTGACTGTAGTTCTTAAATACGACACCCGTCTTCAATAACAATCGTGTAGCTCTAGTGCGAAGATATTCAAAAACAAACCTATTACGCAACTAAAAATAAAATTACTGAACTTAACGTAACCCAAACAAATATTTCTAAAACCCTCATTTACGAGCACAACATCTCAAAGAATTCTAAAGGTCCTCTGAAACTGAAATTGTGCCCAAATTGAATCCCCCCAAGGCGATTAGCGCAGAAGTTACTCTTTAACCGACGTTAACTTCTTCCAATTAGAATAGTTGGGGTTCTTCTGCCGTGGGCTTTTCAACTGCAATAACCACAATAATGGATTAGACCATTTTTGCTTTGAAACAATTAGTTTTTCCCAATGTTTTATTATAGAGTAAAGTAATTGAGTTTTGACAAGAATGGCCTAAGTCATTAGGTTAATTACTGCAGTTCACCAGCTCACTGGGCCTTGTTCTTTGTCATTAAGTCCACGTGAGTACGAGTTTGATGATTACAACCGTCGCTGGATGGCTAATGATTGAGGTAAGTTGAATTATTTTCTGTGAACTGTGTGTCTGTACCTAAATATTTATCTAAATGTACGATTGTATTGTAGAATGTGTATTGAAGAATAGTTGTTTCTTAGAAACATTAGTGGAATTGTTTTTTTGGTTGTATTTTGAATTACTTATTTTTGGGGTAATATAGGGTAGGATGGCTAATATAAGTTTTAAAGCCCCTCATTTGAAATTAAATGACACCCAAAATTGTTTCTTTGTTTCTGCACTGTTTTGTTTGTTTGGTTTGAATTATCGTCGCACTAGAGCTACACGAGGGCTATTGGCGACGGGCGTCGTATTTTAGAACCACAGTCAGGTGACGAACCAACACCTGAATAGGCACCCAACGCAACCGTTAAGGGCGACATCGTACGCAGCGTTAGGACTTTGAAGGATATTTAACGTGTACTCCCTTACACGGGGTATTATTCGTCGGACATTTTTGGCTGCACGGACCGTTTATAGGTCGGCAGCTATATTGGCGATGCCCGGACCCGAACCTAGGACCTTCCGCATGCTAAGCGAGTGCTTAACCGACTTGCCCCTTCTGCACTGTTTTAAATAGCAACCTAAATCACACATGTTTATCATACATTAAGAGCTGTATTTTAAAAATGTTATAGGAAAAATAAAATAAATTTAGTCTGGAGAATAGACCTGTCGTGAAGTATAAATATAAACGAATTTATAGAACATGCATTTTTCGCTCTACTGTTCACAACACAAGGAAAGTACGTGCTAAGATCATTTGCAGTGAGCCTTGTAATTAGTCAACCGATTTTAAAATGTAGTTATTATATTTCTAGTTTCTTTAATTAATAGTATTACTTTTTGTCATCTTATTGAGTTCACTATCTTCCCCTTCGAATAAATTATAAGAATTATTTTTATGATTTAAAAAAAAATTAAGAACTATTTCCACGCTGCGAACTCCTACGTCAAAACGTAAAAAACAAATTACGTTTTAAAATAAAAATGGAGTTGACAGAAATATAAGTAAAAACATTAAACTTAATGATCATAAACTATTTTGATTGAAGATAAAATGTATAGTTTTATTCTTTAATAATCGGTACTTTTCAAATTAAGAATAGGTTTTGCACTACTCTAATCTGAAACATTTAAGTTAAATATAAAGCGTCTTCTATACTCAGTCATTGAATCTCTCGAAGGACGAAAGACAAAAAAAAATAAGCAATCCCTCGAAGTAACGTAATTGAGAGCAAGTTTTGGAGAAAATGGTTGTAAACTGTAAGTTAGTTTAAGTAAATGGTTCATGTCCGTAAAGTAAGATAAAGGTTAAAAATTATGAGAGTACAGAATATTCCGTAAAAGTGACAGTTTTTTTGCAATAAATAAGCAATAATTTTACACATAAACAAACAAAAATTGTACTCCTCACTCTTCACCAATCTAAACATTCATAGTTCATTTTCCAAACCATAACAAAATTTAAATACCACTCATGCTCAAAGTCAGTTCCATTTAACAATCCTATAAAAGCGTAAATGATCCAAATAGTACAGAATTTCATTGAAAATATAAAGTGGATGAATGATAATGTTTGTCAAACATTTATTTGATCTGTTTGGTAAAAGTGTAACAAAATTTTTGTATTAAACACATAAAGAAGACTTGTTAAACTGTCTCCAGGAGCCGCTTTTAAATACGATATATAAAAGATAGAAACAAACAAAGATGGAAAAGACCTCTTACTTGTCTTTATTTAATTCCTATTAAAAAAAACTATAAGCGAGATTTGTAAAAATGGGATTCCAGGTTCTCTATCATTCACAATGTATATAAAAATCAAATAAAACGGAATTATATTAGTCGATATATTTTCTTAAAGAAAGATAGAAGTACAAAATAGTTTCGTTTTGTACCAAATTGCTTGTTTTATGTAAGGGTTTTCAAAATACGAATTTTAGAGACTATTTTTTTGGAGAAACTATTTAATCAGCACAAAAATACTTTTTAGGTTGTGAAGTCTCACATTTTTACAACAATTTGTAAATACGGGAAAAACATAGGGCCTAAAAAATGTTTGCAATTTGTTAGGTTATGGTTTGGTTTAGATCTTTGGCCTCCACAGATTTAACGAGCACGTCTGCCCCAGTGTACTCGGGCCCATCTGTCACGAGTTGTATTTTCTACTCTTTCCCAGTACAGATATCCGATTTATAGGATTACTGGCAGTAGGTGGGATTCGAACCTGAGAAGGTTGAATCCTGAGGCTTATGCCTTAACCACTCGGCTACGGGCGGGTCCTATGACAGATTGTGGGATTCATTTTTAAAATAAATATCAGATAGAATTTTGACAAATAAATTCGTGCATCTGCAAATTTTCTATGCATGGCAGACTCGTTGCATTTCTGATACTCCAGTTGCATTGGATAGAATGTGTCTTTTTGACAACGAGGAAGTAATGGGTGAATTGGCAGACTTCAAAGAGAGTGGGGGGGGGGGGGAATGTTTCGTTTTGTTAAAGAATTATGGGTGTTCAAATAAAGGCTCTTTTGATTTGATTTCTTTTTGGTCTTTTGAAATAAATATTTTGCATCAAAAGACAAAGTAAAAGCAAGATTACATGCGTTTAGGAAAAAGTAATCAACCATTTGAAGCTTTAATTTTTATGTCTTTATTTTTACAAGAACATACAGCAAACATGTTAAGGTAACGGATAAGCTAAAAAAATAAACGTTTCTCGATTTTTTTAAAAAAAAGTTACTATTAAAAATATTAAAGGTTTTTAGTAATTTAATGCATTTTAAAGAGTGTATTAATTAAAATATTGATTCTATAAAATTGTGCTCGAAAAAATAATGCAAATAGTTTGAGGCTACTTTCAAAATATAGCATGGTATAAAATTTTACAGCAGAAGTACTGGACACAAGAAACACTAATGATAGTTAATTATTCATAATTGATACTTGATAGTCAATAACTAATAATCATTAAAAAATATAAAATTTTCAAAAGAACGACATATTCTCAGTTCTTAAGGTAGGCGAATACCCAAAATTCCCCAAAATTCTAAAATTTTTACGATTACTTTAATCTTTTCCAAATTTGACATAGTGATTTCAAATATAATGAATAATACTATTTCGGCATTTTTTTTAATTTAAATATAATTTATTTATTTTTAACGGTGTTTTTCTACTAAAAAAAGAGGTTTACGCTAACAAGTCTACCACATTGAATTTTCATCCTATACACATTAATTATGTGTTAAATTCTTCGTTTTGAACTGATGCATGCAATGACCCTCTAGAGTTACAAATAAATCACAAGAAAAGAAGTTATTAAGAAAAATTTTATAAATTAACCACAAAAATAGGATTTTTTTCGATTAACTTACACTTGGACATTTTTTAAAAAAAACTTGTATATTTACACCAGATGTTAGAGGTTCATGGCACAGATATATATTGAAATAACATCTGTAAAAAATTTCAGGTAAATTAATGTAAAACTTTTTATGCTAGAAGTGTTAGCGTAACCCTCTTTTTTTAGGTGAAAAACACCGTTTAAAATAAATCAATTATATTTAAATAAAAAAATTGCCCAAAAAGCATTGTTCATTATATTTGCAATCACTGCCAAATTTGGAAAAGATTAAACCAATAGTAAAAATTTTAGAATTTTGGGTATTCGCCTACCTTAACAATAAATGACCAGATAATAGACCAGATGTCAACCACGGTTTAAATTTACGAAACTTTGTTTTCAAACGTTTTCTTTAGAATTTACCTTAAACCATAACCAGTAGTCCATGTGGGGTTCAATAAAGTCGTTAATCTTAACAAAACCTTGCTATGTGGGAATATGCAGGTTGCCCTAAATGTTGCTTACTTAGCATAGACATGACTATAGTAGTAAAACGGGTTTTACAGCAAAAGGCTTTTTTAAAACGTATTTTGAAAATATCATATATTGCTTTTAAGGGTCTTGTTGTATTTGTAAAAAATCCAACTAGTCAAATATGACAACTGCTAACTAGCTAATCACTTCGAATCAATAAATAAATTCAATTATTCAAAAAATCTGCAAAACTCAATCCCTATTAAGAAGTCATAAAAAGGCAAAAGGCCGACAGGAATAGGACATTTTGTTTTTAAGAAAATGAACCATACTTCATTATATAGGTATTTTTTATTATAAAGTTGTAAGGTTTTTCTCTATCAAGTTGAAAGAATTAGCTTCAATTCACAGATTTTTTCCCCGTTAAAATTCCTAAGCTAGTTGATTTATAATAAATTGTAGCAGTACCTTGTATCTTCATAAAATGGCCAATATCATACGATTAATGAATCAACTAATAATAAATACATGATTTTTTAACAATCGTAGAAATAGATCGAATTTAACTATTTTACCCGAAACCAACGAAATGCTGATATTCAGAATACGTAAAACCAACATAGCTGTGAAAATATATACTACCATTTATAAGTCGATTCCAGCTTCTATCAAGGAATATTTTCTGAATATGATATCATTATTCCCACAGATAAGAGGTCTCGAAAAAGTAATATCGTATAGAAAAGGAAACTATAAACTGAAATATGCCAATAAAAATAAACATTCCTGCGTGAGATCAGCTTACGAACCAATAATGATAGAGAAAATGGCTCCTATATTTGTTGGAATTTCGGTATTCTTATAGCTCTCGTTTCCTTCTTTTGGCTTGATACGAAATGGTTTGCATTATTCGCTATTTTATATGGTTTAGTTGGTTGACGCAGCACTAGAGGGTCATTTTCAACGTGCCTTGTACGTAATTTATAACTGCGCTCCATGTACACGAGAGCTGATACTGAATGCAACCTTATGGCGAATCTTACTTGGCGTCAGGATTTATAGCAATACAAGCTTCCAAGCGCTTATACAGTGGTGGAAATTGATTTATGAACTGACAGTTTTTTAACAGTATTTCTTTATTAAATGCATTTTTATCGATTTAAATTTTATATACTATACAGGCTTTGCATTAAAAACTATACACGCAAATAAAATTTTATATAAATTCGTAAACAATTTATTTCGTTGATATTTTAGTTTTAGCATAGGGAAATTGATTTGTGAACTTTTACATTCAATCTCAATTAATAATTGCTAAAACTATTTTTTGTCGCTAATGCTTACTTGATTTTGTTTTTCATAGACAACACACAACTTTGGGTCAAGTTTTGGTCAAAATGATTAAGTCCTTCTATTCCATAACTGATGCACACTTCATTAAAACCATACTCCATTTGAGTAAATTATTCAAACCAATATTGATCTCAGACATTATTCTTGGGTTTTAAGTCATGGCTATTGGCAGGATGATCTAAATGAACAACACTTAGTTCATTTAACCAGTCTTCCATTTCGTTTGAAATGTGGATACTTGCATTATCATGCATAAAAATCTAATTAAAAGCATAGTTTTGCCATGCAAAAATGAATTAAAGAATTTTCTAGAACTAATCTGCAATAAAGTGATGTTTGTTAGCCCTTCAGAAACATAACCTTGTTTCTCCAATCATAAGATATCGGGGCCCAAACCATCAAACTTCCACCACTAACATTTCTGCTGAAGACAGATCTTGGTTATTTCCGAAGATACTTTCAATAACATTTTAAACCATCACGTCCATCCAAATTGAACTTTTTTTCATCAGCAAATGTCACTTTTTTCCCATTTCTCTCCCTCCACCCCCACCCAAACAATTTTCATGTAGTTACGACTGTATTTTAATAGCCTGTTCTTATGGTGAAGAGTAAGCTTTGGACCAGCCTTCATTTTGGAACATTTCAAGTTCGACGACGATATCAATATTGGTCCTACTCTTCTGGGAGTTACAGGAAGTGATTGTTCAAAACAAATTCGCCCTGCAATGCAAAAATGCTGAAACAAATGGTAACTTTTTGGGATACAAGTCCAATAATCCTGCTTTTGTCCCTCGTCCCACGAGGGTTACACCTTTTTTAATGATGGTTTTTGCCGAAGTCAGAATGATTCGTCAAATATTTATGAATTATATTTACTGATCTTTTATTTAATATGCTAATTTCTCTTTCAGATTTGTTACAATATTATATAAGGGTCATTTTTTACCTTTTTGGCTTCAGGCAGTCCCGCAAGCTTTCCTAGTTAGTAAAATGGGAATAAAACAGATAAATTTCAACAAATTTGGCCTTAATCTTATTGATAAACACTGATAGTAAGCTCCTCTGAAGTTCAAATGAAGAACTAGTTAAAATATTTGGTACCTGGGTTCAAAATAAATTTGAGTTCATAAATCAATTTCCATCATTTGACATGCTTAAAAACTAAAATTAGATATATTTTTATTTAATATCATTTTTTGAAAAAAATTATGTGTGAAATTCCTTTATTGTGCTCTGAATATCCAACACACAAAATTTGAATTGTTAGCACTTAATATAAAGCGATATCTGGTGAAAAGAATGTTAGTTCATAAATCAATTTCCACCACTGTAAACCGAGATTTGAGGAGGCTGGGGAGCCCAGTCGGATAGGCACTCGCTTAGCATGTGAAAGGTCCCAGGTTCGGGTACGGGCATCGCCAAAATAACTGCCGACCTATAAACGGCCCATGCAGCCCAACATGTCCGACAGATCCCCATGGGAGGGAGTGCACGTTATATATCCTTCCAGTCCTAACGCTGCGTACGATGTAGCCCTTAACAGTTGCGTTGGGTGCCTATTCAGGTGTCAAATCGTCACTTGATGGTGGTTCGAATATACGACACCCGCCGCCAATAGTCCTCATGTAGCTCTAGTGTGACGATAATTCAAACCTAACTTAACCGTGATTTGAACCCGGACGCTCGGCTTTGGGTTTTATACTCTATGCTAAGTAATTATGGCTTGTGGGTCTTTTTTTTTCTCTTCTCTTTATAGGTTCAGTTTCAACATGAACGGCTGTCTATTTATAGCCTCCGTGAGAAGCTTTAACCTTTTTATGAGGTTTTGGGGTATTTGAGTCCCTTATCCAAAGTCCAAAATATTTTTTCCTTACAAATTTGTTAGTTTGTTTGGTTTGAATTATCGTCGCACTAGAGCTACACGAGGGCTATTGGCGACGGGCGTCGTATTTTAGAACCACAGTCAGGTGACGAGCCAACAACTGAATAGGCACCCAACGCAACCGTGAAGGGCGACATCGTACGCAGCGTTAGGACTTTGAAGGATATTTAACGTGCACTCCCTTACACGGGGTATTATTCGTCAGACATTTTTGGCTGCACTGGCCGTTTATAGGTCGGCAGCTATTTTGGCGATGCCCGGACCCGAACCTGGGACCTTCCGCATGCTAAGCGAGTGCTTAACCGACTGGGCTCTACAAATTTGTTAGAAAGGAATAAAATAAATAGAGTAAAAATGCTTTTTAATGACATATCAATCCAAGCCATTCCAAAGTCCCTTTTGCCTGAAGTCATACCCGATACCAACTGGGTCTTCCAGTTTCATTCCCTTAGGGCGATCCTCAAATATCTTCTTAACCAAAGCAGTGATTAGTTTGTACATACAAAAAGAAAATCTATCACTAATGACGCATAAAGAGCCAACGACAAATAACACTAATGACTTGTTACAGTTCAAAATAAAGAATCTCAGTTTATTTCAATCTCCAAAGCTCTACAAAAGTTTTAATATTTTTGCGAGTAAAAAGCTTTGAGACAAAAATATTTTTTCACAATCTCACGAAACTGGTCGAAGTTTAGATGGGGAAAAAATTTATTATTTATAAATATGATGTGTAATGATGTATATTCGTACCTAAAAGGAGTAAACAATAGAATATCAATTTTATAAAAGAGTAAAAATATATTTCCAAGAAGGATATTTATTGTAAAATATTACATTAAAATAAAGATGTGGAAATGAGCGATATATGCAGATAGGTATGTTTGTTACAGAAACCAAAAAGAATCCGATCAATTTAACATGTCAACAACTTTCAAAATTTTGAAAGACAATGAATTGCAAGATTAAGGTACTTCTAAAAAAGATACTAAATACAAAATTATTATGGAACAGCAATAACATGAATTATGTACAAATAATTAAAGTTAAATTTAAAGAAAACACGAGCTTTAAATATATACCAAGTATTTTCGTGGTTTAAAGAAATGAAAGTGATTTAAAGGATTTGGTTTAAACGAAAAAGAATCCTTTCCCAATTTATAAGGAGTCTGGATTTAATCATGTAAGCAATTTGCAAGTCTCATTGTACTTAAATCAGTATTTGTACTACTTTTTTCTCTTTAACACATTTCTCAAGCTACAAAATATACCTTAGCAATACATACCTAAAAAACTTTTTTTAAAAATTCTGTGATAAATTATATGATTTCAACACTGCCCATTTGCTCTTAAAACAATGGGGCAATATTCTTGTTAAAAATGATGCTTTGGGAATAACTTAGTTTAAAACTTAAAAAAAGTTTAAAGCTTATAGTTTAAATGAAATTTATCATATCCCTTTTCCACATAAAGACATTTTTCATATTTAGCCCCAAATGCATTCAACAAACTACCTACTGAACTTCAAAGTATCCCTTCTTTAAACAGGTTTAATAAAATTTATTTAAATTTATGTTTTCAATCGACGATATTGATGTATTTTTTTAATTCATGGAAGCGAAATGTTTTTTGTTTATATATTTCCCCCGCTGTTCAGAATGTTTAGACATTTGTTTTGGAAAAAAAAACACATTGCCACATTTTGTTTTTTCTTTTGTGTATATTTTTGTATTTAAATACAATTTTTTTGGGGATTTTTTTTTTGTTATTAACTTATGTCTTATTAATTATAATGGATTATTTTGGTCACATATAAGGGGTTCTTGATTACCCCCTTGTGACGAATTTCTTTTTCTTGTAATGTTTGTTCTACATTAATAAAGTGTTTGTTTGTTTAGTTTAAATTAAAAAGAAATTAAAACTTTATTGCAGTTCAATTTACACATTCGCACATCTTATCAAAGTATATTGGCAATGTTAACGAATGAATTCAATCCCGGTTTAGTCACTTTCAAAGGGTTAATGGATCCCCCCGCCCATCTATTCGTTCCCCAGTATTCACCAAACACTAAAATTCTTTATAGATGCTTCCTCTCCAATAACATGCATTCATCCCCTATCGGCACGTATAATGTATCCGACACAGATTGAAGGACTAATCAAGATGGATGAGGTAGATCGAGGTATAGCGTTGTTGAGCCAGTGAGGCATCTATTTGGGTTGACCTTTTCCCGACAGGCCCCGAGCGAAGTATTAAATTGCTTAAACTTGAGATACTCTGAGGCGGTTACCTAAATTGGGAAGGTGTCAAAAATGATTGAAATATTTTGAGGTTAAAAGATTATAATTGGATATGGTTATCGTTAGGGTATTCCGTGTTGACTAACGAAAGATTTATTAAGGTAAATAAGCTAAAATTGAAATCGAAGTTTTATTTCAATATTTTTCTCAAAAGAAAAATGAAAACCCCGGTTATTTAGATGCTGTTGTTTTGAAGCTCATAAGGCAGACTCAATTTGGCTGACCTAACAAATTTGAAAATTTTCCTATATCATTCAACCCAATCAAAATATTTTTTGAATTTCCGCAAATGTTAAAATAGCAATTAAAATTTTTATGACTGTCAAGTATTGAGGTTTAGTAAGTACTAATATTCTTGAGATTTAGTTTTGATTTTCACACTATGGTTCTAAACACTAGATAAAAACTAAACTAAATGATAAAATGTGTATAGTGCACTAAATATAATAACTACTATTGGGGACCTAAACATACCCATAATTAAAAAAAACCCTTTAAATTCAAATATTAAGTTATATATTTTATATTACTTCTACAAAACACAAAACATTGTTTTATCTGTCATGAATTGAGCTTTACATAAACCCACTTGTAACATAAATTTAACCCGATATGAATTTCCACCACTTACCCAAATATTTACCTTCCCCAAGCTTTACACAAAAGAGCAGGCGACACTTTTTAATTTTCCTCGCTAATTGTTTCTGACAAAATATAAACCTCCTTTTCACACCCAAACGGTATTACATTATATTTTTGTATTACATGATATTTTAGGCAACTTCTGCCAAATACAAAAAGCTGTTTTATCGTTCAATAATTGAAACTTTCATAATTTCACTTGCAACGCAGATTTAACCCAATAAGCGCTTCCCACCTCCTACCAAAATATTTACCTTCCCCAAACTTTATACAAAAGAGCAGACGAGTGTTTGTAGTTTTTTCCGCTAATTGTTTTGACAAAGACTCAAATAAGACTATAAACCAAAGACTATAAACCAACTCAACTAAACAGTATTAGATAATATACATTAATTGAAATTTCCATAAACCCACTATATTTAACCCAACGTGCATTTCCACCACCTACCCAAGCATTTACCTTCCCCAAACTAAACACAAAAGAGCAGACGAGTGTTTGTAGTTTTTAACGCTAATTGTTCCAACAAAGTATAAACCAACTCAACTAAACAGTATTACATAATATACATTAATTGAAATTTCCATAAACCCACTATATTTAACCTAACTTCATAACATGCATTTCCACCACCTACCCAAATATTAACCTTCCCCGAACTTAACACAAAAGAGCAGACGACACTTTGTAATTTTTCCCGCCACTTGTTTCCGACAAAACATAAACCTCCTTTCCACACCCAAACAGTATTACATTATATTTTTGTATTACATTATGGTTTAGGCAACTTCTACAAAATACAAAAAGCTGTTTTATCGTTCAATAATTGAAACTTTCGTAATTTCACTTGCAACGCAGATTTAACCCAATAAGCACTTTCCCCTCCTTCCCAAATATTTACCTTCCCCAAACTTAACGCAAAAGAGCAGACGAGACTTTGTAATTTTTCCCGCCAATTATTTCCGACAAAGTATAGACCACATTTTTACCCCTAAACAGTATTACATAATATTTTGGGTAACTTCTACAAAACGCAAAACATTGTTTATTATTAACATTGTTAAAGGACATTAATTGAAATTTCCATAAACCCACTAGATTTAACCCAACATGCATTTCCACCACCAACCCAAATATTTACCTTTCAGAAACTTAACACAAAAGCAGATGAGACTATGTAATATTTTCCCGCCAATTGTTTTCGACGAAGTTTAAGCCTCCTTTCCTCATCCAAACAGTATTACATTACAATTTGGAATTAAATTATATTTTTGGTAATTTCTACAACACACAAAGCATTGTTTTATCTGTCATTAATTGAAATTTCCATGAACCCACTTACTATGCAGATTTAACCCAATATGCATTTCCACCACCTACCCAAATATTTACCTTCCACAAACTTAACACAAAAGAGCAGACGAGACTTTGTAATTTTTCCCGCCAAATTATTTCCGACAAAGTATTAACCAAAGTTTTACCCCCTAAACAGTATTACATAATATTTTAGGTAACTTCTACAAAACGCAAAACATTGTTTATAGGACATTAATTGAAATTTCCATAAACCCACTAGATTTAACCCAACGTGCATTTCCACCACCTACCCAAATATTTACCCTCCCCGAACTTAACACAAAAGAGCAGACGACACTTTGTAATTTTTCCCGCCACTTGTTTCCGACAAAGTATAAACCCTCTTTCCGCACCCAAACACCTAAGACAGAGAGAGAGAGAGAGAGAGAGAGAGAGAGAGAAAAAGCTCCCGGGGAGGATGGAGATCAGAGCAGGGATGTTGGGAGGGTGATATTGATCCACGTTCGTCTGGAAACTCCTTGACCCACTTTTGGGCCCGGGATGCTGCTGGATATTTATTTCGCGCTCTCAGCAGCGCCATCTGGGGGCGGGTGGGTAAATAGGGGTCGCGTGCTTGTTTGTGAAGATGTTTTTAAGGTCAAGAGGTTATGTTTTCAAAAGTACACGCCCGTATTTAGAAAATCTGGGATTGCGGCTCTTTCTGGTTTGGAAAAGAGAATTACATGCTTAAAGATAAATATTTAGAATGGCTTTATTTTGATTTTTTCTAGTGGACGATTTCTCTTTTTTACATTTTTTTCATGTTTCTTGTTATATTTTCCAAGAGAACCTTTATTATAATTCCGAAATAATATTACTTTTAAGAAAAATTTGATTGTTCTAATTAGGTTTGGTTGTTTGAGGGAAACTTGTTCCTACATGAGACATTGCGAAGCTAAGAGATAAAGATCGATATTTAGTATAGTTTTATTTTGATTTTTCTAGTTGACGACGTCTCTTGTTTATATTTTTTTCATGTTTTTTGTTACATTTTCCAAAAGAACCCTTATTATAAATTCGAAATAATTTTACTCTTAAGAAATGTGATTATTCTAATTAGGTTTTGACGATTTAGGGGATGATTTAAGGGAAGCTAAGAGATAAATGTTTTATCTACGCTCTGAATGACATAGCACAGGCAAATGATTACAAAAATCTTTATTGTATATTAGAAAAGTGAATGTTGTCGCAATAATTAATGAAATTTTAATTATTTTTGGATTGGAGTTTTTTATGTGTTAGACAGTCATTTTAATAAATTACTTAGCAATGGTATACTGGCAAGAGTTTAAATGACAATATGTGCATAATATATCTTAAATTATTATAGCACATTTTATATGGATAATGCAGTTTTTTCTCACCTAGAAACCTAGTTAGTTAAATATTAATAAAAATAAATATTGGAATAAACTCGAAACTATCTCTTTCCCATAATGCGATTTATTTACCCAACTGAATACGTTTTTAATGAGATAAACCTCTTCAGAGTTAAATTAAATTTCATTGTTACGGTCAAAAAGTCGATGTAGAGAACAACCTCAAAATAATTCAAATTTCTGAATGTTTAGACGACCCCTAATGAACAAAATGTGGTGGCACGTTAAATTCCGTTTTCTGGCAACAACAACGATTTGGGGAGTTTCGGCATTGATGTAAACAAAGTAACCAAATGTTTAGGGAGACAAACACGGAAGTCTAGTAATTTTTCATTATTGCTTTTCAGACAGCCACAAGACGGAATGGATGAGGATTAGCCACGAAAGACGCCAAACATTTTTAGGTCTTTTTTTCTTACAGTATTCAAAATATTTGGGAATTAATGGATTTACTGCAATTTGACAAAAAAAATCGAAACATGTAATTTTGCTACAACTATTATATAATATTTTTAAAAATATCGTTATTCGTGAAGAGTGAAATGCATTTTTATAGCTCTTTTTAGTTAGTTTTAGACGCATTATTTTTTAAACAACAGTCGATATTTAGGCGAGTAATTTTCAAAAAAAACATAAAATTTCTGAAAACTTAAGTTCTCTTTGTTCTGGGTGCCGCAATGATGCAATTATTGATATAAAAAAAGGAATATATAATTGATGTTGTTTCGCATTCGATAAACAACGTTAACACTTAAGGCTTGACAATGTCTGATTAAAAAAATATTTAAAGGAAATAAATTAATTGTGTCAAATATAAAGTTATTTAGTTAAGATACAGAGTTTCCCTGCGTCCACAAAAATCTTCAAGCCAGCCATGTCATGGGAACATATAAAAGGATACATACATGTATCGAATTTAGGTGTGGTTACTATATCCTACATATACGTTAGTAAAACTGAATATATTTGAATTTTTAACAAATGAAGTTGCTGGTATCCAATGGCTTTTTGGAGAAATCAATAAGAAAATTTAAAACTACAGACATCAATAAAAATTAAAAAAAAAAAGCAATATACTATCTAAAAACAGTATTTTTAAAGAAAGGAAACCTTAGTTTTATTTGGAATATTTTTAGTTCAATTATCTTCGAAACGGCCTTTACACCCACTTCATACATTTCAATGTTTAATTTTTTATTCAGCAATATTACTTTCAAACTTTTGATATTGCAGCACCACCTGTACTTAAAATTAGAAACTGTTTTTAGACATTTACGAGCCATTGTGAAAACCATGAACACCTTCCTTACCGAATAAAAACACTAACTTTGCGATTTTAAAATAGATTTTTCGTGTAACTTAATGAGTCTAACAGAAAATATTTAGTACTATCTTTTAAATTTGTCTTTTTTTATTTAGATAAAATTAAACAGAAAGCTTGTTTGCGAATGATATAAATTTCTTGCCAATCGTCTTTAATGAATTGATAGTTTCTTTAATAGATATATAAAGCTCACTGATTATTCCATTTCATAACAATGAAATGACAGTGAATGTTGTGTTGCAACAATTAAAGCAATGAATGTTGGGAAAACAATGAAAGTTGTGTTACAACAATGAAAACAATGAATGCTGTGTCACAACAATGAAAACAATGAATGTTGCGACACAACAATGAAAACAGTGAATGTTGGAAAAACAATGAATCTTGTGTCATAACAATGAAAACGATGAATGTTGTGTCGCAACAATGAAAACAATAAAAGTTGTGTCACAACAATGAAAACAATGAATTTTGTGTCACAACTATGAAAACAATAATTATTGTGTCACAACAATGAAAACAATGAATGTTGAAAACAAGGAATGTTGTGTCACATTAATCAATCAATTATATATGTGTTGCCAGCAACACACACACACAGTTTTTATAAATTTATAAGTTTTTTTAAATTTTAAGTATTGAAAAGCCTTTCAAAACTATTGATTACAAATATGAAATTTTGATAATGCAAAAGTTTAAAAAAAAAAAGTTGACAACTAAAAATTCTGCACTGAAAACAACTTAGCACATTGGTCCCATTGCTGTTTACATTTATTGGGGAACTCTCTGTCAACTGCAATTCAATACATACCAACAGAAAATAAATATAAGCAATTGTTTTACAAATCAGTTAATTAAAATATTTTTGTGCATTTTGAGTTAGTTTTCCACTCAATAATTTTCATTTAAATGTAACTTCCTTAACATTTTAAAGAACTTCTAAATTTAATGATATTTATTTAATGTTGATATATTAACCAATTTCCTTTCGCTAATTTTAATAGTTTTAAAAAGCCACTTGTTCAATTGTTTATCTAACAATCTTTTTTATTAAATATATTATAAGCTCCTAGCTTTATACATTTAATGCGATAATGCCAGATTAAATATTATAATCAGCTTACTCCAAGTAAATAAAACATCAGAAAAGCAAATTTATACCGCTTTGAACACTTGTTACGCTAAAAAAAATATTACGATAACAACCTAAAGATACATACTTTAATTAAATTTTTACAAAACGTAAAAATAAATCTAAACCTCACTAATACTCTGAATAATTCTATGGATTATAAAAAATCTTTACTTAATTCCATCTACCTATAACCTCTCGTTTAAGAACGTGAGCCTGCGAGAATTTTTCCGTGTTGCCACCGCCTTCGTTAATAAAGGATTAAGCCTCAATGGAGGACGAGCAATTTAGAATGTGACGAAGCGGCTTAACTGTAACTGTCATTAAAGGGCTTTGGGTAGCTGAATGTTTAACCAATGCTTAAAGATAGTAACTGAAAATGAGTTTTGCTTTGAAAACTTGGGTTTTCTCGTGAGCTTATATTTTGGACAAAATGCGAGATTTATCCATGATGATCCATGTTTTTTTAAGGAAAAAATACATTTGTCATGTTTTTTTTTAAGGAAAAAAACATGACAAATGTATTTTGAAAAATACTATACTATTTCAAGAAAACTTAATTTTATTTTCAGGTTAAAAACCCTTGTTGTTCTTGATTGAAAACCTGCTTAAACTAGTAATTACACCAAGTAATGTGTGTAGAAGCCACCTTTTAGTTGAAACTTTACTCATTTCGTAAAAGAAAAGTTTTATATAAAAAGTTTTTACTAACCCATCGATATACAACAGTTGTACGATAGTAAGATCTCAATATCTCAAAGTATTTAATTTTTGTACATATAAATTTAGTAAAGTAGAAATATCATTCAATTTGTATTCATTATTTATTTTTAAAGATTGAAACTCCAGACATTTTCTTATTAATTTAAAAGCATTGGATACATTATCAAATATTAGTATGAAAGTTTCGAGTCCCAATTGAAGAGGGCTTATTTTAACATAACTATTGAATTATAACAAATAGGGTGTCTATTTGAGATATTAAAGATATTTTTCCAAGAAAACTTATAAGAAGTGTTAAAAGGGAAGATAAGACAATAAATAGTACACATTTATGTGCTGTATAAAGGCCGTCATTATCATGCTCCACTTGTAGGCCAGACGGAGTTTAGTCACTTTTTTAAGATAAAAACTTATTTTCTGTACATGTAGCAAACTGTATTTAAGCGAATTATTAAATTGTGAAATATAGACAAGTAGGGTCACATGGGGGAATTATGGGTCACTCTTTCCGGGGTAAATAATGGTCACTAATTTTTAAGAATTAAAAAATGTTTTTACAATACAAATAAATTATGCAAAGTCATCCTTTTACATTCTATTTTCTTATATCAAGTTTATTATTTTCTTATATCAAGCAAATAATAGAAAAAAATACTTTTTACACTACTATAAAAACATCTTTAAAAAAGATTGTTTTTGAAAAACATGATTTTTTTTTAAGATCCATGTTGGAGAAACATATTTGAGCTAATTATTTTGTTGGTGCTATTTTTGAATAGGAGAAGGTCTAAGCTTTTCATTCCGATAAAAAAAAATTCATAATAATTTTTTTAATAATTTTAAAGGTATATCGATTTATCCCCCAGTTTACTGGGGTAATTCTGGGTCAGTGATATTTTTTAATTTTTCATGTGTTTTTAGCTAAGTGGTATATGTCATTTTGAAGCAAAAAATCAGATTAGGCTGCATTCCAAATTTCATTAAAAAATTCGAATTAGAAGTTTATTTAAAATTTAAATAACAAAAAATTAAATCTACATTGAACATGCAAATTCCATTTTTATTCAATATTTTGACTGTTGCCATTTCGTTAAACTTACGAGAAACTTTCGAGATACTTCCAACTGTAAATTAATTTAACAAACGATAAATAACTGAATTTTCGAAAGAATGTAAATGGGAAATTGTGGCATTATTTATTAAAAAAGATTACATCATTATTCTTCGAGCTTAAAAGAAATTTAGCAAACTATAAAGTCTAATTGTTTTCCGAGAAAGAAGATTAATAAAAAGTTAATTTAGGCGTTTAAAAGTTTGCTTAAATTATATTTTAACTGCAACCAAAAATTAATCTACTTTTGACATGCATTACTTTAAAAAAAGAGGGTGACCCATATTTACCCCATGTGTGACCCATAATTGCCCAAATCCAGGTCACTCAATAATTAAAATAAAATTAATAATAATGAAATTTTAGGTGAAGTTATTATTTAAAAAAGTTATTAATTATTTTAGCCTACTCCATACCAAGTTAAAACTTTTTATCTTTCATACTTTAGAAAAAAAGGATGTTGTTGTATTTTGACCCATAATTCCCCCATATGACCCTATTCTGTTGCTGTGTTCTTCTTCGAGAAACACAACAACAATTGGATTATGGTGATGATCCCATTCAAATAGCGCATTTTGTAAATATCTTTTAGATTTTAATTATATCAACTATTGCTAGGCTGAGAACTGGAGATTTTAGGGTCTTGGAGATTCACCCGAACAAGACAAGATAGCATTCAATATTAAAACCACTACAAAGTCTAAATCTCACCCCATCATATCTTACCCAGAGTTTTAAAAAATAGGAATTTTACAATTCATGGAGTTATTGTTTGAAATCATGTTCTCTCCTACAGTTCTCATTATCCTAATTATCTTTCACCATCATTTCACTATCACACCTTTATTAGCTGATACACTGGTCAAAAGACTCCTCATTGCAAAGAAACCTTCTGCATTAGTACAGCATATTTGTCTTATATTCACAGCGCTTTCTTTAGTATTTCATTTGAGATGCTGATGTAAATACAGAACAGTATTGAATAAATACAATATACAATTATACAGCTCTATGCTGTAATCACGAGTATACAGTGCTGCAGACACAGTTATACAGCAGTATATTGTAGTTTCTCAGCTTGCGCGCGTACGCAACCTTTCTTGACTTGGGTTAATGTTTTTTTTTCCCTACCAATCAGAAAACCGAAGTTGAACGTAAATTCGGCAAACGTGCTTGAAAATTCAGCAAATATGTACGCTATAGAATACAGCACCTGTTTTAGTAAACATTAATGTATTTTTTACAGAGTTGACAGAATTTAATGAATAATTTATTTCTTCAGATTCAATTGTTCATATGAACTCGCAAACTATAACGGCATATTTATTGTTATTATTGACTTCTGAAAGTTACCCCACACGAGCCTCATGCTCCACCCTCTCTTTCAGAAATAAGTTCCAAAATAATACGGAAGTCTGGCATAAAGATGGAATCTTTCGAAATTCTGTGGATGCCAAAAACTTCGGGCTAATATTTACTTTTTTTTTCTGGAGAAAGATTATTGGTTTTGGCATTCTTTCTGTCTAGATTATCGGATATGCAAATTTCTCTTATCTTAGCTGTCATTTCGTATGACAGATATCAGTTTAAGAAAGATAGGAATATTAAATGTCTTGCATATTGTTATGAAACTATTTTACATTATTATAGTTGTAGAAAAAATACAATTTTAGTTAATTTTCCACAATTGTAGGTATAAATTAAATAAACAAACAATAAACAAACCTATAGCTACGCAAAATATTTATTTAATAATTTAATAACAAAGCATTTTTAAATAACAAAGTTAATTATAAGTATAATCTTAGCATGATCAGTCATATCTTTGAAATATTCGCAAAAGCTAAAAGAAAATTTAAAGGAGGACCCGTTGTTAGATGTGTTTTTTTATCAAACGGACCATCAGCAAATTCTCAAACTATAAAAAATGAAAATATGGTTATAGATACAAAATATTGAATACAACCTTTTATCAAATACTAGCAGTATGGTCCCGCCTTGCTGGGAACCCGTTAACTTAATGGAAAATGGGTGTCGTAAAGAATATTGAAAAGTTGTTCTCTGCTTCAATAAGATTGACTACCTGAAATTTAGCAAAACCAGTGGTTTGTCAGATTCGAACATTAATGTAGAAGAACTTGAGGATACAAAATGTTTGCACTCCTTCCGTCATTCTGATAACATATTTGGCGCAAAAATGAAGATTCAACAGTCTTTGATAGTTTGGTACAGCTCTAGAACACGATGACTTGGTAACAGCCAGAAAAAAAACCCAAAAAAAAAACTCTTAGGTCAGTGGCACATTTTTGGTAATAATTTGGCGAGAAAATATAGATATAGCTACAAACCCTGACATTTTCAGGTCAATCACGATGATCTTGGAGAAACCAACCAGATTAATTATTTAAACAAAATAAATTTTACCCATCTGGCGCTTTTTTAGGTAACATTTTAGCAAGTTTGGCAATGCATTTGGCGAAAAAATGAAGACATTAAATAATCATAAACAGACCTACCGCGATATCCTTGAATAAATTATTTTTTAAATAAATAATGTAGTTTCTAAATATAATGGCAAAAGAATAAAATAAACATTTCAAATTTGAATTATTTTGAGAAAAGAATAAAATAAACATTTCAAATTTGAATTATTTTGAGCTTAATTTAATTTCTTAAGCCAAGATTTAACGCGAAAGAAAAAAAGCTATCGGATTTGAGCGAAAGTGGTGTATTTTTTTCCAGTTATTTCGAATTTTCACTAAAAATAGAACAAATATGAAAAAACTAAGCCTCAGGTGCACACATAGGTATTAAAAGGAATCTATATTAAAAATTTCGAATTTTTTAGAGCATTCTAAGTAGGTGTTTTGCGATCCACAGACATACATACACACAGACAGACTCTTTCTTTTATTATTATAGATAATAACGGAATACAAAACATGCAATATTACGACAGATCCACTGTTTCAATAATAAAAACGACAGAACCACAGCCTCAATCAAGTAACCTTAAGAATTCAAATTAAATCCGAAACTAAACCGAGAAATCTACTTATTTATACTATAAATTCATTCCCATACATTCCCTTATGTTAGTATGTAAGGAGAATAGCAAATTTAACGTGCACCAGCTGGTACTGATAACAAAAACACCTGTTTCCTAATACAATATAGTACGTCAATGTTGGAGAATCGTCAGAACTACAACTTTATACGGACGCATGTTCCTTTCAGAGCTGTTTGAACATATGCGGCTTTTCTTTTGATACGCCCACATAGTTCGATTATTTTTTATCGATGTAACACATGAGCGTTAAATTTTATATTCAATTTTTAGATGATATTTTTGTATATGTATTTAAAAAAAAGTTTATTTGGAATAAAGTAAATTTCTCTTTGTATCTTAATGGTTGGTGGTATAGGAAATCTATCTTTGAAGTAAGTAGAAACAATGAAAGAAAGCATATAATTATAATTTTATCCTTATCAATTTGCGTGAATTAAATTTTATTTCTTAAAAATCTCTCAGTATAACCATGTAACACAAAATTCAAGCAATATATGTCATTTGCATTGCTAATTTTAATACTCATGTCTATATGTCTAGCTACATATGTCTTACAAAAAAAAATATTGAAACTATTCCAAAAGAACACGTTTAATAGCAATATAATCCCTCTTCCCCAAAACATCCCAATTTAACAAGTAAATTGGATGAAATATTTACATTTACCCATTCGCAACAATTTAACGCTAGAACAAACAGCAATACCTGGATATAGCGAATATATCTTTGAATATAGTCTCAAGAGCTTTGAGCTTGTTGTTGTTCCATAACCTCATTAGAACCCAGATTTCACATAATATATTCTTTGGATAAACATACTTTAACCCCTCCCCCCCCCCCCAACTAAATATTATATTCATGAATTTCAGTTGTCTGCGATAGCATGACTGCATATATAAGTTTTTAATTTGTCTTTAAAATTTACTGCCGAAAGAAAATTGCTAGACCTCTAAAATCGTGCTGGACCCATGTGTGTCCGTCTTTAAAAGAATATGTATAAAATATTCTTAAATTCGAAAGAATTAAAAGAAAGGAAACTTTTGTTATTGACATGGTAAAGATGTCCGTCTGTCTATCTTCCGATCCCTCTATATCCTACTAGACAATAACAAAAAGTTTGAAGTATGGTTTCAGATACCTTTATTTTATACTTTTTATGCATTTCGCTTTATGTCCGTCTTTTGTGTCCATCTGTCCTTTTGAACAATACCCCTTTCAATTTCCGTTTGAACCGTCTAATTTCGATGAATTTTTTTTGTTTGAAAGGTATGGCATCGTAGAGATGCATTTTATTTTATTTTTTTCGAAATTTTCTGTCTATCAGTCCGTTCCCCTTTTAACTATAATATTTTTGTTCTTTTAGCACTTCTTGTCACACAAATCAAAGTCAATACTAGTAATTTACTGCCGAAAACTGATTTTCATATCCGCTTCTATTAAACTATTTCAGTTTTTAAAGTTTAAAATCAAGTATCCAGTTCCGGAACGTCAAACAAAATAATTGTTTAGATAGATGTCAGCTCTCAGGAGTATAAATAATTTAATTTAACTAATTTTCTGTGACAATTTTTTTTTACTTTAAATCAGAGAAAGTATAAGTTTATCCATAAAGGAATATATACTGTTCTGAAAGCAAAAGTGTTCGTGTCTAAAGGCGGATGAGTATAAGAGCGTTGACAATTTAATCGGTAATGGAATATACCTATGTTCATTAAAATCTGTTAAGCCATTTCAGTTGGTAATAGTTTTGAAATTGCATGGCAAAAACCTTAACGTGAAATTAAAATTTGTTTTTTGAAACAACCTTTCATATTGCACACATTTCCTTGGTAAGGGAATAAAAACCAATGAAAGATTTTATTAGGTTACATTATGAAATTGACAATACAAAATGGAAACGAATTAATTGAACTAAATTGCCTCTGTTTATTGTTTTATCAAAAAAAGCATGCATTAAATGGCACGATACTTTTCATTCAGAAAACTATGCCATGGTGGCACATTACACAACACAAACAGACAATAATGGAGTACATTGCGAAAACATTCATTTTCTTTTGTGGAAACAGCTGCCAAGCATTTCACATTGAACTAAACTTTGGCTGTTCTCAAGTACGTCTACCAAAACATCAAAAATCGAACAGACTTCCTAGACATATTAAAACAGCACAGCCATATTATCAAGCAAACAATTTCGGTTAAAAACAGAAAGTTTCAATGATTTAAGTGGTTTTTTAGAAAAATTTGTGAACATTGGAGCGAGAATTAAGGAAATAAAACAAAGGATTCTTTAATGTGTGCGCAGGCGCACGGCCCAACAGCTCAGCTGACGAACAGCTGAGAGGCGGCGGAGGGACACATCGGAAAGTGATCAGGTTCACGTATATGAAGAAGATAGCGAGCGGAAAACAGGCGCTTTCGCCTGCTAGATCGGTTCTAGATCGGATCTAGATTTTCTCCGAAAAACACCAGGAAAAGAAATATTCTAGGCCGTGAATATTAAATTTCTCGAAGAATTTTTTTAATCTGGACTCCATTGAACTTTATTTTAATTTTGTATTTTTTATACTTTTTTTACTTACTACCCAAGACTCCGTGGACTTTGTTTACATCTTCTAAAAAACATTTGTAAAAAGTTTTTTTTACTGAAGTGTTGATTTTATAATAGAAAATTGAAGTAAAGAATCTGTAAAAGACGATCGAAGCAAGTTTGGATTCATCAGGTAAGTTTGAATGATAGGTTTTTGCTCTGTTTGTTTACCTAAAATTTGTAAACAGCTGTTCCATTATTGTGAAGGGGGGTTAGCGTAGAGGGGTTTCAATTTCAAGATATATATTTAGTACCTGCGGATAAAAATATGTATGTATTTATAATCTAAATTCTATAAATGTATTAATTTAAAAAAAAAAAATTGGTAAAAATATTATTTTGTAAAAAAAATATTGCCATTGAAAACATATAATAATGATACATGCGAATGCAAATATTTTTTTTAGAAATTACATGTGTTGCATATTTAGAAAACAATATATTTCTATTTTTTACTATAAATATTTTTTATATTTAAATTTTAAATATTTAACCTTCTTGACCTTGACATTAAACTCTTCTCCACGACCTTTTTCCCGAAACATTCCTTTACAATGTAATATCCCATTTTAAATTTATAAAATAATTTTTTTTAATGAATTAAGCAATTAATACTAAACTTAAATTGTAATTGTTACATAAATATTAAAAATATGTATAATTTTAGAGTTAGTTCTTAAAACGAATAAAGTTGAATGTTTTATCAATCAAAAAATGTCTACATATGACCTTTCATTATTTGTGATTAATCAATATAACATTTAAAATGGGATTTTTCACATACTTTAGATAGTTTTCAGATACAACTAAGCCTGTTTTTAGTTGACTTCCGGGAAAAGGCACGTTTTGTTAGATTTAACGTTACATCATTCAATAGTTAAACGGACTTTTCATGCTAATTATTTGATTTCTTTTTTTCATTATCATGACATATTTACCTTTAAGCTAAGATATTCGATTTTTACAATTGACTATTTTGCATGCTTGAATACCTAAAAACTTGATTAGTTAAAATACATACCTTAAAATAAATTAATTTTTTCAACTGTTCGAAACTACTTCATTTTGGCAAAATTTATAAAATCTAGATTTCAGATAATTTTAGGTTTTGTTGCTTTATTTTATTGGAAGTAAGCCATAAACCTTTACCTATATGGAATCGCTAAACAGTGACGAGATATAATTTTTGAAACGTTTGTTTAAGGGAAATTTCAACTGTCTACCAAAAGCAAATTAATAATTTTAAAAACACTTACTAAAATGCAATAAGATATTAAGTTTAAACTAAATTAATAAAAAATATTTCACACGTGTTAATAAAAAATAGTATTTGCGAGAACTTTACCGCGGCGCTACGCATATACAAAAATTTCACACGGTATTTTTGTTTGTATAAAAGCTTACTTTTAAGTGTTAGTGAACGATTTTAATGAAACCTATAAATGAGTAAAATAATAAGTTCACATTGTCTTTATTTTTCAAACAAAATTGTACATTAGTTTAATTAAGATTTTAATTTTTCCGTTCATATTAATACGACCGTCACCTTTTTGCGCAAAAATATCCAATTAAATATTAAATTTGGATAAACTTGCCATATTACTATATTTTAATTAATAAAATCAATATATTACCTTTTTCAATATTTCAGGTTCAGACAGGTCTATTAATTATTGTAATTTGAATTTGGCTAAGGGGCATTATAATGACATTGTTTCAGGTAAATGAAAAATTAAAGAGCATACGAATGACAACGCTTTCAAATTTTAATTAAATTTTAGTATTTATTTACAAAGTAGGAGTACAGTCACATGTTTATTATATTTGAAATGGTAACTAGCATATAAAATTATTGTATCACGCAAAAAGTCGTCGACTAAGAGGATGAAAACAAGCACATTTACATTTAAAATTTTCACATGTTTGATTATTAGCTTTTGTAAAGAAATGCATTATATAAAGTTCTTCTATTTTGTATAATAGGATCACGGGCTTTCAGTAAGGTCGACCCTGGAATAAACATGTATAAATGACATAAAAACTCATTATTTTGTATTGTGAAAATAATTCTTTGTGAAGTGATATTCATTTCACTGAATATTCTCAAAGATGCTTCCCCGAAAAGTGCTGAATAACGAAAAATAATACACAATCAAGTACCTTGAAAATAATTTAGTTTTATATCAACATCATTGACGTTTAAATAAATTCGCATCGACGTTAAAATAATTTTATATTTTAATAATCGGTATATCTGAACATCGCAAATCGATTCTTTATATAGATTTATTTTGAAATTTAAATTTTACGTGAAATAACTTTTTCGAGCAGCTCATTACGAAAGTTATTTTCGCAATACTTTTTTGTAGGAAGTAAACAGATTTTTTCTATGTGTTATGTAATTTTCTTTGTTACAATTTTGTGTTTTTATTAAATGTCATGTAGTTCGGTTTTGATGACCTAGATAGTTTATTAAACTTTTTTTTCTATAAACCTTATAAATTTAAGTGCACATGAAACTAATAACTAATACCGTAGGTTATTTACTTGTTGTGATTTCAATTAAACAATATTTGAAATAGTTTAATTAAATGGGCATACATACCAAACGTAGTTGTACTTGTTATGAATCGTACTTCAATTTTGATTCTAGTTATAAATTAAAATTTATAAAATGTCAAAATGCATGACTATATGTATCAAAATAACCTATACTTATTTTAGTTATTAGCGTTTCTTATTGCTTGAAGTTCACTCGATATTTATTATTTGTTTTATACTTTAAAAGAGATCGTCTACCAAAATGCAACTCTTCCACCAAATTTCGAATTTTTGGAAACCTGATTTTGCCTGGACCATTGTATTTTAGAAGAAAAGGGAATAACCAATAAATAGCAAGACATAATACGCAAACAGTGCCTAAATGAAGTTTAAAAGTGTCGCTAAAATACCTCTCTTTGCAGTGAAAAAATGTTATTGCATGTTTAATAGGTATTAACATGTAGATTTTTTCAATTAAGCTGATTTTTACTAAAAATAAGTTTTAATCGTCACTTTATTTTTCCATTGCTAATACTATCCAGCTTCCGTTGCCTATTGATAGTAGCACAATTAATTGAATGCGTTTCTTTTCTAAAAATACATGCGTTTTTTTATTTGAACTTGAAATTTCTACAGATATAGGATTTTAAAATGTACTATGAACCTATGCATTTTAAAATATAAAAACATACAGTTTAAAGTTATATGAATCATATAATTTTTAACTTACATGCTTATAGCTGGATTGTTATGAAACTTTAACAGCCATTGCGAAAGTTTTACCAAGAAATATCTACAGAATTTGATTTCACTCATTGTCACCTTCAATTTTCTCTTACATAAATCGAACACTTAAAATGAACCCGGTATTCTTTATTCGCCATTGTTCATTGTATCCGTGACGTGCAATGTTTCTTTTTTATATTACATGTAATTTATTGTTTAATTTATTCTTCTCGATGCAACTTCCGTCAGATGAACATATAAATTGCTGTTTTTTTTAATCAGCAGTTGATCAAAATAATTTTAAGAATTACATATTTCAACAAGTGGATTTTGTTTTATTTAAATTTTATTTGAAAACTATTTTTGTTGTAAAATGTTAAGCAATGTGTGGAAATTCGATAGTAATTTCGTCCATCTTTTAAAACTTTTACGGAATATTATCAATGATATTTTTAAGAAACGTTATAGTCATTGAATGTATCATAAAAATAATAATTTCACTTACAAATGAATCAATGTTGTAGTAACACGAAAAATATCATTTTTAAAATCAGCATGCAAAGGAAGAGGGGGAAATATGAAGCAAAATGGTGCAAAGTATTTCTCCTTTTTGGTTCAAAATTTAATCCATTTATTTTCAAAAGAAGAATATAAAATAAGTACAAGTGCATATTTAATCAGGATTAATAATACTTTAGAATACAATTTCAAATTAGAATTTAAAAAAAAATTCTCTCATATCGTGTAAGCCACCAGAAAAGTTTACAAACCCTACGCCATGTTCCTACATTTGTACAAAACTAATTACGAATTTTCCAATTGAGTCAATAATTAAAATAATCTGAAGTGACAGATTTTATGCTAATCAATGTAACCCATCATTTTTCAGGATTATACTAGTTTTTTTAGAACTTAATAGGTTTGTAACAATGTATTGTAACAAAAAAAAAATGTTAAAAATAATTCGAACTTTTCTCTGATATCGGAAGCACTCGCTTCAGATCAATAAAACTTCCACTCTAGGTTAAAGATGTTAACTAAATAATACTTTGTAACAATTCACTTGTTCCGTATCAAATTCAGAAGAACACATTTCCTGTAGAATTCTTGGGAAAATGTTTTTTTGTGAACTAATACAAATTTTACCAAGTGGGTTTTTTCGATTTATAAGATGTTTTCACTCTTTTTACAGAATTCAAACAGCTCTAGTGCGACAATAAATCAAACCTACCTACTTTTACTTAAGTGTAAATTTAAGTTCTTAGGTTTTTATCAAACTGAATTTAACTCAAATTAATAACGTACAAAATGATTCTTCACGAAAGTTTGAAATCCTCAAACTAAGATATTTTCATATGTATGGTTTGAATCAATGTATATTTGTTTTACACCATAGGATTGATTATCTCACTCAAATACTTATATTTGCTTATATAGAATAAATAAAGTTAAATTGCATTTTAATTTAATTCTTATCAACATACTACTTTTAAATATGAATCTTGTTATCATTACAGAACTATTTTCGATTTGATACTAAAGCCTTTTCGAAATTTCGTTCTAAAACCGTATTTTGTAACCAAATGTTTGTCACACACAAATTCCACAATAGTTTTTAATTTATATATCTTGTTAACATAGCTGGTCCAGAGTTAAGTAAGTACAGGAAAAATATGCCTGCACTCCCTTTTCGATCTAATAATTTAGCAAGTCATACAAAACATGATGTAAACATTTGCTATAAAACTTAACTTATTTTATTAAATAAGATAAAATAAACTTCTTGAAACGAATTTCGACTTTTTTCCTTACTCTAGAATTTAAAATGGTAAAAAGTACTACAACAAGTACAAAACAGTTCCACTAAACCTAACTATTACCTTTATCAGCCAGTCGTAGAGAGAATAATGATAAAAAATATCGTTTGATCCATTATTGGCGTTTCTATGATGATAGGATAGAGGGGGGGTGGGGCGAACGCAGCCTTTACACGGCCGACCCATTCAAGGGCAAATGTGGGTCAGTCGGGAGAATCGTCTCGTTTCTCTTAATTTGGCTGCAGTTGGCTCTTTTTTTGCTCCCTTGGCTCTTTTTTTTTTCTAGTTCTTTTTCTAGTTACTGTTTAAGGGAACAAGGAGCGGTTATGGTAGTTAGATGGATTGTGGACTTGTTTTAATAGGGATAAGGTTTGTTAGTTTCGTGATACAGTGTATTTGGGATTCAAGGCTTCTTAGTGTTTTAAGGTTCAGGGTTGTAGTGAGACTTGATACTGATACATATTAAAATAGTGGAAATCAGTTGCACAAAATTGTTGCCAAGTTTATATAACAATTAGCTTTACCCATTATAACCAAAATTCAATGTAAACAGTCCCTATTTCATATTTTACATTTATAGATAAATCTATATTTACAGTTTCCGTGCCACAATTTCTCCTTTTCAAATACGTGCGAAATTTCTCTTATTCAGAAATTTTTAAGTAACTACATAAATGTTTCGTTACTCAAAATCAGAAATATTCGATGCTACCATGTTATGAGCCAGTTGCAATAAAGTCTTTAGCAACTTGTTACCAATGTCGATGCAACTTTTAAAATTACAACATATTCATTACGTAAATGAATTCCTGTCATTTTTATTGCGTAAAGGCATTCGTAAATTATTCGATGCTAATTAGGATGATAAGCCTGTGATTTGATTTTTATTTTCGCACAAAATTGAATCGGTGAGTGCAGAAACCACTTCAGTCAAAAAAAAAAAATCGAAAACTCGTTTTCAATGAAAATAAGCGTTGAAAGGCAAGATGCATGTTGGGTGCAAAAACTTCTGTTGTTGTAGTCTAAACTAGTCTGTTGAATACTTGAATAGTTCCATAAATACAGGACGTTTGTTTCGAGTGTTTAGTGCAGAAATAGAGGAGGAGTTATTACATCTTTTTTCTCTCTCCTGAAAAATTTGAAATTTGTGACTGACGTTGTTTCTGCACTCACCAATTCAATTGGTACTAAAATCAGTTAAAAACGTAATAATAAGAACTCTTATATCATATAATGCTTGACGCCATTAAATACTAAAAAATCTTTAAGAATCATTGGCATAGGTGACGTTATTTTGAGTTAAATCGAACTATATTTGAGCCTTCTTTCACGTTACTAAGTTGCCACTTAAATAAAAAAAAAACATTTTCTTAAATATGTATAGGATGTTTATAAAAAAAATAAATACTATGTACAATGTTTATTAAGAAAATACTATGTACTGCTACAGAAGATTTGACCAAATTATTACTCTTGTATCTGCAATTTTCCACACCAAGTCTTAGATTCCACGTCTTTTCCACGTCAAGTCTTAGGTCCTTCAATATAGCTGTCCCAATATATTTAAAAACCTTAAAACGCCCCCACACCCGCTTTTAGATATTCGTAAACCGAGAGATAAGAATGGACTATCAAAGCGAGATAGAGAAGAGACCAGAAAAGTTTCAAGGGTGTGCAGAAGAAGCGTTGCCAAATTCTTTAGTGAAAAGAAAGAAAAAAACTCCCGTGATAAGGACACCTGCAAAACAAAGTCAAAATTAGATAGGGGGACCGGGGTGTATTTTAGGCGTGTGTTGTGTGTCTCTTCGAGCGTGGAGAGAGGACGCTATGTAGGACACACGCGTTTAATGCGGTACATATGCGATTCTGAAGTGTTTTTAAAGGAATATGAGTAATTTTGTGTTTTAAAAATAGTTCTATATCTTTTATGTCGGAGGTTTTGTTAATAATTGTTTAATTTTTAAGTGACATATTACTTAAATGATGTTTTATAAAATCTTAACTTATAGAGGATACCTTATTATTGTTTATGTAAAACTACTGTTTTTATGAATTTCTTTGTGTTTCCAATCTTTTTCCATTTTTTTTGTTGCTTACTCTTACTTTCTCGCCACTGAATTGGATAAAACTATTCATTTATACGGATTATATCATACCTTAAATTTGATACTCGAGTGCATTAAGGTAAAAACCGGAAACATCCGAATTAAAAAATAAACTGATTTTCTTAAACAGTTCAAATTTACGAAATTAAACTTAGCATATATTCAATTTCAGTGGTAACTGGTGAAAATATTTATTTTTTCATTGCTTTAAAAGTGTAAGGGATAGGTTTTGGATATTTTCCTTAAATTGTTTCTTTCGTAAATTCGAATTTACCCGTTAAGGACGACTTTGCCAATATCGCATGGCAGATTTTCTTGCCAAATCTCCGTTAATGAATTACAACTGTGAACTTGTCTTCTGTCTACTGCTAAGCCAATATATGATAAACGTAAGTCCGAGTTGTCTAAAAAAATATTTAAAACTCGAATGGTCTCCGAACATCCATCTTAACGCTAAGCTTGATTATTCAACATGAGGCACTCAAGGTGACAGGCGGGGTCTCGTCAAATACTATCACAAATTGAGTAAAATTCAAGCAAATATCAATTAAATCAAAAATAATATAACCATACTTATCGTGGATGTGCGATCGATAGAACTCATATAAGAGTAGAAACGGAAACCCCAATCACAATCTCGCGAAAAGGAGAATAAATTAATTTCGCGAAGAATGAAAAAATATCATGCAAATTATTTTACTGAAAAATTACATAGAAATGTTGGTGTCAAAGGTCACTCTTAATACTCTACGACTTTCCATTTACTGAAATCAATGATTCTTTCATTATTTTAGAAGAAGAAACGGAAACCCCAATCAAAATCTCGCGAGAAAAAGAAGTTCAACGGAGGATGACGGTGCAGGAATGATGACGTATAATAAAATATCATGCGAATTATTTTACTAAAAATAATCACGTCAAAATGTTGGTTTCAACGGTCACTCTTGATACTCTACGACTCTCCATAAACTGAAATGAATGATTCTTTCATTATTTTAGTAGTTTCTAATCAAGAACTTATTTCACTCAACTAAAATACTGTTATTCTAGACTATGATCTATCTAATCTTAAAATACTAGTCTTAACTAGTTTTAACTAGAATGCCAACTATACAGCTTAGAAAGCCTATACGCACTGGTTGTCTTAGACAAATATTTAAACTAAGAATGGCTCCGAGCTTCCATCGGCTCTAGTTTAATTAATCAAATCGATGCATTTGCCAATTTGGCGGACCTCTAAACAATGGTAATTGAAGCAGAATTTTCGCAAGTGTGCGTGTTTTGAAACTAACTTTCAAATAAAGTTATTCAAGTTATCTTTCGTTTCTAAAAGTACTCCTCTAGTATTGAGCCATACAAGTACTGACTTCTTCTGGCACAAGACGTTGAAAAAGACAATGCTACTTATTGTTTTATTTTAAATACTGAACCATCAATCTTGAGGCATGTATTGGTTGATGCACAAGTAGAATAAAAGGTAATCCTACTGCAGAATCATTGCAATTCTAATTTTTTCTTATGTTTTTAAAAAGGTTAAACTTTAATCGAAAACAATTCAATCAACTCGACTGAATGATAAAATTATATGGAATGTATATTTATAAACAGTTGGTATACTGGAAGAATATAATATTTTTATTAAATTAGTTTAAGCTCATAAATAAAATATAGGTAATATGGAAGCTCTATAATTTTAATAACATTTTCGATAATCTATCAAGACCATATTCAATCAAAAATGTTTCCATAGTTACAATTAAAAAGAAGAACCTATGAAAGAAGGCCTATTTTCTTGTTACTATAAACACTGATTGAAATTCTTATGAACGTATAGACAGACAAATGGACGAAGTATAAAATATAGGTATTAGTAACCTTTCTAACAGGATAAATTTTCTTTTAATTAGAGAGTCGTAATAGAAATTGAGCATCAAAGTTCATTTCGGCGAGTTTCATGGTTTGTTCATACTTTGAGGATATACAGTCTATGTTTTGCAGATGAAAATAATTTCTTAACTGGTACTAATCTTGTAGTGTCCTCATTTGCACAAATAAGTTTAATGGTATAAAATTCTTGAATTTAATTCTTAAATTTTGTATTAGTATTAAAGACAGATTCATTAAATGAACAAAAATTATATTACTACTGTCAAATGGTATGAATGGTAGTATTAAAAATTTTCCGAGATTTTACTAATGTACACAAATTAAAAAATCTTAACCTCTATATGCAAAGGAGTTGAAAGATACATTTTCATGGTAAACTTAATATTAGTTTAACAAACACACTTATTTATATTAGTGCCTGATAAGATTGTGGGACATGTATTTATGCTCACACCAAATCCAAAAACAATTGTTATCCTCCGACCTTGCAAAACTGATAGTAAACGTCGCTCTTCCCCAACCGTTGTCTCTAAAAGCATAAATTATCTTTTCTTCTTTAAGCCCTTCTGCCATTCTGTTGGAAACAATAGGTAGAGCATGTCTTTGTTGTTGTTTCTGAGCGTCGCGATTTACTGGGCTTACAGATTGATGGGCGACCTCTTCTGGGCCGTCTTGGATTTCCATTTGTTCACGTTCCAATCGTTCCATAACAGGTTAGTTGTTTCATAATCCCTAAGTGATAAATACTTCTTTTTTCTCCAACGGGATTGTTTTGTTGGTGGTTAAGCTTTTTAAAGTCTCTGCATATTCCCCATAACTGAGAGCCATTTTTTGCGGCACCATCTAGGCGACTCTCGTTACCCGTTTTGAAACTCAGATTACAGTGAATCTGCACTTTTAAAACAAGAGAGGGAATTCCACTCCAGTTGGAGAAGTGCATTTTCGACACTGCACTGTAAAGAAAAACCTGTTGTTTTTACAGATAAAAACTGTCAACTTTGACGCCAGTTAATAACTGTTTATTTTACAGTTTAAAACTGTAAATTTTTACAGTTTAAAACTGTCATTTTTTTTACAGGAATACTGTAGTTTTAACAGGGAGAAACTGTTTTTTTAGCAGGGAAAAACTGTTAAATTAGACGTGCAAAGAGTCACGTGATTGATATCATCGCTAAGCACAAATACCCAATACTAGCCCTCACGACCAGTAATCACTTCGGCGCAGGCGGATCAGTATTGAACTCGTACGCAAGAGGTTCCTGGATCAAAACCGGGCCAGATCTATACCTCTTGCATGCGAGCCCAATACTGTGCCGCCTGCGATAAAGGTGGTCCACTTGGTCACTAAGGATAGTACAGGGTATTTTATTTTAACAGGGAAAAACTGTTAAGTTAGCAGTTTCCCTGCTAAATTAACAGTTTCTCCCTGTTAAAATTACAGTTTTAAACTGTAAAAAAATTACAGTTTTAAACTGTAAAAAATTACAGCCTTAAACTGTAAAATAAACAGTTATTAACTGGCGTCAAAGTTGACAGTTTTTAACTGTAAAAACAACAGGTTTTTTTTACAGTGTGGAAAGGAGTGAATATTATCTCAGACTGAGTCAAAATCACTCGTTTGGAGTGATCCTGTCGGAGGTTTAACACACAAAGGATCCACTCCAAAGGAGAATCCATTTTCCAGACTGGAGGAGTGAAAATCAATCAGACTGAGTTAAAATCGCTCGTTCGTTTTAAGAGTGTGAGCTCTTTGTGGATGTTAAAGTATGCCGATTTTTAATTTTGCAGAGAGAACCCAAGCCAAATGGGTACCCAAGGGATATTTTACCTGCCACATAATCAGATAACATGCGTGCCCATGATTTTCCCCTCCAGAAAATCTGAAATCTGGGCTCATAAAGCGGACTACTTATATCTCTCAGCCACTGAGTTGTTAAAGTGATAAATCCATGGAAGATAATCGTAAAAAAATATTAACTGCGTGAGTTGAAACTTTAATTTGGCAACTTATTCATATATTGTTAAATGCTTCTGTATTTTTAAAAAAAGTCCTTATTTTTTATATTTATAAATTCATTAAAATTCTAATAATTTATAAATTAAAAAAGACATTTTTTAGAAAAAAATAAATGTCCTTTACTGGTCCCTGAGATAGTTCACGATGCTTAACAGAAAGGTAACGCAACTTTACAATGTAATTCATTAAAGGCACAAAATTCACAAGGCATTGTATGGGGGAAATATCGTATTAGTCGACTATCTAAATTTGATTGTATTGTCTGCTTTTGTTTTTCCCTATGATATGTTCTCAGGTATTGATAATGGTTTCAAATAAGCAGTTGGGAATGTGTTAATTATATTAGTTATAAAAAACAATTTTATGTTAGCTTTTGCTAATTACTGTTCAAATCCGTATATCTATTTTTTTTAAAAGGGTTCAATGTGTAAAACTTCATGTTTCTATGCACTTGTTATAAGATACTATAAGTAATATTTACGATTTCGGCGAATACATATATTTTTCAAAAAATGAAAATAAAACACTTTCTCCATAATTTAAATACATTCCATGTTATTGAATGTCGGAAAGTTACTCTATTTTAAAGTTAATTTATATCAAAGGATAATGAAAAAATTATTAAACACTTACTTACTTTTCCTCAAGAAAACTTTATTTGTAGGAATTTGAAATAGTTACATAAACAAAGTATAGTATAGTAATTTTTTCTTTCGTTCATTGTATACGTGGGATAAGCTATATTACAAGGTTGCGTGGTATTTTATAATTTAAGTTTCCAAAGTTTATGTCTGCAGAATACAAATGAGTCGTCGAGACCTACAGTTAAGCTGCTTTATCAAACTTTAACTGGTTTCGTAAATAAAAATGTATACTCCTATTAAGACGATTAAATAGTGCGAAAACTATTAGTTACTAAAACTTCAAGGATGTACAACAACAAAAACACAAACACATTAAAAAAAAACCTCGAAAAACCAAAAATCATACTCTTAAACTTGTTTTGATCTAGCAATGTTATTGGATAATTCATTACTAATATTAATAATTTGGTTAAATAAAAGCTGAAAATTAATAAAATAATCTTTAGTCGGCTTGGTTTTTTAAAAGGAGAATTTTTTTTCCACGAGCAAAAAGCTATCTGTAACATGCATATCTAAAAAATTGACATCATTTTTAAAATTTTGAACTTGTTTTTTTGTGTTTGAGCCTAAAAAAATGACAATTCAAATTGATAAAAGTTAAATAAATGGCAAGTGTGTCGTAAATATTAATCTGTCGTGTGGCCAGCTTTGGTGTCATATCTTTGACGTTCTACGCATGCTACACGTCTATTCATTTCATATCTTACAACCTCATTTTTGAAACCCTTTTATCTTCTTGTGATAAGATTTATTTATGGAGAATAATGTGTTTTTTAGTGTTTGTCTTTGTGTTTTTGACTGATAGCGAAAATAGTGACAGTTTATTCTGGATAGATGTGGTTCCATGTTTGTTGAAGAAATTTATTACTTTAACTTCATTTTTAACATTAATAGCTTTGAAGTGTTTTCACTGCATAAGATTTCAATTAAATTTTAATTGAAATTTAAGTTTCTAAAATATTTATAGAATTTTATTTCTGTAAGAGATAATTATAAATGGCTCCTCCATGCTTTAAAATTTAAAAATATTAAATGAATGATTTGTTAAAAATTATGTGTGTTGCTGAAAAACCTGATAGTCAGATGGCAGGTTTTATTCGTCTGTATCAATCAGTGGGTTTTGCTGTTTAATGTCTGAAAAAAATATTTTAAGGAATAAAAAAATTAACATTGCACTAATCACGAGTAAGTTATTAAATGACACGATCATTTCATTTCTTGAAGAAAAATTTCATAATTTATTTGTTAAGTCATTATCATTCATTGGTGAGTCATTATCATACCGTTTGAAATTTATTGATGTGTTGTTGAATGCTTTCCAAACGTATTGCGTTTTGTCAGTTCACTTTAAGCTACATTTAATAGGAAACGTCACCAAATTTATTTTATAACAGTGTTTCAATGATTTAACAAATCATTTTTCTCCTGTTATTCTCATATAAATAAAAATTTCCCTTACGATTGTTGGAATGACGTTGGGTCTTTCATTGGCCTGTTTAAGGTTACATGTGATTTATTCATCGTTTCATTCTTGCTGTTTCTGTAGATCGGTGCTCTGATTGGTATTCTGATCCAACGTGGCAATGATTCCCTAATCCAGTTTAAAAAGTTCTTACAAATAAAAACGATCTTACTATTTTAAATGATTAAAAATATTACAATTAAAATGTGATAACTCTATAGTACCAACCATCTTTCTTGAATTTTTGTATGATTTATGCTTTCAATAGAGCGTACAAAAGAGTGTAATACATTCACAGAGATTTTCCAACTTTTTTTTTATAAATTCACACTGTCACCTTCCTATCTGAAGGTCAGCATTGAACAATACAATTTTCAATTTCATTTGCATCAACGCATTTTACAATGCCAAAAACGAATTGCAACACGTTGAAATAAACTATGAAATATACCTTATTCCTGACAATGTCACATACTTTAACTTTATATAATCATATGAAGACACAATTGCAAGGATGTGATGCAAATTTGTGTTACTTTCGGAAAGCAAGTGCAAGACAATTAGAATATTTATTTTTATACTTTAAATAGTTATTAATTTATTATACGAAACAGTAACAATTTGTACCAAAATGTATTTAGAAAAATAATGATTGTGCAATGATATTTCAGATTGAAATGCATAGAACATTATAATTTGTTCTACTACGAACATTACCAAAAATCTGTGACAAAAATATTTGGCTTAAAAAGTAAACACCAAAAAATATCCTGCGAGTAATTTACCCATTGATAATACAATTTCATCTGCAAACTTTTACGCCATACAATTAAGTACCCGCAAATATATTTTCATACAAATATAACATTTGCTAAGATAAAGTGGCCTTCAAGAAGAACAAAAAAAAAGGTTTTTTTTTTGTTTTATGAAAAACGACGGAACCCGAAAAGAACATAATTTATGCATGACGAACAAAATGTGTAAGAAGTATATTTAAATATTAATATGTATAGCATAAGGTTTTAATATGTCAAGAATTTTATGCCAAAGTAACATTACTTTTTAAATAAAACAGTGTAAAAAGAATTCATTTTTCTTTTACGCCACTTTAAGAAAAATTTTCTGACGTTGTTCAAAATATAAATAAAGAGAGACATCATCAACTACGTCATAAAAGGTAGGGGAGTTTAAAAAGAAGAAAAGTACACACCTTGTGGATCGTTGCCAAAAATAGGATTGAAAAGAAGATGAAAATAAAATAACCCCCTGTTCTCCATAGAAGGAGACCTGGATAGCAGTTTTGTTTACAACCATTTGGGAAAAGTCGTGGATTATTTTTAGGAAGACGAAAATCGCTGGCAACGGCGTAAAAACACATTGTGTAAGAATGTTTGTTTGTAAAGTCAAAGAGTTGGTATTTATATATTTAGGTTACGTCACATGCGACAGATTTCTTTTTTAAAGTTTACGAAATTATTTTAGGTCTTTTTTTTGTTGGGTTGGGGAGTGATTCATGTGATTGAAATTTAAAGATGTCATAAGAAGTTGACTTTTTTGTGCTTGTTGAAAATTTTTAAATGCAAATTTCAATAACGCGAATACTTTTTATGATCAAGGTGACCTTCCTATTCAAAACTTTCACCTTGTTTCGACTAATATAAACATTGTTACCTGTTCAATTGTGGAATACCATATATGAAATTTGGTTAAAAGTCAATATTTCCAAATTTTTTTAAGTATTTCATCTATAAGTTACAAACCTTGGTCCTTATTTACTCCATATATGCCATGAACAATTGTCCTTGCATGGTTCGGTGGTCTTTGATTAGATAGACGATAGCAGTTTGAATGATCGGCTATGATATGCCTATCCAGTTGTTTGAAATATGAAGTGGAATGTGTACCAAATTCGGGTATTTTTATTGCTTGCCAATGTAACGCAAATCGACAAATCCGGACCTGCATTGTACAACAGCTTTTCTGAAAGATGTATTTCGATCGATAATACTTTCGAGTTATTAATTATTGTTAAAATAACAAAGCCGAAAAAAAGTCAAAAGTCATTAAAAAATATGGATTTTTTTAATCGGCAATAAAAAAGGGCTTGTTTCAACACTTTGTCAAAGAAAACAACTAATGAAATCTCAATTTGAAGAGCGTGACATGATAAGCAATATTCCAATTGTGGTTCTGTTTAAAACACTCTAAAAACAAACCTCAAGAATATCAGAAAATAACTTACAGTTTTAAATCATGTGCTTTACATTCTTGCATTTCCGTATTACTTTCCCGTTATTTAATAAATGAAACAAAACTTTAAAAAAAAGACAAACGAACGTTATAAAAACATTCTTCTACTTCCGAGAAATAACGATCTCCCCTATGATTTGTTAGTTTTAATGCAATTACTATTTTTAATTGCTGTTCCTTAAAAAATCCCTTATTTTTCTACAGTACGTACTATTCTAAATAATCTTTATTAATTGAATTACTAATTGCATACACGTTTTATTAGTATATTACATTATATCATTATAACATTTTTTAAAAAATAACATCGAAAAATTATTTTAACACTATTTCAATGTAAAAATAATTCCCGACTGTTTTTATGAAATTCGGTTAACACGAAATATTTCGATGTTCCCTTCGAGTTCACGTTAACGGGGCTCGACTGTACCAGAAAATAACATAATTTTGATACTCAAAGGAGCTTTAAAGAGGAACACTTGTGTCTTCAACCCACAAACCCAAGCAGTTTCTTATTTTTTTAAGCAAAATTTAGATTTACCATGCTTTTTATACTTTCTGCTGCGTGGCATGTCGTAAATTTCACTGCAACTTCCTGGTGTCGGATAATTTACAACTCTTTGTCAACAGCGAAGAAAGCTTTACAGAGTCGTGACATCGCTCACCTTGTTTTTGTCATTTGCTGTCATCCGAATATTCACGCACACGTTTTTCGAAAATTTTATATAATGGAGTTGTTTCAAAATTGTTAAGCTTCCTGACTTAACAGAAATTCTATTTGGCATGTGGCGAGGTTATTTTTGGAAGAAAAGTAAAAATCGAAAATTTATTTTGTGGAACAACAGAAAATGGTGATTAATATCAAACATTAATACTTGATATAAAATTTGGGAATGTTTCAGACGATGACACGCTACAGTTTTCAGTTTTTCCACGTACTGCGATTTCATTAGTTTTCTTTGGTTCCACCATCAAAACAATCAATATATATATATGAAAATAAATTCTTTCTATGCTAGCTTTATTCAACAAATGTTTTGAACTACCAACATAGCAGCAAGAAGTTGACATTTAAAAAATATATTTAAAAATTGTTCTCGAATGTCAAAGCAAGAGTAATTCCAAACAACAAATGAAAACAAAACTTTGGATGTGTTGCCATCCACGACGTGACACAGCTTTGTTGCACGTCGTGGATGTGCTTGTTTCACGGCGAAAAATAAAATGGCGAAGAATGAAAACAAGAGCGTTACATCATTAGAAACATTTCCATAATTTTAAGTATTGTTGTACTTTTAAGATTCTCGAATAAACAATTGCATATTAAATTTAATTAATTTAGCCTAATGTTCTTACATACTTAACTAATGGCATCACATTTTATTCTATATTAATATTTCGGATCAGACAATGGGCTTATTTCAAGTGACGTATTCCTCCTTCAAGTTTTATTCCTTAATTTCCTTCGATCGATGCTCCATTAATGCATTATTCTCGCGTGACATTGATTCACCAATCAATCCTCGAGAAAGAAAGAATTTATATTCATGTAGCATTTATGTTGCCATTTAACAACTCAAGCATGTCATTTTTGTTTTGATTAGTTCATATTTTGAAAAAAACAACTCAATTTTTTTCTATAGTATAAATTTATCGTCTGAAAAATTAGATATTTAATTTAGAATTAACTATTATTGAAGGTTTTTTTCTTCTTAGAAATATGTGAACAAATTAGCATAACTTAATATATAAATTTCAAGAAAAACTTTCGAACAAAATTTTCAGTACTTTCTGGATTCCAAAGTTTAAGTAAGCTATATTAAAGTATTTTTAGTTGTTTAAATATTCGGTAATTTACTGTACTTTACTTTTTTTGAAAAGCTGTGAACTGAATTTGTTGGTCGAGTTTACTTAACATAATCACAAAGATTAGCTTTTAGATTAGCTTTACTACCTGAAAGTAGTTCAACTTTGTAAATCATGCATTATTGTTACTTTTTTCGTGTTCGTCTATTTTTTTTATTTAAAATGTAATTTAGCAATGGCGTTCTTAATTCAATTAACAATTTCAAATAATAGAGTCCATCATAGAACGATTAAACCAAATATTGAATGATTGTTTGCATGCTGGTATTCGTATTATTTTTAAATAGTTAATGTATTTGATAAATTTAATCAAAACATACCCCAAAAAATAAATTTTTTTTTGTAAAAAGATTTTTTTTAAAAAATTATCAAATACTCGTGGAATTCAAACTGTTTATAAAAAAGCATAAGAATATCCAGAATTTAATCTAACAACAAGAACAACACACAGCTTTTATTCTAAATTTTAAAATATATTTAGCATATAAATCCTAAAAAAGTTCTTTAAAATATAATAAAGCTTTTCTAAGTACAAACGTATAATATATTCTTAAAATCAAGTGCACTCCCACGCGACGCCAATGCCAGCCAATTTTCGCCAGCTGATCAGAATCTTGGCACCCAATACCAAAAGGACCATGTGGCCCTGTTTAAGGAAGTAAATATGCCGCTTTTGGATACCTGCCAACTGATCTCACGTGTCAGGCAGGTACTGACGAATGGGCCTTCGTTCTATTCATTATTTTGGTGGGGAAGGGAAAATAGTTATTAGAAAGTAGTGATATACATGGAACGTGGCAATGGCGACAAATTTAATTTGAATAAAATAAAAATAATTAGCCGATAAATTATATTATAAATTATATAAATGTCAGAAAAGTAGTGTTTTTTTATTCGGTATGTTTTTTAATTGCATTTCCATATTTTAATAATACTAATTTTATTGCACACAAATATATGGACGACAATAACTTGAAGGAAAATAAACAAATAAAATAGTAATGCAGTCAGAACACCAAGGGTCACAAGGACCATATTGGCAATCATAAAAAAGTAGATGCTATTGATTTACAAACACATTAAATCATCTCTCAAGTAAAATGTTATTATGGCAACAGAATGTATTTATAATGGTTAATCAATAAAAATCTATAAATTAGAGCATTCTTTATTTTAATAATAGATATATCCAATAATTAAAAATAATCCGCTATATCAAGAATATCATGTAAATGATTTTTTAATTGATTAATTGAAGTAAAATTATTTAAAAATTGTATTTCCAGCAAAAGACTATTAAGAAACAAGCACAAGATAAACAAAAAAAAATTCGAAGAAATTTCTTTTCACGTTTAGGAATGCTAACTAAATAATTAATAAAAGAATATCACTATAAACTCGTCGTTTTTAGTGAGGTTAGAGTGATTTTAACAAACTAACTTTCTAGAACGAGTTTAACGAGGTGATTAAAGACGGTACCTTTTATATAAATATAAATCGGAACTTGTTATTTTTGTATAACGAATAGGCTTATAAACTAAGCGACAGAAGTTCATCAAAAATTGAAAAAATATTGGTTTACATTTCGAAATCGCTAAAAAACAGTTTTTCTATATTTTCCTTTGATTTTCTTTACTGTAAACCATTTCTTTGCGCGCTTCCATGGCGGTTTCGGGCTTAATATGAATACTTTTATTTAAAATACATGTGTTTGATACAAGTGCTTGACTGTTGTCTCATGCGAAGGACACTTATTAATTTTATAATTAAAAAAAAAAGTAAGAGATTTCGAGTAACTGTGCGGGATTTTTTTCTTTTAATTTATCAAATATTTAAAAAAAGTGTTTTCAAAAATTGTCGATACATTATTCTTATACATTCGGCATAAAAAAAGTATGTATATTTTAAATTATAAAAAAATATAATACTGTTACTAAAAAGTATACAAAATTACTTATTTATATCCTGCACCTTTTAAAAAAAATCCAATAAAATATTTTATCCCACTAAACATATTACAGATATTTCTGAAATAGATATAAAACATTTTCATACTTTATTATGATAATTGCTTTCTTGGTGTGTAACAATAAACAATGAATTTATACATACTTACCAGATAGTTTCATCTCAGAGTAACTCGTAAAGTGTTCTTTTAAATAGATTATATTGATAGATAAACAAATTTAACTATCAATATAATCTATTTAAAAGAACACTATACGCTTGAATGCACCAAATCGTCTTATCTTAACTTTGTTATGTTCACTTTTTGTATACTTTAGATAGGTTTATCGCTTTGCCGTGTTATCGTATGATGCGTTAAGTTATTTTTCTTAATAAATGAGCACTAAAGCATCTGCCTTAGTGAAATTACGTTAGGGAACTAAGCAGATGGCTTCAGTCGATTTAATTAGTATAGATTTAGTCGTATAGCTAAAATGAACTTCCCCTGCTTTTTTAGAAATATTCGTTAAAACCTATTAGTTTTTAATTTTATGTTTTTTTATTGTATGCGAATTTTTTATTTGAAATTTATTTTATTTATAATTCAATGCTATTCTTAATATTAAGAACATATACATTTTAACTTCTTGGAACTTATAGGTATTTTTAAATTATTTTTTTGGTAGTCGTAGATTGAAAAGATACTTTAAAACGGAGAAACTTTTTTTATAAATCTATAAAATTAAACTAAGTTTTAATTAAATATGTTACTGTTTGAATATATTCTTTTTTTTAATATGTTGATAAATGTGAATATTGTTTCCTTTTAATTCGTTCTTCAAATTAAAACATTTTGTAAATTGATAATTTTCAATCTTAATAGGTCTTATTTTATTTTGTTTGAAGGGCAATTCCATATGCGACGGAATGACATTTTTAACATGACTGCATCCTGGTACTTAAAAATAGAAATGTCTGGGAATTAACAATAAATTGAGTTTTTAAACTAATGCATATCTAAAATATGATATATAAGCTATGTAAAATTATAATTTAGAGCAACCTACCTGTAACAGTCGTTTGGCGTGACGGAATAACTAAATGTTCCCTAAGCAAAAATTAAATTAAAAGTTTTTATAGTAATAAATTTTAATCTATTTTTTTTATTATAGAGAATGTTTATTATTCTTCTAGAATATTAAATAGTACATACATTATATACATTTATTCCCATGTGAAAGGTTTTCAAACACGTATCGAGAACGATTTCCTACTATTTGGAATACTAAAAGTTGAAAGTTTTGTGGAATTGCCCAAAAAACATTGTTTAAAGATCATTAAGATGTACTTTAAAATATTATACTTTATTTTTACTACTCTGTTAATTTTTTGCTCTTATTTGAATATTTTATTAATATTTAGTATTTAGGAACAACATTATGCGAGTGTTTATCCTAAATCAATAATTTAATAATATATTTTTTTTAGATTTTTTTGTAACACATACATGTTCAATAAACTGAACTTTATTGATTGATTGAAAATACTTCACACAATATTTAAATACCACCAAAAATTAATCCGAAAAAAAAAAACATACTAAACACTAACAACATCCATTATATTGTATTTTTGTTGAAGATTATGCCTTGGAGAAATAAAAGCCGAAAACTTCATCCCCAATTCCCTTAGCTATATTTACACTAATAACCATTCTATCTAACAAAGCATACAATAAACCCACACCCCTTATACTCATACGGGTAAAAACTCATGCCAAAGTGGCATGGTTCTATATCTTCCGTACATTACAAACGAAGTTCAATAGCCGAAACGATCTTATCAAATTTTCTTCACAAACAAGGCTTATATTTATTGCTATTGAAACTTACAAAAATTGCAATTTTGGGACTAGAAGCACAATAAATTTTAGTACTTTTTTCTTAAAACTATTGCTTTTCTACGTATTTTTAAGTGTACAGAAATCAGCATTAAAGGGAGGGATCTGGTTTACCGGTTAAGTTTGTTTTCTTGCACTATAACTACTATCAAACCCCATTATTTATTTACGTCGAGCCTCACACTAACCTTTAGTGTCTAAATAGATCTGATTTGAATAAAATTAAATTAGAAGGCATCATTATTAGCATATAGAAAATAAACATCAAAACTGAATATTTATTTAAAAATGACTTTAGCAGTTGTGTATTGTTTAACAATATGAAGAAATTGGGAAGTTTTCAAAACAAGGTTGCTAATTCTTTTGTAATTAAGTCTTTCTTTAGATTTCTTACACAGTAGTTTGTGTGCTTTTGCTCATTGAATTTTAGTTTTCAAAATCATCTCAGTATCTCCATGAAGTTAAAAAAAAACTTAACTGATCTAGCTGTCCAAGTGAACTAATCAGCGTGCAATATTTTACACCATACAAATTTTAGACTATAAGACATAATAAAGCAACAAACAAAATAATAAATAAATCCCGATATTTTCAATTCTGTTTCTTAATTGTCTCGATCTTCCCATTTGGTGTTAAATCACTTTGGCTCAGAAGAACTATGAATGTTTTGTTTGCTGTGCCTTCTATATGGACACGTGTCACGCATGCGCTGATCGAACATGACTTTCCCATCATCCTGGGCGTAAATCAATCCCATTCTATTAATAGATTATCGAATCCCCACGCCATCGATTCATTCTGATGTTCTTTTCTAAAAGGCCAAAGTATTCAGAACATTAACTTGTTCCCTCGACATTCACAAAACAGCCACGGTTGATATTATCTGAGCACAACATAATATCGATCTTCAATATACTGTGCCCTTTCTAGAGACAGTTGAAAGGAACTGGGATGATATTTTGGAACATTTCTTTTATGTTTTTGGAGTAGAAAAGTTTCTAGAATGTGAAATGCCCTTGAGAATTGTATTATTCAAAAAGATATACTGAAAGTTAATTATAAGTTTTATTTTATATACCTTGTTTTTCTATATAAAAGTTTAATTTAAAGTTCCGTATATATGGTGATTTTTTCCCCTTAATAAGAAATTCTTTATTAAAGGATTAAATAATTTGCCTAGAATAATTTAAATTAAGGCTATGTTTGTTGACATAACCCAATAGATATTTAATTAGCCTTAGTATACTTCATCGATTGTCATTTTGTATGACACGTAGAATGATAAAATAAAAGGATATGAAATAGTTTTCTTGTTTTGCTCATTGTTTTAGTTTGTAAAAAAGCTATTTAATTTATGTATTTCATACTAGCGAAATTATATTTATAGATAATTATCGAATTTTTACCAAGTATTTAGCAATTTCTCTAGTGTCCCATGCAGAAATTCATTATAATGTAAAAGAAAAAAAAGTTTCAAGTAAATTTCATATTGCGTACATAGCTTATCTTTAACAATGTAAACTAAACAAGAAGTTTCTAAGTAAACTATAATTAAGTATTGTTTAAAGTGCATGCGTTTGTATTTAATTATTTGTTTTTATGTAAAATGGGATGTGGAAAATATTTTTCCTGCATTGCTACAAACTGTTAAGTGAAACAAGCCTTAACTTTAATCTGTTCCATAAACACTTATAATTTTTTGATGTAAGCAAAAAATTGAAGTTGGAGAAGTTTATTTGTTCTAAAAAGTTTTATCTAAATATAATTTGTTCTAAAAATTTTGTAAAAACAGTTTCAATTGTGTAATCAGAATTTATCTTTTAAATATATCTATAAGCAGTAAAGTATAAATAAATTTAAATGTATTTATAGCAAAATTTTTTAAAAGAAGAACTTACTCAACAAGTAACACTACCTTTCTATTCATTTTTAGCACACTTATTTTTAAAGAGCCCTTACTCAACAAGAAACCCAATCCTTCCCGATAAATTGCAAGACAACTTATAAATCCGTAAATAGATATTACATTATCGGAACTATTCCCGGTCCCACGAACTATTAAAATTGTCTCTTCTCGTATTCTTTATATTTCCCCATATTCTATTTCAATCCTTAACATCCCTTCCTTATTCAGCAGGAGGTTTAAGAGCAGCTCACAAATGCTAACACCACTATACTACACTCCTTGCCAACCTAAGTTGAGTAGATAGAAATATGCTATGGAGAAGATCCTTCCGAGCATGCAAAGAGTTTCATAAATTATTTGAGAATCAACCCAGAAAACACGTTTAAAATATTAATTTCGTTTAAGGGCTAACAGATTTTAATATTATTTGAGAAAATTTGTGCAATTTTATTAGAATGGAATGTGTATTTTGGTAAAATTTTATTCAGATCATTTTGTATGTAAATATTACCTCACAAAAGTTTCCAGCTAACGGACCAATCGCGCTTTTCTCTCTTCCTTTTTACTCTTTGTTTTTACTCAAGCTAGGGTGGCACGGAGTGTACGGTATTTGGCCAATAACTTCGGTTCAGAGATAGATTTCCCCAATCGCAGTTTGGTTGATATCATTGTGAATTTTGAATGAAATGTTTAAAGTTTATGTTGGTTTTAAAGTATTTTATGATCATTCATTATTATGTTATATATCTAAGATGGCCATGATCTAATTTTCGCCATAAAATTTTGTCAAGTTGAAAGATGCAATTTTTTTGCTTTACACTTAAATGTTGATTGTTTTACACATATGAGTTTAAAAGTTGCATACTATATTGGCTAAAACCGTTAAACAAATGTGTAATAAAAATATAATTTATGGTTATCAAATAAAAAAACTCAAAATAAAAGTTAAAACAATGATAATTCGAAGCCGTATGTTTGTTACTAGAAAATTTGTACACATTGGGTTTACCTTTTTTTAACGATTCACATCAAAAATATTACATTTCAAATCAGTTTAAAAAACCAAATAAAAGCAATAAATATTTTGTTACGTTTTTTAACTTCAAATATCTTGCATATATTCTCTCATGTTTGGATTCACATTTAAGCTAGAACAACATACCAATCCACCATCCTTTTGGAAATATAGGTCATCGATCACTCTTGCTTCCTTCAGCTCATTTCACTTCTTTTGTTTCTTAGCCATTTTCGGAACTCTCCCTCACACAGTCTTCTCTTTTTTTTTTTATCTAAGAAATTGTTCTCCAACACTTCCGGGCTTTTTTTATCATGACAATTTTTTGTTAGTTACATTTCTTGGGCGAGAAAATGAAATGTTGTTAATGTTAATAATAGGGTTATGGCTATATCTTGTTTCAGGGTGTTCTGGGATTTGGAAGTTTTTTTATTGGGTTTTGTTAATAAATTGCTGCTATAAATGGTTGCGGTGATAGAAAGAGTAATTTTTTGTAATAACTTTTTGTTTACGTTTAATAAAACGGTAGTAATTTGTTTTCTTTTGAAAGAAAAAGAAACTCTAAATATAAAGTTAAAACTTATAGATAATGATAGAGATTATTTGGATAGATATAGCCCTGGAGTATTTATGTGTAAGAATGTGAACTTGAGCAATTTATTTCGAGTGCTGTATTTACATAAAACGTTATTTGAAAGTTCTCATTTCATTCATTTTCCGCTTATTGTGGTTGAACAACCTAACAAGCTAGTTGTGTACGTTCTATATGCATTAATATTATGCAGCATGTATTCTTATCAACGAAAGTTATATTTTAAACTCGTATAAGATAGGCATAATAACTGTTCACAAGTAGACATTTCACTGATTACACAAGTAGAATGTTAATGTAGTCATTACTGTTTTAAATTGATACACAAATAATAAATCATTGAATAGAAAGTAATAACTTATTTTATTTTTCAGCCGGTATAATCCATCATTTAAGTGAAAATCCCTTCAACCTGATAACATTTCACCACGCAACGTCAACCAGCATTCCCCAAACAACTGTACCACCACAACCTGAATGTACATCAAGTCGACCGCAATCAATACGTGACAATCTCATCAATTGACAAGACGTCATAACAACAAACAAATCCAAACACAATGAAAGTCGAGATACAAGTGGCGCTCAACTTCTTTATCTCGTTCCTCTACAACAAGCTGCCCAGGAGGAGGGTCAATCAGTTTGGCGAGGAACTGGAAAAGGCCCTGAAGCTGAAGTTTGTGGGGCACTGGTACCCTGAGAAGCCTTTTAAAGGGTCAGCTTTCAGATGCCTCAAGACCACACTTCCACTGGACCCCGTCTTCGAGATGGCAGCTCAAGAGAGTGGCATGGCTATGCCAGATATTCAAGAGAACCTTCCAGAAGAACTCAGTATTTGGATTGATCCTGGAGAGGTTTCATACAGGTACGTCGATGAAGATATTTTAAAATGTAGATAAATGTTTCAATTATCCTTTATAAACACTCTATAAAAGTTAACAATATAAGGATTTTTTTTTAGCAAATACTAAGTCATGGATATCATTTATCAAGTCGGATAACAGAGTAAATTACAAATTTCATGGATTAAGGCTAAACTTTCCAATTTCCCAAATGCAAATAAAAAATTATATTTAACCATTTAAAAAACATCTTTCAAATAATAGATTAATTGCGAAATATATTTTTGCCTTATTTATTTTAGAAAGATTTAATTTAATGGAGTAGGTCAGTAAATAGGACTTAATTTTTCTATAACCACATTATGGTGATTCTCCCTCTCCCTCTTTAACATCTAACCTACGGTAGGATGTAATAAAAAAATATTTGTACTCATTTTTAAACTTTCGTTTTTTAATCCTATCTAGGCTAGGCGAAAAAGGCGTCGTGAAGATCTTGTACTCGGAATCCGACAATTCCGAAGACCGTGCCGACAGGGAGATCTACCGTACTTTCAACCCTGAGGCCCAATGCTTCAAGCCCATTGACTCCGTGGCATCGCAGTTGGGATCTATGTCTCTGTCTTCAGGGTCTTCATCATCAAGCAGCCCCTACGGAAACTCACCGTCACCAACGTACAAGTCATCACCCAGTCCCATCAACGGCAACTTCATGCCAAATAAAGTAAGTAATAAATCTATTAGGATTTATGGTAATTACTGGTTTAAAGCTGCTCAGTTATTGAACTATTATGTCTAACTTTTTTTGCGATCTAGGGCTAATGCATGCACTTGTGCAAGTTGCCCAAATGTAATTTGATTAAGCTAGTAAGCTTGTTCATGTGTGTATTTCTTCACAAAATTGGGGGAAAAAATGCCACAGCTTTTGAAATAAGGAATCTAATATGAATGGATCGCCAGATGGACAAAACCCTTAAGATACGAATTTAATTGTTGTTCAGTATTTACATGCAATCAAAAGATACAAAGAGAATTAATGAAAACTAAAATACATTTTTTTACTAATCATGTATCACATTGATAATATAATGCTAACACTAAAGAATTAAGCATCAAATTAAAAAATAAGAATATTAAAATTATGAATCGTGGTAAATTAAAAATTAAAGTAGCCAGTAATTTACTTCGTAGAGCCAATAAGTGTTTATGATCTAATCAAAAGGCTGCAAATCATTGTCCCAACTAGTAACTTAATTAAATTGAGTATTACTTTCAGTCCTTTTTTCTCCATAAAAGTTTATTAAAGAAAAACATATTTCTGCAGCTTCCAATGCGTTTTTAATTTTGTTTTAACTCTACATCGTAACTTAGCCATTAAGGTTTAATAAAGGGTATGAAATACACCAGAATTTATTGGTGTGTCATGCTCCTTCACGATCACAATAATTGCGCAACCAATTTTTTTTGTTATGGGTTTTTTTGGTTCTAAGAAGGCACCGATGTTTCTTGTTTCGTTTTTCTCATGTTATCTTCTACTAAGTTTGTTTCTAATTGTAACAGTAGCATAACTTTCTATAACAATGTAATATAATTGTATATCGACACAATCGTTCAGTTTCTTCTTAGTACTTTTGTTGGTTTTATCTTGCGTTCCTTTGAAAGGATTCTCATTCGAAAAGAAATACAGACATAAAATATTCTATGGATATATAGTAAATAAGACACTTTTTATGTTTGCTGTTTTGTTCGTAAGAGACCTTACAATGTGCTTATATACAAAACAATTGTAACAATATGGACGCAATTCTGTTTGAATCCATATAAAGTTGTTTGTGTCAATAAATAATTTTCCACAATTCTATCTATAATAGTCTTTTTATAATATTTATTAAACTATAAGCATGTTTTTAAGTAATTTAGTATATCTTGAAAGCATTAAAGTTCTTAATGATGTATGATAGTTATGATTATATGGTGTCGACTTTTTTTGCTTTCAACTCACACTCTAGAGACTTAAATATTTCACCCTATTTTCAACTTAGTATTTCATTTTACTTTCAACTTAGTATTTCGTACTAACGGTGGTTAACCATTTTATTGCCTTCAATTTACTACGCTACAATAGTAATTTTAGCCCCTTTTGTGCTCATAATGTAAATTGTGTCCAGAAACATATATCCATGTAAAACTTAATATTAACGAGTACAAATATATTCCATTCTAAAAAGTAACAATGTGGCATATCTGTGTTTCAGGTCACCTGTCCACTCACTTTCACCACAGCGACCTTCGCCCAGACGAAGTTCGGCTCCACCAAGCTAAAGAGCAACGGCAAACGCTCCCACCGCATGTCCCCGACAGAGTTCAGCAGCTACATCAAGTCGAGGGCCATCATCCAACAACAACAGCAGCAGACACAACAAGTCCCACCGCCGCAGAGCATATTCGGCCAACAGAGGCCGCGATCTCTCAGCCCGTCGCCTCCGCTGGTGGACAACAACTTCCTGCTGGCCAATCTTCAGCAGCAGCAGTTCCAGCCTCCGGCGCAGTTCTCGCCAAGCCCGAGGTACGACACCAACGGCTACAACATCGGCGACATCTTCAGCAGTCAGCAGCAGGAGCAGTTGCTCACTCCCAACAGCACGAGCAGTACCAGCAACAACAAGAGTCCGCACCGCCTGACGAACTCGAATGCCGCCCTCTCGCTGTTCTTGGATAAAGGGCCCTTCGGCAACACCAATTCGTCGGGCTCTGCGCAGTCTGCAGGCTTCAAATCATCTGCAGGCAATGGGTCCCCCACTTCTGACGGTAAGGCTTCTGCATTCACGAGCAATGGCATCGACAACTTCAGCGTGGGCGGCATGAACTACCCCAACCAGCACCTCCTGATGGCCAACTAAATCGTCCTTCAGGGTCATCCCCTGTAGCCAGACGATATGGTTGAAAGGATTGGGATTGATACACGGTTCCGTCTACTTCATTATCATCAGTGGGCTGAGGTGAAGGGACAATCAGTCACTTCACCATAATTGATAAAAGAAGATATCTTTTCTCTGTCTATCTCGGATATCCAGTTAATCTAGTGAATTTCTACGATTGTTGGTTACTCTTAATAAAATAAAGAACGAATCTATTACAAGTGTCTGCATAGGTGGTGAATAATTCTTCCAAAATATACTAAATGACCTTAAGACACAAACTCTTCCGATAAGATTCAATTAAAAACCGAATGTCTCGACTTTCTTCAAAAGAAAGGGTGCATGTGATGAAGAGTAAAATAAATTAGTCTCTTTTTAAATATATCTTTAAAAACAAACAAAAGATATCTTTCAAAAGTGAAGCCAACACGATGAGACTATGATCCAGTTGAAAGAAGTAACTGTCAACTTCAATCTGCCACACTAACAGAATGTCATCAAAGTTGCACAAATCATTGTCCACCTACAGTTGCCTAGAAAGTATTATATAGGTATTTTTCTGTGTAATTTTTATACCTTAAACAATTCCAACCCCAAATTGAATTTCCGTATTAGAGTTTTCTACATTTTTTTTCAGAATTTTAAATCTTTCTTTTTTGCAGAAAAAAATGTTCGTAGCTATAATATTATTAATTTATCATATGCTTAACTACATGTATAAGCAGATTAATTCTTTTTATGAAAAGAAATTTCATCCAGATTTTTTAAAGAAATTTTTAGTTCCATGTAATTTCACCTTGGAAAATATATTTCGATGTAGCAACGTATGGTAAACTAAAAGTGGAAACACAGCTTTCTATTTCTAAATTTATTATATGTATTATTTAAATACACTATGAATGTATTTAAAATTATTTTTTATCATCGACTTTGACTTGTGCAATAGTTTCTACATCATGGGTCTTCAACAGCAGTTTGATTCGAGAAATTCACTGAAAACACTTTTTACATAAATGGTGTTAGCATGCTTAACAATGCGATACAACAAAAGGTTAAGTGGAGGATAAAGCGTGAGAATAAAAAAAAAACATAACTTGTGATTTAAAGAAAAAAGAAAACCTCAAGCTGAAGTCCAGTTTCCGGCAGCTATAGAAGGCGGTTGTGGATAAAGAGATGAGTGGAATTTATTTTCGGGCTAACTTGCGTGTGGAATCGTCTTTTTAAATTTTGTATAAACTACCAGTTCCAGCACCAAACTACCTTGGAAAGCTGGTAGATTAATTAAACTAAAGAAAATTCAGTGTTAGACATTGAAAAGAAGTTATTTTTAGTATAATTTAATATTTCTCAATTGTTAGTGAGATTGCACATGTACTTATGAGTTTTTTTAATAGGAATATTACAAAATTACATATTTTTCACAATTTTAGCTAAAAACTGGATTGATATGGTTGGTTATTCGATATTTAAGTCAGCAAAGTTTATGAAATTGAGAGAAAAGTGAGAAGACGAAAAAAGAGGTAGTGATACAGGTTATATATCAATTTTTATTACACGTAGTCTTGAAGGAATGGTTTTTAAATGTCTGTGGTCAAGCAATTGTCCGCTTTTTACCTGTGGAGCTGGTATAAGACACAGTTCTGTTTTGTTATCATTAACTGATTGTTAAATATTTTTTTATATTTTTATAGTTTGTTTTGATGTTTCTTAAAGGATATTTAAAAAATAAGTAGTATTTTATGTTGATATTCTCATTTGCTGAAGCTCATTTATGCCTTCTGGTTGTGATCTAAATTTTGTTGACAAAAACATTTATTTTTCAACTAAAATTTTATCAATGTTGTGAAGAGAAAATAAAAAAAGACATCCTTGTATATTTTTTAATACATTCAATTTAATGAGGTGCTAAATTCTTGCTGATAACTTCTAAGTTTATTAAATACGAGGTTTGATAGAAAATTTATTCAAATTACTTAAGATCATTTTAAATATCCTAACCCAAACTTCTCTAAATTCACATCGATTAGTTTTAAAACGTCATTGACCTGGTGAGTTAAATCCTTTGAAGGATTTTCATATTTTAAGAGCATAAATATGAGAATATATTTATTAGTTTGCACAATGTAGTTGATTAAAACATGTTTATGATTTTTTTTACCTTTGTAGTTTTGTATACTAATGTTTTTCTTTGTTTTAAATTATTGATTTTTTAACTTATGTATTGAAAAGCTTAAATAATGAAGTTTGACATTGCATTTATAAAAGTATATAAAGAGCAATAAGTGATTTTTCTATCATACATTTCTAGTATAAAATTTTTCTTCAAGAATTTTAATAAAAAGAGCAAAAAAAAAATGTTTACATCTAATTTTTTAAAATTCGTTTAGTTATTTCTTTTAACTTCCAAAAAAATAACTTTTAAATTATATAACACCATTAACATAAAGAGGAAGTTTCCTTTCTTAAGAAAAATAATGTCTTGTTAAAGCAGCCTTGCTCAAATGACCGAAAATGTGTGTTAATTGCTGACTTAATACGATGTTTACAAGAAGGAAACTAGCATTTATTGGTATAATATTCAAATAATAATCAAACACAAATAGCTTCCACTTCGTGTTTAAGCCTAAACCTCGTCTCACATAATACTGGGAGGGTATGGTTAAAGTTACGATATTAAATGGGAATAAAATAATAACTACATGGCATAATAATGGCCGGATCGGCGATGGAATTTTTTGGGGGAAACAATGGGACAAGATTAAGGCCAAAAATTCACAAATTTTAAAACTGAATTCCGAAACCATGAATGCTCTATTCTACGGACTGTGTCCTCTTACGAACATGGCATAAATAACAACAATTGGTTGTTTGTTGAGTAGATCTGCGAACTAACTAATCAGGCGTCTTTTCAGCTGCCCTTGTCGGTGCATAACAGAGCCTTAAGACGCTCTAAACTTAACATTACATTCCAAAATTCTATAATTCAATCTTTTTTTCGTTTAAAAAAATTCAATAGTTTCAGGAGTGTCCCCCGAAAATTCCCATTATTATGAAATTTAGTTTTTGTTAAGAGCCATTTAATATCGTAACTTAAGTATGAACACATTGTACGTAGTAATACATAGTAATACTATCCATAATATGTGCATCTTTTCAACTTAAAGTAAATGCTTCGTATTTGAAGCCGTGTTTGTATTAGCCTTACCATAGTAGATCATATTTGTATTCTTCAAATATCCATAAAATCCTCGTACCGGTGTCTGAAGGTTCAATTTTAAGTACTTCAATAAAATATCTTTTTTCGGATTTTTACTATAGTGTAAGTGTTCATACATAAGTCTTTTAAGAGAAGGACTTAAAGGAATTTTTCTATAAAAATGTGTTCGCTTTTTGTGCTCATTGTCTGTGTTACTAAAAGCTGCTCATGTGTAACTGTGTCCATGATCTTAACTGACCGTGATACCTGATAAATATATGGATATTGTAACGAAAGAAATATTAGAGCTACTTTCCTAGAATGTACAATAGCGAAAGCTGATTCAACTTCCTGACTGGTCATTGAATTCGTGTTTTACTATTACTATTCATAATTACCATTAATTTTATTCTTTATTTAGGCCAAAATCTTGGATTTTCAACATTTGAAAATGCAATAAATTTAACATCGGATAATAAAGTTTTTGCATGTTTAAGTAAGTTCAGGAAAAAGTCATATATATTACCATATGCTTAGAAAAAAAGTAAAAAAAAAATACAGTAAACGCCGCTTATTGTGATCACGGTTAATGTTATCAATTGTTTAATGTTATCGAAATCGCTTAGTCCCGTCCGCTTATATCAAAATACATTGAAAAATCATCGTTTATTGTAATCAAATGTTCGTTTATTGTTATCAGTTTATATGTAAATTTTATTTTCCTGAAATCAATCAAACATGTTTTTTGGAAAGGGGGGGGGGGGGGAGCTATTTTGCCATTTTCGGTCAAGCATTGTAAAATTCAGCATCCTCAGGCGTTGGGAATGAATGATTTTTCGTAACTGCATGTGCATAAAGGGCTTTCATGTAAATTGTCCAAAAAAGAAGTCCAATCCCTGTAGAGTTTTACAGTCGCAACTCCTAATTTAAAATTAATTTATATTTTAATACTATGTAAAAAATCATTTTTTAGTTTAAACTTTTTTTCGTGTATTGTAATCAATCGGTTATTGTTATCAAATCACGTTCGCCCCGATGTGATCACATTAAGCGGCGTCTACTGTACTTGAAAATGGAGTGCATCTTTTGAAATATACGTTACTTTTAGCTTCATTTTATTATAAAAGAAATAATGTTAAATTAATGTTTTGGGGCCTTCATATAAACGTCAAAACATATGAACAGTCAAAATTAAAATCGTGGCTCCAAAGTGCTGTGAAATAATAATCCATATTTAAAATTCAACAAAGAAATTTTGAATGATATATAACAAAACCAAACATTTACAGTTATGTTGTTTCAGAACTTGGTTGAAGAGGTTATGATACATCAGATCAGCAGACAATATATCGACAAATATTTTTGTTTGATCCCTTTGTACAAAGTTTTCTATGTCGAACAAAATTTCTTTCTTCTCTTAAGTTTCCTGTTGAGTTTAAAGATATTCTTATTGTACAACCTTTTTCTCTCAATTTTTTTTGTCATTGAATTTGAACAATTTGTTATTGTTACTAAAAAGATAATAGTTTGTTAATCGATCTTGTATTTTTAAATGGTAAAACAAATTTTTATTGAAGAAATTAAAAATATATATAGAAAAAGTTGTATATAACTAGTTTAAAAAACCCACTCAAACCGTGTTGACGTCACTGATTTTAACTCCTCCCATTACTTCCGATTGTCCAATGGGCTGTCAAATTATTTTTAAATAATTCTAAAACTTGTTTTTACAGTACTTGAATATCTATTTTTATCCATTGATGTATTCTCGTATTTAAAACGCCACGGTTTGAAGTATGTGTTATAGTAAGTCTGTTACCAACTTGTACTTTAATATTTATTGAAGAAACAGCTATTTCAGTGCAAGGAAGTATTGCATGTGTCTAATAATAACAACTGCCTGTTATTTCTTGTTCAATACTTCTGCAAGATCCGTGTGTTCACTATATTTAGCCGTTTTCTCATATTGTAAAGTAAGCTTTTCTCGGCGATTATATTTTCTTACTCAACCAAACATTTATTGTGTTAGATGAGATGTATAAATATATATTATATATCATTGTATGTATAAAAAAATAATATTGGAAGGTGTTACAGGTAATACGAGAGAGAAAAAAATTATATATTTCAATATTCTTTTTAAATATACTATGAATTGGAGAGAAAATCGGAGAGGGCGAATAAAAAAAAATTGGTATTTTATATTTTCTACTTCCAGGTTGCTACGATGTTATTAGCTTACTTTTATATTGTAAAAAAAATACAGAAATGACCTTTGGTTTAATTATACCATTGAGAAATTCTTTTAACATAGTGGTTTGTAACTATAGATTCTAACTTCGATTAGACGTATTTGAAATTCTCAAGAAAACGTGTGATATTATCTTGCAGTCCGGATATTAGATTGTTGTACTTCTTAAAACTTGCGGGAATAAATGACTTGTATTTTAAGCTACGAATAAATCAGTAACCAACAGAGAACATAACTATGGAATGTCTAATAGAATGTTAATTATATGCTGTACCAAATTTCATCAAAGAATCCTTGCCTAACTATGCAAGAGATTTTACCAACGTTAATTATGTAAGATTAAATCTTGGTGTATGTTTTGAGAAAGTACCGTCGTTTCCGCATGTTAGGATTAATTCTTATAAGGAGATTGAAAAATTCTTCTGAGAAGCGTCTCTAAAGAGACTTATATTTCAAAGCAGGACATGCTATAATTAGTTGCGGAAATTTATTAAAAGATCTTATCATTTCATTTAAAGTCTTATCTTTCATGAATGTTATATAAAAACAAAAATTGTTTATTGATTTAAAGTTGCTGAAGAGGTCAGTGAAAGAACTTTTAAATTTCCTCTAATGGAAAAAAAAATCAAATTAATACTGTTTTGAGTAAATAACTTAATTTACAATTGTGCTTCATCTGCAATATGTAAAAACATTGTTTTATAGAAAATATAAATTTTATAGTCTATTTCGGTTGGTTATTGATGAAAACTGTACTATACAAAAGATGGAATTTGAATTGTATATCAACCAACATGTACATGCAGATTTTAAACAAATAATTTGTATTTTAAATGTCCTGGTGTTGTTGTTTCGATGGTGTATTTTTCAGACTTTAAATGAAGTACTTAAATGGTTACGTGGTGTTATAAAGAGAGAAAAATATAACTTCAGCAGTAGCAAAAAGCTTGTATAACTCCGATCCGTAGGTCGACACGTTTAGATATATCTATATGTTCCAACTTGAAACGAATTTAAACTAACTTTTAAATAAATGTCACAGGGTGGTGTTAAATTTGCTTTTTTGCTTGTTACCTTTTCGCAAATTTGTTCAGAAATAGTAACGTATGACACTCAATGTAAAATCAAACATTTTATGTGATGCTTGAAACTTGTTTATTTCACTGGTAGAATATATGGTAGGTTTTATTCAAAGAGGAATTGCAATAGATGAAACGGAGTTTTAAAAGTATTTAATTCAACAAATCTAATTATATATAACAGACATTTGAATATAACAAATATTAGTTGTCCTATTTTCTAATTGTTTATTTCACTGGTAGAATATATGGTAGGTTTTATTCAAAGAGGAATTGCAATAGATGAAACGGAGTTTTAAAAGTATTTAATTCAACAAATCTAATTATATATAACAGACATTTGAATATAACAAATATTAGTTGTCCTATTTTCTAATTAAAAATACTTAAAAAACGACAGCCAAAATTTTAATTTAATCACAGATTTAAGTACGGTTAACAGTTGTCCACTTTTCTGTAAGCAATGAATTTTATGTATTTCACTTCTTATTCAGTACACTTGAAAAAATTCAGAAGCTTTTTTGAATATAAGTGGAAGCTACGATGCAGTATAATTTTCAGAAATGTTTCCGAGTATTCTAGAAACCTATTTCTGCAATATTCAAAAACATTTTTGAGCGCTTCAAAAGTTCTTAAAATATCTACAATTTTCCAGTAAATAACCGATGCATAGAATTGCAGAAAGTAGTTTGGAATCCAACTTCTGCCCTACTGAGAATGATAGGTCTTGAGGTAGGCGCCTTAACCACTAGGCCACGGAAGGGCCATAATGGGGTCTTTTTTTTCCCGTTTCTCGGTCATGTTGACGGAAATAAAATGGAATAATTTGCAGATGCCTCAGACTATTAACTTCTGGCCAAGCAAAGTCTCATATATTTTGAGAATTTATCTTATGTTTCTTTTCTTTCGCTTATATTTTAGTTATGGAAAAAAGTTTTTGAATATTTTCCCGTGTACCTTGAAGGAAGCCGACCGATGAATTATGAGTTAACACGATACATCAGTCTTTTTTGTATAAAAGTGTAGTATTTTATTATACTTAATTATTTCTTGATATTTTTATTGTGCATCATGAAATTTCTATTCCATGTTTTTTACTCGGTATAAAAAAAGTCTGAGAAATATAAAATCAAAATTATTTTAAACTAAACTCTACATATTTTTGGTGTTGTGATCAGAATGAATTTCACTCTTACTTCGTTCGAAAGTGATGTCTTCTCTTTGTGTTTATCGAGAGTTCTGTAAATTCCTAGTTACGGGTGTGGCTTGGCGATACTTTTAATGGGAGATAATTTTTTTTTCTTCCTTTCAACCTTATACTATATTTGCATATCCTAAGAATTGAACTAGTAGTTTATTATAGAACTATAGTTTCGTTAATTTTTTATATCAGGTTTTAGGTTTAAAAAACTCGCCAAACAGCAATGTTTTAAAAAGGGTCGCCAGTCCGTACCAATAACTAGGAATTTACCGATAGTTTTGTTCAGCTATTTTGCTGCTATGGGTACGATAATCTTTGTAGCATTTTGCCAATGCAGATTTATAATATATATGTTCCACGTGTGTTCGTTCCTCTATTGTGATGTGCACATATATAATATCTTATAGTCGTAAGATTTTCATACGTTCTTATATTTTTAAGTTTGTAATAAACGTTTGAGCATTATTTCTATAATATTTCTGTGTTTCATTTATTTATAACAACACACATGCACATTAGTAACTCATTTAAATGTTTTTATTTTACAGGAAATTAAGGGGGGGGGAGAGGAGTACCATGTATAAATATTTCTCTAAATATGGAATAATCTGGATTTTTTTTAAATGACTAATGAAAAGCCAGATCATATTAATTGTGAATTTTTCTGCTAATTAAAATAAGTTCTCTTCTAAAATTATGAAGTTTGGAATGAAAATTAAAATTAGTACCAATACGTTTAAGGGTTAAAAATTGACCTATCACAATTACCTGTCGAGTTTGTATTTTGAGAGGCGAAACATAATAATAAAACACACACAGCCTTTCTATAAAGCTTCCAATTTTGTGTACCAACATAGTAGGGAATTTAAAACTATTAATTATATATTGTCTCACTATCACAACTACAAGTATCTAATTATTGTTACGATTTTGTACTGAATTTTTTATGTATAAAAAATATCTAAAGCTTTTAGTTTAAATTTCTGATTAAAACGTTATATTTTAGAAGTACTTGAACATGTTTAATTTTTATAAAATAATCTTTATCGTAATAAAAACGCTTTAAAATACGTAGCATAATGCCAAACAACCATACTAAACAAATTATATTGTTTCGTTAGAATGAAAACTTTTCCAAAAATAAACTAATTACTTCGTCCTTTTAGTAAATTTAAAATTACAACGAGTAACAACTTTGGAAAAACAATTATCTTCGGTATTCAAATAGATTCTTTTTAATTAAAAGTTTCAAAATTGAACAACCAAGGACATTTTTCTTCGCCTTAAGAAAAATAAGATAAATTCTAATTAACTGCCATTCAAGACCTGAATTTTGTAAATTACAATAAAAATAAGTTGTTTTTAGATTAGTTAAATAGTTTCTTTTTTTAATTAGTTAAAATACCCTTTTTTGATTGGATTTTTCGGCAAATGTATCGACTAGTAATGTTAATTATGTTTCAAAATTAAGACTTCCAATTTGGAATAAGCTTAAACATTTTGTAAACAACTTATTTTATTAACACTATATTCAACTATGAAGTCTAAATATAAATATAATTGTCAAAATGAACAGCACAGTAGTTGATAGTTTATCTGTCCATACGCACCTGTAGTTTGGTTACAATAATCATACATTCGTCGAAAAATAGTTTTCTCATTGTCTTATTTATTTTGACTAACCCTGTATACTTCATTAGCTAAAAACCAAAAGTAGTTCAATTAACAAGCAATTTCATCTCATAAAGAACAATTACTTTCATTTTGCTAGATATTTTCTTACTTCAACAATTAATATTGAATTAACAGCAAATATAATTAAAATTTTCAGTAGTTTTGTGTTTTGAAAGTAGAACTAAGAAATAAATACAATTTTACCATAATACGAATATTTTAGAGTTTATACAGTGATTCACTGTTCGAGTCGATTTAATGAAAGCATACTTTTGGCAAATATATAAAATATAAAAAAAAATTGCAACGATGAGTACCTTTTACAAAGAATGGTGGATTAAGAACTGCCAAGGATTTGATGTCAAATCTTCATGCCAATCATTGGGACTAATAACATCCTACCATGTAACACCTCCTGTAAATAAGCCTTTTGCACGGTTTACCACGGATAACTTACTACAAAATTTGGGGAATTATGTTTTGACATTGCTTTTGTGATTGGTTAGGTCATGCAATACTCCGTGCCACCCTAACTTGGGTAAAAACAAAGAGTATAAAGGCCGAGGGAAAAGCGCGGTTGGTCCGTTAGTTGGAACTCTATTAAGGTAACATTTACAAACAAAATGATCTGAATATAATTAAACCAAAATACACTTTTCATACTGATAAAATTGCCAAATTTTCTCAAATAATATTCAAATCTGTTCGACCATAAGCGAAATTAATGTTTTAACATGTTTTATGGATGGATTCACAAATAATTTATGGAACTCTTTACATGCGCGGAAGGATCTTCTACATAGCATATTTCTATTTATCCAATTCATATTGGTAAGAAGTGTACTTTTGCCAAGGCATTATTTGAGGGCAGAGGTCTTCTCCAAATAAGGTGATATTCTATGACATTTCCCAATTCGCCTAACATTTACTTTATTTACACTCTTAAAACAAACACTCCTAATTTAACTCAGTCTGAGTGGATTTCACTCCTCCAGACTGGAAAATGCACTTCTCCTTTTGGAGTGGATCCTTTGTGTGTTAAACCTCCAACAGGATCCCTCCAAACGAGTGATTTTAACTCAGTCTGAGTAAATATGCATGCCTTTAGGGTGTCGAAAATGCACTTCTCCAACTGGAGTGGATTTCACTCTTTTGTTTTAAGAGTGTATGCTACTCTTCTAAACCAATATCTTTTAAAGCTATATAAACTTAATTTCTATACATACGACAGATAATTTGATACATTATACTTAAAAAGATACTTTATCTCAAACAGAATAAAACAAAACAAACATTTAACGACAAAAATAATCCGATTTCGAACTGACTTGGCTTCTCTTTTATGTCACACTCTGTCTTTAATTTTATAACAATACCTACCATTTCAAAGGATCTGGACTTGGATAATTCAAGTCCAATCTTGCGACCGAAATTGGAGGCTCTCCGTAGGTGGCAGCGTTACCATGGTGATCCACCTTCATCCACCTACGCAGAGAGCTTCTCCATCCCTAAAATGCCAAAGTTCATCTTTCTGCTCTTGGAGATCTCGATGCTTTTAAAGGATGATTTTGGAATGGAAGATAGGCTTTTAACGTCAATAAGTGAACTAAAGTTATCATTTGAATCAACTTCACTAATTATACACATAGGGTATTAGCAAGCTGTACTAATTTGATAATTATTTAACCTTTTGTATAAAGGGGGATATATTAAAACGAATTGGCTTTAAAGTCGATCTTAATTAACCTTTTATATGAATGGTAGATTAAAGCGGATCATAAATAGTTTTACATAAATAGTGGGAAACGAAAGGTAGCCTTGGTTTAAAGAATTATTGGTGTTTTTGTTACTACCACTTAGTGGATACTTGGACTCTTAACCTTTTCAGTCCCAGTGATGCCATTTGGCATCATCACTTTCAATATTTTTTTTCAAAATTTTATGTCCCGTTATGACATCCAAACACACATCATTCGATTTCTCATACTTTGTTCTATCAGACAATATTTTACATTAATCTCAATAGAAGTCAGAACTACTACTTTTTTTATTTAGAGAATAGTCAACAAGCGTTTCTCCTTTATTTTGATACGTTCACTTCGGTTCCACATATTTAAAACACAATTTAAACTACTTCGGTTAAAATAATTACTAATTTTTTTTAATAATATGGTCAGATACCTTAAAATATATAACTCGAAGTGTTTTTAGGTAATATATATTTTTTTATTTTGTTGTTTTTCACAGTTAAAAAATTTTGGCATTGTTTCAAAAACCATATAAAAATTTAAATGGATTTTTTTCTCATCGAATTCGTTTATTTGACCTAAAATAAGCTTATTTTGTGAATATAAGATGTTTCTGTAGTGTAGTAAATTTTTGGGACTGAAAGGGTTAAGAAATGTGTATGCCTAGTCGGAGGTAGCCATGGTCGGGGAGACGCCGACGGGTCAATCAGCATTAGTTGTTATTACCACTTAGAGCTTCAGTATTGAAAGAGTTGAGTTAATTTGAAATTAAAAGAATTAAAACATTAACACAAATAATTATTAAACTATACAATTCGGATTATAATTTTAAAGTTTGCTGGAGAAACGTCATCCCTCTTAGCATCTTTCTGTTTTTTGAAGATCTCGGTACTTTTATATAGTTCATTGTTTGGGATTTGAAGATATGCATTATGATAATTTGGGCGCTCTGTTGAAAGAAGATAAATTTTGTGAGTTATTTAGCCTAATGCAGAAAGATTGACAGCTAAAAGCTGAAAATATTTTTAAATACACGATTATAATAGTGGGGTTAATAAGAGAATATTCCACTGACGATTTGAAGATATCTAAAACAAAGTTTAAGAAACTTTTAATTGCTTTCATTGAAACTTAGTCCTCTCTTCCCTTTCTAATATTTCATATAGTTTAAGTTAAATAAAAATATTAGGCCGGTAAATATTACCATATTAACTTAATCACGCTTTGTTAAAATAGCATAATCATTTTTTTGCTTAAAGAAATTCCCGAAAATCTTATACTGAGTGCAACTGATTGTAAGTATAATTATTATCCTTATGAAGTAGATTATTAACATCCCTTATCCTCTCGTCCTTAATTTTTATTGATCATGTGTCATTAAAATAAATTGTTATTCAACTTTTGAATACCTGAAAATATAAAACTGCATCAAACACGTTAATGACTACATGAGACGAAATTCTCATTACTTAAACCCAATATTTCATATATTTCGTAAATTGCATAAAAACATATCTTTCAAACTCTCAAATGCGTTTTTTTTACATATATCAGTAATAAATGAAATGAGTATCTCACAATCAAAATGGTTACTCCTGGCCAGGGGTTCCCCCCAGTGATACGCGTACTACTGGTGGTACGCGAGAAAATTTCAGGTTGTGTCCGTGAAAGTTTTATCAATCGTACATAAGATAGTTCCATGAAATATTATTTTAAAGAGAAATATTTTATTAACTTCTGGATCGGATTTAAACCCGAGTATCCTTTGTACCGTGAAGCTGTGCTATTTTTTGATGCCATTTGCTATGAGTTACTTCTGTGAGACACAGAGCATATGTGTGAGAATGGATTTTCTGAACACTTGTACATTAAAAATAAACATAGAAGCACATTAAGAACCATACTCCATTGTTTATATATTTTTTTCACAAGCAAACAATAACAACAAGTTTCGCGCTAAAAACTATGAAAGAACATTTTGTTTAATAATTTTTTTTTGCTGACTTTGTACGAATTTTTCGTTTGTATATTTTTAGATCTATAGGTAATAAATAAAACTAACTTTTTACCATATTCATCTTTTTATTTCTCCTTTATTATAAGCATGCAATAAATCAACAAATATCCAACCCTTAAATATGAATTTCTGGCAGAAATTTAATACAAAAAGCCTTTGAACACTTTTAGAAGAGAAAATAAAACAAAAACCAAAAAAATTAAACAAAATTTCTCCAAAAAGTCAAGTGATGAGCGGGTGCAAAAAGGTTTCCCTGCTCTAGACCATGAAGCGCCAGGTTGCAATCCACCAAATTAGTCGATTTCAAAAATACATGGCCATAGTAAGCCACTAAATTACCGAATACCCTTGTACTGGCTTAAACATACACGGAGAAACAAGATGAGTTCAATGTCAATATAGTTGGATCACTATGGCAATTTTTCCTAACAATGTATTTTATTTTTGTAAGACACTTTTTTTGTAATGCTATTATTTCCGAATAAGGAATATCAATGCATAATTTGATCTCAGAAGTGGGTAATGCTACGGTTTTATGATAAAGTAAAGGGTATTTAAGTGAAAGTATTAAAGTATAAGTTAAAAAGCAAATAATATTAACATTAATCCTTAACTTAGTGTGTCCATTTATTGACCGTTATAATAAGATAAAGAGGGATTTCGAGAATAAAAGCGATTTATTTCTGGACTTCTTATCCATCCATTTAATTATTAGGTAAATGTGGTCAAATTAAAAAATATTTTTTCATAAATTTTTACTTTGTGTTCTTTAATCTATCAAAACCAAATACTTCATTACAAAACTAAACTTATGTCTTTTAGGCGTACTTTTTTTACATAATTCAATCGATTTTTTTTTTAAAAATAGAAATTTATTGAAATTTAAGGGATTTCATGTTGGTCGGTCATAATCGACTTCCAAATTTCATTTTTAACCGTTGTATTTTCAACAAAATTGTGAAAAGTATGACTTCAGACAAGAATCTTTTATTAATTTTGTCCGTCCGTCTATCTGTCTTTTAACATTCTGTTTCACTTTCCTTCTTTTTCGATTTTAACAGTTTTTATTTCGAAATTTTTGACATCATATATCTATCATTTATACTTTTGTCCTCTCGTATAACTATCCATCTTAAAAGAATTTCTGGGAATATTATAGTAACAGAAAGTGGTTTAGTCTAGTTTTTTTTTCAGAACTTTTTTGCTCATCAATTAAAAAGGGCAGCTGAGAAAAACGAATATGACAATTTGTTATAATGTGCTAAAACCGATTAAGTAAATTTTTTTAAAAAAATGCTATATCTAAGTGAACAAAAAAAATTCTAAATAAATAGAAATTGCTTACTTTCTATAGGTAGTTTGAAATTTGCAGGATTTCTTATTGTACGAAAAGGCAGACAGAATAGCAAAAAGTATAGAATGAATTAATATTTTTACTTTATTTTAAAAGGGCTACAGAAAGACAAACATACAAACCAAAAGTGTAAAAGGAAAAATCTATTTGATAAGTTTTTTTGTGATTTTTTTTTATCGAGCGGTTAGAAGGAAAACTGAAACAAATTGTAAGTCTGTACTCAATAAGGGAAAGAGGACTTTATATCGCACAAACGAACGGACAAAAAGTATAAAAATGAGTAGCTGATATCAACCCCTTTTAAAAAAAATGTTTTATCACCAATCGTTTTGGAGCGAAAGTTGAAAGGGGTTTCCGTACAGACGAACGGAAATCTTTATTATATCAATGCTCACTAATTTCCAAAGTTTATTTCTTTCGAATTAAAAAATAACAGTTTTCAAGAAATGAAATGAATAAAACATCGTGTTTACGAGTATAACTAATTAGCAAATTAAAGGGTACATGAAGAAAAAAAATATAAACATACAACATGTGCCAAATCTAAAACAATTTAACAATAGCGTCAGATCCTGTGTTTCCTTTTTTAATAAATTACAAATAGTAGAAATAAACAAGTGTAGTATGTTAGGTTCCGTAACTATGTCTCACGGATAAATAGTTAGTCAACATATTTAATCAGTGCAAGTACAGCGCCCAGCATTTAATGGAATTTGTTTAATTAAACAAAAAGCTTGGTTTAACCAAATTACGTGCATAGTATAATACCATGTTTAGATTGAAATATGTACAAGGTAATTCCGAATAAAATTGCAGCTACATTAAATAAAATTTCACATGGAAGTGTTTAATATTTAAAATATTTTCTCTCTTTGGCTAATCCAGTAATAAAGCATTTCTTTACGGATAATTTTGCAGTTTAAACATGCAAACAATAAAAGAGTAATTTTATTTTATTTACTCTCTCATTTACATTAACTTTATACAGTAAGTTATATCGAGATTCTACCTGCACAGTAATTTGTTATTTATTGGGAAATGCGCATTCATTTGCAAACTATCTCCTAGAAATGCCTATATTTCATGTGTACACTCTTAAAGCAAAAGAGTGAAATCCACTCCAGTTGGATAAGTGCATTTTCGACACTGGAAAGGGGTGAATATTAACTCAGACTGAGTTAAAATCACTTGTTTGGAGTAAACCTGTCAGAGGTTTAACACACTAAGGATCCACTCCTTTCGGGGAAGTGCATTTTCAAGACTGGATGTGTGAAAATTAACTCAGACTGAGGTAAAATCGCTCGTTTGTTTTAAGAGTGTAGAAACCTGACGCACGTAAAATCTGACCAGGATAACGTAACGAGTTTTAACAGTCCTCGCTATAAGACCGTGGATCACAAGTACGAGACCCTGTTTCCGGATATGTTCTCCTAGGTAATGAAAGGCTCGAACAAGGGGAGGGTTGTCTCTCCGCAGACGATCTAAACCTTGAAGTGCGTGTTCTATTTTTGGAATATCGTCTGACTCGTAGAGAAATGAAGGGACGTTCCATCGATCCGCTTGGGTGACATTTGGCATTGGATCAGGCAGGACTCGGCCAAGGTCAACCCCTAAAAATCGCCAAGGGCGGGACTAGGAGGGAATCTCCTGAAGGTTATGGCAAATGCATGGTTGAAAGTATCGATGCCTTGTTCTTCGAATGTCGAGTTTCTACAATAAAAAATGATTTAACCTTACTTTATAAAACAGCAGGAATTTAACACACTTTTTTTTATGTAAAATTACGCCAAATATCAACAAAGTGTACAAGAAACCGTGTAAAAATAGTTAAAGTTAATTTTATAAATTGATATTTGTGAAAGTATTTTCTCATTTAAAACAAGTAGATTACAATTCCCATAAAGCTAGTTTCTCCCAGTATTGTGGAGTACCGTTTAGCTAAGATCAACAAAATTTAAAATTGTGTTTTAACTAGTTGAAAGTTGTTTTGGCAACATCTAGGCAAATTATATCAAAAACCTTGTGCTTAAAGACGATTTTAAATTGCTGCAAACACCCATATTAGATATATTTCTATTATTTTTTCAAAAAATATATGTTCAAAATTTTGATCAAATTGTGGTAATTTTCTCGTTTATGAAAGACATGTGGCACATATACATTGCAGGTTATATTCGATACGTGATTAAAGTACATCCAAATTGAGCATTTTGTTAATTTTCAGGAACAAACTACCATTGATATCAAACGTTGTAATTATATAAATAAAAGGAAAAGAATATATTAAAGTAACACATTTTGTAATGCACTATGTAAACAAATAGAATATAAATAAATATATATTAAATTTTAATTAAAAATAACAATTCTAAATTAAATCATTTTAATACTAGGTTCCATAAAGTACTCTTTTGACAGACATACCCTGAAAATAATCTCTCAATAAACTTCTTGTAAACATAAATTATGTTACCAAAAAATTAACAATAATTTTCCCAAACATACAAGTCCCCTCGAAATTACAGAGAGATTCGGTATCACGTGACCAGATGTCTCAACGCTCATTGGACAACGTTTCTTAATGTCAGAGAGTCACCGGAGTTTCGCGTGTGTGACATTTTTCTTTTTCTCAAGCCTTTTAGAACAGCTCCTTCTTAATTTATCGTCTGCTGCTTTATTTATGTACTTGCTGAAGTAAAAAGAGTGTTAGAATTCTCATACTTTACGATAGTGTGGAATTGCGTATTTATTTTCCCACTTGGGTACTCAAAATGCGTTTGTCAAAAATGTCTAGAACTTCTTTTGTTTGTGTTTGTTGGGAAAAAAACTTTACTTGATGCGTTATAATTTATTTTTCATGAAGGGGTTGGCAGAACAGTAGCGGAATCTCTTAGTAAATTAAAATTAACAAGATTATAATAATAGGTTTTTAATAGTTTATTAATAATGAAAATATGTTTTTCATTAAAGATAATGGCTGTATTAGTTAAAGACGAAGTTACACATAGTTTAGATAAATATAATTATTTCAATTTCAATACACGGGTGTTTAACGAAAAAGCATCAATTGTCATACTACAACAATCTGATTTTATCGAAAGAATGTTTAACATAATAAATAATCCGCACATTATAATGGCAACTATAGCATTTAAAAAAATAAGAAATTTAAACACCCAATATCCAAGGTTCTCTTCAGTAAATACCTTAGTTGTCATAGTAATATGTGGCATACGTTAGGATATCTATAAACATTTATTCCGCTAACGTGAGTTGTCATCTTTAGCAGTCTTATTAATACGATTAATAAAGGTTAGGTGATTTTCGTAGGTTTAAGCGATATTCAGTATTTATAATAAATTTAAATTAGGTTACTATTCCATTCTTCAAAAAAATTTTAACTGTATAGTTTTTTTGTAATCCAGAAAGTAGGTGTGTACCCACTTTCCAAGCGATAAAATCATTGATCTTAAATATTGACCTTTCTATCAAATATTAAGGATACAATAAGTAAATACACAAAATTACCATAGTTTTTATACACTGCTCAAAACAATTAGGGGAGCACTTTTTAATTCCAACTTTAACTTCACTCCCAACTTTTTAATTTTTGTCCTATAAATCTAAAATTTGTTAAATAGGTTCACTATGCATTCGAAATGAAATAGTCAAAAACAAGAGAAAAAAATCTTAAGTTTTTAATACTTAAATTTAAAGGGGTGGAAATGGAATAATAACTTTTTAATAAATTATAACAATAATTTTTTCAAAACTTTTTTGTTAAAAATAGTTGAAATATATTTTTAAACATCTCAAAAATGCAAGCATGAAAAATTTAGGGTCAATTTATTTTCTAAAACTGTTTTAAAGTGAAATTTATTTTACCATATTTTTCATATTTTATTAATATAAAAAAAAATATTAAATTCTTCAAAATACGTTATTCTTCCATCTAACGATACATAAGTGGCAAATTTAACTTAGTCAGAAAAAAATCACAAGCTGATGATTCCCAAAGGAATTATTGGGAGCGAAAGGGTTTTAAACATGTGCTCCCCTAATTGTTTTGAGCAGTGTATTTTATTATCAGCAATTCCTGAAGGATGTGTAATGATGGCATGACTACAGATGAAATAAATTTTTCTTTAAAAAAAAAGGAATTTTAAATTTGTGACGTTTCGAAAATAAGCCGTTTTATTTTATACTCTTAATAATCATTTAAAATCATAAATACCCGTACAAAAGTATATGATAAATATGTATAGACCTTTTGAGATTGAGAACTGTATAAACAACGCATTATATTTTTCAGGAAGTAAAATCACAACGAGTTATTACATAGCGGCATACTGGTTGAATAACTCATCATATCTATATACTCATCATAAAGATACGGGAGCAGATGTGGCACAAAATTAATGAATATATTTATGAGTCGTCGACACATATCATAATGTGGAACTGCCCATGCTTGATTGGGAAACACGATAGGGTTATTTCCGGTGTGATGATGCTTGATTTTAACTGTATATTTTAAACTGAAAATTGGAGGAAAATGACGGATTTTAAATTAAATTTAGATGCTACTAGGAGAATGAAATACAAAAGAATAATAATATAAAAGATAGAATAATAATACAAATCAAAATGGAATAACCATACAAAAAAAGGTAAACAAGAATACACAAAAAGAAAAATGACAATACAAAAAAGGGGAATAGCAATACAAAAAAGAAGGCGATAATAACAATAAAAGAAAGTGACAGTACAAAAAGAAGAAGAATCAATACAAAAAAGGAGAATTACTATTAAAAAAGGAAATAACAATAAAAGAGGGTTTACAATACAAAAAGAAGAATAATCAATACAAAAAAAGGAAAATAACAATACAAAAAGAGATTAACAATACAAAAAGGAGAACATCAGCAAAAAACAGTAAGCAGGTAAAAAAAAAATTTCACATCAATTATGCATTCCAACAAACCAGTTAGTTGAGTTATATTTGTGAAAGATAAATATCTCACTGAAAACAGAAAGTTTGTGCTTGTTACAAAAAACCAAACTACATATTTATGAATTCGAAAATTATAAAAAAAAAAACTTGCACTATTGCTTTCAATGCTTATCTTGATGATTTAGAAATCGGAAACATAATCCGAAACTCCCTTTTAAAAAATGAGAAATGCAATACGTACCCAATACTTAAAGAAAATATTAGAATTTTACTTCAACAAGATTTAAATTTCGATTTTATAAGATGTACTCTGATTGAAATGTATAAGAAGTGTGGAAAATTTTAGTGATTATTTCATCCTTTGTCATGCAAGTTTAAGGAGAATAAATTAAAAGTTACAATTGTATGATTTCACTCTTGAGTTGAAGGACATTTTTAAGGAATAAGAGGTACTAATTTTATCAAGAATTTTATTTATGTTTCGGTGAGGTTAATCTGTTGAAAAAACATTTTCTTTTTTGAACGGGTAAAAAATAAATATACTGGTTAAAAAAAAAGGATGATTTAAATCGACTGAGAAATACAATTAAAATTTTTGCTTTGGTGAAAAACTCCACTTTATTCATTAAATAAAACATAATTAACGAATAAATTAACAATTAATTAAACCTTTCTAAGAGAGTTTTTATTTTTTTAGAAAAAGTTTTTCGAACGTTTTGTTTGGCTGTTTAATTAGAAATTACAATAAAGGCGCATAAGTTCTTGCAAAGCATAAAAAATATACGTGTTTTTTAATTGTATTTTTTATTAGTTTTGCATAAAATTTGATGTATCTACCTAACATAGCGTCGGCATAGTTTGACGTAACATAGTTTACAGATTTTAAAATTTTCAACGTTGATTTTCATTAATACTTTTGCATGGAAGTTTCACCCATTGTATTTAACTTTTAGGTTTTGATTAAAGTATTCTTCTTACTTTTTTTACATATCAAACATTATTAAGGTATTTCATAACTTTGAGCAGCATTCGAGTTATGAGGAGGCTGGAACCTAAACAGTCACACAGATAAACTATCAGCGACATCGTACGTAGTGTCAAGACAGGTTTAATGTGACAGATTATCTAACACAGATTTAACATAGCATGCACCAGCCTTAATTTTGTGGATGTAATTTTTATGAAAAACTCGTTTATAAAATATTATTCTCGAAAACCCTTTTTTAAATTTGAGTTCCCCAAGCTAATAAAAAAAACCGTTTTACCTATCTATTTGTCATCTATGTAATATGAAATTTGGTTTCAAACAAGTTAATGCTTCCAGATTGATTTACTATTTCGATTTGTTTTTTTACACTCTCAAAAATGAATGCTCAAAAACGACGAAATTTTCCTTAATTTTGACGATTCCATTACTGGTAAATGCTCCGAGTTTTCGTTTCCTCAAAGTGAGGAAATTTAAATCGTCATTTTTATGAGGATTTGAATGTCGTCTAATCTAAAGAAATATTTCGTCATTTTTGAGCATGTGAGTCGAACAATGAGATTCAGTTTCCTCAAAATCAAGATACAGAATCGTCAAATCAAGATCGTAAAAGTGAGGATTCACGTTTACTCAAAAGTCACGTGATAGTTTTACGAAACAATGCTCAAAATTAACGAAATGAGGCTTGAGGATTCATGAATCGTCAAAAATGAAAGTGTTATTTTTTACAGTGTATAGCGATATATGAAAAAAAAACTATTTACAATAGTTATAAACAAAATAAATAAAGTTATCATAAAAACATGCATGAAACCTATATTAAATGGGGAATGGTGGAAATCTGTCGCAGTAATCAATTTTAACTCTCGATTGATTTAATACGGAATTTATAGAAATCTATTGTTTAGAGAGCCATCTACCACTTTCAAAGATACATTAAGAGTAAATCTATATGAAACAAGGTTTCACTCAACCAGAGCAAATATCTGATTCAGTACTGCAACAGTAATATACTTCTATCATTGGTCCCAAAAATTAAGTAGCTAAATGAAAAAAGGAGGACAAGTCTATGGAAAGATTCCCTACACCCTTTGTCTTTCACTAAAGTGTTTTATAGAAGATAAGTGGAGGGAAATTCTCTGGCCACTTTTCGATTTTAATCTAAATCCTTCTTACTCTTGGAGAGGCCTTAGGATATCAGCCTACGAATTTCATTTATAAAGGACAGGAAACATTTTTGGCCCGAGGAAATCTTGGAGCACGGGGTTCTCTTCATTGACATAACGGGCTGAAGAGTTTTCTTTTGTGTTCCTTTTCCAAAAAGAATGCCGCTGGAATTTTATCGAGAAGTTGCAATTTTGAAAAAGGGTGACTGACCTCATCTACAAATACTTCTGCTCGAGTGTTCTTTTGCTGAAATTAAATTGATACGAGGCTGAAATTCGATGGAACGGAATAGAATTCTTATCTTCTTTGGTTTCTAAAAACACAGTTCTTATAAACGCCGTTTGTAGATTTTAAATCAAGTATTTTTCCTAAGTGCATTGAAATAAAATTGAAATGCAGGGTTTTTTAAAAAGCAGAAAACTTTTTGAATTTTTATATTTGCTAAACTGATGCAGATGCTTTGAACTGTATTCCTACTCAGAATTGTAATAAGAATATGTAATGCATACGACATAAAATCTTTAAAGAGATTTGCTATTGAGGTAATAATGGATAAAAGTATGTTTTCATATTGACATCTTATTTTAAAGATGAAAAAAATACTTATCAAAAATCCTTTCATTTTAAAAACCTTAGTGAACGCATAGTATTGTGTAAAAACCAAATCATAATCAGTTTCGTAACAGTATATTAACATTGTTACAGCACATTTTATGGAAAAATATCCTTATAGAAATATAAAAAAACATAAATTAAAGAAATAACAAGAAGTTCTTAAAGAACTAAAATAGCCTACTTTCCTGTTACTTAAATACTTACTAAAATTCTTATCTTAAAAAAACTGGGTTCGTAACAGTAAGTGACATCAACAACCGTTTTTCCACATTAAATTTAAAATAAATTTCACTAAAAATAAATTTCACCAGCATCTAACTAAACACAGCATCTTTCACTAAACACAGCACTAAACACAGCTTTATTTGCAATTATAAATAAATATTTAATTTTTCGTAGAACAAAAACCGAAAAACTACTCCTCAATAAACATTTACTTGCTAAATTCAGCTAGTTTCATTTATTTTATTTCGAAAATTAAATAATTATAACTTAAATCGTTTGCAAAAATTTATATTTCAAAGAATAAATATGTAATATTCCTCACTTTTAAATAGAATGAAAACAATTTATATCACCATACAAAGATCTCGTGGTGAAATATATATTTGACGCCATCTTAAATTGATCGATGTCTCAAAAAATAAATTTATTTTAATTTATTGTCTAAAAGAATTAAAGTTTCTCAAGCAATTGTTGTGATGGCAATGGTGATTTAATTCTAATAAAAATGGCTTCTTATGCTTTTTAAATGAGCATTAAATTTTGATGTTTTTTAAATAATTGAAGTACTTCGAATTCGAATTCTTTTCTGAAATTTTCAATGTATTCTAATTTCGATGCGCTGAATTTTTTGACGTATCTCACTTTTCCGTAGCATTTGTAGTTAAATTCAGCGATTTAAATGACTCGAAATTGAATTTCAATGCTAATTCAATGGGAAATTCGTCGTCAAATAGTAGATTTATGTCCGTCCTATCGTACAGACAGACGGAAAAAGTATGAAAGTTGGGTGTCTGAGGTTATACCTTTCTAATAAAAAAAGAATTTTTAAGATCGGATGGATAGAACTGATTTTGGAAGGGGGGTACGGACGGACGGACAGACGGACGGACAGACGGACAGACGGACGGACAGACGGACAGACGGACGGACGGACATCGACCGCATGTCAATACCTACTTTTTCATTTTTTTTTAATTCTTCGAATTAAAAAAAAGAAAAGTAGGCTAAAAATCCTGTGCGTATGTACCTCACATTTATGTTCAGCTTCAAATGACTGTTACGAATATTTTTAAAAATAAATATCTAAAATAGTTCTATTTATACAATTTATATTTATTAGAACACAAATTCAAAAATCTTTTCCTTTCAAAAAAGTTGGTGGAAACCGTAATTTTCACTATAAATACGTATCAAAAAATATCTTCCAGATTTATTTACACCAAAGACATAAAAGATTGTATTCTTTCTACAAAAAAAAAAAAAAAAAGATTTAAAATTTTCGCTCACAAAGAGTTTTTAAACTCTACCATAGAATTTACGTCGAAAGCACTGACGCTCACGATAACTTCGTCATTTTCAAGCGCACATTCTTTTGAAATGTTGATTCATAAATCAGGTTATGCGACAGCCTCAATGGGATAATTTTATACTAAAGCTTTGTTTTAACAATGGTACAAATACAAATCCTACAATTAAAAGAGTTTTTAAGTTTTTCCTTTAGATTTACACTATTTTTTGATGTAACAGTTAAAGGTTAGTTACGTCGCCGTGGATGTTGACAATAGCAGTGTTTAGTAGATTCAATATTTCGCATGTAACGGAAGTCGATTTAATATTTCACATGTAACTGTTTTACCAACGGGTTTTTAAAAAAAGTTAAGATTATGTGAAGTGAATGTGAAGTATAGAAAAATTAGTTGACGTAATTGCCGGGGCAGCAGAGTTTAACACTAGCAATATTCTAATAAAACCCACAGGTAAAAACGCAACAACGTTTTTTTGCATCCATTGCATGTGAAATATCAAATTGATTTTACCTTGTCACTGCAATCATACGGCACCATAAGTTAGGCGACTTAATAATTACCATGTGCATTTTTAAGAAATTTGAAGAAATCAAATTTTTAGTCAAGCATTTAAATTTTAATCTTTTGCAGTGAAAACAAATTTACACTTCAGTTAATTTGCGCATCTCTAAGAGAAAAAAATTATATTTTAATATTTATTTTATTTGAAATAAAAGTAAAAAACAACCACTATAAAATCAAAATCACTAACGTAACAAAGTGAAAGTTTAAAGTGACATTATACCACTTTTAAAATATGGACATTGCAACAATGTTTTCAGAAGAAATGCGCAGAAACATGTACACGGTGGTTTATGGAGCTATTATGTAGCAAAGACATTTATTGTTGGCAAATATACATTTTACTTAGCCTGAAATACGAAAATTTAAACCAAAACATGTAGCCAAGATTTACTCAAACGCAAAGGGGGTTGAATCACATACAAACATTAAAATATATATTAAATAAAATGTTTAAGTTTTGTGTAAGATTTTCGTTTTTAAGATAAAATTTAATTAGTTGTTATAATTTTTGATGAAAGATTAATTAGCTACCATAACAAGTTGTTGTGCCCTTTGTTACTTTTATTAAAAAAATGCTTTTGCGTAGTTAAATATACTAATAAATTAATTTTATTTGCGAATTTCAATTAATTTTTTCTCTTTTTATTTTACATAGATGTAAGTGATGCTAGTTATTAATAAGAAGATATAAAATTACAAAACTAAAAGTTATTTTTGACAAGTAAGCTAAGCTGGTTCATTGGTTTTAAATATATACACTGATTTCATGCAACATTGGTACCAATAAGTTTGCTTTTAGCCTACTTTTATTTTTTTAATCGAAAGAATTTTTAAAAATAAAAATGTAGGTATTGACATGCGGTCGATGTCCGTCCGTCTGTCCGTACCTAATTTCTAATTATTCTAATGTGTATTCATTCATATTTATTATTTTCATTCTAATATGTATAAATTTTATATAGAAACTTTTGTAGATGACACTGTTGCGAACATAGTTGTTTCCAGATAAGAATTTCAGTATTTAAGTAACAGGAAAGTAGGCTATTTCAGTTCTTTTAGAAATTCTTGTTTCAAATTTCAATAATGATTCTAAGGTAAGCACAAAGACATTTGCTTTCCATCTGATAAATTTTAAATTTAGCTGAGATATCAATAAACATACTACTTAAAAGAAAACACCTGCTGGAATATTTTATAAAGCAGCTGATTCCACAAACTGAGACTCCCCCCATCTCCAAATTTACAACCCGACAGAAAGAAGAAGAACAGAACTTCTGTCTTTTTTTTTGTCTCTGCTTAGATCTTCAAGAGAAAACTTAGAAGAAAATATTTGGTTCGTTTTAGTACCCGTTATTAAGGCTTTGAATGCAATCGCAGTTTTATTTTAATTTTTTAACCCCCTAATGCATACTGTAGCCGTTTGGCAACAAGCAACATAATCCACTTTATTCTATTAAAGTAGAGATCCCTCTCGACAAATTTGTGTTTTTTTATCTATTACATTGCATTTTGAAGTTTTAGTTACTAATAATCCTCATAGATGACAGTAGTAAAAGTGTATTCAAAATTAAAAAGTGTGGTTATTAACTGTTAAAAAAAATTAATTATAGTTAAAGAGGGTTATTTTGAAATATATCTAGAAGTTCCCGATTTGGTGATCAACCTGAAGTGTATATTTTTCTTCAATTTTCTCACACAACTACAAAATGTTTACGAATCAAAGGACTCGTTGTCCCACCCCCCATAAAAAGACGTCGTATATTCAGACAAACCTTAAAAAACTAAGGTTTGATTAAATAAATAAATAAATAAATAAATAAATAATGCAATGGAGTTTCCCGAGTGCTCTTCATTTTCTAAAGTAAAACTTTAAAAAATGTATAAATAATGTAAAACAGAAAATTAAAAAACATGTTTATCAATGCTAGTACATTTACTATCCGATGGGTTCAAAAGAATACATGAAATAACAAGTTTTTTATGAAATAATGATTTAGTTTCAAATGCAAGATTTTAGCTTTTATTAAGTTAACCCTTTCAGTCCTAATGACAATTTGGCATCATCATTTTAGTTTTTTTTTATCATTTATAGCCATTTATGATATCAAAAAGCATATAATTCGAATCTTCAAACTTTTTCTATTAGAATATATTTTTATTAACCCAAGTAGATATTACCCTTATTATTTTTTTTAATTATGATCAGAAACATGATGATGCCAAATGGCATCACTGGGACTGAAAGGGTTAAAATATAATTCTTGTTAAGTATTTATTATGGAAGGTAAGAGTGCACAATAGAACTACACGAGAACTCTTGCATTTCTAAGATAAAATCTTTATCTTTAGAGATGAATTTTACGCAAACATCATTAAAACAGAAACTTAAAATACATGTTCATCAAAACTAGTACATTTACTATTAAATGGCAGCCCAAGTTCGAGGTCGCATAGTCAGGAAACACGCAAGACTTTTTCCTAACAATAGTAAGTGCCTAACTGTAACTGCGACGGAAGGTAAATCGCTTTGGCGCCCTTCCAACTAGGCAAAAGTAATCGCTATTTTCTTTTGATATAAATGCATCAGACATTTTCACCAAAAATAATGACATTATATTTGCAACACCTTGATAGCTAGTTGGCGTTTTCTGTAAAGATCTGTTCAATAATTTCTCATTCAATTATAACTTTTAAATGTGTTCTGTAGTTCAAAAATTATAAATCAGAACAGTTTGAAGTTTATAATAAGATATATTAACCTATTTTGCTTTTCCGTACCCAATAGAGTACCTTTAAAAAAGTGGGTATATTGTTCTATTAAATTAATATGGCAATTATAAATTCCTTTTATTCAAAAGTGTTCATAATTTTACCTTAAAAAATAAATGTTTCAAATATTGTTGACTTTTGACTAAATTGTAGAAAAAATTCATAAGATATACCAAATTAAGATTTTTTTCATTATTTTAGATAAAAATTCGAAGTTAAAAATAAACAGCTAGTTTAAAGTAATTGTAAAAATTATTAAAATCGGGAGAATAAAGGATGTTTAAATGCCTAAAGCTTCATAAACACCAATAACTATCGATTTTAAATAAAGACTTTTCAAAAGTAGCAGTTGGTGGCTTGTTGGTGCTTGATTTACAATTTAACCAAAATGCACTTTTCATTCTGATAAAATTGCCGAATTTTCTCAAATAATATTCAAATCTATGAGACCTCAAACGAAATTAATGTTATAAACATGTTTTCTGGATGGATTAATGGAACTAATTATGGATTCTTCCGGAACTCTTTACTTGGCACATTTTCCATAGCATATCTCTCTTCTCCGTAGCATATTTCTATTTCCCCAACTTAAGTTGGCAAGGAGTGTAGATCCTTTAAATGCCAATAAAATATAACCTGATGCAACTTTGTCAAATTAACTAAGTGACATACTAATGCTTTTTAAAACACAGAACACGATTGGTTAGGATAATTACTTAATAGTTATCTTCGGTTCTAGCCCTCATTGATTTGCTAAATGTGATTTATGAATGGTAATGGATAGAATTGTCACTAATGAAAAATTGCCAACTTGACAAAGAGTAAACACAAAGTGATTTGCAACAGTTTTTTAAGATGATATTTCTTTTGCTAAAAATTAGAAAATTTTATCGGGATTAAGGTATCCGACTACGTTGAAATCGTATTTTTCGGGAAAAAAAAAGATTTTTTTTTAATAATCTTAAAATAAAGCACCACCCTTTAAGATTCTAAAACTATCTTTATTTTGTTTGTGCGGCAAATATTTTATAACTCCATTGGTACTCCATTAATACTCCTTTATACGAAAACGGCATTCAAATCCCTTAGAAAAGATCACTAGTAGAAAATTGCGATCTACATAAATAATTAAAAATATGAAACTTGAAGATGAAGAATGTCGTATGTACCAAAACGAAGGATTTCCTGCTATTTGAATGTAACCTCAAACTTTAAAATTGATTTTCTGCAAAATGAAAGTTTTGAACATTTTCTTCTGGGCAAACCATATTTCTAAAAAAGTACTTAACCGAATGTTTTCAAATTTTGTGTGCATATTTGTCATACTATTATCTAGGGAAAAGACTACAGACTAGTAATTTCAAGCAATATTAGAAAAATTATAACACTTACTATCATAAATGGTAGAAAAAAAGTACATAAAAAGCTTTAACTTAGCTTCGACAACTTATAACTTTTTATTGGCGCAATAAATATCTAAGATTGTAGTCTATTCTCTAGGTATCAAATTAAGATTTATTAATTTATTATTATTTTTAAAAAATCCTAAATATTTTTTTAGTTATACATTTTATAGTAAAGGCAAAAAACATCAAAATTTACTTACGAAATCTTAAATTACACAAAATATATTTATTTAAAATAAAAATTGTGACTTATTATTATTATTAGTTGTGTTGGTGAACAAAAAAATACATAAAATATAAGTATTAAAATTTAATTAAAAAAATAAGTGTCAAACGTAGTCGGATACCTTAAGTATAATGACTATTATTTAATTCGATTGTTTCACATTTTGGTTAGATAAAATGTATTAATAGAGAGTTAGTTGATTTAATTCATTAATATGTTCTGCTTTAATTAGGCCAACAATGACAACTACTATCGAAAACACTTTTGTGTAAGAAATATTGTTATGGACTTCATAGGTTTGATGTAAATTATACAAGGTAAAGTGAAAATATTGTATAGCTCTCAGAAAAATACGAATAGCTTTCTTACAAAATTTCAAAAAGCATGACATTGGTCTGAAAGTATCTTTTTCATCATAGTCTTCCTTTGCAAATAATCATTTCAGGAATTTATTGAAAAGTATAATTTAGACACCACTCAAAAAATTATCTTTATAAAAATTACAAGGAATAAGAAAAAAGTTTTTTAGTTACAATGAAATTCATTTTGAGTTATAAAATTCTAATCATTTTTTACAACTCTTACCCTGTAAGTTAACTTTAAATTACAGCATTCCTGTAGAACCCGTTTTTCCTTGCACTTTCATTTCACGCAGAAAAGCCAAGCTCTAGGGTGAAAGTGGTTATTTTGTTAAAGTATGAATATTAGCAAAAGATTGTTAGCTGAAAATACTTATTAATAGCTAAAGTTTTTTTTATGGTTAAATGTTGGTGACTTCGAAGGTTATAATGTCTTATACAAGATTTTTTAATAAAAATAAAATACCGGCTTATTTAAGCAAACATAGCAAATTAAAAATAACATTTATAAAAATAACAGCACTACGCTAAATTTTACTCAAAATAGAATTTTTTTGGGAATTTTCATCGAAACTATCATGAAATGTTTGAATTTAACCAAAGATCATAATCTACCATAGCTTAAAATTTCACAAAGAACCTTATTTCTATGAGGCCAAAGCACTGAACTGAGCTGAAACTCTGGAAGGAGCATCCCAGCTGGTGAAGCCTATTTTTGGGTCCCTTGGCTATAGATTAAGGGAGAACATGTGCCACATTTAGCATGAATTCGCGATAACAATTGACACTTGAATTAACAGTTTGCATTAGATGTTGCCGACACAAGCCTAATCACTTGCCAGATATTCTCCCCAAATCTGTCGCCAAGTGACCCAAAAATGCTAACTTTTCACGGAATGCTCTTTCCAGAGTTTCAGTTCAGTGGGCTAAAGTATTAAAAAAATACCCATAAATTAAAACATTTAACTACAAGAAATACCACTCGGACATCTAAATGTAATTTTTAGCGGCATAGAGATGTTAAATTTAATTTGAGGGTTGTTGGTGTAATATTCGAACTGAGGCTTGTGCTTGTCGCACACAAGCTGCAAGGAGCATTGAGTTTAATATATTCTCAATATGAAAATGATTTCAGTTGGTTAGGTAAGATTTGGAATTATCATTGCACTAGAGCTGCATGAAGGCTTTTGGCGAAGGGTTTCGAATTTTAGAACCACAATCAAGTGATGAGCCGACACCTGAATCGGCACTCAACGCAACTGACCGTTAAGGACCGACCGCAGCGTTAGGACTTTTGAAGGATATTTAACGTGCACTCTTTTACACGGGGTCGATGCCCGGACCCAAACCTGGGACTTTTCGCATTCTAGGCCAGTTCCTAACCGTCGGGCTCCCCAGCCCCAAAAAAGGTTTTCAGTAACAAGCAGTATTCCAGGTGTACTATAAAAGTAGTACTATTGAGTTACCAGACTCAAATACGAGACCAGGTTGATAGCATGAGAACCAGGCACAATGACAACCACACTACTACATTCACTATTTTTATTCGACCTATAAATATCATATCAACTACTCGAACAATGTAGTACCGAAATAAAATAACCTTTATAAGCATTTCACTATTAATCATGTGATTGAAATACGAGATTTTTATCTAATGATGGATCTTTTCTATGAAAAGTGCCAATAATAACGATCGCATCTTCCGCTAGAAAGATTTGGATCTGATAAGATGATGAATGGGACATGATGAGCCTTCATTATCCTAAATGAATAAAATAACCTTGTAGAAATTCAAGCATCGGTTTATCAAACTCGATTCTTTGCACAATAAGAATTGTCAATAAGGGTTTTTAATTTCGTTTCGGTTTAATTTAAAGCAATGAAATATTGGCTTTCCTTAAGTCATAGATATCATAGTTAAAGTACTAGATTGGTAGATCACGTGACCAATGCTAACGATGGGAAGCGCATGGAGACCAGAATGTGAGGGCAATGGGGCCAGTGCTGCCACCACATTAAGGAGAAAAATACTATGAAAAATACCATTTAGATCTACAATGGTATTTTACAATGGTATTATTAAAATTACGAAACAAATATTACAAAAATAGTGGAAAAGAATTTCATATTTTTTAAGGTTACTAAAAATGTTCCAAAATGAATCTAGTATTTTTATGGTATATGGTATTTTTCGTAGTTTTTTCTCCTTACTGTGGTGGCAACGCTGTCCCCATTGCCCTCACATGCTGGTCGCCATGCGGTTCCCATCGTTAGCATTGGAGGTCACGTGATCTGCCAATTTAGAACTTTAACTATGACATCTATGACTCAAGTAGACTGAGTCGTATCAACCTAGGTGCTATATAAACTACACAAAAAAATTAAAAAAAATCACTTCGGATCGCTATCGGCCAATCGCTAACGTTAGTGCAGCATTAAGTCAAACAGATCTTTCACACACGACAGGGAAAATATCGCACTTGCGGCTTATTTAGCAAATTTTCTCATTTAAGATATTAAAGCTCATTAATTTAAAGTTTTTTTTAATTCTCTATAGTTAAATACGCTTGCTTTGGTGTAAATACATAGAAATACATTTGATGATGAATGTTTTTGAAATAATTTATATTTAATGAAAAAAAGGTACACAAATATAAAAATGTAAGTATCTAAAAGAAGTTTCTTTATTTTCGCAAATTCAAATACTTACAATTTGTTGCTTAATGGAACATTAACATTAGACCTAATGGAAAATTCTTCCACTGATTGTCGCCAGAATTATCCACGTACTTCTTTCTCACAAGTATTTTAAGAAAATCTTTAGAACATTTCTTTAAGCACCATTAAAATTCGTCCAAAAATATTTCTCTTTAGAAATATGCATTTGAATTTTAAGTTAGGAGTCTAACATAAAAGCTTTCTAAGCTTAATAAATATTTTCATTTTAAAGTAGCAATTAGTAATAACTGAAAAATTCTCCTTTAGATAATAAATAAGCGAGCTTTAACGGAAACATGTTATTAAGTAAGATGCATTTCTTCTATCATGGAAACTTTAATTGGTTGCGAAAATCAAAATGTTTTTGAAAACTTGCAATTTACTATTTTAATTACAATGTTTAAGAAATGTTTATTGACGAAAAAAAGGATTTGACTTTTAAAATAATCATGCATTGAAAAGATGAACATCGATTCGGAGAGTTTGCAAATTTTAATTTAAGAGATAGTTTTCTAAACAGCAAAATTAACGTTTGCAAGAATTAGGGAATAAATATATAAGCACACAATAACTAAACATTCAGGTTGACTTTTTAAAATTCTGCAAAACTGTGTTTTAATACTGAATGTAACAAAAGAAAACGAATTCTCGACTAATGTTCTATAAATCAACATTTAATTTAAAATTACTCTTTCTTTTAGGATTTTGCGATTAAGTAGCCGTTTTCTAGAGTATTTTTCAGTTGAACGAGCCAAAAAATTCTAAAACGATATAGCGCGCATTTAAAAAAACATTATTTGCAAAAGTAAATAAGACCTTACTAAGTCAAAAATTGTATAAAATTTTTCCATAAGTAAATGGAAGGTTCTGGTAACATCAGTTAGTAAAGTCCAGAAATTTAGAACTTCGAGCAAACTTGTACAACTTATAAAAAAAGTCTCATTAATTGCTAATAAATAATTACAAAATTTCTAAGATGAAATAGAAGTAAAGCTTGAACGCATATTATATATCTTTAAATAAAATAACAAAAAAGTAGTACAAAAAAATAACAATTTGGGAAGGGTGATAGGGAAATTTATTTAAAACATGAATATATATGAAATGCTTATAAATTTTACTTAAAAGAAAATTAATATAAACAGCATAGTTTTAGAAAAGGTAAAGATTATTTGCAAGCAAAATTACGAGCAATTATAAACAAAGCACCATTAGTTTAAGAAACATATTTTTCCTTTTAAAATGTAATCGCAATATTTCTGGCCAAAGTATGTTTCAATGCTCAAAAAATACTGTATGAAGCTTTCAATGCAATCATTCGGAAAATCATAAGTATTTTTAGCCTACTTTTCTTTTTTTTTAATTCGAAGAATTAAAAAAAATGAAAAAGTAGGTATTGACATGCGGTCGATGTCCGTCCGTCCGTCTGTCTGTCCGTCCGTCTGTCTGTCCGTCCGTACCCCCCTACAAAGTACAGTCAGTACAAAATCAGTTATAGCAATCCGATCTTAAAAATTCTTTTTTTATTAGAAAGGTATAACCTCAGACACCCAACTTTCATACTTTTTGTCCGTCTGTCTGTACGATAGGACGGACATAAATCTACTATTTGACGACGAATTTCCCATTGAATTAGCATTGAAATTCAATTTCGAGTCATTTGAATCGCTGAATTTAACTACAAATGCTACGGACAAGTGAGATACGTCAAAAAATTCAGCGCATCGAAATTAGTATACATTGAAAATATTAGAAAAGAATTAGAATTCGAAGTACTTCAATTATTTAAAAAACATCAAAATTTAATGCTCATTTAAAAAGCATTAGGAAGCCATTTTCATTTGAATTAAATCACCATTGCCATCGCAACAATTGCTTGAGAAACTTTAATTCTTTTCGACAATAAATTATAATAAATTTATTTTTGAGACATCGGTCAATTTAAGATGACGTCAAATATATATTTCACTACGAATTGTTTTCATTCTATTTAAAAGCGAGGAATATTACATATTTATTCTTTGAAATATAAATTTTTGCAAACGATTTACGTTATAATTATTTAATTTTCGAAATAAAATATATGAAACTAGCCGAATTTAGCAAGTAAATGTTTACTGAGGAGTAGTTTTTTGGTTTTTGTTCTACGAAAAATTAAATATTATTTATAACTGCAAATAAAGCTGTGTTTAGTGCTGTGTTTAGTTAGATGCTGCGTTTAGTGAAATTTATTTTAAATTTAATGTGGAAAAACGGTTGTTGATGTCACTTACTGATACGAGCCTAGTTTTTTCAAGATAAGAATTTTGGTAAGTATTTAAGTAACAGGAAAGTAGGCTATTTTAGTTCTTTAAGAACTTCTTGTTTTAATAAATGTGGTTGTTCAAACATGGGATTGGTTGGATGAAACTATCCTGATGATCTCGCCTTCAGGGGCATGTCTAAATTGTGGAGGTGGCAAGCGATAAATGGCAGCATCTGTCGCGTATGTATGTCTGTGTGTTGTGTCTGTCTTACTTGACGAAGATTTACAAGCACACAAGCCTGAAAATATATGTCAACCAACCAATCAATCCTGATTATCGGTGAACCCAAAGGACCTGTAATCTAGATGCAACCTCGAATAAAAGTAACAATGCGAATTAATTTGTACTTTGAAATAACAAAGTTTAAAAAAAATATTGTGAGAATCCTTGCTTAGACGAGTCACAAAGGAATGGTTTTCGTTTATCAAAAAAAGTTACAATTAAATACAGAAAACTGGATGCACATCGACTGCAATATTGTGTTGATAGAATGCAAAATGGTGTATTACTTGGTCAGTGTACTCGTATATAAAATAGTTTTATCTGAAATGTGTATGTTACACAAAATATGTTATCTAACTTGACCACACAAAATCTTTATATATAGTTTGTTTTTGTATTTATTGAAAAAAATGATTCGTTGGAGAAAATAAATTGTCAGCCAATGCTTATATTAGCCTAGACAGAAGCTAGTTTTTAAACAGTTTTATGTGATACAAAATTCGGTTCACAAATGAAAAGACAGCAATTGATATTGCAAAGAAAACAAGACAACAAGACATTTAACAACGATTGATATTGTATAGAAAATCACGCCTACTTTGAATGGGACTTTTTGTGTTGCAAGCTGTATTAAAAGTATTGTGATGCATGTTTTATCTGGTTTGTACTTCTTCTAAGTTAAAAATGTGCTCTTAGGGTTTGCAGCACTTTTCACTCATTCAACAATTTGCCTTAGATAACTTAAATGTTGCAGTTGCCATAATAACAGAAATAAAGAGCTGGATTTAAGTTAATGTGGTAAAATGTTAAGTAAATGCCGTTAATGGACGGGGCCGAACCCTGCATCTTATTTGAAGAGATTAGTGGAAGGAACATGCTAAGTGACATTTTTTAAAAAACTGGAGATTTCTGTATCAATCAACTTATTACTAAGTTCTTTAACGATAACAAGTTTCCACTTCTTTATAAACTTTAAGTTTAGTGTAATTTTTAAGGTTTGAAAATTACGTTTTCAACGGATCTGAATGCTAACTGAAGACTTTACAGCTCATTTTCTCGATTTCACTTTTTTGTCACTTAGCACTTTCTTCAACTAAGCTCTTCGTGCCTAAAATAGCATTTTAATTATTAAATATTTAAATTCCTATTTACAAGTATGCTAATTTAGATCATATTTGCTCAACTTAAGAAATTGAATTTGATTTTTTTTAAAAACATTATTTTATCATGCTAGAAAATGCCAACCCCTGTAATTTAAGTTTTTATATATTAAAACATAAAATGATGTAAGCCATTCATTAATTTTTGAAACTTGCAATATTATTTGTTTTAATATTTAATTAGAGCTTAGGGACATTTAAATAAAATATTAAGCTTTAATTATATGATTACCACTACAAGCAATACATTTTTTTACAACTTTTTGTTTGTTTCTGAACATAGTATTAAAATAATTTAATTAGTGTAATTAGAGAAGTGGAGCAAAAGAAAGACCACACAACTGTATAATAATGTGTTTCAAATGTTTATTTTAAAATTTATTTTTTGTAAAATGTGTAGTAAAAAGCCAAAACATAAAAGCTGAACCTGCAAAATTAATATTGCCAAAAAAAACTCTTGTTTTTAAACAGATTATGATTTAAAATAGTGTTTTTTACGAAACGAAAACTTTAATGAATTAGCTTGAATGGAATTTTTTATAGATAGATCAGGAATAGATCTGCTATATATTTTGAAAATTCTTTCAAATTGAAAATGAAATATTGTCATAAATACTAAGCCTTCAACAAACGCACAGGGCTCTTTCTATAAAGAAATCTTTTCACATTTTACAATCCTTCACCTCTATGGAAGCGAATTTCAAAAAATTGCTTCTTATGAATCCTTCAGTTCAAAAGGAATAAGCTCTTAAAATTTTATATAAGTGCCTACAAAACATTTGCTTGGGAGTTTATACGCGAATTAGTCATCAATCTTGCTTTATAGATAACAACAGCAATGTTTGGCTGAGGCAGCTAAATAGTATCTATATAAATAACATAAATAACAATAAAAGATTGTTATTTGCCTATTTTTAAATGCCAGTGTTTACTTTTTTTCTGTATTAATATTTAAATATTATTTATATACAATAACTAATTAAGCATACAACATTTTATTTAATAGATTACTAAGGTTTTTTTTAACGATTAACTAAACATAAAAGCTAAAACGATTTCTGTTTATACAGGGTGAGGCAAATAAAAGTGACCCCGGTATAGAGATATGAATACGTTGAAATGCTTGGCGAGAAAAACTCTTGACTCAAACCGGTTTTCGCATAGGTAGGATAGGATTAGCTTCACATTAGAGCTACTCATAGACTAGTTTCGAGTTCAGATCTTGGTTCTTATTGTGTGAAGACGTCCCATAATGCAAATTTTGTGTTTTGCAATCAATTTAGAATGTTTTGTATTAACAAAAACAAAAATGTCCGATTCTCTAGGATAAATAACGACAGAAATAATCACTAGTGGGAACTTTTCTTAATCAGCTCTACAAACCTGGTTTATATTTCACTCAAACCATTAAGTAGTTGCCAGGAAATAAGTCGCCAAGCGTTTGTTTGGGCTTAATATTGAAGCGAACAATAGCTTCAGTTAGCAAACCTATTTTTGTAATGGTTTTTTGACTTGGCAACATTTCTGTCGTATTCTTATCCCCGCGTTGGGGCCACTTTTATTTGCCTCACCCTGTACTACTCCTTCTACTTACTCAAGATTTCGAATATTCTTAAAGCTGAGAAATCAACTATGCAACGCATTTGAAACACTCCATCTCTTGAAAAGCCTCTTAATTAAAAATGTAAATGGAGAGTAGAAGATTTCGCTATCAGAGTAAAGACGAACGGAGATTTTCTCTTTCGGCATATAAAACAGAAAGCGTTTTAGTCTTCATGTTTAGTTAATCGTTAAAGAGATAAAAAGTTAGTAATTTTTATTTTTAAATATTACTAAGGGTTTTTATTAACGATGATTTTATTATTCAAATGTTATTTATATAAAATAACTAATTAAACATAGAACATTTTATTTTATAAACTACTAAAGTTTTTTTTTCTTTAACGATTAACTATACATAAAAACTAAAACGCTTTCTGTTTATCTACTCCCTCCACTTACTAAATATTTCGAATATTCTCAAAGCTGAGAAGTCAGCTGAAGAGCTTAGTGGAAAAACGTGCTAAGTGCACTCTTGAAACAAACACTCCTAATTTAACTCAGTCTGAGTGAATTTCACTCCTCCAGACTGGAAAATGCACTTCTCCTTTTGGAGTGGATCCTTTGTGTGTTAAACCTCCGACAGGATCACTCCAAACGAGTGATTTTGACTCAGTCTGAGTAAATATGCATGCCTTTACGGTGTCGAAAATGCACTTCTCCAACTGGAGTGGATTTCACTCTTTTGTTTTAAGAGTGTGGCAAAAAGGTCAAAACCAAAAAATAGGCTTTTAAGTTTTTCATTTGCACTCATATCTGTTAAAAACGGTACTTGAAAAGAGTTAAAAATATGCTAAATGTAAAGTTTATGAATAAAAGGAAAATTGTTAAAGAAGTTAGTAATATGTTCCATTGGCACAAAAATCTCTATTTTTTAAAAAATGTCATTTGGCAAGTTCTTCTACTAAGCTCTTCAACTATGCAACGCATTTGAACCCCCCCCCCCCCCACTCCCATCTGTAGAAAAGCCTCTTAATTAAAAATGTAAATGGATAGCAAAAGATTTCGCTATCAGAGTAAAGACGAACGGAGATTTTCTCTTACGGCAGTCTCTTCAGAACTTTGGCTACGTCCTTAAAAAGGAATCCAATTACCAATAACAGTTATTAATGTGCGAGTGTTTTTAAATTGAAATTTAGACCTGCGTGTTCAGCGTAAAATTGAAATCAATAGCTTTTTTAGTAGGTAGCTACGGCAAAGATACGCAAACGAATCAAAAGTTGGTGTAACGTGAGTTTATTAGTTTTAATTATGCAAAAGTGTTTTAAAGATGTTTAAATTAGTATCAATTTCAGATACTGTTTTATATTTTATTTTAATTCTAATTTTGAAAAAAAATGCAAAAATTAATAACTGTTAAATTTTTAATGGGGTTGTTTCACGGAGGATCTGGCAATAGCTACACGGTGTTGTTTTCCTTTCTAATTACTCTCTAGCTACTTTTGTTTTGGTTAAGTTGGTTGGTAGAACTATATTCTGGTTAGTGTGCTTGGTCAGCACACAAACCTGATTATCTCTACCTACCAACTAAGCAAAGCAAAGGTAAATAGAGAGCAGATACATTTAGAGAGTTGTTAGAAAGTAAGGAAAACAAGACCGTAAAGCTATTGTCAGATCCTCCGTGAAACAACCCCATTCTTTACGAAAGAAAGATTTAAGCATTTGATTAGGAAAATACATTATGCATCAAAACATGAGCCACATAACATGCATAGGCCGGAATTGGTAAGGTCTTGGACTGGTATCTCTAAGGATGCGAGTTCGAGTCCAGCTGCCTTCCGAAGACCCCCTTGTACGCTAATAATGACTCGTGGTCACAAAGTCCTCCAAGTTCCCATACCAAATCAATACCTCTGGGGTTGACAAGTCATTTCTGGGGACCCTCTAGTTGGCCACTGTCTCTAAAAATTAGATGGATCCACTTATGTGTGTATTGTGTCCGTCTTACTTGACGAAGGTTTATAAGCGGGTCTCCGACCAAACACATAAACCTAAATATATATTTCTACCAAGAATACACTGGAAAACAGAAAACAAACGGTCCAAACAATAAGACAAATGAGATGACAAGAAATGAATAAAAAGTTTTTTAAGTAGAAAAGGGGGAAGTTCAGTTATGGGAAATAAGTAGAAAAGGGGGAAGTTCAGCTATGGGAAATTTTTCGATAAAACTTTTAAAAAACTGGCTGGATTAAGTTTTTTTCCTACGGTCCTTAGTCATACATTTCGTTATAATAAAATAATCCCCTTTTCCTGCGTCCATGTTCAATCAAAGACCCCCAGAATATTCGTACTTCTAGGTCAATATGCGCAAGGATTACAGGTCTTTCGGGACGGCCAATCACTAGGCTGTTTTTGTGTTGCCAATTCCAAGGACCAATAATCACAATTCAGGCTAAGAATGTGTTTGCCATTGTCCTTATAAATGCATTGCACGAGATACCGAATTGTTAGTTAGGTCTAAGTTTGTAGTTCTAAGGTTGGATAAAATTTTTATTTGTTAAGATTAGAATAACTTTTCATAATACATTTTTGGAGATAATCTTGAAGACAAAAGTCAAAAGTATTATAAAATCTATATTTTTTATTTTCCTTTACACAAATTTAAAAAAAAATACTATGTTTTTATTTGCAAAATTAATGTTCCACTTAATCACAAATATGTGGATGTAAGTCAATTCTAAACCTGCCATGCATTCGCAATGTTAACTCGCGACATTCCAATTGATTTTTTCATCAAATCCAGTTTTTTTGTGTATTTTTTCTGTAAAAATTTGTCAATTTGTGTAAAAACTAAAATTATACTGAATTACTTAAACATAAAAAATCAGAACAAGAAAGTAAACATTTAAGACAGCATTTTTGTAATATAAGCTCGATGGTCTTTTCCTCCATTTCTCCAATTCCCTTAATTACGTTTTTCATACGTTGTATAAAATAAATAGACTTTGTTAGGTTTAATATAATTGTTTTTAAATGTATGTAAATGAGTAGCCATATTTAATAGGAGATTATATTTCAAAATCTTATCCGCGACATTTTTTTTTCTTTTTCTTAAATAACACAGTTCTAGAAATAATTTGGTGTATTTGCTGGCATAAGGACGAGCAATTATAAATAAAACATCATTAGTTTTAGAAAAAAATATTTTTTTAAATATCTTCAAAAGCCAAATGGCAATTCTACTGAAACGATTTTATTGTAATACACGCGCACAAAGTTTTTACAGTTTTTAGCATGGAAATAAAAGGTAATTCAAAGCACTAAAATTTGAAGTGTTATGTTTTATAAAGCACAAAAATGAAGCAATTTTTTTTTAACTATTATTGTTAAAGAAAAAATGTCAAACTAAAAGCAGTTATTTGTTTCATTAATTTAGTCTTAATTGCTTATTATATTTATTGAAATTGGGGCTCATAATGTTAAATAGAAAGATTAAATGTCTGAATATACGTGCAATATTCTATATTTTACATTTAATTTACAAAAATTAACATGTTTGAAGTAGAACAATGTATTAAATTCTAGGCCAATAGCTATCGACGTTTGCAAGGCTACACTGTTACAGTGCTGCACAAAAATTTAGTCACAGACGCAATCCATAAAAAAAATCGTTAATGTTTACTTTTTTTCAGTATTTTTTTTAAATATGTATCCTTTAGGAAGCATGGAAAATATTTGGGTAAAAAAAATCTTTCCCTATTACTTTTCATACTGCCTAAAGAATATATATATTAAAAAAACTACTGAAAAATAGTAACACTGACAATTTTTTAATGAATTGCGTCTGTGCCTAAACTTTTGTGTAGCACTGTAACAATTATGGTGCAAGATTGTAGAAATCTAATTGGAACTCTACAACTATTATTTTGAAAGCAAATTGGCAATTTTTTTTGGTGAAACCACAACTTTGATGCAAAGCAAAAGTGGTAAATCAACTCTCCAAATAGTGATGATAGATAGAACAATTAAAGTAGCATTATTCCGGTGCAATCGTGCTCCAAACCTTTCAACTGTGTATTAACTTTGTTTAAAACGGGTTGTTATGTATATTATCAAGACCATGTATAGGTTAGTAGAGCCAATTGCAATGCCATTAACCAATAATACCTTGAAATATCAAGCATTAATTTGTTTGGTTGGTTGGTAGACATATATTCTTAGGCTTGTGTGCTTGGTCAGTGACCCGCTTATAAACCTTCGTCAAGTAGGACATACACAACATACTCACACACATACGTGACAGATGCTGCTATCAATTGCTTGCTACCTCCACAATTTAGACATGTCTCTGAAGGAGAGGGAGATAGTCTTTAGGGACCAGGGGGAAGTATTAGTTATTTTGGTAATTTTTATTGTGAGTGCAGTAACTGTAACCCTGATGACGCCATGCTACAGAAGCGCCCTCTAACGAAGAACTATTTTTTTTCTTTGCACAGTCTTACAATAAGTTATTATGTGACATACGCCATTGAAGGCGGTTTACTTTAACGCTAATAGAACTAATGTCTCCCCATGCCTTTTGGTCAATTCTCCAAATTATTTTTTATCAGATTCATGCAAACTTATTAAGATAAATCCATCCTTAGAATCGTTTGTATGTATTTGTAATACATTCATTGTTTCAATTTAAAAAAAAAAGCCTCGAAATGAAACCATTTTTGAGACACTTTTAAAATAAGTTACACAGTTTTGATTGTAGCAAGTCAAATTGAAAAATATAAGAACATTGAACAATAGGATACAACATATTTTAAATAGTTTAATGCACATTTTTCAAGTTGGTGAAAAATTATTTATATTTTTTGTTTTCGTTATGGACTCAACCATTAAGTACAAGCTTCGTGCTTAATTAGTTTGCAATTTATCATGCTTTTTAAAATAAGAAAATGAAAGTGGTTTTAATTAGATTGTGTCAAACATTTTGGAAAAAATAACAGCATTTAATTTTCACTGCATTTAACACTCTTTTTTAACTGATGGCCTAAGCATAAAGAAACGCTTGATTAAAAAAGTGACGTGAATAAAATTGTTAACCATCCTTGACATGTTTTTAAAAAATAGTGTTTTTCATAGAATAAAAAATATCTTATTTTTCCGCTCGAATTATTTGATGAGATTCAGGTTTTAAAAAAAAATCGATCTCATATATTCAATATGAAAAAGAAGCGTTGAGCATTTTTTTTAATGTGTATAATACAGCAAGAAAAATAAAAACTTTTTTTTAGCGTTTTGCTTATGCCCTTGTGCAGAAAAAGATGTGTTCTGGCAATTTATATCACGTGTAAAACATTTCGTCCAAAATATATATATATATATTTACGAGTTTCCATTTTGTCCGTGAATTTCAGCAAATTTTACATTCGAGTTAACAATGAGTAATTTTCTTGCAGTTCCAGAAAAATGATTTTCTTTGCTTGAACCCAAATTTTTGGTATATACAAGGTATTTTGATTGTTTGAAATATAATTCAAGTGTGTTGAATCCAAAAATGGCGTGTAAAATCTTCAAATACATGAGTTTCATAAGCTATACCTTCATTAATATGACGGCTGCGCGTAGGAATAGAGCATCTTTATTTTTTAATTTATAGTGCCACTTTTGAATAATCATGGGCATTTTAGGAATCAAATTAAAGCTCTGTATATCAATAATCCTGAAATGGTAATTTAATCTAGTTAAACAATATATTTTAAACCATTTTCAAGCTTAAGGTCATTTAAAATGTGTAGAGGATGCGGGTGTTTAATGTTATTGGAATTTATATCATAAAGTCGATAAGAAAATAGGTAACATTTCGATTTTCATAATTTGACAACAATACCCTTCAAAAAAGTGAAGAGTATAATTCACATATAAGTTACCGTTATTACCCGGGATCAGCTAAAACTAGAATTAACAAGTAACAACTAGTTTTAATCGAAGTCATTGGAGAGTACTAGTTTCCTCCTTCTTAAACTAGATCTCATGAGTTAATACCAGTTTTAAACAATTTCTTAGGTTAAAACTGGTTGTATTTAGTCAAAAACAGAATGATTTAACATGTTTTAGATAAAACTAGAATTAATTTCGAATGCTTGACTTTTTATTTATTATGAACGTTAATTTGATTATCTTATTACGACAATGGAGTCTTTAAAAAACTCGATGTACTGTTCTTAATGAAGTGTCTTCTACTATCCAATCGCTTTCATTGCATCTCCAGCTCAATAATTAGCTAAATTAAAACAATACATCCTAAATCGTGCTATTTTCCGCTAATTCTAGTTTTATCTAATATAAGTGTGTTATAGTAAAACTAGATTAAACCAACCTATTTCGTTAAACTGGAAAAAACTGGCAATAACTGGTTTTCACTAGTTAATTTTAGTTTTGGCTGATTTTGGGTTTTAACTGTAACGTGTACCTCAAAGTATACTTGTGATAATCGAAAACTAACGCTTTATATAACAATGCTAAGCCATCATTTTTATGACGTTTAGCAAAACGCCCACAGATTTTTTGAGTACAGTCCATTTTTAGATTTAGCACCCTTAAATTATGCAGAAATAGTTAGTACACTGCTCAAAACAATTAGGGGAGCACATGTTTTAAACCCTTTCGCTCCCAATGATTCCATTGGGAATCATCAGCTTGTGATTTTTTTCTGACTAAGTTAAATTCGCAACTTATGTATCGTTAGATACATCATTATATGGAAGAATAACGTATTTTGAAGAATTTAATATTTTTTTTAATATTAATGAAAATATGAAAAATATGGTAAAATAAATTTCACTTTAAATCAGTTTTAAAAAATAAAATGACCCTTAATTTTTCATGCTTGCATTTTTTAGATGTTTAAAGATATATTTCAACTATTTTTAACAAAAAAAGTTTTGAAAAAATTATTGTTATAATTTATTAAAAAGTTATTATTCCATTTCCCCCCTTTAAATTTAAGTATTAAAAACTTAAGATTTTTTTCTCCTGTTTTTTACTATATCATTTCGAATGCATAGTAAACCTATTTAACAAATTTTAGATTTATAGGACAAAAATTAAAAATTTGGGAGTGAAGTTAAAGTTGGAATTAAAAAGTGCTCCCCTAATTGTTTTGAGCAGTGTATATAACAATTAGTAATTATATAGTTTTTCCAAAACTACAAGTAAGTGAGGTTATTGGACCAGTTAATGCATTTTTTTTAAATATAAACTATAAAAAACAAAAACCAGTGGTTATATAAGTCATTTTAACTCGTTATTTTCGTAAACTGTATTTACTTAAGGTGGTAATATTAATTGGAAAATGTGTGATATTTTAATATTTTGATTTGGAAAATGTAATTTAATAAAATATTTATTTGAAAAGTGCGATTTCTTAAACAATGTCAGTTTTTATCATTAAAAACACACACATATTTAGGAAAGCTTAGTAATGTTCATGCATAAAACTTAAAAATTAATTTTAAATATTTCAATAGCAGGAAATAAAATGGCGATAAATTGTTGCAACTGTAAAAAACTGGAATTATTGTATAGTAAGGAACATAGTTCAAATTTATAAAACCACTTACGTGTTTACCAAACAGTTCATCATCTCAAGAAATATTCTTTCATGTTTTTTTAATTATTTAATTGTATTTTTAAAAAATGTCTTTTTTTAGTTAATTATCATAAAATACAGCCAATAATGAAATAAAGTTACTCGCTTAGGGCTATTACTCTTCGAAGTAACTAATAAAACAACACTTTTCACCTTCCTCAAAAAATATATGTATATTTATTTATTTCTATTGAAATGTAAAATTTGTGCATTTATTTCTAAAGAAAATTCTAGAAATATTTCTTAAAGATTCTTAAAAGAAGATTAAGAACTGCCTACGTTTTTTGGTAATTGATTTTTTGATTAGTTATTTGAGAATATTCCTTTGAAGAGAAAGTTTTTTTTTTCGTTTGATGGAAGGCTTTAGTTACTTAGCTTCAATTACTGCCGATTTGCTTTAAAAAGATATTTTTAGACATTTGATAAAAGCTCATGTTTATAATAAAAATACATTAATTTTATTTTTAGAATTTAAATAAACATAGTTAAGTTTTTCATGAGGGTTTATTAAATAGCTTGACAAAATTGAATTTTCACCGTTTTATTTTAATCTTGTAACTTTTTATAGATGCTAGTAGTTAATGCATTTCTTTTCTATATAATAACGGTTTGCATTAATGTTTTTCAATACATGATTAAAGGCCATTCTATATCAAAACAAGTCTCCTAAAAACAAGTCTATATTAATTTTTTATTTGGAAAAGAACAAAAATCTTATTATTATCGTCAGAGTAAATTTTTTGAATAATTATTCTTTCTTAGTTTACAATAGGAACGTTTTAAAATGACAGAATATTGAATTTATTACAAGTTTTAATGATGAGTGTATAAATGACATTTGAAATGCTATAAGTATTTTTTAAACATTGATGAAACATGTATGTTTGCTGATTACTGAAGAAAAATTTGGATTAAATTTACGCGCGCGCGAGCGCCTATAACTTTTATTTCTTCAACTTGAGAGTTTGCAAAGAATTTCATTTTTTCTGTGCCAATATTTTTTTTCATTGAAAACTTAATGTTTGAGAGAAATTTTGGAGATCTGAAATATTGTGGTCTTTTTATGAAACAAGTTTTTTTTTTAATCAAAACTCTTTTTGAACGCATTTTAACACACAAAAGCGAATATGAATATGTTCCAAATTAGAATATCGAAACTGTTTTTATTCTAGTATTTATTTCAGAACGAATATTAGAATTTAGTATTTTTTCGATGTTGCTTTGTATTAATTAATCATTCCTTTATTATCATGATTGACTAAGCACTATTATTTAATAAATGTGCACTAAGAAAATGGCACTTTCAAACATTTGAAACATTGAATTCAAGTATCATTCAAACTTTAAACATTTTGAAATGAAAGAATTTCTTGTTCTGAATATGGCTATAAAATGCGCTTCCAATTCTGAAATACCAGACTAGTTTTTAAAAAAATATCGTAAATGTATTAAAATTAGTCATAGAACTTAACAGAATTATTTCAGTATTGGGCCCGAAATAACATTTTCCTCAGAAGAACGAATTTAGTGCTGGAAAATCGCACTTGCTGCTGATCCCCTGCTACGTTGCTGCTGGTAAAAGTAGTAACTGTTGGGTAATTGTAGGTTCAGTGCTGTAGAATATGTACCCGATTGGAAAAAAGTGATGGATCGCTTCTGGAACAGCTGCTTTTCCAGCGAACACTTTCCAGACTTTTGAAGAACATTTTTCCCGACACCGAAGCAGCAATTTGACTGCTGCTTCGGTGAATGGTTAAGTCAACAGCTTCCCATTGATGTTTCAGCAGAATATTTTCTATTGGGGAGTTCAGTATCCCACCTGCTACTACCAGAGTTTTGATGCTCGAATTTCAACTCACTTTTGAAACAGATATTCTCAAAATTTTAACAAAGAACATACTTAAAAATTAATACATAACGCGAATTTCAACTCACTTTTGAAACAGAGATCCTCAAAATTTTAACAAAGAACATACTAAAAAATTAATACATAATGTGAATTTCAACTCACTTTTGAAACAGAGATCCTCAAAATTTTAACAAAGAACATACTTAAAAATTAATACATAACGTGAATTTCAACTCACTTTTGAAACAGAGATCCTCAAAATTTTAACAAAGAACATACTAAAAAATTAATACATAACGTGAATTTCAACTCACTTTTGAAACAGAAATTCTCAAAATTTTAACAAAGAACATACTTAAAAATTAATACATAACGTGAATTTCAACTCACTTTTGAAACAGAGATCCTCAAAATTTTAACAAAGAACATACTAAAAAATTAATACATAACGTGAATTTCAACTCACTTTTGAAACAGAAATTCTCAAAATTTTAACAAAGAACATACTAAAAAATGAGTACATAACTTGAATTTCAACTCACTTTTGAAACAGGGATTCTCAAAATTTTAACAAAGAACATACTAAAAAATTAATACATAGGGGGGGAGGGGGAATGAGGGTAAAATCGAGCTTTTTCAAAATCATCTCATTAAACACCTACTTTTTAACTAATTTTCATAGATTTTTTTTGTATATAACATACATTTGAACTGTTTAGGTTTCGAATATATAATTTTTTTCCACCACATGCTTCAATATCTGGCAATTTAGGGAACTTAGTTTTATACCCTCATTTTCCCCCAGGGTGGGGGAAAATGGGGGTAGCCCAAATTTAACGATATGATTAAATCAAAAATCATTAATAAAAAGAACTAATTGAAGCAAACTCATTCCTAATATTCCTCTACACTTTTTTTTTTCAGAAAAGCTTACTTGGAGATAATAATAATCGTAGAATAATAGAATATTTAAGCAAGAGAGTATTGTCCTCTACTATTAAATTGAGGCTCTGTAAAACTTTACATATTGCACCGAACATAACATAATCTGCATCGTATATTTCTCGAAATTATATTAGTTTCCATCTTTGATTTGGTTTAGTATTTTACATTGTAGTTTGTTTCATCTAGTAAATTAATTGAGAAGAACTAATAGCAAATTATTGCTAATTGCTTCTGGGCATATTCATAAAGATGCATTGATAAACTTAATATATTAAGTTAAATTTTAACAAATATAAAATAAGTTGTTTTATAATGCTGTATATTTTAATAACACTAAAATGGTTTTTAAAAAATATCCTCCAACACAATCCAATTTAAGTTCATTCCACGACCCAAAACCCCATTATATCTTGCATGCATAGCTAAGCCTAACCATACCACCACTTTACCCCACGACATTAAAAAAATTATAAAAAATTAAAAAATTCGAATTTTTCTTAGCTAATTTTACAGAAATACTCTCCGAAAATGTGGCTATTGCATGCCACAATGCTTAAGAGCACAACATGTTTTATAAAATATATAGAACGAAGTTTTTAAGAGTGAATTTTAACAGCTGAAACAAAATTAGCTTAAGAACAAGAATTTCAATGAATTAATGGTGTTGCAGATTCTAAAAACCAAATAAAAGTAATTAGAGAACATCTAAAAATAATATTTCAAAGAAAAAGTCTAAAAAAATTTAATGTATAGTTGAAAAATTTATATTTTTTAACATACCCTCATTTTCCCCCCTACCACCATTTTCCCCCACCTCCCCCTAACGTGAATTTCAACTCACTTTTGAAACAGAGATTCTCAAAAATTGACAACAGGTATTTAATTCTTGTGTACACGCTTAGTTTCAGAAATGAGTGCATGCAAGTTTCGAACTCGAGCAAAATTTACTCTGTGCCATTTCGACTGAGAGATGCACTTACATTTGATATTTACTCAATTTTGAAAATGGCATTTTTAGAAATAATTTAATCTCAATTAACATCGCACTAGAGCTACATGAGGGCTATTGGCTACGGGCGTCATAATTTAGTGAGGCGTAATAATTAGGAGGTAATGATTAGATTTAGTGTATAACCTACTGATGTATAATAAAACACAATAAACCTCTCCATGTCCATCCTATTTAAAAATTCAGAGGCAAAGGGAATAAGAAATATATAAAAGAAGTTTAAGCGAGTGCATATATATTTTATATTCTGAAGGAAAGCAGCCGAGGAAAGCTATTATCTTTTCTGAAAACAGACTCGTAAACCTCGAATAGTCGAAACTACGTTATTAAGTTGTTTTTGAGGAAAAGTTGTCATCGGAAACTGTTTAACTTTAAAAGAAATTTTTATCAACAACAGAATTCTCTCAATTTAAGTGGAGGAACATACTATAATAAAACCATACAAAATAGTAATTATTGTTTGCGCCACAAACTTCTTTGAAAAATACTAATTTGAAAAAAAATCATTAATAAATACACATGGGAATTTCGCACACATAATCAAATTCTTATGAAGGCTGAAAGATCTTAGAAAAGATATAAATCAAAATGCCTTAGGTATCTTAAAATGGTATCTACTCAATGCGTCTTTATATTCTTTCATTTGACAGAATTTTATGACGGGGAAATTTTTCAAACGATAAACAGCAACCCAAAGCCATGATTTCTCCATATTCTGCCCTACCTTTTAAAGAATTTCCATTGATCTTGAGGGGGGAAATAATATTTTTAAATCCCACATTTTGGCCATTTTATTTTAAAAAGTGGGTGGCCACTACTATAATTACTAGGCTACATTAAACCTAAGAAATGGCCGATCCGCCGGCGCAGAGGTTAGTGTTCTAGCCTTTGGAGCTGCTGAGCTTGGGTTCGAATCCCGGTAAAGGCATGGATGTTTGTGCTTGTCAATAAATGTTGTTATTTGTCTATGTGTCTGTGTCATCCCTCTCCGTGTGTCTCTTGTGACTGTCTCTTCTGGCGAGCTGGGTAATGGGCTATAAAGCCTACATTCTCCCTTCTAGAGGGCGCAATCACTGTCATTTGTCATTAGTCAACCCTAAAAAACAAGAACAGTTACTAATATTTGAAAGTTCGTCTAAATCGAACTAAAAGAGAACAATTGAACAGAAACCAGTTGTTCTTTTCTACTCCTACTCTCCTCGAGAAATAAGGCTCACAACTCCTGAGCGACTGCAGATTTTATTATCTTTCTGATTGAAAGGGTCGTCATAAAATGTTCTTTGTAGTTGTAATTGCCCCCCAAAGTGCGGTCGTTATAAGGGCTATGCGAAGATATTTTTAATATATGAAATGGGGTGGTCTGTTGACCAAGTTGCATCGTATAACTACTTGCACATAAAAACTTATTGTTGAGTAATTTTTTTCATTTATGAATGGTCAGAAAATGTATTAAAGGTCAAATTTAAGGCTAAGAGCAGTGTAAGTAAGCAGTGCATAGGAATGAGATAAGAGTAGAAGGGTAACTTCAGTTCTATCATCTCGAAAAACGTCGCCCAAAAATGAACCACGTAACTGACAACATCAAGAGTGCTATAATTGGCAACTTAGCACTTTCTGGTGAATCTAAGTTGTTTTTTTCTATATTAAATATATAGAGTACGTTTGCTTATTATATTAGGTTAATACTATATTTACTTTGCGCATTTAAATAAAAAGCCATAGTATAGAAACTAGGGTTGTATGCTAAGGTTTGGAAGAATCCTATATCCCAATGACTTAAAATGACCCAATTTACACAGAGACATAGTGTTTATTACTGCCTTGCGCGGAGTTAAGCTGAATTAAAGTCAAATTAGAGGTACACAAGGTCTATTTTCAACGGGCGTCATAAGTTAGAATCCAAGTCAAGTGCCGAGCCTATTTCCGAGTTGATATCCAACGTAACTTTTTGACTTTTGAACTTCTTGAGCTCAACTATTGGCACCGAATACTGTTACTGCGTCTTGACTTCCATTTTTTCTGTATGGTGCAACGGCGTTCAGGGTGTTAGGGCAGAGCCGCAAAGTTACCTTTAAATAAAATTTAAGTAGGTTATTCGTTGCATAAAGATGTCCATAATAAGACATTTAAAATAACATCTAAGGATAATAGATTTCTGCATAATGAAGTATCCTTAATACAAATATTTTACCATTTTGATTAAATGTTTAACCATCCTTAAAGGCTGCCGCTCGTTCGATAAAATATGTTACCGAGATCAAGCTTTAATTAAATTAGGTGAACACGAAATAAATTAAATTATCTGAAATATGGCACGATTAAATTGCACAGAATTTCATTGCTTATGAATTTTTATTCCGCTTAGATTTGAACACAAACATAATTTATCTTTGGCTAACCTTTTATTACATAAATCAATAAACGATACTTTCATACTTTGATCTTCATATACTGTACAAATAAATATATAAATATAATTGGATATCTTAAACGTATGGTAGTTTCTCTAGTTTATCAGCAAATACAAAATGCATTTTACAGATTGTGTTTAAGTTTACAATTTGCACACCCTTAAATCTGAAACAAAGCATTTCAAAAACATATTTTTGTACCTCCATAAAATGTTCTCAAATAATTTTTCTGGTTTTATTTATTGCACTGACAAAAAAAAGCAATTTTCGATTACAGCAGTAAACAAACTCTGGAGAAAAATAAACACAAATAAAAGATTTCCATTGTAATGACGTCAGCACAGAATGCCCGCCTATTTTCTTTGACGTCAGAAGCCGGAAAAGCAACAGAGTTCGAGTTTCTATTATTCGGATCCATAATATTTCTCGCTGCCATATTTTCTCGCTATCATTTTGTATATACTGCCATAGTACGTAAATAGAATCCTGACGTTCGGCTCTACTTTTCCTTACGAAATTTTTAAATATTACTGTTCAACTTCGGTTAGAGCAACCACGTTTACAGCGAAAACTTATTTATAAACGTTCGGTTTATTAAATTATCCATAGACCTTAATGTAATACTTTGCTTATATCAAAATTTTTCAATTAATTCTTCGATTAAGGGTAGACTGACCAGTGAGTGAACAGGCCCCAGTGAATGAACAGTTAGTAAATACATTTAGAAAATAAGGATAAAAAATCATTCCACTGGATGGATTGGCAACACTGACTTCCTCCCATCTCGTAGGTAGCTATCTGACATCTGATTGGTTGTAATTGGTCATTAATTAAAATTCAACATGTTTATTGACTGGACATTTTTGTGGCCATTCATTGGTAAAAGAACTGTTCATTCACTTGGCTTTTGTACCATTTTTTATTTGGACTCCCCCAAAAGACCGAAAGCATTGCAATATAAAGTCACCTTTTTTTTGTAGAATTTACATATAATGTTTCTTAAAACAAATTGTGCTTAAGCGTTCATTCACTTTCTAGTCTACCCTACTGCTATAAATACGTTTATACGATATCCAAAATGCCTTCTTAAAGAAGTTTTTTTTAAAAACGTTTTCACTACTATTTACGATCTATTTTATTTGATCTTCTACCAATACCACATAGTTTAAAAATTCATACAATATATGTCATTTTAACAACAGTATATAGCACGCATTATACAAGATTTCCTATGCTTAATATTCATTCTTGCTTATAACATCATAAACATCGCGGTCCCTTAAATAACGCTATAACCGGGTTACATTCTAGTTAAACATTTAACTTCGTCCTAGATTTACATAATTTCGACATCGTTCCGATATCCATTCTGACATGACAATACAATATTTACAAAGAAAAATTGTTCATCCGTTGTTATGTGTTGTTAAAATAGCTTTATACGCAAGAGTTTGATAAAGTTCGAAACGGCCCGTGCAGCCAAAAATGTCCGACGAATAATACCCCGTGTAAAGGAGTGCACGTTAAATATCCTTCAAAGTCCTAACGCAGCGTACGATGTCGCCTTTATCGGTTGCTTTGGGTGCCTATTCAGGTAATGCCTCGTCACCTGACTGTGGTTCTAAAATACGACGCCCGTCGCCAATAGCCCTCGTGTAGCTCTAGTGCGATGATAATTCCAACCTAACCTAATCAATAAAGTTCGTCGTAGTATCAAGTAGTATATTGTCATTGAAGCAGCAAGTAACCTTGTCGCTGCTCAATTGAAAAATGCGGGTAAAGTTATACATACGATATTTTCTGCCATATTACGTGAAGGTTTCAATTGAATTAACGTTTCCACTGTTTTTATCCAGAATAACACTTGGTTGGATGAACCGATTGGATTTATTATTTGTTTCAAAATCGCATTATTTTTTATACTTTCTCAAAGTATTACACAATCCACTGTGTCTCTTACTTAAATGTTTTTTTATAAACGAAACCCTGGTACTTTAAACAGTCTGAAATAAAACAAAAAAAATATGATCTTAGTTTCCAAATTTATTACTTCAGAAATACGAATATCGGCAAAATAAAATGTGCGAAAAAGAACTTCTGGACAAAATAATTTTCGCGATATAGTAACTTCTATGAAATTGTCGTGAAAAACAGTTCAAATGTAAAAGCTGTTAACTTATTTAACTGTTTCTTTGCAAAGTAAACAACTAAAGTGGAAGGGGTGGAATGATTTCAAATTACTTACGATGTTAACTGTTTTATTTCCCCACATGATAAATAAATAAAAACTACTTCTTTATACAATACAATTCTTAACAATAAAATAAAACTACTTCTTGATAAATAACATAAAAAACTTTAAATTAATTTTTGAAACTTTCTAAATATTAAAATTTAATTCAAAGCAAAGAAGTACTTTTCCGGTTAAAATCATCCTTTTTTTTTTCAAGTTATTTTACAAATCTTATTTACGATTTGTTTTTTACCACTAGCAATACGTAAGCTAAAAATAAAAACAATAGCATGGACAAAATCAGTTACCTCCAAGTTACCTTTCCAACAGTTAACATTTTAAGAGTTTTGAAATATTAAATAGTAAAAAACTCCAGTCAATATGGTACTTAATACTTTTTTGTTTCATTCGAATAACTGTAAGATTAAAAGGCTTAACTTTCATTCAGCAGCAAATATAATGTTTTTTATCAAAACATTTTTTTTTTAATTTTAAATTCATTCATACACATAAATATTGCTGGGAAATTCTAAAATATGTGGTGTTACATTATCCAAAACTCTGTAGTGAAGAAAAATATTTCAGGGTACTATTCCAAATAAAAAACAGGGATCCCAGTCGGTTAGGCCCTTGCCTAGTATGCGAAAGGTCCCAGGTTCGGGTTCGGGCATAGCCAAAATAACTAGCTACCTATTAACGCCAAAAATGTCCGACGAATATTACCACGAGAAGGGAGCGCATGCTAAATATCCTTCAAAGTCCTAACGCTGCGTACGATGTCGCCCTTAACGGTTGAGTTGAGAGCCCATTCAGGTGTCGGCTCGTCACTTGACTGTGGTTCTGAAATACGACACCCGTCGCCAATAGCCCTAGTGTAGCTCTAGAGCGTCAACAATTCAAACCTAACCTAACCAAATAAAATACACAAAAATAATGATTTTTAATTTACCCCATAATCATGGGCATTAAAAAAGAGTTCACCCAAAAAATAAAAATAAAAAAGTATAGAAAACATGACTCAATTTATTTAACAGCAAGTGGATTTTACATGCACGTGTTACATATACACGTTTTGCATGCATAGTGGCATAGGTGCTTAATATTTCACATGTCGAAAAATCTTCAATAAATCACAGTTAAAAATGCTTTTGGAAAATTTCTAGAAGAGGAATTGAACCAAATTTCCGCCTTATCATCGGAGATTTACGGCTTGCTTCGGAAAAATATATGAGCTGAAAGAAGATGCACGAAATATTGAAAATAACCGCAATGGGGTATTGAAAGGGAGCTCAGTTTATCAGTAAATATTTATGTTTAAAATAAATGTAGTATTTTTTATACAATGCTTAACCAAAACTTTATGTTTGTAGGGGTTACTAAATGTATTAATGAAAAAATAGTATTACTTTATGCTATTTGTAATTATATTATGATTATGGTAAACTTGTCAATGGCATAGAAACGTGTTTTTCATAAATTGCTGCGAAGATTTCAAACTATTTCATAATATTTTCACAATTTTCGATTTTTTTTATTTATTTATAAACAGTTTTTATGGTATGTTTAAAGCCCCAATTAGTTTTAAGTGAAATAATATATGCCCTATTTTCTCAAAAATACAGTTCTCAGCATTTTTAAGATAATTTATAAAAAGAAACATTTTTCGCATCGTTTACTTAAATACTGACTACCAATTAATTCTAATTTTTGATTCATTATTCAAAATTATTCCCAAGTGAATTCTTTTTTTAGACTTTCGTAATTAAAATTTTTTATAACAAAAGACTTTATTTGAATAATAAATTATATACTTTTAACTTAATATACTAAGAATCTAGGCACGAATATAAAAAAAATACTACAAAGATTAAAATGTTACGAGATTTAAATATTTTTTCAGAATTTATTAATCTGCTCTTTAATTTGCGCAGTACAAAAAATTTTGAACTAAAAATTACTGAACCACCTAAAAAGTCTTAATATTCCAATTAACTTTTTATACAAGTAATTCTATACAAGAAGGAATTAATAATTTTTAAAGGTATTGTGGTTTATTTTTTGTTATTTTTAAAATACATCTAATTAAAGAACTTTGTGCGATTATTAGAATAGCAAATATCAATAAAATAATGCAAGTCAAAAGGATTTTTAGAAATAATACTATTTTGTTTTCTTCTTTTGAATAAAGAAATTGCATCAAATTAAACTTATTTTGTGAAAATAAACTTTCTTACATTTGAGAGCAAGAATGCAGTAAATCTAACTGCTATCACAAAATGCTTTTACAATTTTTAAAAAGTTAAAATTTAAGGTATCATTCGTGAAATTGATACACAATTTTATCTCGGGAATATAAAATACATAGCAATATACAAGTCATTCTAGACTGATACACAGTAAAAATTCCGATAAATTCTCGAATTCTCGCTAATACGATATTTTTGTTTTGTAAAATTGTTTTATAATTGGGGATCTTAGAAAAAGTAGTAAGTAAATGGTCTATGTAATGTTGATACATAATGTTGATATTTATATAAATCTCGTAGTAGCAATTTTCAAGGCAGAAAAGATAGTTAAATAAAGGAATGATGTATGCGGCAGTAATGATTTTTTATAAATTGTCTTAAAATAAAGATGTCCGTAAAAGAATGTCCTAGTTTCAATGGTATATTACAGGAGTTTATTTTATACTAAATATAACAAATCATACATGAAATTGAAAGAAAACTAACCTAGTTTCACCTATAAGTACTCAATGTGTACCACCTTTAGTGGTACAACACCCTTCAAACGAAAATGCAATCATTCACATACTATCTGTAGCAAGTCTGGAGTAGTGGAAGCAACAGCCTGTGCAATTCTACCTTTCAAGGTTGGTAAATCATGGGGTAGGGGTACGACTCTGTTGGAGTTATTCTTTATTCGTCACCTTCAACCACAACTGTCAAACGATTACAGCTGATAATATTACTATTTGAAACTCAGACATTCTTTTAAGGACACCCAGTATATTTTGCCATACCAACATATTTCAATGTATAATTTACATCTAAATTCTTATCATTTAAAATTGAATTAACGTTTCCACTGTTTTTATCCAGAATAACACTTGGTCGGATGAACCTAACATGGTTGGATTTATTATTTGTTTCAACTAGGGGGCAAAGCCCCCTGCTCGCTACCGCTCGCCAATCCTCGGGAAATGATACGCAATTCCTATTTGCTTGTCCGCAAACAAACATGCAATACTAATATCAGGATACTGCCAATGCAAGAATGCTCATCGTTACAATCTGGCTAGTTTCCGTGGGACTGCTCCAGTGCATCACGTAGCTCTAGCACTACGCACGATCTCTACCAAAGCCACGGGACGCAAACTGAAGCAGCCACTGCACGAAACAAGCACACCGCCACACTTACTTTCAGCGTTTCTGACGTTTCTGACAGGCTGACGCCGTGTAAGTCACATGACTTTCTAGCGTCCGACAATTACAATTTTATATTATCTAGAGAAATTGCTTTATATTTCATACATTCTCAAGTATTACTCAATACACTGTGCCTGCTCATTTATTATTTTTTTTATATAAAAGAAACCCTGGTACTTTAAATAGTCTAAAATAAAAAAAAATATTATCATAGTTTCCAAATTTATTACTTGAGAAATACGAATATCGGGTTAGTTAGGTTGGGTTTGGATTATCGTCGCACTAGAGCTACACGAGGGCTATTGGCGACGGGCGTCGTATTTTAGAACCACAGTCAGGTGACGAGCCCACACCTGAATAGGCACCCAACGCAACCGTTAAGGGCGACATCGTACGCAGCGTTAGGACTTTGAAGGATATTTAACGTGCACTCCCTTACACGGGGTATTATTCGTCGGACATTTTTGGCTGCACGGGCCGTTTATAGGTCGGCAGCTATTTTGGCGATGCCCGGACCCGAACCTGGGACCTTCCGCATGCTAAGCGACGAATATCGGGAAAATAGAAGAACTTCTGGGCAAAATAATTTTCGCGATATAGTAACTTCTATGAAATTGTCGTGAAAAATAGTTCAAATGTAAAAGCTGTTCACTTATTTAGCTGTTACTTTGCAAAGTAAACAACTAAAGTGGAAGGGGTGGAATGATTTCAAATTACTTACGATGTTAACTGTTTTATTTCCCACATGATCAATACAATAAAAAATACTTCTTAATACAATACAATTCTTAACAATAAATTAAACTATTTTTTGATAAATAACATAAAAAAACTTCGACTTAATTTTTAAAATGTCCTAAATATTAAAATTTAATTACCAAAACAAAGAACTTTTCTGGTTAAAATCGTCCTTTTTTTTCAGGTTATTTTACAGTTCTTATTCACGATTTGTTTCTTACCACCACACTCCTTGCTTTCTAAGTTGGGAAATAGAAATGCTATTTAGAAGATCCTTCCGCGGATGTAAAGAGTTGCATAAATTATTTGTGAATCCATTCAGGAAACATGTTAAAACATTAATTTCATTTAAGGTCTAACAGATTTGTACATTATTTAAGAAAATTTTGAAATTTTATCACAATGAAAAGTGTATTTTGTTTAAATTGTATTAAGATCATTTTGTATGTAAATATTACCTTAAAAGGTTTCCAACTAACTGACAGAAAGCTCTTTTCCCTCTGCCTTTTTACTATTTGTTTTTACCCAAAGTAGGTTGGCACGGTGTGTAGCTATATGTAAGCTAAAAATAAAAACATAGCACTGACAAAAATAGTTAAATCCCGCCTTCCCACAATTAAATTCTTTAGAGTTTTGAAATAGTAAATTGTGAAAAAGCTTTTTCAATATGGTGCTTACTACTTTTTTTTTGTGGTGTGGTGTTACATTATCCTAACTCTGTGAAGAAGAACATTTTAGGGTACTATTCCAAATAATATGCAGGGGCCCAGTCGTCTAGGCAAGTGCCTAAACGACTGGGCTAATAAATAATATATTAGCCCAGTCGTTTAGGCACTTGAATAGCATGCGAAAGGTCCCAGGTTCGGGTCCGGGCATCGCCAAAACAACTGGCGACCTATAAACTGCCCACGCAGCCAAAAATGTCGACGGGAGGGAGTACATGTTAAATATCCTTCAAAGTCCTAACGTTGCGTACGATGCCGCCCTTCACGGTTGCGTTGGAGCCTATTTAGGTGTCGGCTCGTCACTTGACTGTGGTTCTAAAATACGACATCCGTAGCCAATAGCCCTCGTGTAGCTCTAGTTCGACTATATTCAAACCTAACATAACACCATAACCATGGGCATTAACAGAGAGCTCGTCCAAAAAATAAAAATAAAAAGTATAGAAAACATGACTCAAGTTATTTAACAGCAAATGAATTTTTAATGCAGGTGTTACGTATACACGTTTTGCATTCATAGTTGCATAGGTGCTTAATATTTCACGTGTCGAAAAATCTTCAATAAATCACAGTTAAAAATGCCTATGGAAAATTTCTAGAAGATGAATTGAACCAAATTTCCACCTTATCATCGGAGTTTTACGGCTTGCTTCGGAAAAATATATGAGCTGAAAGAATATGCACGAAATATTGAAAATAACCGCAATGGGGTATTGAAAGGGAGCTCAGTTTATCAATAAATATTTATGTTTAAAATAAATGTAGTATTTTTTATACAATGCTTAACCAAAACTTTATGTTTGCATGGATTACTAAATGTATTAATGAAAAAATAGTATTACTTTATGCTATTTGTAATTATATTATGATTATGGTAAACTTGTCAACGGCATAGAAACGTGTTTTTCATAAATTGCTGCGAAGATTTCAAACTATTTCATAATATTTTCACAATTTTCGATTTTTTTATTTATTTAAAAACAGTTTTTATGGTATGTTTAAAGCCCCAATTAGTTTTAAGTGAAATAATATATGCCCTATTTTCTCAAAAATACAGTTCTCAGCATTTTTAAGATAATTTATAAAAAGAAACATTTTTCGCATCGTTTACTTAAATACTGACTACCAATTAATTCTAATTTTTGATTCATTATTCAAAATTATTCCCAAGTGAATTCTTTTTTTTAGACTTTCGTAATTAAAATTTTTTATAACAAAAGACTTTATTTGAATAATAAATTATATACTTTTAACTTAAGAATCTAGGCACGAATATAAAAAAATTACTACAAAGATTAAAATGTTACGAGGTTTAAATATTTTTTTCAGAATTTATTAATCTGCTCTTTAATTTGCGCAGTAAAAAAAAATTTTGAACTCAAAATTACTGAACCACCTAAAAAGTCTTAATATTCCAATTAACTTTTTATACAAGTCATTCTATACAGGAAGGAATTAATAATTTGTAAAGGTATTGTGGTTTATTTTTTGTTATTTTTAAAATACATCTAATTAAAGAACTTTGTGCGATTATTAGAATAGCAAATATCAATAAAATAATGCAAGTAAAAAGGATTTTTAGAAATAATACTATTTTGTTTTCTTCTTTTGAATAAAGAAATTGCATCAAATTAAACTTATTTTGTGAAAATAAACTTTTTTACATTGGAGAGCAAGAATGCAGTAAATCTAACTGCTATCACAAAATGCTTTTACAATTTTTAAAAAGTTAAAAATTAAGGTATCATTCGTGAAATTGATACACAATTTTATCTCGGGAATATAAAATACATAGCAATATACAAGTCATTCTAGACTGCTACACAGTGAAAATTCGGATAAATTCTCGAATTCTCGCTAATACGATATTTTTGTTTTGTAAAATGGTTTTATAATTGGGGATCTTAGAAAAAGTAGTAAGTAAATGGTCTGTGCTATGTAATGTTGATACATAATGTTGATATTTATATGAATCTCGTAGCAGCAATTTTCAAGGCAGAAAAGATAGTTAAATAAAGGAATGATGTATGCGGCAGTAATGAATTTTTATAAATTGTCTTAAAATAAAGATGTCCGTAAAAGAATGTCCGAGTTTCAATGGTATATTACAGGAGTTTATTTTATACTAAATATAACAAATCATACATGAAATTGAAAGAAAACTAACCTAGTTTCACCTATAAGTGCTCAATGTGTACCACCTTTAGTGGTACAACACCCTTCAAACGAAAACGCAATCATTCCTATTCTATCTGTAGCAAGTCTGGGGTAGTGGAAGCAACAGCCTGTTCAATTCTACCTTTCAAGGTTGGTAAATCATGGGGTAGGGGTACGACTCTGTTGGAGTTACTCTTTATTCGTCACCTTCAACCACAACTGTCAAACGATTACAGCTGATAATATTACAATTTGAAACTCGGACAATTTTTTACGGACACCCTGTATATTTTTGATATACTATATAATTGGTAGCAAGAAGTGAGCAAGTAACAAGCTATATTTATACACCTAGAAAGTTTTTCACTTGCAAATGAAAATGTAAAAGATAGTTAGATTTGTTGTAGGAAAATTTCCCACAGAAATTTCAGTCAAATACAACCACTGTAAATAAAAAACTACAAGAAGTTAATTAAATCAATCATCAATATCTTAAAGACTATGAAAATCTTTTTATTCAAATTAATTATGTATTCTAATTTTATACTTTGTCTTTGCCATATTATTTTTATATATTTTTAAAATACTACAATAGATTTATATTTTCAATTAAGTAATGAATTAAGAGGGACTGTCAGTCCCATAGAGCTAATGCATTAGTTTTGAAATCACATTTGCTTTGCCATGTTTTCCCACTTTCAACAGGTATGGGACTCAACATCAATTTAAAAACAATTTTGAAAAGAAAATAACATCCGTTATTTAATTATTAATTGATAAAATTTTTAATTAGTTTCACCGTCTGCTGTATATTTTTGGCATTTTAAAATTTCAAATATATGTAATTAAATAAATGGATAACATTTTTCGTTTCAAATTTGTTTCATTTCGATTTTATGATTTCCTTACCTTAAAAAAAGGGCTAACATGGCAAAGCAATACTTCTGCGAAAATTGTAATTGCAAAACCAATGCATTATTAGCTCTATGGGACTGACAGTCCTTCTTAATCTCATAAATGATTAAAATTGTTTGAAAAAGAAGTTTATTTTGTCAAGTTTTCTTTTGAAATTTCATATGATTAATAATCATTCATCAATCATTATTTTAAAAGAAATCTTTTTGACCATACTTCGGCTGTATATTTTTTGCTTCAAAACCAAATGGATTATGCTTTTAACGCCATTGCATACTATATAAAAGGATACCACCATCAATCTTTTAATGTAAGTTCAAATAGGACATTTCTTAAAAATAAACCCACAAAGATGTTTTCATAGTGTTCAAATCACAAAATAAATCACCATCCCCCCCCACCTTCTCCCTACGAAAAAATAGATTTTTTCAAACACAAAAATTTGTCTTGTAGGGATGTAAACAACAAATTTAGTTTTTCGTAAACATTTACTCGAAATAAGGACAGTAAAAATGATAGATAAGGAATTTTTAGTCAGTGTTTATTCCTTGTCTTACAAAATTATTCTGAAAAAGAATGCGTAGCAAATATTAAATCATTTTATTTAAAAATAGTTTATCGCTGTTTAAGTTTTAAGGTTGTGAATATTTTCTCAATTTACATTTTCAACAATTGATTGAAGGAAGCTTTTTCTGCATACTTTTTTAAAAGATAAAATAGCAAATATTTATTGACGGTTTGTGGATTTGTGTGTAAAATGCCGAAGATAGCTTCTGATGTAAGCTTTGGTCAATGTTCAAAATAACATAATTTTATTTAAGCTTGGAAAAACGTATAAATGTAATTTCCACCCTATATGAGTTTAGCGAGAATCTTTAGATTAATAGAACCTGTTGGATAAAATGAATGAACGATTTGGGATGAAAATGCCTCCGCTGGTTTTGCCTTTATATTATATTTTTCTTTTCTTAAACAACTCATTCACTTTCTTGATAATAATTGAAATATTAAAAAAAATCATAATTAGTAAATGAAGCTTTAGAATGGAATCCTCAAGGCAAAAGAAAAAGAGGGAAGGCAAAAACAACGGTGGCGTAGAACAATCAACAAGGAAGTCAAAGAAATTAACAAGTCATGGCGAGAGATTAAGACCATTACTACCAACAGGGTGAGGTGGCGGACCATGATGGAGTACCTATGCTCCATGTTGGAGTGAAAGAAGTATAAGTAAGGAAGTAATTAATTTAAATATTCATGAGCAATTCGATAGTCTTGCAAATATTCTAAGTCATTGCACCCATAAAGATTTTATTTGTTACTTTAATGGCATCACGTCTAACCAGATAAGGTTGCCTATTCTCTGTTTTCCCACGTAAGAAGACTTTAGACGATTCACACACAAAAAAAAAGAACACTCTGCCTACACATAGAACATACAAAATTTCAATGCATAGAAGTGCTATTGAATTTATTACCTTAGAAAATTACGGTGTTTTATTCATTATAAAAGAACTATTCGCATGTCTTACCTTTTATCTATAAAAAAATTAAAACCTAAAAGAAAATAATTCAAACATACTATAATTTTGTTATCTATTAGGTTATGTTTGAATTATCGTCGCACTAGAGCTACACGAGGGCTATTGGCGACGGTCGTCATATTTTAGAACCATAGTGAACTGACAAGCCGACATGCTATTTATTAGGAAAAGTAGAACTGCTGATTGGCTAAAAAATATATATATATATCCAAGTGCAAGAGGCTGAGCCATGCATGTTCCTAAAATATTCGCTAGTCAGTTAACAAACAAATAGAAATATTATTAAAGTAAAAACCAAATAAATTATTTAGCGTTAAGTTTAGCTTTGTTACATTGAAATGTTAAATGGTGAAAAATCGTTGAAAGTGGTTAAAATTTACAGTTGCTGCTACAAACCATCTTGATTTTGAGTTAGAACGCATAAAAAATAACATAAGGTTCTTTATACCTTACATCCACCTCCAGAAGCAGTTTGTTATTCGAACGAAGATTAGACCTGGCACACACTCGGTTTACGCTTCACCCTAAGGGCTTAAGCCGGACTCACAGGGCCAACAGCAAAATAGAAAATTCGAACACTTTTGATTCTACTTTCCATTTTTCAGCACAGAAAATTCTCTTTTTCGGGAAGCATTTAGGAAAGAATCACTTTGAATAAAGGGAAAGGTGATATTCTTTAGATGAAGTTTCAAAAGCCTATTTGGAAATTCTGTTACGAGGTAAATAGTTTCGCATGCTTTGAAAGAGAAGGTTGGTTATTTCGAAAAAGGGAAGCCTTTGTAGGCTTATCTACTTTTTTTAGTTTAGTATTGTGTTTGGGTTATATTGTAATAGTCTTTTACGTTCAGTCTTTTCAGGAAAATTTAGAAGTTCTAGACTTTTTGGACTTTTTATGGAAATGGTAGCTATTTGTAACATCGTATAAACTTTAGATCAAATAATTTTTTAACGAAAATTTATGGAATGACTTTTAAATTTTTCCAGGTTCTTATATTTTTATGCTATCATGTATTAGAAACTTTGGTATGTTGGGGTAACTTTGGTTGAACCATAAATCTCTACAATTTACTTTATGCATTAAATTAATAAATACAAGAGAGTGTTTCACAAATTAAAATATACTTTGAATATATTAGAAATCTAAGGCTACTGTTAGCTAAGAAAAAAAGCTCGTACGAAAGTTATTTACTTTACTTGTTTGTATTCAACAAGTTTCAGTAGCGACGAAAACTTTCCTTAGTAATAGAAATCAAGAAGGGTTTTATACTTTTGGCATATAATATTTTCCCCATTTAATATCGTTTTATAATAACAATTTAAATAATGGCTATTTTCATTCAAACATCTTACTTTTTCTCTTAAAGCTATCTTAATTTTCCCACTTCGCATAAACATACACTGCAGAAGTTAGATATTCATATGATTCACAATGGGCAGATTTCAAAACTTGAGGGGCAAGCGAAGAGCTGAATGAAAAGAAAATATTTCTCTAGTCCTGAATGGAGAATAAATGTCACGTAGAAACAGAGCTCCAAACGAAGCACTAGGAAGTATATACTTACTCGAAGCTAGGAAGTATCTACTTCACTCGAAGCTAAGAAGTATCTACTTCACTCGAAGCTAAGAAGTATGAGGGGTACTCGGGAAGTGCCTTCCAGTGAACTTCGTAATATATTCAACATTTATACCCTTAGGTCAAGACGTCAAGTTTATTGTCCTTTGTTTTTTACAATGTTTTTAATAATAAGATTCATGCTAATTACATTACTAGTACTATAAAATTTAACGTGCCTTCTAGAGTTACACGTAATCGTTGTTTTTTATTTGAATTCAAATCGGAATAACTGTATTCTAAATTTTTGTCGATATAAATTTTATAAAGCTTATAACGGTGTGTCTGAGGAGCTGGATATATTTTTTTGCCTTTTAATGTTTTTAAAGCTAATTGTCGGAGGCTATTCTCTTTATAACACTACCATTTTAACATATCCATCATTTTAATGCTTTCTTTTTGTGTGTTCGTGTTTTTTGCATTGTCTTTTATGATGTGCATTGTAATTGGATTTTTTTTCTGTTATGTGCATCTGAAACAAATAAATAAACAAATAAATAAAATCTACTTCACTCGAAGCTAGGAAGTATATACTTCACACGAAGCTAGGATGTATCTACTGCTATGATTACAATATTTAAACTTGTAAATTTTTTTAATGGCCAGCTGAAATCCAACTACATTAAAATATAAAAAAACAGATCGGAAAGAATCGCAAGTAAAAACTGCTGCCTGGAGGAATGTCCTAACCTCTACGGAAAAAACAACAAAAACTTTCGAGATAATTGTTTCTTATTCTTTGACAATTTTTTCTCGTAATTTAATGACTTCCTGGAGTAATCATCATTTTTAATTCAACCTATTTTAATTTTGCCCATTATAGCGATAAAAAAATTGTTAGAGAACACAATCAAAATCTGAATATTTGAGTGAAAGTCGATTTATTTGAAACATATTTTTTTTGTTCGTACATTAAAAAACTTTGTGTCACCTCAAAATTGCAGTTCTTTTCTCATAAAAACATATTTTAATATTCAACTTCTACGTTACTCATTATTCAATGTTTCGATTATTGTTTGAAAACGTTTTTGAATAAATAAACCATTTTAATTTAATTTTTTAAAAAAAAGTAATTTCTAGCTACAAAAATATTGCCAATTAAATTCAAAAATAACATTTTCTCCAAACTTCAAATTAAATGGGTCTTCTAATTCTTTTCAAGACTAAAGTTATATTACAAAAAAAGTTAAATCCTCTGAATTAAAACACTCTAAGGCTACCTCAAATTTTATCCCAAGACATCTTATTTTTTCGGAAACATATTAAAAATGCAATAAAGAGTTAATCTTACATTGAAAGATTGCCACGCAAGTTAAGGCACAATATTCCCAAAGCGAAATCCCCTTTCATGAAGGAACTGATTAAATACACATTCATTCGACGAAAGCCATCAAGGAAGCCCCGTGGAATACCAGAAATGAAAATTAAATGAATTTCAGTAGCCTGTTGTAGTCATTGGTATAAATCTTCACAGAATCACCAGGGATTGCTTATAAATAACGGTACACACACACGCATCTTAGTTCTTTTTATGAGTTCCATCGGTGTAGACTTAATATAAAGTATTTGTTTTTCATTCTACCAAGATATGAAAGAAATTCGAAATAGAAAAGAAAAGAAAAAATAGCGCAAAAGTCGTTTGATGGTTTTGATTTTGATTTGAACAAATGTTCCTGGATGTGTGCTTTTTTTGTGCTTTTGATGGAGGAAAGGATTTATTTACTTTACGGATACGCTCGTGATTTATTAATTGAAAATACGTCTTTATTTTATATTTGTACTTATTCCTTTGGAAAAATTTTGTGCTATAAAGGAATTCCGTGTTTAGTTGGCATTTTCTTAATAAGAAATTTATTTTTTCTTCAACACAACTAGCGACTAAAATTTATTAATATATTAGTGTAGGTGAATATATTATCACTTATATAATAAGTAATATAGTAAGTTAATAACTAACAATAATATTTGCACTGAGACAAAGATAAAATTGTTGCTCATATTAAACCAAATAACATAAATAATAAAAATATACTTCAATATTTTATTTTAAAATGGTTTTTAAGACTCAAGTTAAGACGAGAGATTTCCGGTTACACCTTAAAACGTTAAAAATGCTTTACCAATGAAGCGCCAAAATGAAAAATAATTCTTAGTATGAAAAGTCGAAGTTAAAACGTTAAATTTTTAAGAAATGATACATAGATATTTGCAAAATAATGGTTCTCAATAACTACCCGAGTCAAAAAGTAGCTGCTGATTTAAATTTAGGTTATGCAAGTGCAAAAAGTAACAACTTTACTTTTTACTAGATCTCTAAATACATTTTGATTGTCAAATATTCGTAAAGTATATCATAAATGTTTAGAAAATTTGTCAATTATTATAATTTTATGGAATTAAAAGACATCTGTAGTTATGTAACTTATAACATTCTGCATTTTATTTAAAAAAAAACAGAAATAATAAAAATGAATTTTAAAATAAAACAAGAATTTAAAGTCTTGAAATAAAAATAAAAATTATGTAATCTACAAAACAATGCTTATTTTCCATTCTCCAATTTGGCAATATACATTTAAACTTTGGCCATTTCGAATTTCTGTAGGCATATTCATGTCTCGTATATTTACAGTTAATCCTATTATAAATATTCAATTTCGACTTGTACTATTGGATATGCAAATCTACACTATCAATTATATCTTTGACAACATAATGCATGATTGCAAACACTTAAGCTCATTGACATCGCTGTATTACAATGCCGAACTGGAATTTAACACTCGAATCGAAATAAATTAATAACATTAGCTCCTCGAAATAAGTTAATAACATAAGATCGATAAAATTCTTCACTGGACTTTGCTAAGATTAGCATTATCCAAGCATAAACTAAAGTGTCGCATGTTTTATAAATTTATTCCATATCCATTCAAAAAAACTAAAAAATCGAAAAATATACATTAACATTGTAATTAGATATTTCTACCTATCCGTGTGCACATCCAAATTTCGTTCTAAGCATTTAAGAAAAAGTTTGAAAAGGCATGACCACAGACCTATATTTTGTTTATGATAGCTTGTCGATTAGTTTTTTGTCTATCTGTCTTTTAGCGACCTGTTTAAGTCCTAACAGTACGATTTTAAAAGTTGGATTTTGTTTGAAAGATATGCGATATCAGAGACATATCTTTTAAACTTTGTGTCCTTCTGTCTATAAGCATTTCTATCCACATGGCCATGTGTCTTTTATAACTTTGTGTTCCAAAGTCCGATTTAAAAAAATCGGGTTTTTTGTTAGTAAGGTATGTTTGTAAATAGCGAAACACTTTTGGTTAAAAGAGCTACAAGTTTTAGTATGTTGTAGAAATTTCAAAATGAAACTTATTTTGCTGTGCGATATTTTCTTTAAATACGCTCAAAATTCCAAACATAGAAAATTAAATATGTAAAAGAGTAATTAAATCAATAAAACTAATTTATTATATATTTCTAGCTGTCCTTCAGCGACGCTCTCTTTTCTCTGCAAATAGCTTACTCAAATGCTTTAGTATTCTCTTCAATTAGCTTGCTCAAATGCTGCAAGTTGTTTTTGTACGAAACATCTCAAAAATAATTATTATTTACGATGATAAAAAAAGTTGTTTCGCCCACACATTAAAAAAAAAGTCCTATAAACTTTATTTTCCCGTAAGAAAAGAACTTCCACACAAAGAAAAATGCATGCAATCTGAAAAAAGTACTATAAGTAATAGGACTGACTGTAAACAAATAATCTATTCATAGTAACTGGAGAACTTCACAACAAACAGATGAAAATATTTTAGATATATTTATTTGAAAACAGAGCTTGTGCATTTTCTTTGAAATAAATGACGAAAACATTTTTAGAAATAGAAATATTTTTAACAATAGGGAATTCAGCAAACAACCTTTTACACTATTATTAGAAGACTCTAAGTTTAAGAAGACTTGAATTTCTTTTAAAAATATTAAAATTCAAACATATTGAAGCTATTAATCCCCTCATTCTTTAGCTGAGTGAATGCTATAAATAACCTTAGACTGCTCTAAACTTTTGCTTTCTTATTTTTCTGTAACAAAGCTGTAACAAAAAAAGTATTTCTATAATAATTCTAAAATATTTAAGGATTTTTCCTTACAAATAAGAAATTTACAATAACTTATCATAGACTTAACTTATAAAGGATTAATTCGCAGGGCATTTTACTAGTTAGAATCCCTTATGAGGTTTATGAACAATGAAAAAAAATATCAATGAACCAAAATACTTAAGAGTTCAAAAGTTATTGTGAAAATTTCAACCGCCGTTTACACATGAAATGGCAGTAAATACTGACTTCTAATAATTAATGCCTGAATGCTAACTAAACATTAAACAATGTGCCTGAAGAATTACTTCAAACTACGAATACAAAATTTTAAAATACATAATACTATCCAACATAAATATAAATGATTGTTAGATTTATGTAAAACTCTCGCCGCCCCGTAGACAACACGAGTACGCGAAAAAAGGTGTGAAACACGCAATACTTAGCTGCCTTTTTTCATGAAACGGACTAAAACTTTATTCTGGTTACTGTTTGTTTTCCAACTTTTTTAAAAATGTAAAAATGTATTTATAATTTGAAGCACTAAAATATTTTACAATTTGAGCAGACTAAAACCTTTTCCCAATGGCTACTAGAATGCATGCAAGAAGTTGGGTTCGGACCAATAGACTCCAGAGGTCAGGTTAGGTTTTGAAATATCGTCGCATTAGAGCTACACGAGAGTTATTGGCGACGGACGTCGTATTTTAGAACCACAGTCAGGTAACGAGCCGGCACCTGAACAGGCACCCAACGCAACCGGTAAGGGCTGCATCATACGCAGCGTTTGGATTTTGATGGATATTTAACGTGCACTCCCTTACACGGTGTATTATTCCTCCGACATTTTTGGCTGCACAGGCCGTTCATAGGTCGGCAGCTGTTTTAGCGATGCCCGGACCCGTACCTGGGACCTTCCGCATGCTAAGCGAGTGCTTAACCAACTGGGCTTCACAGCCCCAGACTCCAGAGGACTTTGAGTAAACTAATCCTCAAATACGAAAATATACTGAATTTCAGAAAGTATTTACGATATGAGCTTTTCCTCTGCTAGAAAATAACCTTTGATATAGATATGCAGAGCAAGAATAGAATAATGCAGAAAAAGGCCAGTATGGAATTTTAAGCACAATTTTGCCATTAATCTCAAAGCCGTGGTAGTGAGTTAAGGAGTGAAACTTCAATAATTTAAATGAATAAAGTTATGTGATACGCAGCTTACACCCAACCACATTTTTGAATGCCCGGCAATGAGTGCCAATTTGAGAGACGTTGGAGTTCTGCCGTCATATTAATAGATCTTTATGACATTAATATCCAAAAAAAAATGCAGAAGCTGTTATCAAAACACATATGGTTTCATTTAGCTTAACATTCACATTTCGGCAACGTCATAGACACGACAAAAAAAAGTTATGTAGTACATTACTCTGTTTCCATGTCATCAATTTAACCCTTTCAGTCCCAAAAATTTACTACACTACAGAAACATCTGATATTTACAAAATACGCTTATTTTCGGTCAAATATAAGATTTCCATAAGAAAAAAATTCATTTTAATTTTTATATGCATTTTGAAATAATGCCAAAATTTTTTAACTATGGAAAACAACAAAATAAAAAAATATATATTACCTAAAAACCCTTCGAGTTATATATTTTGAGGTATCTGACCATATTATCAAAAATAAATTAATAATTATTTTAACCGAAATAGTTTAAATCGCGTTTTAAATATGAGGAACTGAAGTGAACTTTTCAAAAATCAGGTGAAACGCTTGTTAGTTATTTTCTGAATAAAAAAAATAGTAGTTCTGATTTCTATTGAGATTAATGTAAAATATTATCTAATAGAACAGAGTGTGAAGAATCGAATAATGTGTGTTTGGACGTCATAACGGGGCATAAACATTTAGAAAAAAAATATTGAAAGTGATGATGCCAAATGGCATCACTGGGACTGAAAGGGTTAAGTACATCACTAAACTGTAGTAAAATGCATGGGAAAACCTTAGGCAGGCATGTCATATGATTGAGTGGCATGTAAAAGATTCCTTGAGTACCCATTTGGCTCGGTTATCTCGGCAAAGTTAAATCTCGACATACTTTAACATCGACAGAGAGCTCGGATTCATTGTAATCTGAGCGTCAAAATTGGTAGCGAGAGCCGCCTAAGGGTGCCACATAAAAATGGCTCTCAGTTATTGGGAATATGCCGAGTCTGCAAAGGCTTGACCTCCAATATTGCAGCCCCATTGGAGGAAAAAAACTATTGTAAATACTTTATTTCCCAAGAAAAAATCATTTTTAGAGCGATTAAGGAAGTAGTTTTCATTTTAAAAAAAAAAGAAAAAAAAGTTTAGTGCGGTCTGAGGTTATATTAAGGTAGGCGAGTACCCAAAATTCTAAAATTTTTACTATTGCTTTAATCTTTTCCAAATTTGGCATAGTGATTTCAAATATAATAAACAATGCTTTTTGGGCATTTTTTTTTTATTTAAATATAATCGATTTATTTTAAACGGTGTTTTTCAACTAAAAAAAGGGGTTTGCGCCAACACTTCTAGCATAAAAAGTTTTACATTAATTTACCTGAAATTTTTTACAGATGCTATATCAATAAATATCTGTGCCATGAACCTCTAACATCTCATGTAAATATAGTATTTTTTTTAAATGTCCAAGTGTAAGTTAATCGAAAAAAATCCTTTTTTTTGTGGTTAATTTATAACATTTTTCTTAATAACTTTTTTTCTTGTAATTCGTATGTAACTCTAGAGGGTCATTGCATGCATCAGTTCAAAACGAAGAATTTAACACAAAATTAATGTTTATAGGATGAAAATTCAATGTGGTAGACTTGTTAGTGAAACCTCTTTTTTTAGTAGAAAAACAACGTTTAAATTAAATAAATTATATTTAAATTTTAAAAAATGCCTAAATAGTATTTTTCATTATATTTGAAATCACTATGCCACATTTGAAAAAGATTAAAGAAATAGTAAAAATTTTAGAATTTTGGGTATTCGCCTACCTTACGCATTCACCCAGCTGTAGCAAGTGGAGATTACTAGCTTTAACGTTTGAATCTTTTTCAACAAAAACACTAGGTAGTTAAGCCCAACCAGTCCATTACAAAAGCAATTAACTGCACATTTTTATTATCTTTTTTTGTGTGTTTTTAACGCCCGTGTGGTGGTAAGTAAAAAATTGAAATTTCAATAAAGAAAACTCACAAAAATGTTATTGGCATGTCTCTCTATTTCCATCTCATCAATCTGCCATTTTCTATACAAAAATACTTTCGTTATTCCCACCCGACATATCACTATCTATTCAATCACTCTGCCGAAGCAATCTCGCTTTTGGCGTCAACAGGAAGGAAAAGAAAAATGGATCCTGATCCCTGGTTGGACAAGATGCATGAAAGGAAGCGTCCATTCATCTTCTTTGACCAATCAGATGAGAGGACACTTTCGTGTTTTCCCTTATTTTACGAGTATGTTGTTAATGTCAGGAAAAGACCGAGGAAGTGTATATGAAAAGAATTGTAATATATAAGGCGTGTGTACCACAGAAGGAACGACGCGTATATCCCGTGTATATACCAAAGAACTTCCTAAATAATAAGATGTCATCAATTGCTCAAAAAAGGACAGTAGTTATATAAGAATATAAGTAATTTTCATTCTATAATGTAGGCAATTTTCATTTTGAAAAACTGAAATTTTTCATTATTTTTTTTTAAAGTATTAATAGCAATTTAAGCGCTTCGTATAGGGGAGGGTGGGGGCTATTGGGACAAATTTTTTTCAATCTCTGTATTTCAGCAAAAATAAATTAATTTTAATTTCTTTTTTCACAAGCTCATAAACTGAACATTCATTTACTTAAAAAGTCATTCGACAAATGTTAAAACATTACCATATTTTGGTTGCTGAGAATTTTAAACAAACATGTAAATGTCCCATTAGCCCCCATATGTGGGGGCTAATGGGACAGGGTGCAGGGCTAATGGGACATGCTAAATGTTGCCTTAATAAAATATTAAAAAAAGGGAAGATGAATCAGAAAATTACCAGAAAATAAAACTTTAAAGCAAATACCATTTAAATAATGTGTACACTCTTAAAACAAAAGAGTGAAATCCACTCCAGTTGGAAAAGTGCATTTTCGACACCCTAAAGGCATGCATATTTTCTCAGACTGAGTTAAAATCACTCGTTTGGAGTGATCCTGTCGGAAGTTTAACACACAAAGGATCCACTCCAAAAGGAGAAGTGCATTTTCCAGTCTGGAGGAGTGAAATCCACTCAGACTGAGGTAAATTGGGAGTGTTTGTTTTAAGAGTGTACATAACGATTTTTTTTTAAACAATTATTCAAAATTGAAAGAGATGAAATACCATAGTTAAAACTCAAAATCGAAGATGCTCCCATAATTTTTTTTGAATAACTGGAAAGGATAGTTTTATAACTAAATCTTCAGTTTTTTTATAACTACATTTTTAGTTTTATAACTAAACCTTTAGTTTTACAACTAAATCTTCTAAAATTTATCCCAAACTTGTCCTCTTTTTCACGGTACAAGGATTTAAAAGACCGTCTTATCTTCAAATAGCTTACCATCGTTCACCTGTTTCAAATCATTCTAACGAACATTTGCTGTAACGGGTGCGGGTTCGATTCCCCTCCTTTGCCCTGGGTGTACTTCCTTTCTCTGTGACAGTAAAAACTCTTTCTGTGTCTATCTTACTAAACGAAGGCTTATAAACGGGTCTTCGATCAAGTACACAAGCCGGAATATATATGCAACTACCCTACCCTACGAACATTTTAAGTTCATCGCCTTCTTTTTCAGAAAGCAATCCAAAAAATAAAAAAATAGCTTGCTTACTAGCAAAATTTATCAATAACAATATATTTATCTTCATCAAGCTCTGTTCAGATGTAATTATTAAAATTCCAGGTGGAAATATGTCACCAATAAAGCTACTTGAACTTTCACTTATTATACGGTGAAAAAAGTTCAAAAAGTTTAAAATTAAAGTTTAAAAAAGTTTTAGGCAACTTGACTGAATAAGATATAAGAGATTTAAATAGATTGTTTGAGAGAAGCATGCAAAGCTAGGTTTATTCGTGTCCCATTAGACCCCACTGTTTATGCCCCATTAGACACCACTGTGTTGTTTTTTATAAATGACCCAACACAGAAGCACTTGTACTTCACCACAGTATTTGACATATACTATCTTAATCTGGGATATTTCATCTATCTAAAACTGCATTTTAATTCATAGAAAGTTTTTATTTAATACTTCAAAATTGAAAAACAAGGTACACTTTTAATTAACTTTAAATTCTCCAAAACAGCAATTCTTCTCTCCTCATAAGCACATGCGTTTATTTGCTGATCTTTGGTTGTTAAAATGTGAAGTGTAACTGCTACAATTCTCTAGTGTAGAAAAATTTGTAAAAAAAGTATATTTTCCTAGCTTTAGGGCCCTTGTCCCATTAGCCCTGCGTCCCAATAGCCCCCACTCTCCCCTATGGTTTTAAATTTAGGGGGGGACGAAGTGAAGGTGAAAAACTATGGAAACATGTCCCAAGGCTACCTCTAAAGGAAAATAAAAACTTTATTTTTGCAAAACAGGGTTTTCTTTTTAACAGTTGAGGTATTGAGAATAATATTTTTAAATAATCTTTCATCAAAAATGTATGATTAATTTAGCATTACGGAAGAATTTGTTATAAATTTGCAAATTCACTAGATTGTTGATCCTTTAATCGAGTTAAAATATTTGGGCCTAAAACGTATTAATTCAAACTAGCTACTGTAATATTTTGCAAATAAAATACAGCTTCTGAAAAAGAGATCAGCCACCTGTTTCTCGGTTGACATTAAACAGAAGTTATTACTAGAGATAATATTTTTCAAAGAAAAGTGTAGATAAGCACTGTAAAAAATTCAGGAACGTTACTGGGAAATAATGGGCAGCTGAGCTGCCCAATTTTTACCAGTAATGTTCCTGGAATATATCAGTAACCTTCCCCAAAAATATAGAAACAATCCCACTTAGAACCAGTAACTTCTCTGGAAAATACCTGGAACCTTTCTGGAAAATAACTGGAACCTTTCTGGAAAATACGAAAAACCTTTCTAGAAAATACCAGAAACCTTTCTAGAAAATACATGGAACCGTTCTGGAAACTGAGCGGGCACCGAACGGAACTTCGAGCGACATCGTACGCTGACGCCGTCGGGACTTTGGACTCCACAGATTTATCGAGCACGTCTGTCCCCGTGTACTAGGGCCCATCCGTCACGAATTGGATTTTCTACTCTCTCCCAGTACAGATATCCGATTTATAGGATGAATGGCAGAAGGTGGGATTCGAGCCCCCGCACTTTTGAGAAGACTGAATCCTGAGACGGATGTCTTAACCACTCGGCCATACGGACGGGCCTTTCATGAACTTCGTTATACCAACAAAACGTTACTGATTTTGAGCGAGGCGCCGCAGCAATGGCGACGGTTCATAGCAAACGTTGCCATATTTGAAAGGGAAATCCTGAAAATCCCAGGAACTTATCACGAAGCGATGGATACTTGAAAAAGCCAGGAATGTTCCTGGTATATATACGGAAAGTTAAGGAAATTTTTTACAGTGAGATATTCGGTATCAGAATTTGCATAAGAGGTCGTCTTTAAAAAAAATACCAACTTAATGCAAAAAGTCCATACAACATGAACTCTGACATATAAAAACCAGAGTCTCATCCACACACCGATACCATTAATACAAAAGAAAAACGAACATAAACCAAGAAAGAAAAATTAACTTTTCCCATAGAGAATTCATATTGTTTCTCAAATAAAATGAACGTCATTTGTTGCGTGGAATTTCCTGTATAACCCTCTAAACCAAATATCGCAGCATTGAATCTTATTTTCCCATTATACCTGCCAACGCTGATGAATATTTAATGACCCCTGAAAGAATTCTCGTAAGCTTGTTAGAGAATTCTATCGATGTAGCGCAGTCGGGTCCCTAGACTCCTTTTGTGAAAAGGGATGCGGAATACAAGAACTCAATGAATTTATTCACCAGTTCTTTAGAAATGAACACTCTTAAAACGAACGAGCGATTTTTACTTAGTCTGAGATAATTTCACTCCTCCAGTCTAGAAAAAGCACTTCTCCTAGAGGACTGGATCCCTTTGTGTGTTAAACTTCCGACAGGATCACTATAAACGAGTGATTTTAACTCGTCCGAGTTAATATTCACTCCTTTTCAGTGCCAAAAATGCACTTCCCCTACTGGAGTGGATTTCACTCTTTTGTTTTAAGAGTGAAGAGTACAAGGAAAGAACCGCTTGATTTACTAGGAGTCTTCCCGTAATTGTATCTGCTTGGCGGATATTGGCGACAGAAAACCGGTTTTCTTTCGGTTCTTCATTCGCTGTACAAACTTGTGACTCTTGTCCACTGATCTCTGGCTTCAATCAGGGTTGCTGCGAAAGAAAAATAAAGCTAGTAACCGGTTTCTTTACACCAGTTTAGGCGGTTTCTCACTATCATCGCCAAAAAGGCCTATCGAGGAAACCCTTCTACGAAATCTAGTGGTTTTTCCCGCGTACTCTTCATATAATAATGTAGACAATGATCGTTCCAGTAATGTTCACCGCCCTTACTGTAGTGTAGTCAATTGTATATTTTACATGTAACAGAAGTGGGAACCGTACTTATAGTTTTACCTCTATTTTTCGTCACGAGTTGAATTGAATTATCGTTGAACTAGATGCATGAGAGCTATTGTTGACCTACGTCGTGATGTAGAACCACAGTCAAGTGACGAGCCGAAACCCGAGTAGGTACCTGAAGATGGTTTTAAGGGCGGCATCGTAGGCAGCGTTGAGACTCTCAAGCATTACTTAATGTGAACTCCCTCTTCACAGGGTATTTTTCGTCTGACATTTTTTGCCACACAAGCCGTTTATAGGTAGGCAGTATTGTTTAGTAATGCCTATAGACCCAAACCTGGAACGTTTCGCAAGGCTAAACCTTGCCTACGGGACTCCCTAGCCCTTTTTTCCTCAAGTAGTGACACTGTTAAACGGGGTTTTTTTTCAGTGGCGATGCTCAACAGCAAATTTTTCTGCACATTAAATTCACGTTACACTATTACTACTTGATGGAAAAAATTAGCCAAAACAATAAGTACGGCTTTGGCTTTCGTCGCATATGAAAAATCCAAACGACTAAACATTGCCACTTCGATCCTAAAGCACCTTAACCCTGTAATGCATGATTTTTTTTTCATCCCGAAAAAAATATATTTGTATGTTTAATACTAATACTTTATGGGGAAAAATAGGAAAAAAATTAACTGCAATGGAATTTAAATATTTTCAGTTTTTAAAATTTGTGCCATATGGCAAAAACCAACTACAAAATACCAATTTTGATAAGAATGACTATAAAACTACTAAATATTGTATTTTAAAATAACCCTCTTGAACTGAATTATGTTTTCAAAACAATTTATTTGTAATTTAGTACTAATATTATTATACTTTGAATACAGCCAAAGACGTAATTTCACAACAGTTAATAACTTTACTCTTTAATTTTGAATACACTTTTACTTATGTTATCTATGAGGGTTATTAGTAACTAAAACTTCAAAATGGAATGTAATAGATGAAAAAAACACAGATTTTAAAACACAGACTCTACTTTTGTAGAATAAAGCGAATTAAGTTACTCGTTGCCATTTGGCAACAATATACATAAGAGGGTTAATTCCGAGAAAAGTACCGGAAACTTTACGTAGGAAACGAGCCTAAAGTGCAACCCACTATCCTACATACATTTTCTTTTGATAGTGCAACAGTACGATATAGTATAATACAATTTCAACCTATATCTGACAATAGTATGCCATCTTTGAAAGACATTAACAGGTAATTAAACATTAACAGTGAATAAACATTAACAGGTGATTATAATAATAGTATAGTCCAATTATTTGAATTTTTCACTTTACTGGTGGCAACCATTATACTGTTATTTTGACTGCTGCGTTCGCTAGTGAATAAACACTAGGACATAATGACAAGGGCAACCAACCATATGTCAGATAGCTTCCTACCAGATGAGAGGAAGTCAGTGTTGTCAATCCATCTATTTGAATGATTTTCAATCCTTATTTTTTAATTATATTTACCAAATGTTCATTCACTGGGGCCTGTTCACTCACTGGTCAGTCTACCCCACATCGAATAATAATTGTTTTACATTTGATGCCACAAAAGGTGCAATTGGGTTTTTTGAATATAAACATTTTATACCATCCTTTCAATAAATGAAAGTCTTTGAGGAAAGTTTTTCTTGTTTTCGATGAATCTTATTTAACTGCAAAAAGTTGTAGTTATATTAATTAACTTGTATTTTGTTCTTTGTAAAAATAATTTGTTACTTGTGAGATTTAAATACCTCACCTTACATTTAAACGCAGTAATAATTGTGTGATGCACGTCTTCTTGGAATCAATTTTAAAACGTATCTATCTTTTCAATTTCATATATTTGTTTTGTAAAAGAACGTTTAATAATGTAATTTCAGCTATAGCTTCATACATGTTGGACGTAAAACTTTCAAAGCTACAAAAAAATAATTACAACTACTGTTTCATTAGCAACGTATTGTTTAAAATAACAATACTGAAATATAGAAATTAAAAGCCCCATTATGCTTTTCACTTTAAAAAACGAGAAGTTAACATCAAAATAACTCAAAGAAAAGAGAACAGCTATCCAAAAATATTACGCAAAGTATATAATTTTTCTCAAACCTACAACGCCGCACACGATCCCTTTGCGATGACGTTAGAACGAAGATTTGCTCCGTACTAGTATAGTAATAACATTCCATTCTATATGATTAGTTTACTTTGTGGAAGATATATCTGCAGGCTTAGCCCATAATTCCTATCGTGGTATTATGTTACATTTGTTTGCGGAAGTTTGAATTGCTGGTATAATTGGAAATACTTTCGGAATATATAGATGAAAATATGAAAGGTTTCTTCTGTTGTTGTTATTATTATTATAGGAAATATTTTAGCCTATAAGAAGTACTATCCAGTTATTATGCATAGTTTATGTTTACAATCATGTTTGCATTGATAATAACAGGACACTAATTCTTCCTCGAATGTTTGTTGTCGCAATGGCTGAAGTGAGGAATAGAAAAATATTTGTAAATTTGGTAAATTGATTTTTTTTCTCAAAGAAATTGCCTTTAATACAATCATAATTACATGTTCTTCTAAGAGAAAGTTTGGATATTTACATTTTAGTGTTATTGAATTTGGGAGTCCCATACTTCGATGGATTGACTGTGTCGACGAGGAGTTTAAGACTTCGAAATATAATATTTCGAATAATATCGATAATAATATTTCGAAACTGGAGGTCGTCTTCCAAAACAAGACCAGAATGGAACAAGAATCTGCAGAAGGCCCTGGCCCACAAAGGGGTGATAAAGAAGAAGTGTTATTGAAATAGTAATTTTTTTTTTATTAATTCAACCAAGACAAACTGTTTAAAGCCAAGCCCGCAACAGATGCTAACATAAAGGCCAGGGTAGTATTTTAACACGCATCTTTGATTCAAAGAGCAAAAGATATAATCACTTTAACAAAAAGAAACTCTTTACAAAAAAGCTTATTTATAAAGCTTTGAAAAACTATGAGATGCACAAACTCTGATCACTCAAAAAGATACATAACCACAAGCAATTTTAAAAATATATAGTTACCTTTCCCATTTCCCCTTGCAAACGTATTTTAACCTTTCTAATATAAGAAAAATAAACTGATGATTCGCTAGTTTTCAAATAAATATACTTTATTTACTTCTTTTGTAAAGAAAGTATCACCTCTAGCATTTTCATGTACAATGGCAAACAAATAAAATATTTGCATTATTCATTTCCTGTATGTTTATATTTTTTAATCAAAAATGTTTTATTTTTAAATGGAACATCTTTTCATCTGATTATTGATGTAAACATGTATGAAATAAACATTCTAACAAATTAACTTTCCGAAAAAAAAAATTTTATTTTAAAAAATACGAAAATGCTATAATACATTCACATTTGGAAACCATCGCTAATGAAAACTTTGATTTGTATACAAATATTTCATTAGTAAGATTGATTTTAGCATGAAATTACAATAGCAGTATAAAACTATTCTTTTCTTGGAAAGAAATACTAAACCAAACAGTTCTTGAATTCTAATAAATATCATTTTACTTTTTTGAGCAATGAGTTTGGATCTAAAGTTTTCTCTTATTTTTATATTGGTATCAAGTTACTATTTATCTGAGAATAATAGCTTAAACGATTTTCACATACGCTTTTTTGGAAATAACTGACATAGCTTTTATTTTGCAAAGGATACAAAGATTGACGACATTAATAATATGTTCTGTGATGCATATTCAGTACTCGAATTGAAAAATTTAATTTTTGTAATTATATCAAGTATTTTTACTGCGACAAATTTGTTTTGAAATTGTGATCTTAACAAATTATCGTAGGAGAAAAGATATAATCCATTTAGTGCACCAAACGTTTTAATACTTTTAATAATCATGTAACTTTTTAAGAAAGGAAAAAAATCTGTTCAAAATTATATTTTATTCCAAACCAAAATTTCTACCATCAAAGTCATTTGCACATTTCTAAGTTTTGAATTTTCCACTTCTAATAATAAAAAATTCATAACTTTGAATTATTAATAAATCCAAAAGATGAACTCTATTTGAGTCGTACTACTTGCATAACATATAAATTGTTCTCAAAAAGTTCTTATTTCTGTACGAACGTTTTAATTAAGTTTGACATTTAATTTTCGTTCCTACTACAAATGGAACGAACTTCTATTAGTGAAATAAATGGAATAATTTTGCGTATTCCGTATTTGAAAGTGAAATCGAAATAAGAAGGTAATGGAATTATTTTCGAAATACATTCTTAAGTTCTGTTTCAAATAAGATAATGTGTACCTTTTATATTAGTTAATTAGAAATAAGTAATATAGTATTTTTTTTATTATGTGAAGCAAGTATATATATTTAAATTACCCGTTTTACAGGAAAAAAAGAGTGTAAAATCCCGGTAGGTAATTATTCCAAAATTTTCGGAATGATAATTTACAAAATTATCAAGCATATAGTTAAGTATATACTTAAGAGTTTAAAAAGCAACGAGTTCACAAACGAAATGAAAATTTAAAAGATCTTAAAACGCGTAGAGCCGTTTCGGGAATTACATTTTTATGCAACGTGTTTTTTTTTTTTTTTTTAGATCTATTTCTGCTTTTATAGTAGAAAAAGCATTTTCCGTTTTTCTTTCATTCATAGTTTTTATGCACTTATGGTAGAATTTAGTAAAGTTCCAAAACGGCTGTATGCTTTTGGAGATATTTTAATTTTTCATACAAGTTTGTGAAAATGTCGCACATTTTTTTTTAAATTCTTAAAAACGCATAGGTTTTTTAATAGTACTAATTATTTTTCAATTTTGTATGTTTGCTGTAAAAATAATTAACTGTGTCTAGGTTCTTAATTAAGTTCCATTTACAAATAAAGCATATTTGAAAGATTACAAATAGAATATTTTGAGACAAATTTAAGAAATTATGTAACTTTATTTCTGCGAATAATTGAAAAGATAATATACTACATCTTAATGCATTTTAAATTTTGATTAGAAATTTTAATTTTGTGCATAAAAAATATATATCTTTCAAATCACAAAAAAAAAACGAAACTCACAACTTACAAATAAATATGGTGTATGTATTCCCGTAAAATGCAACATTTGAAAAGACATTTATCAAAGTTTGGCGCAGAATAATAAGTTGCAGTAGGCTCTCAAATAAACTATATTGAAAACACATATTTTCATTATTTCAATAGTTTCAATAATTGTTAGTTAAACAGGAGTTGTAGGTTATTTTTAAATGTAAGAAACGGATTCGCGTGTGCTAGCAATACTTGATTGAGTTTTGGTATTTATTTTCGAGGCCGTTCAAATATGTGCTGATTTGACATAACTGATACAGTTCAAATATTTTATGCTAGATATTTTTTAGTTAAATGATTTAAAATTTTCATTTACCAAAAAACTGTCAACCAAAGCAAAACAACCAGATTTTAATAATAACTGTCAATTAGTACAGCCTCGATAAAAAAAAATTAGCTCGCAAACTTCGACAAACACATCGTTTACTATTATTATTAAACACTTAAATTTAGCATATTGTATTTTTCAAATTAGTTTTCTATGATAATCTAATGTGATGTTTAAACAGCTTGAGGAGTTCTTTTGTTTTGTGGAATTTCCCCCAAGTCTTCAAACTTCAAAATTGGTTGAGAGGCAATCTTAACACTTTCGAATGCTTACCTTTTAATTGTTTGATGAAAATTGAAATTTTACCCTAAACTAAACAATAATATTTAAGAACTTCCTTCCAAAAATGTTTAATTAAAAAAACATCCAAACCCTCACAACACAGTTTTGAAATCTCTTCTCTTAAAAGATAAACATTCCCATTCTACAAGCGTGACACTTGATACCAAAAATGTCATCCAAAAGTTTGTTATCGAACAAAAATAACCTCTTTTGCAAATCATATTTTTACACAGCTTATATAAAAATCAAACGCTCTTAAAATGTTAAAAAAAGAATCTATTGACAAAAGGTTTCAAAATTCTATTTATTCTCTCGTATCAAATTAAACCCATCCCCCACTCCCCCCTTCGAAATTCGGGTCGATCGGCCTTGACATTCTTCGAGTAGGACATAAGAGCCACCTGACGGCCGAAAATGGCACTAAGGATATAAATATCTTGTTACTATGACGACCATTGGACATGCAGCTAGATATTTTCTTTTATTGCGTTGAGTTGAAATAATGCTTCACCAGAGCTACTTTCTTTTATTGATGAAAATTGTATGGGGAAACTCCTTTTTTTGGTAATCAAAACGTAATATTAGCATCCCTATTCTGAAAAATAGATTTATTTATATTAAAAGTCTCTAAATGTTAAAAGTGGTCAAGTCTTCAGGTTTTGAAAGGTGTGGGGGTGAATTCTGCAATGAAATTTCCCCTTCCTATTATATTTAGCTATTAAGTTTTCATTTACAACGAGTAAACTATTATACTTACTAATATAGAATAGTGCAGATATTTAAAAAAATTAAAATTTAAGTGATAATTTTAAGGTGACCAGACGTACTGCATTTCGAAGTACCCAATATACTTTGTTATTTCTACTATTTAACCTACAAAAACTACCCAACTAGTTATCCGTTTTATTTGTATTAGTTTTACAGAATGGAAATAATTTAAATTTCATAAGATTTGTGAAAAAGTAATGATTATTTCATACTTAAAAAATTTAATCACTGAAGAGAATCTGATCAGGCTGCGAAATTTAGTGCATGTGTGCCACATACTTAAAGGTTAAATACTGATTTCGGCCAAAAACTGAGCGAAATGTTTGTGATACGTGTATCAAATTTATATTTCTCGACTAAACAACACTCGGGAATTTTTCTTGGCTAAATTCAAAGTAAATTCCACAAACTATGCCTACCTTAATTACCCGTCATTGTAGGTAAACCAGGTTTCAGCAAGATTGACGTCATAAAGTTTTCCATAATTGACAGCACCATGTCAAATACGGAAATTGATCTAAAATCATTTGAGCACAAAGCAAGCTTTATCAAATTTATCTTCGCAGTTGGACGGTTAAATTGACAACCATACGCAAATTCCATTCGTGATTCTGTTCTAACTTAATTATCTTTGTAACTAATAATGAGGCAAAATTAGTTATCTATTTGTTAGTTTCCGCATTTCAAAGACAAGTGTGCGATAAAATTGAGAAAGATCTGTTAGATTTTAACATAGAATGCAATAGTGTATCTTTCTGTGTGTAATATTCTATTTTCTTCTTGCCATGTTTGTAATCTTTATATATTATAAATACAACCGGAGAATAAGTTAACAAATTAGTTTAAATTGTTGTGTTACGTAAATAATGGATGAGAAATATTTTTATTACAGGTATGCATGTATCTACATTATTTACAAAAAAAAATATTTTTCCTATATTTCAACTAAAAATATATTCCATAGAATTAGACACGTTTAATATTTTATTGTACGTAACATTGCGACCAGGATCTTAAATACCAAATTTTACTTCAAATATACAATTTAAAAAGTAATATTTCGAAAAGCTACCTAACTTTATTCTTAAAAATTAGCATTACACAAAATCTTTTTCAAATTATGATGTCGTGTGTTTTTGGCAACCAGTAAGCCTTAAATTAAATTGTAGCAAATGCAGCTGTTCTTAAATCTAAGGATTCGTTAAAAGTTTGAATCGCTTTGTAAATTTTGAAATCGCATTATAGAATTATAAAAATAGTTTTTAACCCTAAAGTTTTTTCTTTAATTTTTAATACTCTCAGATTAAACTCACGTAGAATCTTTAATTTACAAATCCAGAATAGCGTTTTATTAAATAATGATAAACTTAAACAATTATTTGATGTTACTTTTCATATTTGTTACAGTAGAACTGGAAAACTGCAAATAAAACTTCTGTACAAGTCATTTTTTAGTTATCTATTTATACTAAATTATAAATTCAAATGTAATTTAACCGTTTAAACCGGATATTAAGTTTCTACCAGAACATTAACATTGTGTGCTTTGCTTATATTGAATTCCTTTTTTAAGTACGTAATTTAATGTTTCGTATTTATTTAAGAAAACAGTTAAAATTAATTTAGAAGTAAAGCAACATACATAGTTTCACTAGTTTTTAAATATTTAATTTTCTGCATTTAAACTCATTACTGTCCAATTTGTGAATACCAATAACACCTTAGTTCTGAATAAAATTGTGAATTTGTTGTTTTTTAATTCATTTTTCGTGTAGCTTAATTTGATAAAAAAAGACTTAAGCATTATATTGATCCGCGGTAGCTCAGTCGTGTGAAGGGTCGTGCTCGCATCGGAAGGGTTGTGGGTTCTGCCCTCTGTGGTGCTCGCAATTCTGATGGTTGCCGGGCCGGCCCATGTATTCGACTGAAGACCGACGTGCAGCTAATGGTGGGTGGAGCACGTTAAAAATGTCGTGGTCACAAAGTCCTATATGTGAATGAGATAAGTGTTCGATCAAAATTCCGATATGAGAATGGATTTGTGAAAGGAATCTTCCCCTGAAAAACGGATGTGTTATGCTGACGAGCGAAAGTCGGACTTCTTCCCTTGTGGTGCTCAATCAAAGAGGAAGCCGCGATCTTCGCCTTAAAATTAGGTAGTTCTCTAGTCCGGGCTTGGTTATCGAGTGGTAATAGAAACAAACACACAACACAAGCATTATATTCTTCGTTTGTTTCATATTTTGATTATTTATATAAACCTTAACAGAAAGCAAATTTTTGCACATCAAATTTTCTTGCCAATAATATTTAAAGGGTTAATAATAATGGTATTAGGTTGTCCAGAATAAATACCATAAAAAGTAAAAATTGTGCCGAATGCAGTAATTCAAGTGTTAACATTAATACAATATTTATAACCCACAAAACTTTTCCTAATTACCATTACAAATATAATGGTATTAGGTTGTTCAAAATAAATGCCATTAAGAAGTAAAGCATGTCAGGAATGCAGTAATTCAAAGGTTTAAACATTATTACAATTCTTATAACCCACAAGAGTTTTCCAAATTACCATTACAAATATAATGGTTTTAGGTTGTCCAAAATAAATGCCATTATGAAGTAAAAAATTTCATGAATGCAGTAATGCAAATGTTTATACATTAATACAATACTTATAACCCACAAGAGTTTTCCAAATTACCATTACAAAAATAATGGTTTTAGGTTGTCCAAAATAAATGTCATTAAGAAGTAAAAAATGACGTGAATGCAGTAATTCAAGTGTTTATACATTATTAGAATATTTAGAACCCTCAAAAGTTTTCCAAATTAGCATTACAAATTTAACTGCAATAATGAAAGTTTGTTTAATGTTACTTCAATTGTGTTCACATTGGTATTGAAATTCTTTCTAAAAAAGCTCCTTAATATTCAAACTCACTAACTACAGCAGATACACTACAACCATTGACCAAAAATAAAAAAGTAAACTGCACCAAAATATGTAATCAGCGTCAATTATGTAATGGAGTTTTGGCAGCATTTCCGACGTAATTTCAAGATCAAGGTCAACTAAAGGCGGAATGTTTATTCGCAGTAGGTCAGCCGTATTGATTGTCTTGTGCTTCGAACCAAAGAACTTTCTATGAAATAACGTATAATTTAGGACATTTAAATGTTTTAGAAAACATTGCAGAAGATTTTTTCATTTATAATATCATCGTTTCTATAATTTCTTTAAAAAATTTACTTGTCTCAATCTATTTTGAAGATCAAAAATTTTATATATTGAACAATAATTACGATAAATGTTATTTTTGTGCATATATAGGCTTTGTATAAATTTTCATAACAAGTTGAATCATATGCATATAAATTTATTAAAAATTTATTAAATGTAGTTTTGCTACTTTGTCCATTGAAATCTTTAACTTAATAATATTGTCTTTGTAAATATCGTGCTTTATAGAATAGAATAATCAACCATTTACTACACCATTATTTTTTAAAAAGACACAGGGCTTTAACCAAAACAGTATTTTAAATAAAATTTGGTTTTCAATATCAAATTTTATAATTAAAAAATACAAAAAAAATTGTTTTTAAGTATCACACACTTAAAAAATTGCTCGCAATATTTATCTCAAACTTAGAATTTGCTGTATACATCACTCTCAGTTAATAAAATTTCAATATTCACTAGAGAAACATACTCATTAATCATTCCTATTTGAAATTGATTAGCCTATACATGAGTTATGTTTAGGTTCAGAATTGATATGAAAATAATGGCATTGAGAAAAAAAAATTAAAATTCAGTTTGAATGTTTGATGCTGATTCAAGAATTTTCACCTATGACAGTCAAATTCTAATTCATCACGATATCTTTGTCATTTCTGATATTTTTTGCAAACAAACGTTTAGTTGTAGTTGGTATCATTAATTCATTTAGAAACAAGTGACTATCGCCCCCAACATTAATGAATGTGAAAATTTCGAAAGTAATCTTTTTTCCTGAAGGGTTGAATATAAGATATTTGTATTCCAGAACTCTACTCCCGAGATACTTGGCTGTATGTCTATAAGCAATACTGTTTAATTAACAAATCCTCTTGGACAATAACTAAGTTCAATTTATTAAAAAATTAGAAAAATAATTGGACACATTTAACAAGAATTACCAATTTAGAATTTAGTAAATTGGAATACTCTACCATGAAGGACTGATTAACAAATCAGCCAGGCGCGTTATCAAAATTAAAGTAAATGTGAGCAAGTACACTATCTGCTTAAAAACTTATAGAGCTGCGAATGACATTAATTTACTTCAGTAATCACAATTATACTACAACCTAGTATTAATCGACTTGTGTTGGCACACTAAGATATAAACACATAATTTTTTGAAATAATTTATAAAAACTATTTAATCTGCTTCTCTCATTTTTTAAAGAGTTTAATGTTTTTATTCTTAGCTCAAAGTTTGTAATATATGAGATCTTCAAGTACATGTATTTTATACTTTTTTTTTCATAAGTCAGTCTATCCATTGATAAAAAAAAATTCTAAGAGTATTAGAGCTATTGTAAAGTGGGACATTTCAGTTTTTTTTACTTATTTTTCAGTTATAAACTCAATTAGGCTGAGTATAATTATATATTAGTTCAAAGGCACTGATACCAAAGACAATAAAAATTGATAATAAAAAAATCATTCATTAACTGTTTTAATTCCTCACACAAACAAAACAATCATTTGCATTCATAGAATCCATTAGAGGAAACAAGAAAATAGTTAAACCCTCTTTCAGCACTGACTTTTCTGCTTTTATTTTTTAAAAATCAAGAATTTTCAAACTATTGAGAATTTGCAATAGTTTGGGATTTTTTAATTATTATTTGTTTCGGTTTGTTTAAAGTAGCATTATACCTTGTCTATCCAGAATGCGAGCCTCGAAAGCATTTTCCTCCCGCATGTGGTTTTCTTCGAAACGGCGTCAGCATGTTTTTTCCCCCACCCTACTTGGAATAAAATTTCACTTTTTAAGGTAATCTTAAGAATTTCACTATTTACTAAAGTATCTCAAACTTGGTGGTTTTACTTTTCTTCCGAAATACATTTTGTTAAATGTCTCGTTTCTCTGCATGTCACAACTAGTGCTATTATGATATGCTAATATTCCAATCATATTAATTTAGTTTTCTGCCTTATATATAACCATTACAGAGTTTTAAGAAAATGTTTTTCTTAGAACCACTAATTATACATAAATTAACAACCTTTATTTTTTTTTCACTTTTCTTGTGTCGAAAGGTTTGTGTAATCTTGTTGATCAATATAATTTAACTTTGGACTAAATTCTCCAAATACTTGTTTGGCTCCATGATTTTTTGAAGAAAAAAAATATCTACTTTTTCTTTTACCAAGCGATTTTAAACTTAAAACTTCTACATAAATTTCTGACCTGCACAACTGTTATTAAATTTTAGTCAAGATTTTTTTTTTAAATATTATGACTAGAAATGTTTGTTTGCGTCCAATTCAGAGGAGTTCTTTTTGTTTATTCGATCGAGAACCTACAGCTTGATTTCGAACATGGAGTAATGAATCTACCTTCATAATTACCAACTACTAAAGAAAGAATTCAATAATTCTTTTCGAAAAGGCATGTTTTTAACCCCTTTAATTGCGTAAAATGTCACTGACAAGTCGGTTTGGACACACGGATATAATACGAAGACTCGACCTTTGGTAGGTTTTTAGTGCTGCCATCTCACGAGATGTTAAAATAAGAACCAAATATTTCACAAAAGGTTATTAAATAATAGGATTAGTACTTTCTTTTTTAATTTTTCACATATATTTGGAGTCCCCACAGTGTCAGCAGACAGTTTTAAAATATTCTGTCAAAAACTTGAATGTAATTTTTTTATTATTTTTTTTTATGGCTAGAGTTTGAACTTTTTGTGCTATTGTAGTTCACTTTACTTGCTTGACAATCTTTGCAGTGCGTCTAAGAATTTACAAAAAAAAAAAAATTTAAAAAAAAAAACTCGTAATATATAAAAACACTTGTCGTTGGTAAACTTGTAATATATAAAAACACTCATCGATGGGGTTTTTTATTGCTATTTTTTTCTGGCATTAAGGGGTTTACAATTTTAAAACGGGATTTTTTAAATTAATGATTATATTTGGTTTTGATAAAGTTTTTGCGTCTTTAATTTAAAAAAAAAATCATTGACTTACCAATTACTGATAAACAGTTCATCTTGCAATTGAGGTGGATTTTTTTAAACAGAAATCTTAAGATATTTCTAGTGAAGCCTTTTTCTTTTTGTATCATGGATTAAAAAGAAAATTCGTGCAAGTGCAGAAATCTTAAATCATTTATTTTGTATTCAATAAATGAGTTATCTACAGTATCAAAAAGTACATCAGAATTGATGGTATCAACATATAATATCATAACAGCTTTGACCACAAATAATTTTAGTCTGTCATAATAATGTAATAGTTCAAAAATAAGTAAATTTTATTGCTCAATGAACCACTTATTTTATTTTTAAAGTAGTATCTTTACATGTGAATGAAGGGAGTCCCGTATTTTTATAAAATGAAGGGTGGTGCCATCTTTATATTTGAAATCGTAACTATAGTACTGCATAATTTCAACTTCCTCAAAATATCAGGGTGCTATATTAAGTATCATGTTTTAAAAATAAATAAAATTTATTTTGACAGACGTAGATTTTCAAAAATTAGCATGTAGTTCTATAATTTGAATAAATATAGCTAAACTATTTTGATTGAGGATTTTGAAATTTTATGGATCACTTTAAAATATATTATTTTGAAAATAGCCACTGTTTTGAACATAGAAAAAGCTAAACAACAGTAAAAAGTTTTCATAGAAAAATACTAAATGATTGACATAACTACATAAGGAATACTTCTTTATCACATAGTGCTTTTTATTATTTCGTATTTGAATAAGAAGAAATCATTTTCTACAAATACGTGAAAGCTCAACCTGTAATTAATTTGTTTCAAAATATTTACTTTTAAAAAATTCAAACATTCAAGAGTTCTTTAGATTAATTTAATTTAAAAATCAGGTAGTGCTAAACGAGAACTAATAATAACAGTATAACTACCATACTATTAATCAAGAAACATTTTTCTAAAAAAGTAAAATATGTTATTTCATCTGGTTGTTATTTCAGTTGGTTTTAAAATCTTTTTTAATGTTTAACAATGATTTTTAGCACTCTTTTGAAAATGCAATCTATTTTGGTATCTTGGAATTCTTGGTATAGCTAAACATGCATTCTTTAATGCTTCGGAAATCGTTGAATAATCAAAAAGAAAAATCGCTGTGAGAGAGACCAGAAATGATAGACTCAAGAATTTGTTGCAATTTATAACGTAACTTCAAAACTTGTTAATAAGCACAGCAACCCAAGATTAATTTTCTTCCGCCAAAACGCGCAACAGCTGTACCATCCTCTTTATTACAGCTTCAACTGTAAAAGTTTAGTTTTTGAGTTTGTTTAGTATAAATTGACTCCACTTGTTTGAATTATCGTCGCACTAGAGCAACACGTGGGCTATCGGCGACTGGCGTCGTATTTTTGAACCACAGTCAGGTGACGAGCCGACACCTGAGTAGGCACTCAACGCAACCGTTAAGGGCGACATCGTATGCAGCGCTAGGACTTTGGAGCATATTTAACGCACACTCCCTCTACAACCAGATATTATTCGTCGGACATTTTGGCTGCACGGGTCGTTTAAGTTAGTTAATAAGTCGCTAGTTATTTTGGACCCGAATGTGGGACCTCCCGCATGCTAGGCGAATGCCTAACCGACTGGGCTCCCAGCCCCCTCATTCAAATACGAAATAATACAAAGCAGAAAGTGACAAAGAAGTAATCCTTATGAAGTTATGTCAATAATTTAGTACTTTTCTATATGAAAACTGCTAACTGCTGCCGACATACCGCCCTTTAGCTTTTTGTCCCTCAATCCTAAAAGCAATTATTTCATCCAAATCTTAAAGTTTTACAAGTAGATAAATATTTTTTTTTATTCGGCATGATTAACGAAACAATTTTCACAACTCTTACAAAAACAATCAAGACTTGCAAACATTCTTACATTTTTTTAGAACTCAACATTAATTTGAAACAAGACAAAAGCCATAATCCTCTCTTTTCATCTATAGAAATGAACCTTTTGTCGACCAAAGCATTCAGCACGGAATATTCGAATAATTAAAAAGATGCATCATCGACCAGAGACCAATCCGAATCACTACAAAAGTCAATCTTGCTTGAACACGTAGAACAAGTGCTGGAACTTCTTAACAATGGCGATCGTAAGAACTCCTCCTGAGAATCCTCTGCTTCATAATCAAAATCGAATTCTTCACCTGGTGTTCTTTTGAGTAAAATGTCCCTTGGCCGTTCTTTGATGTCTTCTTCATCACCTTCCAAAATAGACAGGAATTCGTAGGTAGCGTCGTCTATTTCATATTTAAAATCTGTTTCTTCGAATGTCTCTTTTGAAATTTGAACTTCAGAATTTGATTCCTTTGCCTCAAAACCTTCTTCGAGGTCAAACGGATCAATTAAAAAGGCATCATTGATCAGAGACCAATCCGATTCCGCACAAAAATCATCTTTGCTCAAGTTTGAATTGCAAGTACTGATGCATCTTAAAAATGGCGATCGTAATAACTCTTTGTGAGACTCACTAGCTTCAGAATCAATTTCGAATTCTTCATTTGAGGTTCCTTTGAGTAAAGTATCCCTTAGTTGCTGTCTGAGGTATTCTTCATCATCTTTGTAAGTAGGTAGGTACTCAGAATCATCGTTGTCCATTTCATTGTTGGAATTAGTTTCGTCAAATGTCGCTTTTGGAATTTCAACTTCAGAATTTGATTTCCGTGTATAAAAATCTTCTTCGCGGTTAATATCGATCGAAAATGCATCTTCAACCAGAGACCAATTTGATTTATCATAACTATCATCAGAATTGCAAGTACTGAAGCGTCTCAATAATGGTGATCGTAATAATTTCTTTTGAGAGTCACTTGTTTCATAATCAAATTCGAATTCTTCCCGAGTATTTCCCTTGAGTGAGGTGTCCTCTGACCGTTCTTTTTTGATGTCTTCTCCATCATCTTCGATGCTGGACGAATATTGAAGATAAAAACTTTCATCAAGGAATATCGGATCAACTAAAAATGCATCATCTCCTAGAGACCAATCCGATTCATTACAAAAGCCATCATTGCTGACATTTGAATTGCAAGTACTGAGACACGACAATAATGGCTGTCCAAATAACTTGTTTTGATAATCTTTTGCTTCATAATCAAATTCTAGTTCTTCATATGATGTCCTATTGAGTAAATTGTCAAATGACCGTTCTTTGATATCGTCTATAAAAGACTGGTACGCATAGATATGGTCGGCAATTTCATGTTTGAAACTTGTTACATTGAGTGCCGATTTTGGTATTTTAAATTGAGAATTTGAATTCTTTGAGTGATATAATCCATAAATTTCTGGTTCTGGGCACGCTTTGGGCAGATGTGAAATGTTTTCAGAGGCGATGAATATATGTATATAATACTGATATAATACAGATAACAGCGAATAAATAAAAGATGTCTTTGGCGAGAAACTTAAGTTATCTGAAAAAACATTGCCATTGTGCAAAACAGATTGATAATTATTTTTCCAGTTATTGAGCTTCGCTTCATTACTTGAATATTTTTCGTTTAAATAACTTTCCGAAACTCTTTCAACTTCACAATTAAACGATAGAGCGGTTTTCTTGGCGATTTGCTTTGTACATAAATTTCTGTATATTTTCTTCATTTCTGTGGCATTTGGAGTATTTAATAAAGTTGTTAATGGCAAGTAGTATAAATTCTTCCTTTTTGAGAAGTAGTTATCACAAAAAGAGTTTTTAAATAGTTTGCAGTCTTCATTTTTTTCCTGAATATTACAGCTCAAATCTTCTAAGTGATTGTACACAGTACCATTAGTTCCAGCATTACTATATGCTTTACTTTTAATCATGTTTTCAATCATGGCACTATACATGGTTGGAAAATGTATCACAGAATCCATTGGATAGAATAACTGATTGAATTTTTTTTAATGATTATAAATCAAGTGAATAAATTAATCAGTTAAAACTAACCGAATAACTTTGAATTTGAACTACAAAACTAAATTTCATCGGTTATAGTTACGTGAAAGAAAAGTAAAAACAATATTTTTTTACATTTTAATCAAATAAAATCGATTAAAAATAAAATTGATTATTATTTCTTTACAGAACGTAATAAGTATCAGTACCGTAGCAAAATAATTATGAATCGAATAAAATAATGAATTTTCATTCCGGTGTTGGCAACTGTATTTCCATTTTATAAATTTAGTAAATATATGATATTCTAAAACTATTCTAAACGTCTTCAATGTAAGTTTATTTAATACTTCAGGGCTTTTGAATATTGTAATTAACTTGATGAGCAATTAAGGATAGTATAGAGGTAAAACTAATTAAATTTCTAATTTGTAAGTAATAAATCCATAACTTAATCTATAAATCTTGTACAAACAGAACGATGTCCATATTGCACAGTTAGTACAAAAACCTCCATTAGAGTTAAATGTAATATCAGTTTAAATCAGAACAAGATGTTACAATTTTATTGTTGTTTTTAAATGACTGAATTCAAAGTAAATGGGCGCAGCAAAAATATTCGATATTAAATTGGATAGTAATATAATTCTTTTTCTTTTATATTGGCTGCTTTTTCGGAACCAAATCCGAACACTACGCAAAAAAACTATACAGTTTTCCGTATTGATTTTAGAGCCTAGCGTGAAACAATTAAAATTCCATTAAGTAAATGTTTATACATTTATACTGATCTTTTATGGAAATATTGAAGCAGTTCTATATTAAACAGATTATTTATGTTTTAGGGTTTTAAAAAAATTAAAATTCTATGTATGCAACCATTCAGGTTAATTCTTAATGGATGGTGCCACTTGATATCTTAACTCTCGAATAAGATATACATATCACATATCATATTATTTACCCAAAATAAGTTTTTTTAAAAAAAATTATATGTTGCTATTTATTTATCAAATGTTCATTTTTTTAAATAAAGTACGGTACAGCTATCGTATAATGACCGGCCCGTTAATTGGCGACATTTGGCGAATTAAAAAAATTAACATAGTGTCGTTATACTGATCGAGTTGGTGAAGTATGAAGTGGAATGTTCACCACATTCTAGCATTCTCGTTGCTGGGAAAAATAGAGCAAAGACCGATCATATAGTAATATAGATGTTTTTTAAAGTACAATTTTCTGCAGTAAGTATTTAAATAAATCATTTTTATAGTTCGGACGCCAAGCTATCTAGTTTTCATACTCGATCCCAAGACAATGATCTTCTGGCTGTGTTTCCTTTTTTGCATTGGGTCGAACGCTTCTCCATTGGCAAGACAGAGACACCAAGTACAAAATTGGCATTTACATCACATGGAACCAGGTATGGGTTAATTTCTTAAATAGAAATTGAAGTTTGGCGTTGTTTTTAGGGCCTAGCTATTAGATATGGTTATTAATTTTAAAATATGAATCGAAGAAATTTAAATATTCTTTCTTTTGCCTATAAATTCTAAGAGCAATTATTCTACAACAACAAGTATGATTCATGATTTAAATGTAAAAAATACTTAATGTTTTTCGTGGGTTCGCAAAATAATTTTTTTGGAACGAGAAACGATTACAAATGCTCAAAAAACTAAAACTAACTTTCATTGAAAGTAAATGGTATTTGCTTATGTTCCTCTAACACGTTTTGTGCTCTTAATGACTATGTCACCATTAGGAGGCAAGATAGTTAGCACACTTCAGTCCCAAAAAAGGCAAAATGTAACCAATGGAGGGACAGAACTATTATATTTAAAAACCGTATTTTTTTTTATGATATCTTAACAGTATAATTACACAAAAGGAACAAAATATTCAAAGATTTTTTTAAAATCTAGAAGACGAAGAATTTTGTTAGTTTGAAATTTCTGAATAATAAATTTAAACTTGTCTTAATAAAAAGCAATTAACAAAAGTAGTAAATGAAATCTTGTTAAACATTTTTTAAACAAAACTATAGAAGTGCATTTTCGACACTGGGGAAAGAAGTGAAAATTAACTCAGACTGAGTTAAAATCACTCTTGTTTTAAGAGCGTAGGTTTCACCAGATATAGAATTTCATGCATTCAACCGAAAGTTAGCATTTATATTGCCCTAATAGTAATTATTTATAATTTTCTGACGTAAACAAACATATATTTTTTAAATAACTATTTTTACTTAATAGGTCGCCGAAATGATTTTCAACAAATTCATCCAAAACACTATGCATCAAACGTTCGATCAATAAACGAAAAGTTTCCAGGGATGAAAACTAAGTTCAAAAGTCGTGCGACAAGCATGAATAATAACACAATCAGGAATGCTCCCTCGCTTAATACGACACAAGAACCTAATTTTAAAAGGGCAGATCGATTTTCAGACAAAATAACAAAGTTAGCAAAGCCAAAATTCAAAGCTTACGGTTCGAGAAAAAAGCATAATTTATTCAATTGGATTTTCAAAAATCAGCCTACCAAAGAAAAGATAAATATCAATGATAAACTAGAACCTATAGCATCTACTAACAGTCAGGTAAAACGAAATATTTCGAGCAATGCAAATCAGTTAGGTTTATCGAACTTAAATCCAGATGTTCATCAAAATCCCAAAAGGGCGGATGATATTCTTACCCAAAATCATACTGGTAAAAGCAATGGAAATAAACGTTTTGGTTTAGATGGTGGCGAAGAATTACAGAAAGCATCGCCAAATGTTGGAGCTGGTAACAAAGTTAATAGATTTAAAGCTCATCATCACCGCAGGCCACCCAAGAAACACCAAAAGCATATCTTTAAAGGAAGTGGAGGAAACTTCCAAGAAAAAAATCATAAAACTTCAAACTTCAAACCAGATAAAGATCTTGCTGACGGACAATCACCTGACGAGATGTCAAAACCAAGTTTCGGTGAAGACATCCGAACCGTTCAAGAGTTTTCTAGAGCACCTCTAGATGAAGTAGATAACTCTCCCGAAAATAATAAAACTTCTGAGCTGAACAATAGTTTGAATGATCAGTCCCAACCCATTAAGAAAGACGAACCAAATATTTCCGAGGGCAATGAAAACGTCAATGAACCAAAATTTCCTCTGTTAGAGCAATCAAACCAAACTGACAGTCTGAAGAGGCAAGATCCGTCAAACTCAAACGAACTTACTGATGAGAATGACGGGCAACAAGACAGACAAATGGACGAATCCTACATTGCTCAACATCCAGAGTATACTGATCAACCTTTGGATTATGATTCAGTTTCTGACTTGGGCGAGACTACACAAGAGGGTCAAGAGGAAGCAAGCTCAACTGAAGGAAATGATTCCACAGATTTGTATCAACCAATACATTTCAAACTACGGGATGAGGGTGAGACAATTCGTCGTTCTATGTTCAACCATAACAAAACTGAAAGCCCACAAGTAACAAAACAAGTTGAATCTAAAGACATCAGGGATGACCAAGACCAATATTTCGGTAACAGCGAAAACAGCAGTTTGGGAAACGAAACAGAATTTTATCCACGCTCAAATGACATTTTAACTACATATTTTGAAACTGAATACTCTGTTTCACCCTTTGCAACGACCCAAATAACTTCTAATTATGATACAACTATTCATAGTTTAAAAAAGAAGTCCAGCAGCTCTGAAAATTTCCATAAACAACAGTTAAGGTCAAAAGATAACTATGGAAATCACAACTCAAGATTGAGAAAATCCTATTTTGCTCACAAAAGGTCACATCAAAATCCAACATCATCAAACGTTATGTTCTCAATAGCAAAACGGAATAATGACATTACAAAGTTAGACTCAAATTCTGATATTCAAACTCAGGAAACGAAAAATGGTAACTTGAAGGATTTGCATAATAAAAGAGAAAAAACTGAAACGTCAACTTCCATAATTCAAGAATATGCATTTCCAACTCTAGGTATACCGAATAAAATTTTGAAATTAGTTTCTGACAGCAAAAAACGATCATCAAACAATTATCTAAAATCACTCAATAATTCAAATTATGGCACTTTTCATGCAAATGAAAAACGGTTTCAAAACAGCCCGTCAAATAAAATAGATCAAAATGAAACTAATATTTGGAATAAACCCTCCTTGGAATCAAAAATAAGTCGCAATGTAAATGAAAGTATTTCGACAACACAATATCCCCTTCAAGTAAATGAAACTGATGAACCAGACAAAGTATTAAGAGATGTGCCAAGCAAAGATGAATTATCAGACCAAAATGATCCCCAAAATGACGACGTCATTGATAAAGTAACAAGAACGAAAGAGAAATCAACTCAAACCATCATAACAGACGGCCAATCGGATAATATAATAGAAAAGAAGGAAGAAAAGGAGGTGGATCGCATACAGGTTCAAAAACAGCCGTTAGAATCAAGCGAAGGAATTAACAATCAAGCGAATAACGTTGCTTCTGAAGAATTTAGCGACGGCAGCGAAAATTATCCCAACGAATATGAAAATAAGGAATATCCTGACAGTGCTCCTCCCGAATCAGACATAGGAATTGATAATGAAAAGAAAACGCCCAATAATTTGAAGACTGATAAATTCAAAAATCTGAAACCGAACATTAAATCTGACTATCGTGACACGACATCTAAAACGAATGTTCAAAATAAGTTGAATTCTAATGCAAAACCGGTTCCCCCTCCTGTACAACCAAGTCCGATTCCTAATCGTGCTCAAGGCCCTAACAATGTAAAGGGTTTTGATGAAAAAGAAATAGCGAAAGAATTCGAGAATCTTGAACCTCCAAATGAAGATGAATATTCTTACCAAGAATCAAATGATGAAAGCCAACCAGGTGGGCAGCAGTCAGCATTCAGTGAATACGATAACGTGGATGGCCCAGAACAGTCGACCAATAACTTCATCGATCTTGCAGATCAGGACGGCCAAAAAGAAACAGTTTTAGAAGACCTTAACAAATTCCCGACCTCAAAGCAAAATAACAAGCCTAAAAATTACCAAACTAACAACGGTTATGAATACAGAGGTCAAAAGGGGAATTTTTACGAGTTTTCAACTGTTCTTCCAAACTTAAACGACATGGGCGAGTTTCATCGTGAAGAGAAGGTGGAAAGGCAATCCAAAATAGTTCACAAGAATCACGGAATCATGACAAACGGGAGTTCCTCTCTGTTCGGTGAGAAGAAAATAGAAGTGAAAGACAACAAGCAGAACTACCACGAAACCTTCATGGAGGAAAAGGGTGAGAGCAAGTTCCCAAGTGAATCTGAAGACACGGAATTGCAAAAGAGAGATGACCAAAACAGCAGTTTCTTAAATTCTTCAGACCAAGCTGAAATGGATCATCGGAATCCCACTTCAACGAAAAATAAGAAAAACGCGAACTACGTCGGTGACAATACCTATGATGAATATTATGAAGATGATCCCGATTCAACAGCGGATTCCGAAGATTCGAATGAAAAGGAATATGAAGATGAGTACCTCGTCGAACCGGCAGATGTCTTGCAAAATGAAGGGAGAATCGATGGTATCAGTAAAAGATCTGGATCCTTTTTTGATGTTAATAAATCGATGAACAACAGTAAAGCTTTGGAACCAACTGTAACTACACCGGATAATGTTAATGTTTCTCAATCTAATAATTTGACAAAAAAAGAAATTGCTGGCAACGATGTAATTACAACAACGTTGGTTGATGACGTGTCTGACAAAATCAAGGATGATGGTTTCCAAATAACAAAAAAGAATTCAGATGCTCCATCTAATGATCAAATGAAGCCATCATCAAGTATTGAAAATAACGAACACAATGTTCTACAATCTCAGATAACTAATAGGCAAATAGGTAAGTAAGAAAAACTATTTTTGTACGGTAACTATTTTCAACTTGGATTGCTCTTTAACATTGGTTTCTTTCTAGTATTTTTTGATGAACTTTCAAAAACGAAATTAAAAAGTTATGTTTTATAATATTTTATGGATACTCTTAAAAACAATTTGCACAATATTTAAAGCAAATCATTTAGTACTTTAACTTAAGCATTAAAAAATTCATAAAATGTCAAATTATATTAAACTTATTAAATAAATACAGTAAAATCTAATTATTCAAATCAATCAAACAAGACCACATTTCTCAAATCAACCTCACATTATTGGATTTGGACGATGAGACAGCCAATAATAGAACAGCAATTTTAGACGATGACTCATTACTCCAATAGCATGTGGTCTATTTGAAAATCTGCGATTTTAATAATCAGAGAGAGGATTCGGGTAATATTTTTTGGGAGAACCAGAGTTGACATAATTGAAGTTTTACTAAAGTTTTAGGGAAGAGAAGAAACTCTTCTTTTAAGTCCCGTAGTAATTTTATATTAGATTTCTTTGCTGTTTAAAACATAAACGGCAATAAGTAAACTTTATTTTGTTATTTTTTTAGAACAAGAAACTCCGAGCAATCAAGCTGAAGTGGGTCCTAATGAAAGCCATGAATCCGAGCTGACTAATGGAAATAAAAGGGATGACGTCCCTCTGAATGTGTCTACGAGTGGCAATACTGGCAGTGGGAACATTGAATATGTGACAATATCCTCAACTACAAACAAAGACAGTCAATTCAATGGTATGCTATTAATATAAATGTATTCCAGAAGTAGCTTTAGGATGATTGCATTCTCTTTGAAAAATATTTCTTGTGTAACTTTTTTGTAAGATACTACGAGGCTACACCCCTTTCTCGCTATCGCTTGCAAACCCCCTGTTGTTTTGGCTCCAGGCATTTTAAAAGCCTATACTTTAACATAGAGAGACTAATTTTTATTTTTAATTAAAAAAAACCAATTTTTAAATTTGAAAAACAATCTTCGAGGTATAAGTGAGAGACACCTTCCAGAGGAAGAATGGAAATCTAAGATGAATATTTCATGCTGTCATGGCTCCAGTCCCTTTAAAAGAGATTACTTTTTTTAATATAGAGAGAAAGGCTTGTCGAAGAACAAAATAAATGGACAAGGGCCTTTTTTACTTCACTTAATCTTTTAAATAATTTTTACACTTTTTAAATCACATCCATTTTGCATTTTGGTTAAAATTCACTACGATTGTTTTAAGTAGTTGAAAAATGAAAAAAAAAATGAACCCACGTTATTTTGCTCTTTTTAAAACGTTTTTGTACAATATGAAGAGAATTCTACACTCTGTTGAAACAGCTTATTTCAATGACTCTTCAGATGTGTTGAATTTATTTTAAATTTAGTTGACCATGTCTAGATTAAAGTTCATTTGATGCAATTCAGTAGAATTATATTTACCAGAAACTTATCTTAATTGAACGCATTTATAGTTCCTAGTTCTTGCAGTAGAATTTGAAGCACTTGAAATTTGAAAACTGGAACCAAATATACGAAACTCTTATAAAAGGATTTGTTTTAAGTTTTCGTTAAATAATTCGAGTTTTAAAAGAGGAATAATAAAAAAAAGTATGGTAAAAATGTCATAAATATTAATTGAAATCTATTTAGGACTAATGTCAACTCATTGGAAGAAAGATTTTTTTAAACAAATTATATTTATACTAAGGAAAGAATACTTCTGGGCTCTGTAGTTCACATTAGTTACAAATTTCACCAAATGCCTACTATGGTATAGAATTATTAAAATGCAATTAATAAGTATGATAAATTAGTTTTATTCCACAGAACTCCCTCATTAATCACATTGCAAAGATTTTCCTCCATTTATATTTCTTGAATTTTCAGACTTTCTTAACATTGAGGACGAAAGGCGCCAGTCTCGCCAATTGCATCGCCACCAAGACGACGGCTACCATAGACAAAAGAAGCACTCGCCTGGACACAAGATCAGAAAGTTTTCGCCAAATTATCGCATTAGTAGGAATTCTAACCGACATTAACTTTAATTAAATGAGACATTTTATTGTATGCTGTAGTGGTGTTTATATAATTCTCTGCATCTTTGTTTTTTTAAACTCCCAAGAATAACATGTTTATCGTTAACTAAATTAATTTTGTACCGATTTCAAAAATAAATATTCAATGACAAAATAATATTTTTCATTACTTTATTCAGTTCTTCTATAGACATACTGTAAAATGTCAATTTTTTTCTTAAAACCACAAAATGCTAAACTTTTTTTTTAATAATTTAGCATTAAAAAGGGATAATCCTAGCAAGTTAAATCCAAAAAGAATTTTTTTTTAAATGACCGAGTTCCTTAAATTTTCTGGTTTTTATTTTACAAGGAATTAAGTTTAAAATCTTAATTAATTTGAAGAATGAGTCGAGTAATTAATTGCGTTTCGATCAATGGCATCCTATTAAATTTTTACTTCAAGACATTCTTTGAAAATTAAGTGGATTTTTCCTGAAGGCACTTCTACCACAACTTAAGTTTAATTACTTGAGAATCTCTTCAATAGTATTTAAATTAGTTAAATGTTGTGAATATAAAATTTAAGGATAGCTTATCAGAATTGAGTTTAAAAGTGTTTAAAAATAAATCAACTCCAAAAAGAAACTAGTGGTTGAAAAATAAAAAAAAATTAAATATATAGTATTGCCAATGTTAGGTTATTGAAAATAAAAAATAACATCAATAATGAATAATAGTACAATTTTTTAATTAAAACACAAATTTAAATTGTATAGTTGTATTTATCCAACTTTGTTTTCTTGCGAAAACAAAAAGCAAATAATAACAGATTGGTGTCAAGCCCCTGTTACGGCCCGGTCGTTGTGTTTTGAAGCCCCTGTGATGATCTGCCTACTTATTAAAATACACTCAACATCGAAGCAAAATTAAATTCGTGTTGGCACATGCGCACTTAAAAAGCAAACACTAATAGAGGGTGGCATCAAGCCCCCGTTTCGTCCCGGTCCAAGTATTTTCAAGCCCTGGCCCCACTCCCACGTGGATGACGTTTTATTTTTAAAACTAATTATATTAATTAAAAATCACAATCAAGTATGAAAAAACTAAGCCTCAGGTGCACACGTAGTAGGTATTAAAAGGAATCTATATTAAAAATTTCGAATTTTTTAGAGCAGTCTAAGTAGGTCTTTTGCGATCCACAGACTTACACACAGACAGACTCTTTCTTTTATTATTACCAGCGGGTGACCGAGCTCTGCTCGGAGAAAATAGGTATCGAAGCTAACTCGAAGATTTAAATTTTCAATTGTGATTTATCAAAACAATCATACCATAAGAAAATTTGTGAAACCATTGGTGAAAAGATAACAGGTTAAAGTTAATGTGACCAGATTTTCAAAATCAAAAAGTGGGACACTCCATCACACCCCCCCCCCCCCCGGTGTATTTTTTAACGTCATAGCGTTTTACAACGATTATCTATAAAAAAAGTCTATTTTATTTACAATTTCCTCGTTTTTCGGGACTTTGCGGGACTTTTACAAAAAAGCGGAAATGTCCAGCCAAAAGCGGGACGTCTGGTCACATTAAAGTGCACCATTGTAAACAAAGTTAGAGTTTGGAAAGGGAACTATTCTATACAAAGGTAAAGTTTTAAAAGTCATAGGAAATGAAATGTAATTGATAATTGGCGTTTCGTTGAAAAGCAACAAAAATGTGTAAATGTGGTAAACATTCCATTTCATACTTCATTCAACTCGATAGGTATAGCAACCATACGTTAAATTTTCAAGATCGCCAAAAATCGCCAATGAACAGAATAGAACTAAAATCGTCTGCTGATTGGAACTAAAAAAATATTCATGTTACCATTTATGTAAAACTCAATAAAGTTTAAAGCAAGGTTGAATTTATTTAAATTTGAAAAATTAAAATCTTAACTAAACATTTATAGCTTAAGCAGAGGCTTATAGCTTTAGCAGATGGCATCACGAAAGTAGCCATTATGGCGAACTAATGAAGTTTGAAAATATCCTATCTGTAACTCCGAACTGCTTGACCGTAGCGCTTCAAAACCTGTGCCAATCGATTCGTCGTGGCCAAAAACCCCAGACCCCTAAGTTTACCGGAGTTTATTAATTCTGGGGCGATTTCCGACTTGGGTCCAATTCCTCGTATTATAGTATAAGATAGATATTACACACAGCCTCTGGCCATCGCGTTCACTGTCAGTTTGTTTGTGTACAATGCTTGAGAAGGTGAGCCTCGACCTACCGAAACATGTACAATTTCACCAAATAAACCATTTGCAGTAATAATTACGTTGTTTTTCTTCACTCTTAAACCTTTAATGTCAGATTTTTGCGTCTTTTGAATTTGATTTAATTAATTAAAACACATAACTCTAATTCTGTAAGCCGATTTTGAAAGCTAAGGAACAAATTTTGGAAAAATTCTTCTTAAAGTTATTTTTGCGAATAAAATTTATGAGACAAAAAGATATTTGACATTTTTAGAAAAATAAAAAATATTGGATTCTGCAGATGATTTGAAATCCAATAAGGAACAGTAATTTATGGGGTAAAAAAATGGATGGTGAAATGGGTGGTATGCAGTTAAAACTTAAGTGTTTTTGAAACCTCAATCTTAAAGTGACTCTTACACTCTCCAGGTATTTCGTGAAATTAGCAAAACTCAAAACAGAACTACACTGATCAAAGCAATTAGGGGAGTACTTGGCGTACTTTTGTTAACCCTTTGAGTTTCAGCACTTTGTTTTTCATTCTAAAAATCTAAAATTTGTAAAATAAATTCCTTATACATTCAGAATGATATGGTAAAAAACAGGCGGGAAATTTCTATTTTTTTAACTAAAAATTTAGGTGGGAAATTGGAATGAAAAATTAAGAATAAATAACAATAATTTTTTCAATTTTTTATTTGCAAAAATGAGTTAAAATTCATTTTTAAACATCTGAGGTTGTAAGAGTGAAGATTTTACGGTCAATTTATTTCATAAAAATTTTTTGGGAGAGAATTTTATTTTACCATGTTTTCATATTTTCATTTGATTAAAAAACATAATTTACTTCCTCAAAAGACATGATTCTTCGATCTAACGATAAATTAGTGCAAGCCTTACTTGGTGAGAAAAAAATCGCAAGCTAATGATTCCAAATGGAAACTTTGGGGTTGAAAGAGTTTAAACCATGCGCTCTCCCAATTGTTGTAAGCAGTGTATGATGTCAAATTGTTCAATTAGTAATATGCATGTTGTAACTGGTTATTAGTAGTTTCGTCTTAGTTGCTGTGAAGTATTGCGTTTCAGCCTCATAAGCCCAAAGTCGCGGGTTCCAGACCTGGCTGAAAGGATAAATTTTCTGGATGGAACAATCGTCAGCACGCATATACCATGTGATTATGTGGCATTTTAAAGACCCTGAGTACCCCTTGACTTGGTTTTCTCTCGGCGAAATTAAACCTCAGCATACTTTAACATCTACAAGAAGCTGAGATTCATTAAATTCTGAGCGTATAGCGACAGCAGACTAAATGGTGTCACTAAAAAAAAACCGTACTATTTTTGTATCCCTATTAAGTGATTTACTCACAAGGTGACCAATATTTAAGTTTAAATTGCAACTCGATTAACTTCTTTTGTCGTAAGATTAATTATGATCTATGTGTTTTTCCGTAACGTCGTACCTCAAAAATTTTACTTATCTATAAAAGCCACTTCTGAAAATTAAGAGAACACAAAAGAGCATAATGAAAGAACGTAACGAAAAAACGATGCAAACGAAAAACTTTAAAAATCACTTTCTCGTTTTCACTTTTTTTGTCACTTAGCACGTTCGTCAACAAAGCTCTCCAAATATCCTTCGGTACTGAATGCAACCAAATATGATCATCACTACGCAGAAACATATCAAAAGCCTTTAGGGAAATAATAATTCTAAAGGAAACAAAATTGCACAATATCGTTCTCTCATATTCTCCAAACGCTCTATTATACCTACCGATTCACTGGATTTGTGTCCTTTAACCGATGGTTTTTCTGGAATCGATCCTTTTAACCTCAAGTCCATTTACTAACTTATCCCTGCTTCATTTTGGAAACAATGCAACTAGCAATTTTATTACAATTGGTCCAAAAAATTAAAGATATCCGTATTAAAGATGCCCGTGGTTAACATGCCCACAGTTTTTAAAAATGTAACAACACCTATTTAAAAGTTTATAAAAGAAATATTAAGGTGTCACATATGTACATTTATTTTTAAAAAAAATCAGTTTAATTTTTTTTTTAAAAATAGAGGTAAATGAGAAAAGATTGTTCTACCTACAAAAGGCAATATAGAAAGGTATAATATTTAAAACAAATTTTAAAAAATGGAGACATTAGTTACGATAAAAAAAAACATTTGTATATCCGAAGTACAATAAAGTAATACTTTCTGTTATTTCGTAAAATTGTGTGTTTCTCAACGAAAAACTATTTTATTCCCAATCAAATATTTAAAAACTATATTCTTAGCAATATATATTGCAGAAATTGATTACTTTATTTGTTGTTATTAGGCTGCGTTATCCTATAGTCGAAATAGAATTTTTAACACAAAATTGCATCTTATACTTCGTGATATCAAAACGATATCATCCGATATTGTGTGCTGCTAGGGTTTAATCATCTGTATTTCCTACTTCCAAATGCATACAAGTACAAAAATTGAGTTACAGTTATATCAAATTATCATGCGAGACCTTCCACTAAAACTTGAGTAAGAATACTTCCACGGGGAATATCTACAGCGGTACTAAACGAATCCAGATTGCGTCATCGGATTCTTGATATCTTATAACAGTTTGTCCACTCTGCAAAAACACCGAAGAACTTTAAATTATGTTATTTCTTGGTAAACCAAAGTGGTAAACGATCACAGTGAATTTTCTCAAAAAGTGTACTGGGTCGTACTACAGCGGCAAATTTACCAAAATAGGAAATAAATCAATTATGTTAAGAAGTGAAATTAGTTCTATCTAGATCAAATGAGCCTTACGTTTAAAACATATGTTTGTTGTTGTTGTTTTCTAATGCCACTCGGTAACAGAGCCCGGAGGACTACCCGGTTTAAGGCGAAGAGGACGGCTTCCGTTTCTATCGAGCTCCCCAAGGGAGGAAGTCCGACTTTAGCCCGTCAGCACGACACATCAGTTTTACAGGAAGTTCCCTTTCACACATCCATTCTCACTCACATATCGGAATTTTGATCCAGATCAAGGACCGATAACCCCCTGATCTGGCACTCCCAAAGGTATTAATTTGGTATGGGAACGTGGAGGACTTTGTGACCACGACGTATTTAACGTGCCCCAGCCACTATTAGTCAACACGGCGGTCTTTAGCCGAGTACAAGCGCCGACCCAGCGACCATCAGAATTGTGAGCACCGGCGAGGACAGAGCCCACAACCCTTCCGATGCGAGCACGACGCTTCACACGACTGAGCTACCGCGGCTCACGTTTAAAACATAAGGAAATATTAATGAAGTATATTCTTTTGCTGTATAAAAATTTATTGGGTATTATGAACTACAAAATCGGGCATGAAATGAACGTTAGCCTATTGAAGGATTGCCATTAAATCCGGCGAGCCAAATCAAATCAAACTTAAAACTGTGTCTAAACAAAGAATATAACTAAGTACGTTAGTTAACATGTCACGTTTATCACGTTTACGTCAATACAAGAACTACAACAAAATTATTTAACGATATTCATTCCAAATAAAGCTCATAGCATTACAGGTCCAACCCACTGTATTCTACTGATAGAGAAAATATTGAATCGGTAATTGTAGTGTGAAAATGAGTATTATTAGGAAAAACAACGAAGATATGAAATACCCTTTCCTTCAGGTATATAAAAAAACATCTAAATTAGCATATATAACCACTTAAGTGTTTAATACCTGGACCCTACAATTTAGCCCCCTTTGCCATAAGTGCAACTGTATTCGATTTAAATTTTTGACTCATTAAATGTTTTATTTTTTATTCCTATAAGGAGTGGGTTCAGTTTCCCAATCAACATAATTTTTAAAAGCAAATATACTTTTTAAAACTAAAATCGCTTAAGTTAAATTTAAACCTCCTCAATAATTTAAAAAAAATTAATAAATTATTAAATTTTTAAAAATTAAACGAGTTTCCTGTAAACTTACATTCGTATGATGAATTTGTGCGTGTGTACCCTTTAGTTAGTTTAATTTCAGAGAAATCTCTCAATAACGTTACCAACATATCAACTAGCATACAAAATGTAAATGAAAAACACTCCAACTGCAAATGCAAAGATAAAATTAAATTTACAAAACATTCATGTTACAATTTTGTGTAACCTAAGCCACTGTTATTTTTAAAAGAACTCGTCCTAGAGTTTTTCCCCCAAAGAGTTTTAACAGAGTTTCTGTCTTTAAGGCATTGAACTGTACGATCTTACTTAGATATATAAAGATTGTTTTTTTTTTCAAACTACGGCAATCATTTTTGATTGATTTAAACTAATTGACTTTGTTGGTTGTTTTGAATCGACCAAAAACCTTATTAAGAAATACTAAATACACAGTTAGTTATTTTATTTGAATTAAACTTTTAAAAGCCTGTAGTTTTAATTGACTTAGACCAGACCCGTTAAGATGAGCAATTAATTCTGTTTGTTCTTTTAAAAACCACTTAGTCCTATTATTTACTCTAAGCAAACCTATATTTACTCTCGAACGGTTATTTTGTAAATAATCTATAAAACAAATATCTACTCTTAAATAATATTTATTATAAAGTTCACATCTGCTTTTAGTATTTCCTTTCCTCATATTGTTACACGATATTTAAAAATGCATTTTTCTTTTTCTTTAAATGCATATTTAATTAAAAAAAATTTAAATAAGTTATCGTGTTTGTGATGCATGTAATGCGATTACCAGCAATCGTAGCTAAATTTTAACATAAATGATATAGTTTCAATAGCTGAAATTTAGCGCTGTTCTGCCATTAAATAAAACTATAACCTTCGGGCAGATACACATATTCATAGTTTTGCAGTTTTATCAGCCAAATAAATAATTTTGAAAGTTTTAGTTGGTATGAATATCTATTGTTAAAACAGTACTGTATTGGAAAAAAAATTAAAAACTAGGGGATGGTGACAGACCAATGTTTGAAAACCGCATTTTTAGAATCCCAATCACCTAAAGGTGTAGAAAACACACAAAATCTCATTTTTGGATTTTCGGTCCCATCACAAAATTTTCACTACTTTATATTTTATATGAGATAATTGAAAGAAAAAAATAATTTTTATTTTTTAAAAATTAATTAAAAACTATAGTGAGGTTCTATGAAAGTAGAAACATTTTACACTAAGAATATTTTTACGGTAAAAGTATCAATCGAAGCGAAGAGCATGGCTAATCGAGTAATGGAGGCATTAGGTTAGGTTAGGTTTGAATTATCGTCGCACTGGAGCTACACGAGAGCTATTGGCGACTAGCGTCGTATTTTAGAACCAGTCAGGTGACGAGCCAACACCTGAATAGGCACCCAACGCAACCGTTAAGGGAGACATCGTACGCAGCGTTAGGACTTTGAAGGATATTTAACGTGCACTCCCTTACACGGGGTATTATTCGTCGGACATTTTTGGCTGCACGGGCCGTTTATAGGTCGGCAGCTATTTTAGCGATGCCCGGACCCGAACCTGGGACCTTCGCATGCTAAGCGAGTGCTTAACCGACTGGGCTCCCCAGCCCCTAATGAGGCATTAGAATTGGTGTCAAAAATCCGCAGGTAGAATCTTAGAGAAATTTTCATCAATTAAAAAATAATCAGTTGAGTTTTCATTTTACTATAACTACACGAGGGCTATTAGCGTAAAAATTAGTGAAATAACACTATTGAAGTCATTCTCTGAGGAAGATTTATATTGAAGTTTTTTATTTTGATTTCTGGATTAAATAGTTTCCAGGTGAATTTTCACTGCTTCACAAATACGCATGGTATTATCCTCCGTAGCATCACTTTTCGACTAAAAGTTTATTGTTTTGCAGAAATCTTTAAACTTTACTTCATCTTAAAGATCATGTACATTAGTGAAAAACACTGAAAACAATCCAATGCAAACACGCTTTTATCATTTTACTCCCAAAATCAAACACAAATGAATTCATTGTAAGCGTTTGTGTACCGTTAGGGAAAAAAGAACAAATAATCTACAATACAGAATGTTGAAAACCTTTCAGCTAAATGCTCCGAAATCCTTTATTTTTCATGCTTAAAGGAGATTTAAGCAATTTTTCCCCCACCCATGTTTTTTTTTAAGAAATTTTCTACGTACTTTACCATCAAATGGCTTTTATCGGCATATATCTCTTAACATTGTTGGATATGAAGAAAAAAAACAGACGAGATTCTTTAAGTGCAATCCATCAGAAAAAGCATTCGTCAGAAAAATACGAAGGTTTGTACTTTTTTTCGTGCCAATGACGCTACTATCCCCAGCATTAGTGTATACAATCAATATAAGCCCAAGAAATGAATTTGGCGTAAATCCTTGTAATGGAATTGTTTAGGAACTTGAAGGCTGGCATAAAGATGCTTACGGTAAAGAGATCGTGGGTAGGGAACATTTGTAGGCTAGTGGTTAAAAAGAAGATAACTATATACAGTGGTGGCCAAAAGTGTGGACACATTTTGAAAGTTTCATATTTTTCAACTTTGCTTGATTACAGAATATATTAATTGTATATCAAATTAAACAACTGTATATTAAATTAAAAGTGATTTAAACTTTATGAGGACCACTTTGTGCAGATCGCTGAAGCAGTCTATGTGACCTTTGGTCCCATATAACATATATCCATATGGACACAACATCATCAAAGTAATTTCGTGTAGAATTAAAAATAAATGGAGTATTAAAATATATGTATTACGAATATGTTATGCAACTTATAGTATGATCTGTCTTAGTTTTGCAAGTCATTGAACCACCAACTTGTATTGCAATTTCAGCATAAGAGAATCTATTGATTGTGCTTGTTTGTTCAACTAAAATGAGCATAACTTTATGTGTAATACAGATATTTTAATTCTGTTTTTTAATTAAATTCTACATTAAATTACCTTCAACTTAATCTTTAAATGTTTGTATTTAAGCGAAATTTAATAGATGCAAGAACACAAGGTAACAGTTGAAACACATGAAACTTTCAAAAAGTGTCCACACTTTTGGCCACCACTGTAAATTCTATTGAAAGCTGAACTATGGGTTATTCTTATGCGTACGTATCAAAGTTTAAAAGAAATTTTTTGAGTCGCGTTTTTTTTTTACATTGAGAGTAATAAACGCGTTTTGAGAGTTTTCGTACTTAGTGTCAAAATCAGTTTGTGGAATATGTCGGGCATAAAACGCGTTTTGGTTCTCCCATGCAGTAAGTATTACATACAAAGTATATACGTCCCTTAATTTTTAATTAATATTTTTTAATAATTACCTCCCTTAATTAAACTAAGTTGATATAAAAAATAAAAACTTTTGAAACTGAGAAAAAAGTCCAGTTATTTTTTAATCATGGAGTAACTTTAATACATAAAAGGATGACCCGCCGAGAAAACGGATAAATCTCTTATGGCAAAGATGATAGCGAAACGTTTCTGTGGCCTTGTCTCAACATATTCAAAATAAATCATAACCAGTTATCAACAGAAGTTCTGAAAAACTAAAATAGCCTACTTTCCTGTTACTTAAATACTTACTAAAATTCTTATCTTGAAAAAACAAGGTTCGTAATTTCCATTGTTTTAATTCTTCGAATTAAAAAAAAAAGAAAAGTAGGCTAAAAATATGGAAATTTCTTTGTAGTCGATATTGTTTATTATGTAGATAAGCAAGATAAGTTATAAGAAAATTTGATTATTAGACTTAAAAACTTAAGATAATAGTTATTTAAGCAACTAGTTCCGAAAATGATACTTTATTAAGCGAGTGGCTTTTATTTCACGAGCGAGGTACGAGCGAGTGAAATTATGACACGAGCTTAATAAAGTATTATTCGGAACGTGCTTGCTTACAATATTTTTTATAATGACGTGCAAAAAAAGTATTTATTTCCAATGAGTGATTTTCACTACATCCTTTAGTTTCCATGGAGATATTCGAAAATGCAAAGTAGTGAAAGAAAAGTAGTAAAATACTTTTCTATTTTGAATCAAAATAGTATTTAGATTAATTAGTGCTACCGAACATAGGTGAAAATGAATTTAAAATGATGTTCGACCAACTTCCAGATTAAATTAACAAAGCAGCTAAGGAAGTTTGGTCGAATCTTCTTCCAGAAAAGTATTGTTTGGAGTGAAATTTGTGTTCTTACTTTTATCTTATTTCATCTCCTTTAATAATTTTTGTAATAGTTTTAGTTTCCATGGAGATTAGAAAATGCAAAAGTAATGAACCAATAGAATTAACCGAGTTCCGTGACCATTTAGTTTCCATGGAGATATTCATGACACCATTTTGCTTTTCTACCAATCAGATACTCTTATTTACTTTACCACACTAGTGCCGAAAACCAAATTTTCGCACACTGTCTGTGACGCAAGCACGTAAAGTGTCATTTTCGCAACGATTTATGAATGAATATGATGTAAAAAAGTGAACTTTTTTGCACGTTGTTTTAAAAAATACATTTATGTTTTAAAAAATATAACTTGCCATACTAAAATAATTAAGTTGGCATAAAATGCGAATAAACTAAAACTTAACATGCACATTCATACATGTGTGGTGCACGAGCAGCAAAGTTTTGTCTACCTGGATCCTGGATGGCAGCACAGCTGGTTGCTAGGCAACGTAACTTTGCTTCTCAATAACAAACTGGGTGGTCGTATATTATTAAGTATCTAAAGTAAGCTATTACACTTGAAATGTATACAAACTTATTTAAAGATCTTCAAAATTAATTCAATTTTCAAAAATACGAGCATTTAGGGATTTTTAAAAAATGAATACGGACGGCAGGACAGAGCCTCTAAAAGTCTAAATACAGAACGTCTGGTGACCCTACGATTCGCGTATATGGAATTCTTCGGGAAAAAAAGCAATTATAGGCATGATTTTAGCATTTATAAACAAAAGGCGATGGTATATTTCAGAAAAAATAAGGCGCAACTTTACCAACTTATTTGTAAATGAACAAACAAACCTTAGTCGGCGACCAAACGAATTTGTTTACTTATTTGCATTAAAAACGCGAAGTTCATCAACAATTCCTTCATTATCACCACCAAATACAATCATACGATCTTTAATTGCAACAGCGCGATGTCCATGTCGATTGTCGAGTTGTAGGAGCTTATCCAGATGTATTATTTACCCGCTCCCACTTTTTAGGATGGGTGCCGCCATCTTGGCACGATACAAAATATTGACTTTTCCTAAAATGCATCTAAAAATTTTGACTGTCGGTTGTAGGAATTCTCGAGCAATTTTCAAAACAAAAAAAATTAGATATTTATTAAATACATGGTTTGCAATTAGATTATACTTTTTTTTAAAAAAATAGAAAAGCGTATTCAATAATTATATTTTATCATTTTTTATATTTAAATAATTAGAAAATTTCTATAGCTGTAACGCAGACAAAAAAAATCATCAATACTTTTCGGCTGGCTAGTTAAATAAGGCACATCATAATATTTGAAAATTAAAATAAGTTTTTTCCTCCGCCAATTTAAGGTAGCTTTTGAAAAATTAGTCATTATTATTTTTAAAAAAAAGTACAAAGAAGAGTACACACAGGTAAAAAATTTTAAACCGTTAGATTTATAGATTTACTACTACCAGTTTGACTTTGAGTGCGTGCGCTTTACGCGCATATCGCTTCATGTTCTTTAACTACTTTTGAAATTTGAATTTTTGTCTATGTGTAATTGATGACCTCAGTCTTATAAAAAAAAGCTGAAGATTTATTAATTTTTTTCTAGAAAATTGCTACCATGGACAAGAGAATTTTTTTAGGAAACGCTGATTATCAGAGTGAAAATGCTACATCTCTAAACTTTCCTTTGCTGAACTATGGAATTGCTAATGTGCATAATAATTCTCCATACAATGAAGTATCAAGCAATGATCCAAACGTACAATATATGAATGATGAAGTCACTGGAAGTAACACTCAAAGGCAGCAACGCTTGGAAGATCCGCTTGAAATAAACAGGCAGCAGCGATTGCACTTGGAAGAGATGCTCTCAAGAAATCGCCGAACCCAGGAACTGGAATTACTCAGAAACAATTACCAACAACCCTTTGCGGACTTTTTTTTTCAAGTTATCAAAATAGAGACAGAGCACACTCTCTTCACATTGAACCCAACTTAGTTAGGGGAATACAGAGCATGGAAGCTTTGCGTGAAATCAATAGGACACAGCGATTGGAAGAGTTCGTTACAAGAAACCAGCACGCCCAACCGAACTTGGACGTTTTGTCCCGAAGAAACAGAGATTTATTGCTGCAGCAAGGAAACCAGCAGGGAATAACGCAATTTGTAAGAGCCACACCATCCGGAAGAAACAGCCCAGCCAGAACAGCTATGACTAATCAACATCAACTCAGAGCAAACAATGAAGTCTCAAGCAATAATCCAAACGTACAATATACGAATAAGGAAGTCACTCGAAGTAACACTCAAAGGCAGCAACGCTTGGAAGATCTGCTTGAAATAAACAGGCAACAGCGATTGCACTTGGAAGAGTTGCTCTCAAGAAACCGCCAAGCCCAACTGGAATTATTGAAAAATAACAACCAACAACACTTTGAGGACTTTTTCTGAAGTTATTATCAACATCTAGACAGAGCAAACTTCCATGATGATTTTTTAGCAGTTCTCGTCAGATTGAACTCATCTTAGAAGTTCGGGGAAATAGCTTATAGCTTCCAGCTACAGAACTTGGAAGATCTGCGTGAAATAAATAGGCAACAGCGATTACACTTGGAAGAGTTGGTCACAAGAAACCTCCAAGCCCAACCGAACTTGTACGTTTTGTCCCGAAGAAACAGAGATTTATTGCGACAGCAAGCAAACCAACATGGGATAATGCAAGTTGGAAGAGCTATGCCAGCCGGAAGAAACATGCCAACCGGAAGAGCTATGCCAGCCGGAAGAAACACACCAACCGGAAGAGCTCTGCCAGCCGGAAGAAACATGCCAACCGGAAGAGCTATGCCAGCCTGGAGAAACATGCCAACCGGAAGAGCTATGCCAGCCGGAAGAAACATGCCAACCGGAAGAGCTATGCCAGCCTGGAGAAACATGCCAACCGGAAGAGCTATGCCAGCCGGAAGAAACATGCCAACCGGAAGAGCTATGCCAGCCGGAAGAAACACACCAACCGGAAGAGCTATGCCAGCCGGAAGAAACATGCCAACCGGAAGAGCTATGCCAGCCGGAAGAAACACACCTACCGGAAGAGCTCTGCCAGCCGGAAGAAACATGCCAACCGGAAGAGCTATGCCAGCCTGGAGAAACATGCCAACCGGAAGAGCTATGCCAGCCGGAAGAAACATGCCAACCGGAAGAGCTATGCCAGCCGGAAGAAACACACCAACCGGAAGAGCTCTGCCAGCCGGAAGAAACATGCCAACCGGAAGAGCTATGCCAGCCTGGAGAAACATGCCAACCGGAAGAGCTATGCCAGCCGGAAGAAACATGCCAACCGGAAGAGCTATGCCAGCCTGGAGAAACATGCCAACCGGAAGAGCTATGCCAGCCGGAAGAAACATGCCAACCGGAAGAGCTATGCCAGCCTGGAGAAACATGCCAACCGGAAGAGCTATGCCAGCCGGAAGAAACATGCCAACCGGAAGAGCTATGCCAGCCCGGAGAAACATGCCAACCGGAAGAGCTATGCCAGCCGGAAGAAACATGCCAACCGGAAGAGCTATGCCAGCCTTCAGAAACATGCCAACCGGAAGAGCTATGCCAGCCGGAAGAAACATGCCAACCGGAAGAAACATGCATGCCGGCTTGGAAGAGCTAAGAAGAAACCGCCAACAAGAACCTAACATAGCCCAACAACCCCGCATGCAAGACCCATTTTCAGCAAGAAACCGCCAACAGAGTCTATATCTTGGAAGAACACCCTATGTCGGGGGGGGGGGGGGGGGGGGGGTCGGTGCCGGAGATAGTTTCTTTAATGCAAAAAATTGCTGAGGCTAATTTTCAACATGCGGAACATTAAGTCAGGCAGAATTTTGGTAGACTAAATTTTCAATTATTTGTCAGAATAAAATGTGCAATTATTTGGCTGAAGAAAATTTGCACGAATATTTTTTGGGTGATTAAAAATTTAAATGAATATATTTTTGTCTGAATAAAATAACACTAAATTCTTGCATCTGATTCTCTTTCTTATAATTTTTTGTCTTATTACGCTACTCAAATTTAAAAAAAATAGATTGAAAAAAAAAACGCGGACAAAAATTTTTAATTCATAAAATAATAATGAACTTGAAATATAAATTATAATACAAATCTGCATATTTTGTGCATTTATAGCAAGTTGTTTTGCTACAGAATCCGTCACTTACACCGCTTAACAGGAACCACACCAAATACACCTCAGATAGAAATTCGCCGGACCTTTGGCTAGTTCTAATTTTAACTTTTATAAGCCAAAATTAATAATTTTCTTTAATCTTTTTTGCAGATTAAATAATTAATCTTTATCTTTTGCTGATTTTTTGAATTTCGAAGAATAATGATGGATTTTTTTTAATAAATATCTTTTTGCAGTCACAAGTTTACATTCCGAAAAATAAATTAGTTAAATAAAATTGCTTCAAAAATAAAAGCGAAACTTTGCATATTTTTTATAATAATTTGGAATTTTCTATGCATCTTTCTTCATACATATATAATGAACCATCAAAATAACTTTATTGTGCTATTATAACAATCCAAATTGAATTATATCACAAAAATAAATATTTTTCAAAAAAAAAATTATTTTAAATCAAGTTTCTCGTGCGTTTGACGAAATGGTAACAGTGAAAATATCATAGAGATCTTAATTAAAGTATTAGAGTGGAAGATTACGTCACATCCAATGCTAACGGCTTGACGAGCATGGAGGCCGCCATATTGTCAAATTTGGCAGATAATGGGGCCAGTGTTGCCAGCACTTTAAGTAGAAAAAATGTTGCGAAAAAATAAATTTACCTCTAAAATTATCAAAAAATATCATAAAAATAACAGCTGCATTTTGGAATATTATTATTGGCTTTTTAAAAACTTGAAACGATTTTCTAGTATTTTTATAATATTTATTTTGTAATTTTAGAATAAAATTTATTTTTTCTTAGCATTCTTTATGTGATGGCAACACTGGTAACTTGTCGCCACCACCGCCACATTAAGAAGAATACTCGGAAAAATAAAATGTAAATCTAAAATTACAAAATAAATATTATAAAAATACTAGAAATGCGTTTGAAGTTATTTGTAAGCCACTAAACATATTCCAAAATGCAGCTTTCATTTTTATGATATTTTTGGATAATTTTAGAATGAAATTTATTTTTTCGCAACATTTTTCCTACTTGAAGTGCTGGCAACACTGGCCAAACAACCTGCCAAATTTAATAATATGGCGGCCTCCATGCTCGTCAATCCGTTAGCAGTGGAGGTCACGTGAGCTTCCACTCTAATACTTTAATTAAGATCTCTATGGAAAATATTGAAATGAAAATGGAATTTGCATGTTATTTCAAAGTAGATTAAATTTTCAGTTACTTAAATTTTAAATATACTTATAATTTATATTTTTTACTGAAATTTGGGATGCAACCTAGCCCGATATTTTGCTTTAAAATGACATATCCCACTTGTTTATGCGACTTTTGACTCGTTCTGTGAAAGTGGGCGACGAACAGACGGACTGAACGATTATAAAACCTTCCACTTTTTACGTTATAAACGAGTGTGGAAGCTAAAACCATACGTATATTTCATCTAACAAAAGTATATATAGGTGTTCACAAGTTCAGTAAATACTACTATGGTAACTTTTAAACAATGATGAAAAAAAGAGGTACTTTAAAACTGTCATAAAAAATATACTTTATTGAATTTTTTTCTATACAAGTTACAAAATCTAGTTCTTTCAATGCAAACATTTATAAGTATAAGAAGCATACATTTACTTCATCTAATGAAAGTATGCATTCTTTGTAAAATTTCATTCATCTTTGAAGAAAATCAATTTGAAATTATTGAAACAAGTTATATAAAATATGCATAAAACTAAGGTTTGAATGGACATAAAATTTTATAATTGAACAATTGAAATACACGTCACAATTACATTTTATATACAACTATCAATAAATAAAAATTGTTGTCAGGAACATCCTTAGGTATTTATATATCATCCGAATAAAATAATATTATACCAAAAAAATACTTTTTCAACACAAAGATTTCATGGAACAAATACATTTGTAGATTTTGATATAACAATAGTTATTTGCAATTCAACTATTTTTCTGTCTCGAAAATAATCTGATTTTGAAGACTGTAAAGTACAATCAAATTGACCTATTATAAGTCACTCTTACAAATAGGATATAATTCTCTGAATATTTAAATATTATTTAACTATAAAAACCTAAGAGGATGTATTTTAAAGATTAGACGAATTTTACGACAAAATATATTTAGAAACCTTGTGTATTGTAAATATTTCGAAACGCGCACAAGTAGTAGTTACTGGATAGAAAAAGTTTAAAAAAAATCGTTTTGGTAAGACTTGTTGAGTAAAAACATAATACAGACAGCATTAGCTTTCGAAAACTTTGCAGAAGAATGCCATAGAACTATGCTGGCTGTAATAAGTAATTTAGAACCGAATATTTAAAAACCGACATTTGGTAATTAATAGTATTAATATTCGAAAAATCCTCTATGTAAAATATTATAAAATATATACAATGAATGCACAATGTCAAAAACCATTAAATGAATTTTGGCAAATATAAAATATTTAAAATGTCATAAAATACTCCAAAAATAAACTATATATAAATTTTAAAATATTTAGTATATAAAATATCACAAACCTAAAATATTATAAAACAATTATAAAATATACAAAATCTATTCACGATTGAAATGCATATTGAATGTTGTCTATAGTTTGTGCCACGGCTAAAAATAGAGATTTCTGCTTAACAATTCAGCAGTTGTCATTGGAACTCCACAAAGTGCAATGCTATCATCTCGAAATTTTATTTATTGCCTCTCCCAAACTGTTAATATGAATTGTATTAACATAATTGGTAACTAATACGCAAGTCATTTTCAAAGTAGCTTTATTTCTTTTGGAGCAAGCACGCTGATCTGGTGCTAGGCTTACTCGTCATTCTTGCCACCGTACTGGGTGCAACTTTAGAGCGGCTGACTGTAGGAGAATTAAAAGGAGACATGGTCTTTAAGGGATTGAAAAATTTACTGGGGGCAGTTTTTGAGAAGTTCATTGTTTTTGCAAAGTTTACGGTTCTCCTCAAAGGGGTTTGTAAGTGCACGTCTTTACTTTTCTGCACAGCAGGCCTTTTGTTTACATCAGATTTTTGGTTACTTTTGGTATTGTTCCTTTGATTGGAAACGTGCGTTTTCAAACTGCCACCCATGTACAAAGTTTTGGATCGTATTAATTGGGGCTGGGTCGATTTCGAAAAATTTACCGATGAGGTTCTTCTCAAGGGTTTTTTCACGACGGGTGTTGTAATGCTGAAAGAATGTTCATTGCGTTTTTCAACCTTCTGGTTGTTTCTGTCAGCATTTTGGTTGTCTACAAAAGTTTTAAAATCTTCCCCGTTATAAAGAAATTTCGAGCCGTTCTTTTTTTCATGCTCCTCAATATCTTTGAAAATTTCATTCTCAAGATCAAGCATGTCTTTTTTAAGCTCTCTGCGTTCTTTATACTCATTCCTGAAATTGGGCTTGCTACCTCTAAATCGGTTCGGGTCGTTATCAGTTCCTTTTAGAGCACTTAAAGTGTCCCAAAGAAGTTTAATTTTATCAATCTTCTTTAGGATGTGCTCTACCTTCAAAAAGTGCTTTTTCCACTTGTCTATTTCTAACTTGTGGGCATCAAGAACTACAAGAGAACATTCCGTTGAATGTAAATAAGGAAACTTCTCTCTTTCTGATTGGGATACGTAACATTTGTCCCAGAACTGCACCAATTCTATTTTCTGATTTAAAATGTAAGACTTAACATCCCCACTTTCGACGAGCTTGCATTTTTCAATTTCTTGTTCTATGGAGTCAAAAGTTGAGCGGCTCAAATCGGTATGCTTGGACAAAAACTCATTTCTTTCGCTCTCTGGAACTTGCAAATTTTGCCAGAGGACGGTCAAAGTCTCAATTAATAATGTCTTCTTACCATCTAACTTTTCTTTTATCCCCTGAACTTTATCAGAAAGATCTTTTAATGCCTCAAAAGTGTCATCAGTGAGGGTCGATGTAGATTTATTACGTATAATTTCCTCTTCAAGAGGGCTTTCTGGTAGGAATTCCGTGCCTTCGAGCTTAATCAAAAGTTCTGTTCTCCCAGCGTCAAATTTCACTTGTCTTCTTTCTTTTTCTTCATTTAAGATTTTGACTTGCTTTTCCAGCTCCAAGATAGCATTTTGCAAAGGAACTTTGGTATTATTTGGAGGTTTATGTACCTGTACATTTAATTGCTGACAAAGCTTACCCTCCTCGTTTTTTAACTCTTGGTACCCCTCAAGTTTGTCTAGTTCTTGTCTGAGAATTTCTTCTTGGGCTATCCAAGAGCTGGCAACAACGGGTTCGGGAGTTTCAATTTGTAGATCAGTATGTAGATCTTGTATTTTCTTTTTATAGCTTTCCATCCGGGCAACATAAAGCTCATAGAAGGCATTTTCTTCTATTTTAACCTCCTTTACTACATTTAGAATGTGGTTCCAGATTATTCTTGCCCTTTGAATCTGTCTGTTTATATCAAGCCCGTATGAGTACCATACTGAATATATCCTTTCCAAATGAGGTCTGATAATGACTAATAGTTCTGTTTCAAGGTCCTTTTTTATTTCTTTACTTAGCCCACCTTTCATTTCTCTTTCGATGTTCATATTGCTCGTCTCAATTAAACCTGTAAAAAACAATGCCTTATGATCAGTGTTTCAAAAACTGAAAATTAAAGCATTCATATATGAAAGTAAATATCTTTTAACAATAAAGTATTTAAAACATTTTAGTTGTATACATATAATGAACCCATAGTAAAATGTCCTCAAATAGCTGAAAGTGTCTCCCATAACGAACCTATTTTTTTACGACAATAAAATGATATAGCTAAATGTAAAAATACCGGTATTTATCCTGATAATAGCAGTAATCAAATTTATTTTGACTTACCCAAAAACATAAATATCAATATCGTGTTTATTTAAATCGATGACAAGAATAGCCACGCCTACTGTGAAGCCAAAGCTGTGTCAAACGCTGCTTTATACACCTCAAAAAGCACCAGGCAGCTTATTCGTTCAACCTAGAAACAACCTACAAACTATGCTATAATTATGATGACGTCGCAGTTCGCCATGCGTTGTATTTTATCCCACAAACAAACCACTCCCCGCCCAAATCGAATCGTCCATTAACTTTATCACCAAAAACTTTAGTTCCACTCCAAGTACCAGTGAGTGAACAGGTCCCAGTAAATGAACATTTAGTAAATATAATTTTTAAAAAATAAGGATTGAAAGTCATTCCACTGTATGGATTGGCAACACTGACTTCCTCCCATGTAGTAGGAAGCTATCCGACAAAGGTTGGTTGTCCTGGTCATTATATCCTGGTATTCATTCACTGGCGAACGTGACGTCTTAAACGTTCATTCACTGGTTACACTGTTAAATAAAATTCCCAGAATTAATGGAAAAACTACTGGCAGCAAGTTGCCGGGATTTTTCCGTTAATTTCAGAATCTTTCGTTTTGGAATTTTTCCGTTATTTTCAGGATCTTCCATTTCGGAATTTCTCCGTTAATTTCAGGATTTTCCATTTAGCTGTTTAATGTTAATTTCATGAATTTCAAATTGGCATTTCTCTCTTAAATTCAGAAAACTTACATAGTATTTTCTAGTTAATTCCAAGACATTTTTGCTTTTTTCTTGTCAATTTTGTTTCTATATACTATTTAAAGATCAATCGTTCTAAATATATCCATTTATATATATTGTTATAAATATAAGTTAAGCATAGGGAATTTTAAACATGCATCCTGTTAGTTATATAAAACGCAAGCATATAATGTCTTCATACTGTAACCTTAAATCTATTCAAAACTAATACATTCTAATTCTTTGATAATTTTAAACCATATTTGATATATTATTTGAATAAAAAAGACATTGTTCACATTTTTGAAATTTAAAAATATTCACTCTTCATATATTTAAAACAATTTTAATGTGGCAGAAAAAATTTAAGAATTTTGATAATTTTTCTGTCATATTTTTTTACAATGCATATATTTAGTATTGTTCTGTGGCTAAATGGTGTCGTACTTTACAGTTAGCATATCCAGGGCAAAATCATCGGTAGGGGATAATGAGTCGGGTGACTTAGGGGGTTGAACACCCCTAAACAGAGAGACTCGTTAAGACAGCAACCTTTGTAGTCAAAAACAATAAATTTTTAAGTGTCTTCATTTGTGGAATACATACATGAATTTGTATAGTCACTGATAGTAAAAAAACAATTTTTTTTAGTGTATGGGGACGAGGGAGTTATTATCCCCCCCCCCCCCCCCATCCTGGATACACCACTGATACAATTCAACAATATGTGAATAACAAAAATATACAGAATATAAATCATGTTTTATTTTTCTTTCATAATTGAAAAGGACTGTTATGGTATTTCAAATCCTCAACTGATTAAAAAATTTGTGCAGGAACTATAGATTTAGTTTTCTTCTTTTTCTGAACTTTCGACCCTCTTTGGAGATTTATGACAAACAAGCACCTAAAAAAATAATATATTAATATATACAAATCCAATTTTGAATAAGTAGATCTTAGATTATTTTACATATGTAAAGAAGCAAGTGGTAATCAGGCGTTAATCAGACAAAATCTTCTTAAGCCTTCTAAAATTAAACAATTTGTCAATTTTAGGCTTTTTTTCGAGCAAGTCTTCCATAGTATCTTCACCGTAATAATTTAATATCAGAGTTAAAAACGCTTTTTCTCTTTTTTGTGAAGAGGGGGGAGGGGGAAGACAAGGCATGAATCTTAGAGTACCTTTAATGAATTGATTTATCCATTTCTTACATTACAAATTTGAGAATTGGAACACTGAAAATATTTTTTAATAGGAGGGGGTAGAAACAGAATAGGAGTGTTCTTGAATAATGTATATCAAAATTAAAAATACAATTTTATAAAAGTATTTAGTAATAAAATACAATTTTATATTGCATTTAGTAATAAAATACAATCTTATAATTAGTATTCTAGTAAAAGCTAATAATTATTGATGTAGTTGTAGACGGTGGGCCGAAAATGAGATATCACTTAGCAGTTATATCTAAATGAACACTAAAATAGCGTTCTGCGGACACTTGCAATTCCTAAATTTTGAATTCGTTAGAAAATTTGCATTTAATTGGAAATTGAGTTTTTCTTAGTGCAGATTTTTCAAAACAAGGAGCATTGACAATAGTGCATGTAACATCTGAATCGAATCAAAGCATGTGATCTGCATACATCCGTAATCACTAATTGATTCGTTAAATTGAACAAAAGAGTATTATTTATTGAAGAGAAACTTTACGTTATGCATACTTGCATAGTTTTTAAAATAAACCATGCTATGCTGATAGCGATAGCGTAACCGTGCTTTTCAATCGAGGTTAGGTTAGGTTCTGAATTATCGTCGCACTAGAGCTACACGAGGACAATTGCTTTTCAATCGAATTTAAGTGTAATAATTTCAAATCATTTCATTATTTTTTTTTAATAATGTGCACTTGTTTGTAGGTGAACATTGTTTATTTCATACATTTGACAGCTTTTTCAAACTTTTAAATTAAATTTACTTAGTTAAGCGTGTTGGTAAACAAACGGAATTATTAATTTCAGGAATCATCCCACGGTCAATTATAGGACTATAAAGATTACAGAAACAAATAAGAAAGAAACAAGAACTGGATTCTATAAATCTATATATAGAAAAGAAAGATAGAAAATATAATCTTTAAATGAAATCTAATTTTATTAAAAGAAATGAACATACCTGCATATTTATCTTTCTTGCTTCAGATGTAGTCAAACCAAACAAACAAAAAATATGGTGGCTGAGTCGGTCGGCCGATGTGTCGAGGCTAAAAGCTGTTGGGTGCGAGGTTATATGGAGAAATTACGTTAATACGGGTCTTAAGTGAAATTCTGCACGCAGAAATACGGTGTTTTTCCGTTTTCGCTTGTAAAGCGTTTAAGGAAAACGGAAACGATCTGTTTATTTCAGACAAACCGTCTGTTTGTTGAAGAAACGCAATCTTTCGGTAAATTCCCGAAAATAATCACAGAAATATGCACGTAAAATTCAGGCTTTTTTTAACAGTGTAGTCTACCCTAATATTTCAATGTGAAAACTATGCACAGTGCGTCCATGTCTGTTTCAAACATAAAATTTGGTTTGGTCGGTTGAGTTATCGTCGGAATAAAGCTGCGCTGTAAAGTACTGCGCGTGCAATGTACTAATTTCAGCAATATCCCAGCAGAAGATCATTCAGCACTCACCATACGTATGTTATTACGGAAAGAAGCCTTTATACTAATTAGGGTTTATATAAATAATTGCTTAGCTAAGTTACTGTACGAATTTATTTTAGTGAATTTCCAATTTTGAAATTTAGCTCTTGAATTGATGCGTAAATTATGATAATTTAATTTTATACTTAAATACATTTTTTATTAATTCTATATGATTTTAAATGTTGGAGAGAAATTAGACGAAATTATTAAAACTACTATCGGTATCAAAGTACGTTTCTATGTAAATTAAATTCTATGCTACGTGATGGACTTTAAATTCGGTACACAAAATCCTAGTATCTCTTACACGTCATAAGATTTTCGAGAAAATTGCACCTGCACAAATGGCAGCTACTTTTTGTTTTCTTTTACAAGTACTGCTGAATAACAAAGAACTACAAGCTTTAAGCCGCCCGGTGGCTCAATCGTTAGGATGCTGGCCTTTGGAGCTCTTGGGGTCGGGTTCTAATACCGGTCAGGCATGGATGTTTGTAACCGTCAATAAATGTTATTTGTCTATGTGTTATTCCTTTCCTTGTGACTAAAAATTCTTTCTGTGTTTGTCCCACTTGACGAAAGCTTATAAGCGGTTCTCTGAACAAGCACACAAGCTTGAATAATATGTACAGCTGGGGAAAAAAAACGCTCCACCCTTCGTTTCTCGGTTGCTATTGGTCAAGGAACTTTATGAAAGGTGTCATTTTTCTGGAAATAGCGTAAGGAATTTAGAACTGGCAACAAAAATTGCATAAGAGGTCGTCTACATATTAAAATGAGTACCAACTTTGAAAATTCCAATGGCAACACCCAATTTTTTTTACATAAAAATGTTCAGCACCTTCGAAATACCCCATGCATAAAAAAGTATTATCTAGTTTGCATTATTTGCTGAGATATTAAAGCATTAATTTTAAACTCGTTTAGGGGGAAATCTCTAAAGTGAAAACAGTAATATTTGGGTTGCGTCTTTTCAAAACAACAAACTAACTGGGTTAACATAATCTCGCCAACGGATGCTAGAATTTAACTTTCTTCACTAATATTGTGATTTTTTTAATGTTTTTTTTATTTTGAAATTATAAATTCAGAAATAAAATAAAGACTAGAAGATAAAAAGTTTTAATTTTAATTTAAGTCGCATATACGGTTATTTATAACGAACAGATTTTCAAATGCGATTAGTTATAATCACATTGACTAACATGATTATTGCATTAATGTTTCTCATTTTTATGCAAATTTTTGTTTCATTAATATTGCTGCAAAAAGTTTGTTAAAAATGTGTCGCCCTTTATCGGTAATATAAACCACGTATTTCAAAACGAGGGTTACAACCTTAACACGATATTTAAGGAAAGCAAAATAAAATTATTCAGAATGATTGGGTATTGATTTATATTCAAGGAAAGTGGGCACTAATAATTTTAAATAAGCAATGTGGTAACAATAAAATGTACTGAAAACCGAATTCCAATTATATTTTAGCATATTAATTTCTGATACTCACTTCTTGAAATTGTATTGGAAATAACACATATTTAAAAACATAGTAATCGATATAATTTAAAGTTAATTCGACAAACAAAATGCATTGCATGCACTTGAAATAAGAAAAGATTTTTAGATTTTTTTCAGACATCAATAATTTGAATAAACATTTATCAACAAATGCTTTTCAATCACCAAACGATAATGCAAGTTAGGATCGAATTCGCCAAGTAATTTTTTACACGATCCCTAAAATTCGTCTTTTTCAGATTTTTTACAATAACTCGGCAAATAATTGTTTTTGAATTAAAAAATTTGGGATTTTGGTTCTACTTGATCTACTTTATCGATTTATGTAAAAAAATTGGGGTTGCTATACATGTTTTATTTTTTATTATTTAAATTTAAATAAAAAATTATTAAAACTGAAAAATTGATTAAAAAACTTGTGTGATTTGTTTTTGGAAGATTAAGAAGTATATAATGAAAAAAAAACCTTTCTTTAATTCCTTTTATTTGTGGAGAAATGAATAAAAGCTTACGAAACTTTTTTAACATTAAGGGCGTTCAACTTTGAATGCTTATAGCTTAGCAAATAATGCAAAGTAAATAATTCTTTTTTACACAAGGGGTATTTTGAAGGTGCTGAACATTTTTATGCAAAAAAAATTGGGTGTTGCCATTGAAATTTTAAAAGTTGGTACACATTTTAATATGTAGACGACCCCTTATACAATTTTTGTTGCCAGTTCTCAGTTCCTTACGCTATTTCCTGAAAAATGATACTTTTTACAAAGTTCCTTGTCCAATAGCGTTTTTTTTCCCCTGCTGTACCATACCATACAAGCTTTAAATTTGGTATACGAGTTTCCGGAACTTCTCTGACGTCATATCGCACTGTGCGCAGAAAAGTGACCTATCCCACAAATGACTTTTCGAGTTGTAAATGCTATAATATTGAAAATTCAAATATCCGATGATTGAAGCAAAAATTTTATCAATTGGTAGAATGGTTGGAATGTAGTAGGCGAATAGTTATTTTTTTTAATACAATTTAAAAATAATTTTTTCTGAAAAACTTGTATTTTTGCGATATTTCTTTTCCGCGTTCCGTGCAATATAACGTTTTCGAGAAAATAGTGCATGCGCATATGGTAGTTGCTATGGGACTTTAGGGTTTTTTTTCAATTACCTTATAGAATGTATAACCTTTAAATGTATTATTTTACAGAGTGGTAATTTAAAGTCGTGGTTTTACGAATTCATTTTTTCTATTACGTATGGTTTTAAATGATTTCTATTGTTAAAAAACTCAAAGTTACGAGTTTAAACTGCCAAATGTATTTTCTTTTAATTATTCAAAAATATGGTATATTTTTGGTTCAAAATATGGTATATACAAAAATATGGTATGTATACCATATGGTATATATACCATTTGGTTCAAAATATGGTATATAAAAAAATTGGCTCTACAGAAACAGAACCGAAAAAATCGTATTAAAAATAATTTTATAAAGAAAATTATTGAAACAAGAATCATACCATATGCGCAATTTAAACTCAGCTTAAATGCGACAAGATAATGTTAAATACATAGAAGGTTCATTAATTTATTTTAACATTTGAAACTCCTTTGACTCCAATGAATTTAAGTGTTTAACTACAAAATTGGAAACGAATGAAATTGAATATTATAAGTAGTAAAACAACGATCATAAGTAAGACTTGTTTCATTTAAAAGTTGAATGCGACACACTTGCTTTCTTAAATACGACAAGGATTTTAATAGTTGTGGAGTTACCAGTGCGATTCATTTATTTTCAAATAATCTTATTAAAATGTAAAAAATCTCTTAACATTAAATTTTAAAAAAATATTTAGTAACTAAACACATAAATTTTCTATTTACAAGCATAAAATTTACTAACGTAACTTTTAAAGTCACGTGGGTATTGGCATCTGAGAAGTTCTTAGCCTACAAGAAATTAAATCTCAATCCTATATTGACTTCTAAAATATTGCAGAAAAACTGTAACAAAATTTTCATACATAATAACCAAACCTTTAAAAAAAATTAATTTGTCATTTTCGCAAACGGCAGCAACAAGTAGCCTAAATTGCAACCTTTCACTCCTATTCAAAGATTTATCTTGGCATTAACCCAACTTGCCAATTTACTTGTGGTAGGTTTGCAACTAGACTTTTCAAATAAAGGGGCACACACATAACTCGTATTGTCCAAAGTATAACTAAGCTATAGAGTTCAGTGTGTTCAGTGGTAACTTTTAATAATGGTAAATTCAATTGGACCAAATCGCAATGGCAAGAATTGATTCTAGTTATACTTTGAAATAAAAAGAATTGTCTGTTGACAAGACTCGTAAGTTGTTGCTTAAAATGCAATGCGTTTTTCGGATATGTAAACAAGATTTGCAGTTAAAAAAATCATTAAAAACTTAATGGAATAGCTAAAAGTTTGAATCAAAAGCTTCAATGTCAACATTTTGTTCAAAACTTAAAGTGCAAATATATTTACTTGGCGATCTAAAATCAGATACGATGTTTTTATCAGTTAAGATGTGCAAGAAGAAGAAATTTGAAGAGCAATATATGGACCGATTGGTGATGGTTGGAGAAGACGATACAATTTTGAAGGGGTTAAACTATATGGAGAGAAAGACATTATTAACATCATAAAAACTAGGAGAATTCAATGGCTGGGACATATGGAGAGAATGGACGATAGCAGAGGCACAAAGAATTTTTTTAAGGGGCAATGTCAGGGAGAGAGAAGAGGAAGACCGAAAAAAGGATGGATAGATTATGTATGTGGAAAGAGATCTAAACGACATGAAAATTAAGAACTGTAAAGCGAAGACCAAAGACAGGCGGTTTTATAGTCGTATTGTAAGAGAAGCCATTGTCCAGCATGGACTGTAGTGCCGGGGAGTTAGTTCTAAAATCAATTAAATATGATTTAAATCTATCTCGAAACACATTTAGTTAATGAAAAATTGGTCAACACCAGTAAAAAATATTAGATACTAACTATTAAACATTTCCTAACATCCCTTTCAATTAGTATGTTTGGTCATATAAGGGGCAACCTAATGTGCTCTAAACTTTATATACTTTCTCAATACTGCTAGCATTAAAGAAAACGTTCTCTTATCTAAAATTTTACCTTTTTTAAAAAAAAGCAAATAGTATGGAATATATTTCATAAAAGAAACAAAATCAAACAATTCCTTGCATTCGAAACATCTATACTTTTGCGTAATCCATAGAATACCATAAACGAGATTACATGGTTTTACGTATGTCAATAACTTTTATTAAGATGGTATCATCGTAAATTCTAACAATACTGAGTCTTATTTCATAGTAAAGGTTGGATATTAAAGAATGCGAGTATTTCTCTGTCTAGTTTCTTAACATAAGTTTTAAGGGACCTCAGAATGAAATTTCAGAATGAAAATATGTTTGTTTACAGATATTCAATGTTTCGTGCTTTTGACCCGGTTAAGATCTGAATACACGGATGTTTGTATCTATCTATAATAATAAAAGAAAATATCTGTATGTCTGTGGATCGCAAAAGACCTACTTAGACTGCTCTAAAAAATTCAAAATTTTTGATATAGATACCTTTTAATGCCTACGTGTGCACCTGAGGCTTAGTTTTTCCCATATTTGATTGTGAATTTTAATGAATATAATTAGTTTAAAAAAACGTCATCCACGTGGGATTGCGGGACCATAACAGGGCTTGAAAATACATGGACCAGGTCGAAACGGGGGCTTGATGCCAGCCTTAATTAGTTTGATTGATTGAGTTTGGTTGCGACATGCGCTCGCCCTAAGGCTGCTTCATCCTCTATTAGTGTTTGCTTTTTTAAGTGCGCATGCGCCAACACCAATTTAGTTTTGTTTTAATTTTGAGTGTATTTTCAAAAGTAAGCATGCCTCTAAAAGGAAGCAATGCGAAGTTAACGGGTTCCCAGTAAGGTGAGACCATACTGCTAGTTTTAATATAAGGGTGAGGCAAATAAAAGTGGCCCCGGTCTAGACATATGAATCCCGGTCTAGACGTTGAAATGCTTGTCGAGAAAAACTCTTGAAGCCGCCTGAAACCTTGTTTTGGCATTGGTTGGATCGGATAACCTTCACATTAGAGCTACTTATAGATTAATGGTGGGTTCAGATCTTAATTCGTATTGTATGAAGACGTCCCATAATGCAAATTTTGTGTCTTGCAATCAATTTAGAATGTTTTGTATTAATTCATTTCAACTAGCTTCTCAAACCATAGCGTAGTTGCCGGCAAATAATTCGCCAAGCGTTTGTTTGGACTTAATATTGAAGCGATCAATAGCTTCAGCTAGCGAACCTGTTTTTGTATTGGTTTTTGACTGGGCAACATTTCTGTCGTATTCTTATCTCTACGTTGGGGCCACTTTTATTTGCCTCACCCTGTATTATCGGTTGTTAAATTTGTCGAGAACTCAAATTAGTTCAAAGTTTAACATAAATAACTTTTAAATATTTTTTGCTAGAAAATAAATAAACAGAGATGTAATAATTTGTTTAACGTTAATTAAAATACTTTTATTTGCTTTAAATAGGCTTTTAACGCAAGTTATAGAATAAAAACATTTCCCGAGAAGATATGTTAAGGGAAACTTAGAGTTACAGCATGGTCAAACAGCGAAGCAATTATTTATGATAAAATACGAAATATCTCCCTACTAAAAATGACCCATAGAGATCGGTACAAAAACCTACCGACATCAATACAACTCTATCGATTTCTATGGATGCACCTACCGACATCGGTACAGGCTACCGATCTCTATAGATGTCGGTACCCTACCGGTTTTATTCTCTACTGATATCTATACAGATCCATAGACATCAATACAGGAGATACCGGTAGGCTACCGATCTCTATGGATATCTATAGACTTCTACAGATATCAATAGGATTGTGATCAGTAGGATTCCGGTTCTTATGGATATCCAAAGAACTGTACAGATATCAATAGACTTGTGATAATGTTATTTCGATCTCAATGGATACCTATAGACCTTTACAGATATCAATAGAAATGTGATCAATAGGATCTTTATATTGAGTACCTGGGTAATGTGGTTTCGGTTTGAATCACATTCTTTTAATAGTAATTTCTTAATCCCACCATTGTTAAACCCTATACAGACACTTTAAAACTGCCCCCCCCCCACTTTTAAGATACCTCTCTTTTATTGAAAATAAATCAACAAATAAATGTAAAACATGTACTTTTACAAAGTTGTTTTTATTATCTTAAGTGCGGTTAAAAGTTGTCTCAAGTATATACTCTGCCATTTTCAAAATTCAAAACTTTTTGAATAAAAAACACTTGGTTTTTCTTAGAATGTGCAAATAAAAAATATAGATAAAACATTTAAAGGGTTTAGTGACTGACCCCTCATGCTCAAAGTCCATCGTAAAATAAAAGTAAATTATACTGCATAAATAAATTTAATCTTGTTATCTCAATTTCCTTAATCGGTTAAATTACCATTACAATCAAAATTTTCCCAGCCAATTTACTTGGATTTTAAAAATGTTTTTGTTGAAAAAACCTTATCTGAAAGAAATATTATGATCATAATTTTAGAATTTAGAGTCCAAAATTTAAACTTATATACTAATTAAACTTGAATAATTTATAATTTTTTTTAAATTATTAGAATTTTTTGAGTTAGTGGTCAAAATATTGTAAAATATAAGAAAGAAATCGTCACGTTGGGATCATATCGTTCTTAAGCCTACTAATGAATGTTGCCTAATTAGTAATTTAGAGCTAATTTTAGCAATTTTTATAACGTATTTAGTACTCTTATGAATATTTTATCCCTAGCTATCAAATTTTAACACATTTTATCTATGTTTATTTATAGCTTTTACATAACATTTCATTTTTATGGTAGTTGCACGTGTTAGGTATTTTTCCCGTTTATCATGTTAGAGCAAGAAATAAATGTATGTTACCAACCAACTGATTTATTCGATTAAGGAATATAACATTTAAAATAAAATCAAATTACCAACATTTATTTCTTGCGAGATACTTTTGTTTTATTAAAATAGTCACGTGGAAGCTTAGAAAGTGGAAGTTCAGTTTAAACTTTTACATTGTTATTAGAATGTTTATCACTAATTAGAATGAAATATACCAACTATTAACAAAATGCATCCTAAATAATCAAATGAATACAATATTTTACTATATAAACTGCCCTTAATGATGTATATTATAAACAAAAAGCTCCAGAAAAATGTAAAACATAAATTGATATAACAAGTCAAATTTCATGAAATATGCATTGAAATGAATTTATTGCATTTAAAAGTATTATTGTTAATTTAATACAACAAGCCATCATTTCCGAAATGATATGCAAATGTTTTAATAGATTTTTGATTTCGATAAAATAAAATATTCATTATCTTGGCGATACTGATAAAAGAATTTGCATTCCTTGGGAAACATCATTGAGTTTCTTTTGGTTACGAACTTTACATAAAGTCATGATTGCTTTGTTGAAAGTTAGATTAAAATGAATGCACGTTATTCACTGACAATTTAAAATAAATTAAAAACAACAAATATTATTTTGGGAAAGCTATGCAAAGAAACCCACCAAGTTACCAAAGACTACACCTGAGCTTCAAATTGAAAAATACTTTGACTGCTTTGTCTTAATATAAAGTGATTTTTTTTTAAACTCAAATGTATTTAGCATGGGATAAATACAATGAAAAAAGTTAAACCAGCCCATATAATAAAAAGATTAAAGTAAATATAAAGTTCCTGTTGTAAATTCTTGAATTACATTCCAAAGCGAATTCTACTAACTGTTAACCTTAACCTCTTACAAAATTTGTTTACAATTTACCGGGTTTTAATGACTTTAAAAAATATGTTTAAGCCATCTTTTAATATAAAAAAGTAATTAGTAGGCTATAAGAAGTATAAAGAAAAGAAAGGTAAGTTATATTGATTGCAATATTTTTATCTTAAATACGAGCAGATTTCTTGTTCGGCTGAATCTTCCCGCCTGACGCGAATAACATTACGCATGTGTTTTGCGCGGTTCGCAGAATAAATGTTTTTAAAATTATTACACTTATTTTAAAGATGAGTTCAAAAGATCGAGGGTATTACATTTAACTTTAAAGAAAACATACTGTTGTGAAATAGTTTAGTTTACACTTCACCAAAAACAATTGTTAGTAGTTTTGTTTGAATTGTTTATGTTATGAGATGTGTTTACAAATTTCTTATATAATAGAAATTTTCAAGAAGAATATCACTTTGTTAATTGTAACACATTGTTTTAAGTAATGTAGTGATTTTTTCAATTTGGTGGATATTGAATTCGTATAAAAGAATCCTAGAATTTGTTTGTCATATTATTAGAAATACCTTAGGTTATATAAAACTTATACCTTTTTTTATTCTTTCTTTTTTAGCTTCAGTTTATCATCATGTAATACTTGTATAACTTTAAGATTAAGATTATCTGGGAGACGGTTTTCGATTTAATTCGCCCCAATTAAACTTAATTTTTTAAAGTTATGCACTGATGCGAATGTAAGCCTTCATTGTAAGCTGAGCAATAGGGATAAATTCTGGATGCGCTTCCGCAGCTGGGCCAATGGCAAACCTATAGCACGCTGTATACCACGCTTGGCTACCTGTCACCAAAATCTACACAGATAGAGGTACTCTGTTTTCTATTTAAACAAACTCCTGCAAAAACTGAAACAGCATTTAGCAAGTAAGTGTGGTAGTTTGATAATTCAAAAATTTTAATTGTGAAAGTAATCTTTCAAAAATTGACTGCAAAATCTCTAAAATTGAGATTTTCTGGCAGAAAAGAAATTCGAAAACTTTAGTTGAAGTCTCGATTCTTGCATTTTTAAATATCTATGAGCTGAGTTCTGTGCTTTTTTTGTATTACAATTATATTATTATAATGAGTATTTATATCCAATGCCAAATAAGGCATGTGCTGTTACATACAACTAAAATTTGATTACTTTTATCATGTCCAAATCTCATATGAGTTGATAACCAAAATGCCAAAGTTGGTTAATCATATAATTATTTGAACCAATATCAGTTCCAATTCAAGTTTCATCCTATATTGTTCCCTTTTTTATATATGAAGGTATATCGCATTGTGGCAGAAAAGAGACCTATCTCAAAAATACTAGCTTTTCAAACAAAAAAAAATGGTCTGAAATTTATTTTTCCATCGCATTTATGATAGAAAAATAACTATTCGCAAACTGCATTCCAACTATTCAAACAATAGATTTAATTTTTGCTTTAATATCGCTAGATATTTAAATTTTGAATATTATAGCACTTACAATTCAAAAGGTCATTTATGTGATAGATCACTTTTCTGTGTACACTGGTATATATTGAATTTGAATTACACGCATGTTTCTCGAATATTGTATGAGCCAATCTTTGGTTTTTGGTGATAGCCTTAACGATCACAAGTTAAATATTTAACTGGACATCACTATAAATAAAGTTGGTAAGTTATCGGAAGATCTCTGCCAGCTGTACGGTCAATTGTTCGACGGATAAAGGGCTAGTGATCCATATTCTATATAGATAAGCACCTGCATTGCAAAAAAATAAAAAATAACTTTTTTTAGGGAAAAATAATGTAAATATAGTTGAACCTCAATTATCTGACCCTCTTTAACTGGACCTCTCTGTTAACCAAGCAGTTCATTAAAAAAAGATCTTCAGCATGATAATTTCCAGTTTACAAAATAGTCTAGTTTTGCAGGTACTGAAATCTGCAAACTTTAATGATTCAAAAATCAGGAAATTCAGGAATAATGAAATCCTGATCCTGTGGTGATTTTAAGATAGCAAAACTTCAAACCTAAAAAGGTTTAAAAAATTTGGCAATAAATCCTAAATTCGTGAGACTTTGTAAGATTTATGGTATTTCATATAAAACAAAAACTATGCACTTTTCATAAAGTCAGAAACTAAAATTTATGTTCTAGAGCACTTTTTGTCTTTCAGCCAGTCTAAGTTTCAGACATTTAACACTAAAATTCAATGTTTGCGACAACAAAATTGGTGCTGAATCATACATTTGCAGATTTGAGGTTCAAGGACTTCCGTTACTCCTCTGTAGTTTTACTATTAATTTAAGGAACATTTTCTAATTCTTTTATCAGAATTTTTGATTATCCGACCTACCTCTGGTCCCAATCAGGTTGGATAATCAAGGTTCTACTGTATGTGATTAAAAAATTGTAAATAATTAAAAGTAATTTTCATAATCAATAATTGTTTATTCTTGATGTGTTTGTTTCATTTTCAAAGTAATATTTATTAATCTCCTCAAAGATAAATTATTTTACAGGATTAATAGAGTAAGTTAACCGCAGATATCTGTATGCTGCACATTCAATCGGCCAGGGTATATCATCTATAGGGTAGAGAGTAGACTGTGTGTGGCATTAGCATGCGTGTAACTATAGAGTGATTCAACTATTACGCTCTTTGGGAAATTTGCAAACAGATATCTGTAGAGGTCAGTTTCTTGTACGGGAATTTGGCCAATGGGCATCCCTAGAGGACGTACAGGGAATTGGCCAACGGACATCTGTAGAGGTTTTACAGGGATTTGGTCTACGGATATCCATAGAGGTCAGTAGGCTGTACGTGGATTTGGCCAACGGACATCCGTAGAGGTTGTACGGGGATTTGGCCTACGGATATCCGTAGAGGTCAGTAGGCTGTACGTGTTTTTGGCCAACGGACATCCGTAGAGGTTGTACGGGTATTTGGTCTACGGATATCCGTAGAGGTCAGTAGGCTGTACGTGTTTTTGGCCAACGGACATCCGTAGAGGTTGTACGGGTATTTGGTCTACGGATATCCGTAGAGGTCAGTAGGCTGTACGTGGATTTGGCCAACGGACATCCGTAGAGATTGTACGGTTATTTGGCCTATGGATATCCGTAGAGGTCAGTAAGCTGTACGTGGATTTGGCCTACGGATATCTATAGAGCTGATCTCTATGGATGTCCGTTGGCCAAATCCACGTACAACTTTTTTTACGGATCTCTACGGACCATTTTTAGTAGGGACTAAATTTAAATAAGTTTTTTTAATTAAATAATTAAGAAAACAATTTTACTTATATGAAAATCCAAAGTTCAAAAAACCTAAAAATTGAAACTATTTTAAAATCGATTTTTCTATGGCACTTACGATATTTATTTAGTTTTAACCTTTTAATATTTTTTCCATAATATACGCTTCATTCTCAATTAAATTTTTAATTTTATAACTATTTTATAAAGCTTTCAATTTTTGTAAAGTTAACTTTGATTTCTTGCGTTGTGTAGGAAAACTATAGATTTTAAGGTTCAGAAACAAAATTATCTATACTTAATTTTGCATCGAATCACTCATAAAGCATCTTATTTGCACAAGTAGAAACAAGTTGGTTTGTTACAGAATCTGTCACTTACACCGCTTCCACACAATCTTTACGCTCAATGGGAAATTAATGAAATTGTTGCTTTAAAAATAGAAGCGAAACTTTGCATATTTTTTATGCAAATTTAAATTTTTTTTATGCATCTTTCTTCATACATATATAATGAGCTTTCAAAATAACGACACGTGTTTTAAAAATTTACTTTTCGCACGTGTTTCATACACTATTTTTTATAATTGCGTGAAAAAAAATCAAATCTCATTGATTCAAAAATAATTCACGCGCATAATATTTTCAAATAAAGCAGATCCATAAATCTTTGGATTTTATAAGTATTATCGAATCGAAATTTTACTTGAAATGTTGGCATCTTATGAAAAGAGTGACACAAAGTACTTTTTTTCACTGCTTTTGGGTGAAAAAAAGTACTTTGTGTCACTGTTTCAAAAAGTTTGACTTTTTGCACGCGTTTGATATTGAAAGTGTAATGTTAAAGTCGGATTTTTTTCACGCAGTTATAAAAAATAACTTTATTGTGCTATTACAACAATCCAAATTGAATTATTACACAAAAATAAATATTTTTTCAAGAATTTTATTTTTATTTTAAATAAAGTTTCTTGAACGATTGATGTAATGGCAAGAAGAAAAGACGGGATGATGGTGAAGAAAAGACGGGAGACTGTTGGTGGAACCCAGAGGGGCAGGTCGTTAAGGGATAGGACCGGGGGTCTCCAAACTCAAGTGCCTCAATGTTAATCCAATGGGAAAAAATTTCTCCGGCTGTATTGAATATTTTTACAAGCGGATTTTTTATGTGATAAATGTAGCTGACTTACAGGTCTCTATCTTCCCACTTTTTGAAATTAGTACGAATATTTTTTTTAATATTCAATAAATTATTTTACACAAAATATTCGAAGCAATTTCAAAAAGTGGGAAGATAGGGACCTGTAAGTCAGCTACATTTATCACATAAAAAATCCGCTTGTAAAAATATTCAATACAGCCGGAGAAATGTGGCAAAGAAAATAATTTTTTCCCATTGGATTAACATTGAGGCACTTGAGTTTGGAGACCCCCGGTCCTGCACGCCCATTCCCCCTTAAAAGACGGTCCTGCGTGTGTAGATTTTGTTTTCATGTTAATAAAATCCTCTCCGCGGTCCCATATTTCTGAGAAATGTGGGACCGCGAAGGGGGTTGCTAGGTAAATAGTGGGTTTGACGAACCACCAAGACTTTTTTTGTTGAACATTTGAAAGATAATTATTTTTATTAACATGAAAACAAAATCTACACACGCAGGACCGTCTATTAACGACCTGCCCCTCTGGGTTCAACCAACAGTCTCCAGTCTTTTCTTCTTCACCTCGGGGCCCCGTAGGAGACGATCGCAGTGCCCCTACAATTTCAATGTAGATTAAATTTTTAGTTATTTAAATTTTAAATATACTTCTAATTAAAAAATTTGTCATGAAATTTGGAATGTAGTCTAAACTGATTTTTTGCTTCAAAATGACGTATCTCACTTGTTTGTGAGACTTTCGGTTCGTTCTGTGAAAGTGGGTGACAGACGGACGAACTGCACGATTATAAAACCTTCCACTTTTTACGTTATAAAAGTAGTGTGGAAGCTAAAACTTGCATTTATTTTTAAAAAATATCCAAAAGGTCTAAAAATCTCCAAAAGGTCTAAGCCAAAGGTCTTTGGAGACTCATAATAAATATTTCTAAACCATTACTATTTCAAAGCATCATTTTTTCTATATAAAAAATTAACATTGTCTCTTATTGAGATATTGACCTAGTATAGGTCAATATATTTTAAGTCACTAAAATGGATTCCTGTCACGCAAATAAGTAGTTTATGACACTTTTTACAAAAGATTTATGTCTAAAATATTGATATTCGAGTTATTTTTTATGCAAATTTTATTGTTTTCCTTTCAAATTCCGTGACAATTGATCATATTAGTTTGAACGGTTGTTTCTATGGTCATTTTTAAAACAATTACATTTTTATACTTCTGTGGTACTTTTTTGTGCTGTTAAATGACAACTTCTTTCGATTGAACTTAAATTGTGTAAATACTTAACAGGTAGTTTCGTAATTGAATTATTTTATTTATCAATGAAATCCTTAAAGTTTTAAGTAGCACATGAAAAGATTATTAATATTTGCAAATGTAATTACAAAAAAAGTTAATTTTATAAATAAATATAAATTTAATTTTTTGCAAAAAAAAATTATAGGTACATTTTGAACTACATTTTCAGATTTCTTTGAATTAATTATTGATACTCTAAAAATTATAAAAACATTACAATAAAAACAAAAATTGTAAAAATATCATAATTGGATTATTTTGCATAGTTAGTGTATATCGTGGTCAAATTTTACAAGTGCGTATACGTAAAATCCTCACAAATACATCTATACCGATTTCTATATATCTTATCCAGAAAGATGAGAATTTCTCAGAGGAATTTTTCAAATTTTTTGCTATTGAAGATTGCATTTGGCAATTTAAGAATTTTATTTTAAGGGGGTTCGGTAAGTTGTAGATCGGTAATGTTAAATTGGCCATTGCAGTGTACCTTTTCACAATAACTACTGATCAGATCATCTTAAAATTTTCTGCGTGTGTTATACCAACCTTATATATTAATCTGAGGTTAAAAGTTTTTTTTCAAATAACTGTTAGATTTTTTTTAAATAAATAAAGTTTTAAAGTACCCAAAAAATCATGAATTTTTTCACTTTTTTGCCCCATAAAATTTTTTTCACTTTAGTTTTATTAAAATTTATAACCTCAGATTAATCTATACAATATATTACATCATATAAAAAAAGTTTACGAGAAAACATAGCATAGTCTTTGAGAAAAGGTACATCGAAGTTCACAAAATCAAGTTCTGAGAAAAACGCGTTTTAAGTTTTTATTGTTAACCCATTTCCTTACGAAGGATTTTTGCTTCCTCGTAATATTTGATAGGAAATATTTTTCCAATCGTCTTGATACTTTGTGACATTATTAATAAAGGTTGTAATAGTATTTTAAGCCGATAAATTTGTTTTTTAAATTTTCAACGATTTTGGGGTATTGAACCCCCTTGAGTATAAATTTCTTTCATATAGAAACATAAAAATTCATAATAAAAAAAATGGAAAATAATCATGTGACTCAAAAGAGCAATTTTTTTAAAAACAATCACTATAACATATCCATCCTTGTCAAAACCCAGACTAGTGAGACTTTGCCACCAGGTCGCGTCCTATGTTGAGTAGTAGGGCCCTTTGAGATTTGGCGCTCATTTTCGTTTGTTCGCTCAAACGTTCTCTCCGTGTTCCTGAAAGTTCAACAGTTTGCAGAAACTTAAATAATGGTTAAGTAGCCGCGAGACTTTGAATACAATTTCACTGTTAGAATTCGTAAAGTGGTTAGCGAGTTTCAGTAGTTTTGTTCTTGTATCTGCTGGTAAGTTTTATTTCTATTGTTAATAATGTAATTACATTTTAAACATTAAAGCGAGAAAAAACTTATCATTAATGAAACAACTATAATTTTGTTTATTTTTGTCGTGTTTTTGTGGTTTTAATTAAATTTGAGTAAACTAATTGTAAACATATAGTTTCAATGTTAGTTTAGATATTACATAAAACTATTTCAATTAAAAAAATAAAAATAGGAGAAGTTAAAAAAATTCAGTAAGTTTTTTTTTTTTTTAATTTTAAATCTAGCTAATATTTTACGGGTTTTCTGACTAAGGTAGGAGAGGCCAAGGATATTGCAAGTTCCATGACTTAAAGTTTGTCTAAAGGCTACGCTGATTGTTACGCTTTTATCGTTATTAAAGTTTTAGAATTATTAAACCAGAATTACATAGCATTATGAATAAAAAATACAATTAAACTCGTGCAATTTTTAAGTTAAAGGACTACGCAAAGCCATTTTTTCTCATCTTTCGTTTTCGTTTTATAATGACAAATCATTATGATGTTCTAAAATGTCTAAAGAATGTCTTCAAATTCCAATGTTCGTTTATTCTAATATGGTTTTAGATCAGCACTTCAATAACTATTTTTGGAGAATACTACTTTACTAAGGAGTTTTAGAAAACGATTCAGTTAGGTTTGAATTATCGTCGCACTAGAGCTACACGAGGGCTATTAGCGACGGGCGTCGAATTTTGAAAACGATTCTTATGTTTGTGTTTCAAATAATTTTTAAAACTCTTGTTTGTAAAAACTTTGATACACTCCAGTTTCATAATGTTCCATTGATTAAGGGATATTTTAGCTTTTATAAAGTTAGATTTTGATATCGTAAGTTATTATATTTATGTTTTCGTATGGAAAGATAGCAGCTTCTTGAATTCTTGTGCAAGATAAAAACAATTGCTGGAAAAAAGTCAAGTTTTACATTATATTGTTTTATTGTTAAAATAAAGAAATATATTAACAATTTATCAATTATTCAGGTTTTAATATTTGCTGAGCTTTAGTAAATTGCATTTGATAAAATATTTTGAAATATATAAACGATGGTTCAGAACTTCTTCAGTCTCATTCTGCTTATTAATCCGAATCTAAAATGTAAAACTATCCATATTAATCAATAATTATCCATTAAAGTTACATTTGTATCGTTTAATTACATTATTAACAAATTGTTTTAATTTTAAAACTATATTCTTAACTCAAATAACTAAACATCGTTTCATTCTTTTTTTTACCCTTTCTACGCATAAAGCGTTTTTGTGGTGTCATTTTTTGCCTAGAAGTTATACGTGCAATATTCGTAATTAAGCGAGGTTTTTTTCTCATTTGGGATAAAACTGAAAAATTTTGTATCATAAGGGGAACTTGTATGAAACGGGAAAACTTTGTTGTATATTTTTCTTATAATTAAATGATATTAATGTATCGCTATACCAGTTACCTTGATACCAGCCGTTTGATATAAAAACTCAAATTTTTAGCCTACTTTTATTTTTTAATCCGATTTTTTTAATAAAAAGACATTACTGACGTTAGATATTTAAAAGCAGTGTACATAAAAATTATCATGAAATTAACTGTTAGCGCTGATTGCAATATTTAAAATACATTGTGGTTAGTTAATTTTTTCATCAGGTATGCAAATACAGGCTAATCTAAACGGCTGATCTTTTAAATAACTTTTACACTACTTATGGGATTTTTGTTTCTTCGTAATGTGTGATAGATATATCATTATTCAATCCTTAGTTGCACGGCGGCCTACAGGCAGTTCCAAAAGAGAAAGGGCTTTAAAATTATCATTTTATTGGCTTCACATTATGCAAGCTAATTAAAAGTTTAATTATATCAATTCCGATAAAATACACGCATAGAAAAATGCATCGATCTTAGAAACAGCCGTCTAGAAATTTGAAAAAAGACGTATTTCCGATAATAAATGTTTTTATGCTTATTTGATTGACCAAATAAGCAAAAAAATAAGGAATCACTGTTACACTTAATGTTTGTTTCTTAGGGTTTACCAATTTTTGTATTTGTGCAAACTTAAAATAAAAATTATGTTGTTTTATTTTTTTAAGTATTATATGTTTTTTTAAACCAAATTATTTATACGCTACAAAAGCTAAAAGTTTGCAAATAAAATATTAAAAAAAATCCTAAACTTTAAATAAACTACGATACAAGATAAGGTTAGCAGAAATATTATAGTAATGAAAATTAAATTTGTATGGGTAAAATATCTTCCAATTATAACTTGAAAAAGAACACGTAATGAAAACCTATTCTTCTGTAACATTAAAAAATATGACAATGTAATACTGAAATTGAAGCAAATTAATACTTCTAATATCTTTAACTGCACACAGAGAATTAGAAGTTAGTAGTTATTAGAATCAAAAACGGTTTATTACTAGATATTAATCAAAATACTGAAAAAACGTGCATTCTCTACTTTGGGATTAGGTTATGTTTAAATTATCGTCGCACTAGAGCTACACGATGGCTATTACTTTTGGATTAGGCATCAGTTGGGAAAACATAAGGAACATTCAAACTTACTTTTACAGTTATGAAAAAAGTAGAACTGCGAGTTATGATATGGGTCAATAAAGAATGAATTGAAGACATTAACGAAAGAACGTGCTAAGTGACATTTTTTAAAAAAATAAGATTTTTATGTCAATGAACATGCTATTTCGTCCTTTAAATATATCAAGATTCTCCCTTTTCATAAATTTTAAATTAAGTTCATATTTCACCATTAGTAAGTGTCGTTTTTTAAAAACTTCAAAGCCTATTTTCTAGTTTTCACCTTTTTGTCACTTAGCACGTTCTTCCACAAATATCTTCAATTATGCTGCTGAGCGAAATTGGTGTATCCCTGAGTCCTCGCTTTAGCACTACACCTCAAAGCGAGTACTACCTACAAAAAGTGAGTTCACTATGGTTCATGACATCCAGTTGAAGTGCTTCTAAATTAGTTTTCAGTAACTCTTAATAACAAAGTTTAAAAGCGGTGCTTAAGTTATCGATTCCTAATTAAAGATACTCAATTTTGCAGCATTAATTTTAACTAGAATCGATCCTAGTTTCAACGAAAGCAAAGTTCCATGAAGTTTCGTTTAATATTACGAACTCCTTCCATTTCCTAATGATTTGTTGAGTACTTTTGACAGCCCAATCATTCATTTTTAAGATTCTTAGTTGAAACGAAATAAAACTAAAAGAAATAATCAGATTAAGAGAAATATGAAATCTCAAAAACATAATTTAAAACTCAAAACCAAAGATCGACAACACCAAAAGTATACACGAACTTCAGATCATTTCATTATTCCTTTATGTTGTTAAAAACCGTAATAAAAATAAGTTTTTAATTCACGCTTTTAAAACAAAATATACGCAATTTATATTTAAAAAAGAAATTACACAAAACAGATCTGGAAAAATATTTTTAAATATTGAAAAAAAAAGAGTTCGAATACTAATAATTTGAACTTAGCATTCACTAAGACAATGATAAATTCCAATTCAAATAAAAGTTGCAAACAGAATTTTCCTTTAAAAATATTTAGCAAATAGTAATTTTAATTATCTTTTGCTGTAGTTTTTTTCTTAGTTACTGACAAATAAATAGTATTTTCCTTCATAACAGCAGCCGATACAAATTGTGTGACTAGAATCCTCTTTATGGCATCCCATCAGTACCAAATCCTTCTCGCATAAGTTATTCTTCATATCACAGCACTAGAGTGGTAAAAACAAAATGACGACCAAATAACGATAATGCTTTCCCTGAGACCACTTACAGATCCAAATGGAACCGCAAAGTTAGTTATACTACGCTATTCATGGAGAAGTAACGCATCTTTCGTTGAGTTACTTGGAGGAAATTTCATTTTTCCAAAAATATGTTATGTGCTTTTCAATTAGTAACTACGTGTACAACAAAACGAATTGATGTCCGTTTTAGTGGCTTTTCTGGGATAAAGGGGGAGGCTTATATTCTCAGGGGTAATAATTTTTTACAGATTTATTTTTTTAATAATTTAAGTGCTACCCCTTAGCCTTTAAGTAGTAACTATAAGTCTTTACATTTATTTTTCATGTAATATAATTTGTTCAACATAAATTGCTCAAAACTATGGTTTTTGTTTTATTCTGTTTATGTAGGTAAAAGCAAAAAGCTCATTTTCGCTTGCCAAAATTCGCTGCCAAACGCTGATAGCTCAATAATATTTGTTTCATCTTAGCAGATTTTAAGAAATGCAAACTGAAAAAAGGGGATGGGATTAATCGATAGTACTTTAAATTTTAAAAAATATGTTAAAATATTCAAACAAAATTTGTATGTATTCAATAATGGTTGTCTTAATCTAGTCAATATTAATCTTGTCAATAATCTTGCTTTGAATTCCTACCGCGAGTTAATAACTTAACTTCAAACATATTTTTTGCTTTGATTTTACCTTATTTAATGTAAACAGTAAAAATTCAAACATTTTTAATCCGCAAAATGTTTGAAAACTTACTTTTGGTGAAGGTTTTCCCATACATTGTATTTTTCTTCTGAAGGATACAAACGTTTAAATCTGTCTAAGAACTGTTAGTTTTTACAACACACGAAACTTAAATTTTTCTAAATGTAACTTTATAAAAATTAAAAGTATCAACAATATTTTCGAAGTCACTCGCTACATAATATAATTTGAAAAAACTTTAAACTAATGAACTTACAATTTAAGAAAAATATCGGTTATAACGAGCCTACAATAAACCATTTTTTCCTCAAAGGCATATAAACATACTACCTAGTCCATCAATTTACGTAAAAAATATTAGTTCAAGAAATGTTCAAAGCTTTGATTTCAAATATTAATTTAATAAAGTTCATTATAAAGGAAACAAAAGAAATGGATATATCAGACATTGAGTTAAATCTGCACTGTTTAACTAGTTTAATATTGTAAAGTTTATAAAGAAAAGCACCTCAAGGCATAATTTAACAATTTTTATGTCAATTTGAGATTCATGTGACGTACCAGGTTTTCATAAAACTAGAAGATAATTATAAGATGCTAATTCCTATCGCCTAACCTAGTTTCATATGATTAAAAATGGCAAATAGTTGCTAAATAATGAGGAGTTTTTATAACTAAACGTCTTGAAATAAGGAGCTTCAAACTCGAAAATTAAACAATACTAATTAGTATTTTAATTATATCGTATTGCTATACAAAAACTAGAATTAAATGGATACTAAATATACATAGAATTCCTCACGTCAATTTATAAATATATAATTGGAGAATGGATTTAATTAGATTCCAATAAATTCTTTAAATGAGAATGGATTCGCTCAATTTTCCTGCTTGTGTTTGTCGCTGCTAATAGTACATGCAATGCTAGAAATCCAACCAAGGTATCGAATGAAAAATCTGTTTTAATTTCGTAGGACGTTCTCCAAATAATATTTATTTTATCATTAGGATTGTTACATTAATTTATATATCAGAGCAATTCGATTAACTTATTCGCTCTAATGCCTAAAAGGTGGAATAAAATTCCCGGGTTAGTTACAAGACATGGAACTGTTATGACACACGTAATTAAAAAGCTGTTCGCGAATGTACATGAAAAATAACCCATTTAATTAAATAAGATCTGGTGGAAAATGTATTTTATTAGGAAATATTTCACTGTTGTTATAGCCTCTCACGATATTTCTACCTAAACCCAATTAGATTGGAAACTATATCTAAGCGTATAAGCATATTTTTATTTGCAAAAGCAGTGTATTAATAATATACCTAGAAATGAGACTAAAAATAATGATTACCTAAAATCAAAATAATTTTTGAACATTACTAAAGCTAATATATAAATTATTGAATAAAATTAGTTTTATCTGTGTACTGTAAAATGTTTTATATGAAATATTAATGATTGAATAATACGATTAAATGGACCATACAGTATGCATGCCTTTTTAATTGTTAAAGAGCGCTTTGAATAGCCTATAATGAAATCATTTTTAAGTAGCATAAAAGTTAAAGTTATCTTTCATTCAGAACTTAGCAGAACTACAAGACTCTAAACTAATTTATTTTAAAATCTGAAAAATCACACGTTATTTCTGTCAGACTAAAACTAAAGTTTTAAATGTTCTTCATCCCAATTTCAGAATGAAACAAGTCGTCGAACAAAAAAGATTTAAAATCCTTTAAAATGTGCAATCTCTATAACATTCTTGCTGTTATCATAAAAACTATTTTAACTTGTACTTGCTTTATGTTATGCATGCTAAATGTCTTCCATTTTTTCAAAGAATTTTCATATTATCATCGAGCTCTATTGGCATGCCCTATTATCATATTTTTAACCACGGTCAAATGACTACCAGGCAGGTCCGGATTTAAAGATCTGCTTCCTGTATGCTTCGATCGATTTGCCGCTAGATCCTATAGTTTTCATAACTATTTTTTTTCTTTCTACATATTAGAATTATCTATGTACCTTTATACTCTAAATTGAAAGCGAAGTAATATGAATTTTTTAAACTGTTCTTTTTTTCTTTCTACTTCCAAATCCGGGAGGGAAAGGGTGCAATCGGCTTCACAGCTACCATGTTTACACTAAATATTAGTACTACTATATATACGTTTATGATTTACGCATTAATGTAAATTATTCGTTTTCTTTCTTACAAATATTAGTTTTTTTTTTTTTTAAAAAAAATGCCGAATACCACTTTAATTTGTCGTAAAAACCGCCCCCGAAAATATGCCGCACTAGGCTACAGTCTACTTAGCCTATTTAGAAATCCGGCCCTGCTACCAGGCCTATAGGAGTTAAGGTTCTTACATTCAATTGATTTCTAAAAATGGGAGCAATGTTTGCGTGCGTGCAGGGTTAACAATCAAGTGTTACTTATCCTGCAACATACAGAAATTCACCTGCTTAAGTTTTTCGTTCGTATTTTAGAGTAAAAATTGATTTAAAACTGAATACGGAAATAGTTGCTAAGTACTATAAAAACAATCGGAAAACCGTTTTTCAGTCAGGATACGAATCCGCTTACAAAGTAGATATTTTTTCTGCATTAGTAACGTAGTTAAATAGAAAGAAAAGCAATACAGATTGATGATAATGTGGGAAGTATTGGCAACACTTAAACATGCTTTTTTTTGTTAAGCCGCAACAAATTGTAAACCAATAAAACTATGCTTAAAATTAATATTAAAGCCAGTAAAAATAAACTAAAATAAAAAGTCCAGAACAAATTTAAAATGATTTCCGCTTTTTTCTTTGGTTTAAGTAAAAATAGCAAATAAGAAAATACTTATGTTAAATCTTGTTGTTACTGCAATCTCTATAACATTCTTGCTGTTATCATAAAAACTATTTTAACTTGTACTTGCTTTATGTGCTTGCTTATGCATGCTAAATGTCTACCATTTTTTTCAAAGAATTTTTCATATTATCATCGAGCTCTATGGGCATGCCGATTATCACATTTTTAAGGTCAAATGACTACCAGGCAGGGCCGAATTTAAAGATTTGCTTCCTGTATGCTTCGATCGATTTGCCGCTAGATCCTATAGTTTTCATAACTATTTTTTTCTTTCTACGGGTAAGGTGGGGTAAGTGGGCCATTGGGGCAAGTGGGCCACCCCCCCCCCCCCCCCCCTGGCATTTCCCGAATTATGGACGTAAAAAAAATCTGTTACAATATTTTTACGTATTTACCCAAATAGATGCAGGAAACATTATGGCATCATTTTCATTTAAGTATGTAAAAAGGTACAATCCTTTTTGTGAAAAATTTTAAAATTGCATCTTTTCGTAATTCATGCCATCATACTATTTTTCTATTTATTTCCAAACAGTTCATGATACAAAACAAAATGTTATATATTTTGAAAGTGTATAAAACATAGTATCTTTTTGTAGTGTCATGTACTTGTGATGTTGATAAGGTTAAAAGAAAATTGGGGTGGCCCATTTGCCCCGCGTTTGAGGTAAGTGGGCCACCACAATGGCGGGGTAAGTGGGCCATGGATGGCCCACTTGCCCCAACCCTTTAATATTCTTTAAAAAAATGTCATATTCACTGATTCATGGGGTTAGTCATATTCACTATTCATAGTACTATTCATTGACATAGGCCAGTTTAAAATCTGTAGCCCTAACACTTTTTTTCAACTACATGCAAAAATGACAAGATGAAAATTAACGTATTTTTTCTTTTAGTAAGCTTGCATGCCAGAAAAAGTTGCTATGGGGGAACTTTTACAGATACATCATTACTTTTTTTTTCAAACACTTAAAAAATCATGTAGATTATTAAACTTGCCCCACCATATCTCTACCAGTTATGTGTAAAATATATTAGGAGGGTGGAACACTTACCCCACCTTGCGGGGCAAGTGGGCCACTCAGATGACCAAAAAGAAAAACGTATTTTTTAAATTTATTATTTGCCAATTTGTGTTAAGGTTGCCATGGGTACATTTATAGCATATGAGAGAATGGAACTTTAAAAAAAATTAGTTGTTAGGCCGATTACATCCAGTGGTATGAGGGTCTAAAGTCGAATTATGCCAAAAAGGTGGCCCACTTACCCCACCTTACCCTACCTTTATACTCTAAATTGAAAAGCGAAGTAATATATGATTTTTTTAAACTGTTCTTTTTTCTTTCTACTTCCAAATCCGGGAGGGAGAGGGTGCAATTGGCTTCACAGCTACCATGTTTACACTAAATATTAGTGCTATATATACGTTTATGATTTACGCATTAAAGAAAATTATTCGTTTTCTTTCTTACAAATATTAGTATCTTTTTTTTAAAAAAAAGAATGCCGAATGCCGCTTTAATTTGTCGTAAAAATAGCCGCCCCCGAAAATTTGCCGCTCTAGGCTACAGCCTACTTAGAAATCCGGCCCTGCTACCAGGCCTATAAGAGTTAAGGTTCTTACATTCAATTGATTTCTAAAAATGGAAGCAATGTTTGCGTGCGTGCAGGGTTAACAATCAAGTGTTACTTATCCTGCAACATACAGAAATTCACCTGCTTAAGTTTTTCGTTCGTATTTTAGAGTAAAAATTGATTTTAAAACTGAATACGCGGAAATAGTTGCTAAGTACTATAAAAACAATCGGAAAACCGTTTTTTAGTCAGGATACGAATCCGTTTACAAAGTAGATATTTTTTTCTGCATTAGTAACGTAGTTAAATAGGAAGAAAAGCAATACAGATTGATGATAATGTGGGAAGTATTGGCGATACTTAAACATGCTTTTTTTTTTGTTAAGACGCAACAAATTGTAAACCAATAAAACTATACTTAAAATTAATATTAAAGCCAATAAAAATAAACTAAAATAAAAAGTACAGAACAAATTAAAAATGATTTCCGCCTTTTTCTTTGGTTTAAGTAAAAATAGCAAATAAGAAGATACTTGTTATTTATAAATAAATAGTAACTTGTATTTTATACAAATCTCTTTAAAATTCACTAAAAATAAAACAGGCTTCTAGTGAATTATAAGTTCAGTTTCTTTAAACCTGCATCTGAATATTTTGTGATAATGCATGAATGTTTGTTAATCTCTTAATGATTAATCGAAACCCGATACGGCTGTTAAATGCCATCTATTGTTTATGAAGTACACATTTAAAATGTCTTATTTCTTAGCTTTTCGCATTAAATATTAATTCTTCCAAATTTCCAACATAAACCAACTTCATTACACAACTTAAATTCTCTTATCGCAAAACAAAACTACTACAGCCTGATATACCAACAAATATTTGTCAGAAATTCTGACAGACATCATATAAACGCGTATTGACAGAGCTATAATTTTATGTTTCTAATTTTCCCCTTTCCTTGCTTATTATTTGAGAGTTTCTAACGAAAATAACCTAAAGGTAAAAAAAAGTATTGGATTCCAATCATCTTCTACTCTAATCTCTTAGAAAAGTTTTTCCATTCCCTTGCAACAAAGTGTCAGAAATCAAAGTCTAAGTTATCAGTGATATTATCAGAAAAATAACTCTGGTGGAGTGGACTTGTCTTTTTAGTTTAATACTTTGAAAGTCAAGGGAGTGTAAACTAATTATTGGACTTTTTATTCTATAATTTTAAAAAGTTTATTTAAGGTGAACAGCTTGAGTTTGGTGTTTATTCAAAGTAAGAGCATGTAAATAGTTTTGAATAGCTTCAGCTAAATTTAGTATTTTAAAAATAAATATTTGGCCTGTATTGAAAAATTTTGCCGTTTGAAAACTGCAATCAAGAGCGTAATTTCATAATTTATTTCTATTATGAAAACCCTTAATCTATTTATATTAACCTTGCTACCTTGCCTTATAAATTATAATAGCTGCTTACCACTAGTGAATAATTTTAAAGTACGTAAAAGATATTTAATTTTTCTGCGAATACAAAAAGGTATTTAAAATTTGTTTAAACTTCTGCTAAAAATATTCTTTCGTTCATAATTAATATTTAAACATTATAAGTAAAAGCCTTATAATTAGATCTTAAATTATATCAAACTATTGTGTAATGGATTAGTAAATTGGGTAAAATGGAGTCACACAAGAGCTACATGTGCTTTGTATTTTGATAAACGTTCTCACTAAAACTGCATAAGATTTATTTAATACATTCGAAATAATAATTTATTTACATCTAATTAATATATATGAATATGAAGTTCATTTTCTGTACTATAATTAGCGTATAGTTTAAAAAATTAGATCGCACCAAACAAAATTAGGAAAAAATCCATTATTCCCCATATCTGTTAGGTAAAAACTCAATATGCGCAACTGGACACTTAACGTAGACGGCATATTTAGCATGCACTAGTCTCATATGCACGGTCTTACACTAGGGGGGGGGGGGTTCTTATACGAAATACATGATTAGGACAAACCTCCGCTGCCTAAACCCACGCTTAAGAATTAATGAGTTCAATTCTCGATGCTAATGTTTCAGATTATGTAACGCGTTTGTTTTCATTTGTATCCGTACTGGATTTCACTGGTTGCTTCGGTTTCATGTATTGCGATTTCATTGGTCATTGGCTCTCAAAATGACCGATATATGAAAAAAATGTTCCCTATGCAAGCTTTCATTCACAAATGCTTTGAACAACCACCCAAGCAGCAAATGATCGGTTGGCCGAGCATCGGCCAATTATCGCAACAAAATACTGCGACATCGAGCCGACGCGTCGGATATTGATTGGCGATGTCCATCGCAGCGGCTGCGTTTTGTCCTTGGCGAGCGACCATTTGCCAATCAGGTGCGACCACTTACCGACGCATTTTGGTAGTCGGCAAAAGATCGGAAATGACAATCGGCAGCACGTGGGGCCGATGTACAAAACACGACCTTTCGCCAATCGTCGGCGACTAGTTACCACCCTTTTTACGACCCCAAATAGTCGGTTATCGATCGATTTAACCATCGCAGCGTCTTCCCAAGCTGCAAATAATCATTGGCCGAGCATCGGCCAAAAGTCGCAAAACATTCTGCGACATAGAGCCGATGCGTCGGAAATTGATTGGCGATGTCCATCGCAGCGACTGCGTTTCGTCCTTGGCAAGCGACCATTTGCCAATCATGTGCGACCACTTACCGACGCATTTTGGTACGTCGGAAGGAGATCGGAAATGCATTTCGGCCGCGTAGCGGCCGATGCATAAAGCCCGACCTTTCGCCAATCTCTGCGATTAGTTACCGCCCTTTTTTGGATGCCAAATCGCCGGCTATTGATCGTAGTTGACCATCGTAGCGACTTGTTGCCAATTTCACTCTCGATCATTTACCCACGTCACGCCAACCTCTCTCGCGTTATTCTGGGATAACACATACGACTATTTACCACTGTGCAGGCGGTTACCCAATGCTTAGCCGAGTCGATTCTAACGTATTTCCTACGTAATAACAGTTTCTACCCAACGTTTGACCAACATACTCCCGATGCTGTAGAAAGAACATACCATTGCAACTAAAAGCATTGAAGATATTTTGGAGCTTAATCTTTTATTGGAAAACCATTGAAGCAAAATAATGTCTACATTATATCACACATAAGCCCTTGTCTAGATTTTTTTTTTCAATTTTAAATTTTCACCACTTTTCAAATTAATTACCTTTTTTAACAGTTACTTATTGAACTTAACTCTTAATTTAAAATTTATTAAAAACTGCAATCCTGTAGACACTCAAAAATTAATTTTGAACACAAGAAAAAAGAAGCACTACTTCAATTATTTTTATTAACAAAATGGTAGGTAACAATAAAAATACATGTATAAAAATGCAGTACTTGGTAGTAGTCTACGCCCTGAAGATGTTCCTTTCTATCACATGATCTGTTGTATCCTGAAGCTGTACAGTCTCACAGCAGCCGAAAGCAACAATTTACAATATAAGTATAAACAGTGATAATACTACATCTTAACCCGTAACTGGTAACATCTCGCTGACAAACACTCCCAGTAACATCCGTCTATCAGACTAAGAGTATCAGACTAGACTATCAGACTAATTGGAACTAGCGTCAATCGTGGGAAAACTATCCGTCTATCAGACGGATATTACCAGTTACGGGTTAATAGATATATATTTCTATCATAACTAGCTAACGCTCATGTGTTGTAAGTCATTAAAATGCAGAAAAACAAATTTTTATACTATAATTTTTTTTAAATACCTCTTAACTATTTGAATATCATAAACACTGATCTTAAAAAATCATGCAGTTAATAATTATTTATTATCAGAGATTTTAAAAAATCAATATTTTTCCACGATTAAGAAAAAATGCAATGCATTAGATCACTACAGAGCTCTAAGTTTTAATAAAATATATCGCTTGGAGAGGGATAGTTATTACACATTAGACAAGAGTTTAGTTATCAAGGTTACATTACTTCATCATTGTTCCATAAGTTTTTTTTTTTTTTTTGGTTTATTTTTATTTAAATTTCTGTCAATTTTTTTTTCAAATTTACCATATTGGGTAGCATTTTAAATAAAATATGGAAAAAATATCAAGAAATAAATATCTAAGTATTCTGTGTATTTACCGTTACTTATAAATACACAAGTACTTTACATCATTATAATTGTACTATAATTGCACTATAAGTAAAGTTAAAATATAATATTGGGAACTTACCAAGCATCAATTCGCCAATTCCTTTCCATGGAAACCCCTTTATACTGAAGATTCAGCTGGTTATCCTATATACTCGATCCTCCGAAATTAACAATGCACGAACACTGAAAAATAGAATGCAATTGAGTGGTCATAGAGTAATCTGCAAGACTTGAATACAAACCCTTTTACAACGCAAACTTCGAGACTCTTCTAGTACAGCTGCGGAAATAAAAAAAAAAGTACCACTAGGGATTATTTCAGCCGTTAGTCACCCTATAGAATCGGACCTTTTTGACATTGTGAACAATTAACATTCTAAGTTAATTGCATGACACAAAATTTGCATAATGGGTCATCTTCATATTAAAAATGTTACTAACTTTAAAATTTCCAATTTCAACACGCCTTTTTGAGTCCTTATTTCTAATCTATGGCATATTTTAATACGAAATGCCAAATTTGGTTAGTTTTTAAGCATTATTAGGGGAGTTAGAGATGTGCAAGGTTTAGGTGCCATAATGTTAAATGAGTTGCACATAAAAAACTATCCCAATCCATAAATAATTAAGATAATGAAATGAATTTTTTACTGAAAAGATATTATAATAACCCAAACAAAATGCATTTATTATTGTGGTATTTAAAACAATTTGTATATTTTTAAATAATTATTATATTAATTTTTTTTAAAAAATATGAACAGAAACCCCTAAATATTTTTACAGAAATAAATTTATTACAAGAAGTTTAAGGGGTCTAAGGAGTCTTAAAAATGTGCAAAAAAGGAACTACAAAGCATAGTTTGATCTTTCATGTAATTTTTTAACTACTCAATATACAAGTATAATTTTTTTATATGTAATTCTACAAGATTTATTTAATATGAAACAAATTTTAAAATTTATGAAACTTTAGCCAAAACTAAAATAAATGATATTAAACAAAAAGCTATTTGAACACATTGTGATTAGGCTTGCGCGGCAAATTGTGAGGTCAAAATTGAAGACATGACCAAGAAAATGACTTTATATTGTACAAATATGTACAAACTAGAACTTATACCTAAATTCTCAGCTCAATTTTAATTAGAAATAATTTTTAAAATTTTTTTAAATCAAAATTCAAAAAATTTTATAAATTTTTTTGGAAAAAAGTTCTTAAAATAAATTCTAATTAAAATTGAGCTGAGAATTTAGGTATAAGTCTTTGTTTAAACATATTTGTACAATATAAAGTCATTTTCTTGGTCATGTCTTCAATTTTGACCTCACAATTTGCCGCGCAAGCCTAATCACAATGTGTTCAAATAGCTTTATGTTCAATATCACTTATTTTAGTTTTGGTTAAAGTTTCATAAATTTTAAAATTTGTTTCATATTAAATAAATCTTGTAGAACTACATATAAAAAAATTATGCTTGTATATTGAGTAGTTAAAAAATTACATGAAAGATCAAACTATGCTTTGTAGTTCATTCTTTGCACATTTTTAAGACTCCTTAGACCCCTTAAGCGAAATCTTAATATTTTAAAAATTGTATTCATAATTTGCTGAGTAAATCACAAAATACTTTTCAATTACCATTTAGGGGACTGTGTATAAGATTTCATGTGTAATTGATAAATAAAGACGGCCTTGCATGCATGCTTGCTTGTCATTTTAGAGATGGTCCCTAAAAGGTCCATAAGTGATTCGATTGAATAACTCGTCAAATATTCATCCAAATGTAACAAAAACTTAGATTTAAGGGTTTTCAAGAGAGCTTAACATTTCTAAGCTATTAAAATTGGGTGTTGCTATTGGAAATTTCAAAGTTAGGAACATTTTTAATATGAAGACGGCCCCTTTTGCAAATTTTGTGTCATGCAATTAACTCACATTGTTAATTGTTCACTATCTCAAAAAGGTCCGATTATATAGGGTGACTAACGGCTGAAATAATCACTAGAGATACTTTTTATTTCCGCAGCTGTACAGCTGTGGAAATAAAAAAGTACCCACTTGAGGTTATTTCATCCGTTAGTCACCCTATAGAATCGGAACTTTTTGAGATTGTGAACAATTAACATTCTGAGTAATTGCACGAAACAAAATTTGCATAAGGGACCGTCTTCATTTTAAAAATGTTATGAACTTTGAAATTTCCAATAGCAACACCCAATTTTAATAGCTTAGAAATGTCAAGCTCTCTTGAAAACCCTTAAGTCTAAGTTTTTGTTTCATTTGAATGAATATTTGACGAGTTATTCAATCGAATCACTTATGGACATTTTGGGGACCATCTCTATAATGACAAGCAAGCATGCATGCAAGGCCGTTTTTAATTATCAATTACACATGAAATCTTATACACAGTCCCCTAATGGGTAATTAAAAAGTATTTTGTGATTTACTCAGCAAATTATAAATAAAAAAATTCAAAAATTGGGATTTCGCTTTAACTTAATGTCTTAAATTTATTTCTTTAAAAATATTAAGGGGTTTCTATTCATATTTTTTTTTAAAAAATTAATATAATAATCATCTAAAAATATAAAAATTGTTTTAAATATCCCAATATTTAATGCAATTTTTTTGGGTTATTATAATATCTTTTCAGTAAAAAGTCGTTTAATTATCTTAATTATTTATAGATTGGGATAGTTTTTTTATGTGCAACTCATTTAACATTATGGGACCTAAACTTTGCACGTCTCTAATTCCTCAAATAATGCTTAAAAACTAACAAAATTTGGCATTTTGCATTAACATAGGTCAGAGATTTGAAATATGGACTCAAAAAAGGGTGTTACTATTGGAAATTTTAAAGTTTGTAACATTTTTAATATGAAGATGGCCACTTATGCAAATTTTGTGTCATGCAATTAACTCAGAATGTTAATTATTCACAATGTCAAAAAGATCCGATTCTATAAGATGACTAACGGCCAAAATAATCACTAATGGGTACTTTTTTATTTCCGCAGCTGTACCTTCTTATATTACTTACTAAAAAACGGTGGAAGTGTACCTGTATTCGCCCCCTCCCCTCCCACTCGGATTTAGGTTGGGTTGATAGTAAAAATCAAAATATTTTAGTTACACCAACTCTAATATGGGTCTTAGTTAGATTAGTTTGGATTATCGTTGCACTAGAGCTGCACGAGGGCTATTGCGACGTAGGTAGTAATTTAGAACCACAGTCAAGTGACGAGCCGACACCTGCAATGCCTGAACCCGAACCTAGGACCTTCTAAGAGCACGGCGAACCGATTGGGCTTTCCAGCTCAATAAAGGTCGTGGTAAAATAAATTACTTTACTTCGAAATTTGAAAGAATTTTTTTAAAAATTACGCATTTCATTTGGCTACGAAACAATTTTATTTCGTGTTTAACTTATTATAAGTATAGAAATAAAGTTTTTAGATTAAAGTTTTATCATATATAACATATAAATCAACAATTGTTTGGAAGTCAGAAGCTAAACTCATTAGGTGATTTCATAAATGCCTTTGAATCTAAATCAAAATCATCTGACAAGATCAGCAACCTAAATAACGAAATCAGATTTTAAATCTTCCAACCTTTCTGGTTTTGATAGTCCACAAAAGTTAAGCTAAACAAATCGTATTAGTATACTATTTTAAGCGACAGACCAAAACACTTAAAAAAAGATAAATTATTAAATTTACTTACCATAGTTGCTTGACCACCGGTTTCTTTAGTTGGTTGGTCGACATATATATTCAGGTTTGTGAGCTTGGTCAGAGACCCGCTTATAAACCTTCGTCAGACAGAGAAAACACGTACACAAATACATAAGTGGATCCATCTAATTTTTAGAGACAGAGGTCCAGAGAGGATGCCATCCGGTTTTTTACACAATATTGGTGGGTACACATATATTCCGGCTTGTGTGCTTGCTCAGCGAACACTTGCGTGTTAGAAACTCTGCTGCGGGTAATTCATCGTCTCCGGCTGTCTATTTCTAGTCATCCTTATGAGGAGCTTTAACACAGACAATTTCGCCTCGTAATTTTAAACCCTGGTCAAGTGACGAAATCAACACCTGAGCGTGCACACAACGGAATTTAAAGAACCTCTGTCATTGCAATGTTTTCGTTTACAAAGTTCGTGATTAAAAATTATATGATTCGACATAATCGTTATCCATTTTGAAAATATCAAGATTATATATTTTTGATAAATGCACGCTACATTTCAGAAAATTTTTAGCTTATTGAGTTGAAATAAATAAAAAAAACTTCGTTTCACCCACCACAGGGGGGTTTGTCGGTTAGTCATTAGATTTTTTTTGTTTTGGTTACAATAATCTATAAAATATAAAATTTATTATCTTCATGATCGAATTGAAAGATCGCACCGACATCGGCCCAATCTCTACAAACCACCACTTTTAATTGATCGAATGACGAGGTCGGGCAGATCTCGCAAACCGACGCATAAAATACCAACAAATCTACTGGTTGGCAAACGACTTTAGCCCCATCTCTATCCGATCTCACAAACCGACCAGTTTTTGTAGACGTCGGAGTGACAAATTGGCGCGAGATCTTCCCGATCTCGTGAAAAAATTTCCAATCATTTGCCGACGAAATCGATGATTGGCCAACCATTCGCCGATTAGGCTTGCTGCCTGGGCAACAGCACTTAATAAAGTTTTGAAATGCCAACTTTTTGAAGTCAAATATTGTTAGAAAACTCATTTTTGAATACCAAAACTTAAGTAATTCCAGGCAACAAATGATGGACCGTTGGAGCTGTTGTCATCCACGACGTTAAACAATCCCATTGAGTTTAATTAATAAATTGCTTAACCCTCTAATTCATACTGTTGCCGTTTGGCAACAAGTAACATAATCCACTTTATTCTGGTGATTTAGAACTCCCTCTCGACAAGTTTTTTTTTCCAACTATTACATTCCATTTTGAAGTTATAGTTATTAATAATCCTCATAGACGACAGTAGTAAAAGTGTATTCAAAAATAAAGAGTGAGGTTATTAACTGTTGTGAAATTACGTTTTTGGCAGTATTCAAAGTATAATAATATAAGTACTAAATGCAAATAAATTGTTTTGAAAAATTAAATATAGTCAAAAAGGTTATTTTGAAATATTTAGTAGTTTTATAGTCATTAATATCAAACTTTAAATTTTGTAGTTGGTTTTTGTACCATGGAAAAAAATTTAAAACTTTATATAAATTCTAATGCAGTTACATTTTTTTCAGTATTTTTCCCATAATGTATGAGCATTAAAGATACATCTGTATTTTTTGGGATGAAAATAAAAATTCATGCATTAGAGGGTTAAGATGAAACTGAATTTTTCAAATACAGAACTTTTCTCCTACTCATTTCTCAAAATTAACACAAGATAAAAAAAAAATTCCGTCAAATATTCAACAATAAACGAATAGCTATTATGAAGGGCTCCATTTACGAGATTAATTAATTCCAAACCTAGGAGAGCATCAGTCAAGAAAAGTGAATTTGCCGCGCAAAGAACACTCCATATTGCCCTTCCACAATCATAATAACGCCCAGAGAAATAGCTTGTCTTTTATTACTCGCACACTTCTGCGCTTTCCAGGCTTTAATTAAAATGCCTCTAGATTCTGCTTATTTGGAGATGTTTAAGAAATGCGTTCTTTGTTAGAAATAGTTGGTAATGTTTTTAAAAAAATTCTTTGAGTCGAAATCAACATGTTAAATTTATTTAGCAAAAATCACTATTGGTTTTCTTTGATGGCAAGAAAAACCCCATTTTTTATTTTAAAATAAAACCTCCAGTTATATTTTTCCTCTTAGTTGTTAAAATCAAGGCAATACTGTTCAACTAAATTTTAATCTTTCGAAAATCAACTTGAAATATCCCTGCCATTATCTTTCGAAATTTCTATCTCAAGCATTAATCACAATGCAAATTGCAGAATTATTACTGAAGACCATAAAAGTTTGTAAACATAAATTGAAGACTAATTTCAAAGTTTTAATTTTATCCATTTAGGGTTATTTTTATCATGAGAAAAAGAACTGGTTTCACGTTTCCAATCACGTTTAGTCAGAATTATAGTTTAGAGATGTGTCCGATTACGTTTAGCTTATCAATGGGTTCAATGAAGTAGGACTTCAATTTAATAGGCAAACATAATTAAAAGTGCATTTTCAATATCAAAATATAAAATTGTAAGTCATTTTTATTGCAAAAAAACTTCAGCTATATATTTCTGCTGACTCGTTAAAATCAATGCAATTAACTAAATTAAATCATTCGAAAATCAACTTAACTGAGAATTGTTGACTATACATCTGAAATATTTTTTTTATTTGAAGTACCACTGCGAATTGCCATGTTTGTCAAATTGTCTATTAATTATAAAGTAGCAGATATATAAATAAAGACAATCTTTCAAACACTTAAACAAATTTTTACAAAAAAACCTTAGGGTAACAGGTAAAAAAAATAATTAAGTTATAAAGATTATATCACTACACATACTACGATGTAATTTACGCGGTCTCTTCCAGATGATAACACTAATTCGCTCATAAGCAAACAAAAGATGATTTAAACAATAAGCGTGTATTCCTTTTTTTACACTTCACCGTAATCATATTTTAAAACAAATTCTTTCAACACTTGGATTAAAAAAAAAATAGTTTGGCATTTTAAGTCATGGGAAGTTAACATAGCTATAATCATAGCATTTAAATTAAGTTTTGCAAGAGAAATGTTACCAAAACCGAGCTTAAGTTTGCATTTGCAGCAGAGAAATGTACTAGGCGGAGGAATTTGCGTAAACAACGCTGCTGGCGCCGAAATTTCGACTGCTTCTATTGGCTGCTCTTCTGACCCTGATATTCGTGCGCCCTGTTACGTCAAAATCGAAGGAAAAAATAATTAAAATAACACTGTAACTGAAGCTAACTAATAAAAATAATAAATTTATGTCTTGAAATAACAAATAAATTTGTTTATTGAATGTGAAATACCTTTTAGTATTCGATTCTCGCACTCAAAAATGAGAACTATTTACCCTTTTTCTCATAAACATTTATATACTGCAAACTTAAGGTCGGTTTTGGTGTAGATTTAAGCTGTAAACATAACAGTAAATAAATACATGCTATCAGTTGGCTAACAGCTTTTTTAGGCATTTTTTTCTCAATAGAATAATGACCAAAACTGTTAGTATAAACTATAAGAATATGGCCTGATTTTCATAGATAGAATTTGAAGATAAATAAGTAGTACAATCACTTTTTGAAGTACTTTCTCCAATATTAAGGTTATCCAATATGCTTGTACACCAATATGCTTTCCAATTGCTCATTACCACATGAAACTACTTTTCGACGAGATTTCAACACATTTAAAATTTAGTTTACAAAGAACATTTTATTTGTTTTACATTTTCAAAGACTGAAAAAACGGTCAACAGAATTTCTTTTACAAATTCACTTTATTTTTTTATACCTTCTTACTAAAATTACTAATTATTCCTTAAAAAAAACTAAAAATTGAGAAAACTTATTAAAAAAAATTTTTGTTTCTTGTAAAAAAAATTTAAAACCCCTAAGCAGCAAAACCATAGTTTCTACCTGATTATTTTTTTAAACTGTTCAAAACCTTTTCTTATCGATGAAACTTTTTATTTGTATTTTTTTTATAAATGCATTTTCATTAAAAGTCAGCCTAGTAACAACTAGCTAATAAACTGTATAAATAAAAACTTTAATTTAAATTGTAAGAATATATTTTTTTAATTATATTCTGAGTTTGCGAGAAAAGGGAATCGACGACGTTATCACTAAATATTTAGTTCGACCCATCACCAAAATTTAGTGATTTCTAGAGGTTGCAAAATTTGTTTAGTTTTAACACTTAGTGGTACTATTATTTTTTAAAAACAATGATAATCATACTCGTAAAATTTTTATTGAAGTATTACAAAGAATGAATATACAGATTTAAAAAAATCATTTTAGGTTTCACGCAATATAGAAAGGGAAATAACTTACTTGAAGCTTAATAAAACTAATGATATAAAAAGTTAATTTTGTTCACCCATACAGTTTGTTTCCATAAAGATTCAATTATAAGAATTCATATTAACAAGCATTATTCTCACACTAATCAGATTAGTTATTAAAGCGAAGTTACCTTCGACTTGAATAATTATTCAACCTTCCGTGATAGACACCAAACGGAAATCGTAATTATATTGAAGCCTAATGATTGACTTTTGGCCTTTGGGAGAATATTAACCCGATTGATTCTCATAATTAGATAACTTTGTGTTGTCAGTTGAAAATGGGAATCTGGCTAATATGCAGTAATGACAGAGCGTAAGAGTCTTATTATTTTACGGGATTTAAAATATATGAGAACGTTCATGTAAGAATGTTATTTTTTAAGTATATTAATATTTTCATATAACAAATGTCTACAGGGGGGTCCCGAATTCATGGTACAAACTTTAATGGTAGGTACAAGACACTATAACAATGATTTATTGTATAGGAATGTATAGTCGCAAGTGACGCGGTGAGGCGTAAACAGGGGAAATAACGGCTGAAAGGAAAAACAAAGATTGTATTGAAAGCGTTGTTGACAAATGTCATGTTTACAGTAACTGTTCAAAATTGCATCCAAAAGTAGCGATACTTGCTCGACAGCGTCGGAGGAGCGATTGACGTACACGTTCGAAGATGCCTGGTATGTCACGCACACCTGCAGCAGCTACAGATATGCGAGCGACGGGATCCTCATCCGAGTCAACTGGAGTCTCATAAACAAGATGCTATAGATGTCCCCATAAAAAGTAATCTAGGCTCGATAAACCGGGAGATCGGGCTGGCCAAGGGACTGGTCCACCCTGCCCAATCCATCGAGCACCAAACGTGGCATTCAGGTAATTCCGTACAGCAATGCTGAAGTCTGCTGGCGCCCTATCGTGCTGAAACCACATGCGGTTACGAATGGTGATCGGAACGACATGCAGCAGTTGTGGTAACACTTATTTCAGAAAAATAAGATAGCTTTCGCCACTGAGTCGCTTGGGTAGAAAGTGCGGTCCAATGATACCAACCGATCACTCCATTTCTCTTTCCTTTTATTTCCCCTGTTTACGCCTCACCAAGTCACTTGCGACTGTACATTCCTATGCAATAATCACATCCTATCCTATACAATAAGTCATTGTTACAATGTCCGGTACCTACCATTAAAGTTTGTACCATGAATTCGGGAACACCCTGTATTTTAAAACGGTGTTGAGATACGTTGGAATAGATACAAAGATATGCAACTTGAAAATTTCCGAAATTAATATTTGTGCCAATTTCAAACCCGGTAAGAGAACAAAAGTGAGATCGTTTATATCCTATTTTGTTGAATAATTTAAAAAATAAGACTTGTTTTTAATAAATATACACCTTAAAAAATTGCAAATTAATGCTAGAAGATTAAAGGTATCCTAAAACAATAATTTTTCTGACCTTCTAAGTAGCTGGCTTAAGTGATCTATAATTCCACTTTGGGAAAAAATCAAATATTTGGTTGTAAAATTCTTATTGTAAAAATATTCTAACCAATTTCAAAAAGTGGTATTATAGAGCCCTGTAAGTCAGCTTCATTTATCATATAAAACAGTTTGAAAATATTCCATGCAAGGGTGTAATTTGGCTTATTTTTTCCATGTAATTTTCAGAGAGAAGATTTCGTTTTAGAGACCTGGCAACCGCTCCCACTCCCCATTACGATTTGAGCAACTTCTAAGTCTTTATTACACGGCCCAATCAGAGCGACTTTTGCGACGACTAATTGCTTAAAGTTCGTAGATTAACTCACCAACCAATCATCGTTCGTAGAAGGAGCCTATGTAATAGGTTACACTCTTAAAACAAACGAATGAATTTAACGCAGTCTGAGTAAATTTTCACTCTTTTCAGTGTAGAAAATGCACTTATCCTATTGGAGTGGATTTCACTCTTTTGCTTAGTTAAAACTGACAGGATCACTCCAAACGAGTGATTTTAACTCAGTCTGAGTTAATTTTCACTCCTTTCCAGAGTCGAAAATGCACTTCTCTTGTATGAGTGGATTTCACTCTTTTATTTTAAGAGTGTACATAGAACCAATCCTTTACAGTTCTTAATTTGAAAATGGGAAAATTTGTATTGCAAAACCAAGCATAATAATACCACACTCGGAAAATGCCTCAAACAAAGCAGTCCCACTAACGCATTTAGGCATTTATTCAATTATAAAGCTTGCAAATAAACTTACATCTTTCTGCTAATCCAAACACACGCATTCCACAAATCCTTTATTCAAAAGTTAGAAATTGCATACTTTCTGAACAAGAATATTTTCTGGACTCTCTCCTTTTGTACAAGTATCGGAATCCTCTGGACAAACTTTGCCCATTTGACGTCCCTATCTTATATTAGGATGTAAATGAAAAGTTCAGGCAATTATTTATAACATGTTCCATAATTTTTAAGCTTATTTTACCGTCAGCTTTTTAACACAACTAAAGACATTTCACCAAGTAGCGTATACCGGGAAATAGAGCGATCTATCTCTTTCCGCATCACCCCCCCCCCCCCCCGCCCTCCATCGTACAATATGCTAATATATTTATAGCAGTCATAAAAATATAGAGCAATGGAAGGAGATATTGGATTTTGTCACACCTTCCAGAATAATAGAAATATTAATTTTCTGATTCGGCAAGTGAAAATTTCTATAATTACTCCATGTCAATCTATATGAAAAGTATTATTAGAAATTTAATTTGCTGTCCCCTCACTATGAAATATATTTCGGTTTAGTTTGAATTATCGTCGCACTAGAGCTACACGAGGGCTAATCGTATTTTTATCGGGCCACGTCGTATTTTAGAACCGCAGTCAAGTGACGAGCCGCCACCTGAATAGGCCCTCAACGCAACCGTTAAGGGTGACATCGTACGCAGCGTTAGGACTTTGAAGGATATTTTACCTGCACTCCCTTACACGTGGTATTATTCGTCGGACATTTTTGGCTGCACTGGCCGTTTATAGGTCGGCAGACATTTTGGCTATTCCCGGATCCAAACCAGGGACCTTTCGCATGCTAGGCGAGGGCCTAACCGACTGGGCTCCCTAGCCCCTGAACTATATTTCGACTCCATATTGGCCACACCGCATTAAATTCAAATTTTATTCAACCTTTAGTGTTTTTGTGCAATTATAATTAAAATCTTACCATACCCAACATAATTATCTTTGCAAGTCTATTATTCTTTATGAGAGATGACTGTTTAACTCAAACATATAGCAGGGGTTGGGGAGCCCAGTCGGTCAAGCACTCGCTTGGCATGCGGAAGGTCCCAGGTTCGGGTCCGGATTTCGCCAAAATAGCTGCCGACCTATAAACGGCCCTTGCAGCCAAAAATGTCCGACAAATACCCCGTGTAAGGGAGTGCACGTAAGGTATCTTTCAAAGTCCCAACGCTGCGTACGATGTCGCCCTTAACGGTTGCGTTGGGTGCCTATTCAGGTGTCGGCTCGTCACTTGACTGTGGTTCTAAAATACGACGCCCATCGTCAATAGCCCTCGTGTAGCTCTATTGCGACGATAATTCAAACCTAACCAAACTAACCAAACATATAGCAACTAGTATTTAAATATAACGATCTTCACATACACATAGCCGCGACAGGTTTATTGGACACTTCCTCGCGGATTCAGAAACGGCGACAATGCAATGTTTGATGTTGTCGTCCGATGGGTATTCAGATTGTGTGTAGCGATATACACGAAAACATAATTAGGATAGGAAAGTTCGAAAGTACTTGCGTCTCATAAGGGAGTAGTTGTGTTTAATGTTACTTAAATAAAAGTTTTGGTGCGTTCTGCAGAGATTTGATTATTTGAGTTGGTTATATCTTGGTTAACAAAAGTATGCAGAAAGATTTCATAAAAAAATAAAGCATTTTAAAATAAAATAAGAAAAAGTAACTATATTGTGTTGTTCTGGACCAAGCTCAATAGAAAGTGCTTCTTTAACCCACTTATCTTATTTGGTAGACACACTCTTAAAACAAAAGAGTGAAATCCACTCCAGTTCAGAGAAGTGCATTTTCGACACTGGAAAGGAGTGAATATTAACTCAGACTGAGTTAAAATTACTCGCTTGGAGTGATCCGGTCGGAGGTTTAACACACAAAGGATCCACTCCTCTAGGAGAAGTGCATTTTCCAGACTGGAGGAGTGAAAATTAATCAGACTGAGTTAAAATCGCTCGTTCGTTTTAAGAGTGCACTTAGCGTTAGACAATCCCTTTTTCCATGTTTAAACTGATACCACTTTGTCAATCAAAATTTAAAAAAAAAACATAATCGTACAAAGATATATATGGAACTCTGTATTATTGTGTCTGTGTCATGAGTTTTATTCGGTTTAAAAATGCATTAGTTACTTTTAAGAAACTCCTAACTAAGATCCCAAGCGTAGAGTAGAAAACAATGATTAAAATCCACTTAGTTTCAATCTTCGAGGCAAATTAGAATAAACTAAATGTGGATTTCTTTTCATTCCGGTTTAATGTACCATAATTGAAATATAATAGGATTATTAAAAATAATCAGTATATAAGAATTTATATCTGCAAATTACATTAAAAATACTTAGCAAATTACAGTTATAATTTTTTCCCATTTTAATTTTTGAAGTAAATATAATTAAATAAAATTAAAATTAGATTAACGTTTCGAATATCATAAATTTTATTTGAGCATGGAATGTTTCTGAGAACAAATTCAGGGATTACATTTTTAATCTACTTTTGATAATTCTTAGTTTGCAAAATCCTTTTAATTCAAAATAAATTAGTAATTACATATTTTTTAAAATGCCAAAATCGACATTAAAAGTGATAGATGCTAAAACCAAACATAATATTATGTTTGGAACGGAAATATTAAAATATCCATGTCCCATTTTTCTAATAAATAAGACCATTTTTTCTAATAGTTATTTTATAAACCTAATTGTATAAAGTACTGTTATACTTAAAATTTGTATAAACCTATTTTTTTCTTTTTACAGATTCATCTTGCTGAGGTCTAGATGTAAAATTTAAATATAGCAGAAACAATGCCGATACTTTCGGCTTGTATGATTTTGATAATTTGCATCATTGGTAAGTACTTAGTATAAAGTACTTAATAAGCACTTAGTTACACACTTTACTTCCAAAGACACATAACTCAAAATTATCTTTGCGACTTTGAAAGTTAAAATCTATAAATATTCCCTCATTACAACAAACAAACATTAAACATTTTCCAATAAAACTATTTAGCGTTTAATCTGAAGACGAAAAGTTGTTGCTGAACACATGCATAAAACAATTTATAAATAAAAAAAATTTATGATCATTTAAAAAAGCAAATGTAAATTGGGTAGTACAAAAAAAACCTTATGCAATTCTTTTAGTTTTCTATAATATAATGTGGTTTAGTAAAGCCCAAAAAATGTTTGGTCTAAGATAAGCCAAAAAAAAAAATCAGCAAATTAAGTATTTACTTAAATGATTTGAATAGTTTAAGTTTTTCAATACAAGACTGTGGTGCATAAGCGATTTATTCAAAATAAGCAGAAATAATAAGTGGCTCGTTAAAAGCTCAATTACTAAAAATAAATGTATACTTCCCGATAAAAAAAAGTTATCAAGCGGCTTAAATGATTCTCTACACAAAAACTTTTTCGAGAGTATAAGTAAAACAAAAAATATAAGGAATAAGCAAGAATTATAAAAAAAAACTTAAATAAATTTTGTTATTTTCAGCAATTGCGTCGGTGGAATATTTTTTATAGAGTTTTTAATATATTATCATTCATTAATAACGTTACAATGAATTAGTAAAAAAGTGTAAAGTGGTTTATTAAAAATGAATATGTATACAAATTTTCAAAAAGTAAAAACACCCATGAAATTTCGAAGCATCCTCTTAAATTTGAACACATTAAAAGAAATACCCAAAGAGTCAATTTACAAGTGTTATTATTTATCATTTTATTTTACGTGATATTATTTTACAATTTTTATGATAGATTAGGTTTGAATTATCGTCGCACTAGAGCTACACGAGGGCTATTGGCTACAGGCGTCATATTTTCGAACCACTGTCAAGTGACGAGACGACACCTGAATAGGTACCCAAAGCAACCATTAAGACATCATACGCGTTAGGACGTTGAAGCATATTTAACGTGCACTCCCTTACACGGGGTATCATTCGTCGGACATTTTTGTCTGCACGGGTGGTTTATAGGTCGACAGATATTTTGGCGATGCCCGGATCCGAACCTGGGACCTTTCGCATGATAGGCGAGTGCCTAACCGAATAGGCTCCCCAGCCCCCTTACAATTTTTAGAATAAGAAAGAAATTTAAAATGAATATTGATAATTATAAGTAACAAATTTAGACTGGATTAAAAATTTATCAACATCGATTCCCGTGTAAATTTAACTTGTATGTATTTCCAAAACTAACGACGCAATATAAAAACATAACGGAAGTAATTTTACCGCAATGAATCTATCTTAAAGGAAATAGTTTTGCGGAAGAAAAGTGCAAGGCACCCCCAATTCTATTTATTAACTAGGTTTACTTTATACTTTAAATTCAGAACTTTCTTACCACCCTACTACCGACCTTTTGGAAAGCTTTCAAACAACTGTTTTTTTTTGTAAATAAAACCTATCTTTCCTCAAGAAAGAACAATTAGAACAGAAAACATCGTAGCAATGTGAATAAAAATTAGTAAAACCGCAGTTTCTGAGAAATATGGTTCATCATCAAAGCACAAAAATATGAGACTTATGGAAGTTTATTAATATACATTAAGTTAAGTTATTGCGTTATTACACCCTTGAAACGCCGGGTATATAAAGCTAGTCAAGTTCCTAGTTTTAGCAAATACCTTTTAAAACAAACTTTAAATTATCAGATAACACACATTATATACTTCTAAATATGCTACCATATGGTTAAGGAAAGTACTGTTAATAACTATTGTATTACTTTAATAGTTAAACTTAGACACTTTGAAGTTATTAAATACCTAATTAAGACAAACCCAACAACTTATGCAACTGCAAAATGATAAATAGTGGAAACAATATCATTATTTAATTGCAAGACAAGTACAATCATTAATTATCATTTCAAAGAGCTGCGCTTTCGCTAAATTAATTTGACAACGTTATAGCAAACAGAAGACATATTTTGGGTTAATATTTAATTGCTGACCATTTAACCAAACCTAAAGAGCTTTAAATAAGTAAAACAATCCTTAAGCTTTAAATGGTCAAGTAATAAGTTTATATGATTCATAAGTCGACAGTAGTGGACTGCAGAGCTGGGGTCTGGGTTCGATTCCCCGGTAAGACTTTGCTGTAAAATGGTTATAAAAGTCTTCGCAAATTGTTCCTGATCTTATTGGTCGTAAGACTAAAGATTTATTGGCGTAGCAAATTAAAACTTAACCCTCTAATGCATACTGTTGCCATACGGCAACAAGTAACATATTCCACTTTGTTCCATTCAAAAAGATCTCCCTCTTGACAAATGTGTGTTATTTTCATCTATTACATTCCATTTTTAAATTTTAGTTACTAATAACCCTCACATTAGTAAAAGCATATTCAAAATTAAAGAGTTAAGTTATTAACTGTTGTGAAATTGCGTCTTTAGCAGCATTCAAAGTATAATAATATTAGTACTAAATACAAATTGTTTTGAAAAAATAATTGTTCAAGTGGGTTATTGTAAAATATATTTGTTTTCTAGTCATTTTCATCAAAATAAGAATTTTGTAGTTGAGTTTTGTGACATGGAAAAAAAATTAAAAATTGAAACTACTTAAATGCCAATCAGTTATTTTTTTTTCCAGTATGTTTTCCATAATGTATGAGTATTAAGGATACAAATATATTTTTCTGGGATGAAAAAAACTCATGCATTACAGGGTTAAAGCATTTTAACAGCATTCGTGAGATCTATTGTTAGGTTAGGTTTGAATTATCGTCGCAATAGGGCTACACGAGGGCTATTGGCGACGGGCGTCGTATTTTAGAACCACAGTCAAGTGACGAGCCAACACCTGAATAGGCACCCAACGCAACCGTAGATCTCTTGTAATTAAAGGTTAACCTTCAATTATCTAAATGTATAGGATGATTGTGCCCAAGTCCAAATTTAGTTTCGCGGCCGTAACCTTATTAAAGTCATCTCGCTTAATACCAACAGTTGTGAGAGCTACCCATAGCATATAATAAATTAAATGCATGAATAACCCTGGAAATAATTAAATCTATAATTTGAATTTTTCTACCTATAACTTGACAAATATGATGAATTTTAAAATCACGTTTAGTATTTTCGACACCTACGAGAAAAAATTCTTTACGAGTTTGAAACTTGCAATTGTGTCAAATAAACGCAATATATTGACTATAGTTCTCTAATTTGTAAGTAGTTATGAATGCATATTTCTTTGTCATTTTTGTATTCTAGCTGATAAAGCTTCAGTTTCTTAAATCAAACAAACTCGTTATTAACAGGCAATACATTTAAATTCTAAATAAGCAATAGTTTGATTATCACACATTTATGCAGACACTAGATGTTAAGGAAATAATTTAAAACATTGCGTATGCTCATGTTGGTTAGTTTAATGAAGAAACGGTCGATTTGTCTGATGTAGATTGTTTCAGAAGTTTTGACGTGTAGAAGACTAACCTTAATTTTAATTAACTGACGCATCACCTAATTTACATAGTTTATAGGTACTTTTTGTAAATCCAAATGATTTATAATTTTTTGTAAATTAATCTTAAAATTGTATATTATTATAATATTACCTATTAGCTTTTTATTTAATATCACACTATAAACTATTGTAACTAAAGTTACATAAACATATTTTAATTTGTATTAAGCTTTAAAATGACACTTAAATCTCGTTTTTGATTTAAACTAGACCTTGATATTTTTAACCATTACATCTTTTAAATAATACCATCTAGTGATTTATTTAACCAAGTCACAAAAATATGTTTAAAAAATACACCTACCTTTATTCTCTCCTCAATGCTGTATGAACGCTATCTGGAAACCTCTTTCAACAGTAGATAATTTTCGTACTTTCTCGTCAAATGTAGTAGCACAGTTCTGTTTAGATATTTATCCAGTTCAATTCTTGTACACCATTCAGTTTGTTCATAGATTGTACGTGGCACAGTTTTGCTTACACACACTTTGTACGTGGCACAGTTTTGCTTACACACACTTTGTACGTGGCACAGTTTTGCTTACACACACTTTGTACGTGGCACAGTTTTCGGTTACATCAAGTTTCTACGAGACATTGTTCAGTTTACAACCAGTTTGCCGTGGAACAATATAGACTATACACACTTAACGCGTGGCAAAACTCAGATGCACACTTGTTTTGTACTTGTCCCAATTCAGCTTACACAGTTTCAAAATTCAAAGAACTGTTAGGTCTAAGCTCAGCTTAGGTTTAATATTAATTCAAAATCAATATCAGTTCAGTAATTTCTTTTCGTATAGTAAGATAGCGGCTCAACCACATGGAATTTTAAAGTAGAGAAACTTCAGTTTATTTCAATAACTTCACAAGTTCGATTAATTTTAATTATGGTTTTTGCATGTGAAATTTCAAATAGAGAAGCTATACAACTAATAATTTACCACAGCTTTAGAAATTATGTGAATGTATATTGCACTAATGAAAGTGAAGTCGGCTGAAAAATCAAATGCAGAGAACCATCTGGAAGTAAGGCCTGAAAAAGTACGATTTATGAAATGGCAACAGAACGGTTGGCTTCCTTCAGGTGACGTAGCTTTCTCATTCCAACACTTCCTATACCCGGTGCTCCAATTGGTGCTCTGTTCAAATGTGACATTGATTCACCAATCAAATGTCGAGAAAGCATTTATTATCATTAGGCATTTCTGTTGCCAGTCAAGACCTCACGAAATAGTTAAAAACGTACTTGTGACTAACATTGTGATTATTTTCAATAAGAGCAGATCTCATCAAAACAAAATTAAAAGTGTAGAGCAGCAAAATTTATGATTTTTTTACTATGCACATTCAATATGTGAGTCCCGAACGCATGGACAGTGTGTCGTAAGTTTATATATACCTCTAGTGGCAGTTAACCGGTTAAATCACCGTTGCTCAGGTGATACAATCCATCCCTTTCTTCATTATTGAAATTGAATCATTATTGAAAGTGAGATAAAATTTCCGTAATTACATAGTGCTGCTGCCTTTAGATACAGCTGTAGCGCGACGTTCTTTGACGCAATCAAAAGTGTTTACATTTTAAACTGCTATAGCAACCTTTGATTTCATTTTTTCTGTCGCCAAAACAAGGTTATAATACTCTACCTAGGTACAGATTAATATTTTATATGTAATGTAGTGAGAGTAGTCATTTGTGACTACACTCCGTGCCAACCTAACTTGGTGAAAACAAAGAGTAAAAAGGCAGAGGGAAAAGCTTGGTTGGTCCGTTAGTTGGAAACTCTTGTGTAAGGTAATATGTACATACAAAATGATCTGAATACTATTTAACAAATATACACTTTTCATTCTGATAAAATTGCCAAATCTTCTCATATGATATTCAAATCGGTTTGAATTTAAACGAAATTAATGTTTTAAACATGTTTTCGGAATGGATTCACAAATTAGTTATGGAACTTTTTACATACGCGAAAGGATCTTCTCCATAGCATATTTCTAGTTACCCAATTTAGGTTGGCAAAGAGTGTAATCATGCACTTACTTACAAATGTCGGTGAATTATGGCATTGCTTTTCGCTCTTGTGATTGGCTAGATTGAACTGTTTCAACACGTCATTGTTTGGGTGCCCCCCCCCCCCCCCCAGAGGCCTTCTCTAAATAAGATTATACAAACGCCAGTTTCACAAAGGATTTCGCTGTAAGAAACCAATTTTAACCAATACATAAATCGATTAACCATGCTTAACGTAACCTACGCAAGAAGGGAAGGATTACAATAGACACCTGCAATTACCCATTGGACCCCAGCCAAAAGCCCATTAGCGGACACTTAGTGTGACACTCTACACCGAAAATGATCTTAAAGCGGTTTTTTATTGGCGAGTGCTTAGGCGCACTTCATTCTAACGGGCTGGTAATAATTTCCCCCCAATCTCCGTTGAGGCAAGAATAAGATTGAAATGCTTGGCAAGAGGAAAAACAAGTGAAGGCTCTAAAAATCGCCAAATAGACGAATAGTCCTCACTCAGACTGATGGTAACAAATAGGTTACAAAATACAATACAATGGGTACAAATACAAATACAAAAATTGTGGACTAACAACAGGCCAAAGGCCCACCAAGGTCCAAAGAAAAAAATCTAGTTTTTTACCAGTTTCCAATAACTATCGAGATTTTTTTTTAATTCTTCAACTCTCGTAGAATAAACAACACAATCTGGTAAAGCATTCCATTCATTGACAACTCTATTGTGAAAATAATGATTTCTTACATCCTTTCTGAAGCAAGATTTTTTTTTTAATTTCAGACCATGTAATCTGGTTCGTCCATTTAAATTAAAAACTAAGCATTTAAAAAGCTGAATTAAATCACCTCTTGTTCTGCTATTTTCCAGGGAATACCTGTTTAAAGAGGGTTGTGAAATTATTATTGCTAAAAAGTCAGTGTATTTTCACTGTTTTCATTGAATGGGTATGTTCACGTCTACAGTGACAACAGTTCCAATAGTACTATTTTCATATTTGGAACTTCTAAAACTATATTTGTTTTGTACAATATAATATTTTCTTACCTTACTTAAAACAAAAAGTTTCAATGTTTTTCAATTATAGATTGTAGTACAAGGTCTTAATTAACACAAGTCTCTAATATTTCCTTTCGTCTGAAGATTTGAATTTCCTATCATTGGCAAAGCGTGTCTTATTATTTTGGTTATAGCTACTAATTTACACACTCCCTCCATCAAATGGAGTGGACATGTCTGACGTTTTGAGTGACAACATAAATGCTGAATAGAAATAAATCAATGCTTTATCCCCGATTTGTGAAACAATATAATGTGGGTTCTGAGCACCAATAGGAAAATCGATTTGAGGAAGAGATGAAAACTGGGAAGAACTACATCACCTGAAACAAGCCAATTGTTATACACTCTCAGAAATAACACTTTCATTTTTGACGATTCATGAATACTCAAGCCTCATTTCGTTAATTTTGAGGATTTTTTCGTCAAACCATCACGTGACTTTTGAGTAAACGCGAATCCTCACTTTTACGATCGTGATTTGACGATTCTGTATCTTGATTTTGTGGAAACTGAATCTCATTGTTGTACCCACATGCTCAAAAATGACGAAATATTTCTTTAGATTAGACGACATTCAAATCTTCATAAAAATGACGATTCAAATTTCTGAAGCATTTGCCAGTAACGGAATCGTCAAAATTGAGGAAAATTTCGTCGTTTTTGAGCATTCATTTTCGAGAGTGTACATTACATATTTTTTACAAGCCACCAATAATCTTGCAAAGGCGAACCTGATTTTGCATTTGGTTTTTAAATCGGCAACATTTCGATCTGACTCTAGCCTCCAAACCATGGCTCGGTAATAATTTTTCTCCAATCTCAGATCTGAAAACTGTTGTGGTCACGCGACGGAGTGATTATTAGAGCTTCGTGGATCATTAGATATAACTTGTTGGAGATAGTGAAACTTTTCAGCGGTGTCAAAGTAGCTCGCGAACATTATTTTTCTAGTACCCTCTTGCGATTTATTGCGCACTTGCGGTGACATGTATGACACACGTTAAAATTAGTTTTAGTTTTGTTAATTAAGGGCGAATAATGGGCTGATAAAGGGACGTTAAGGGGGGATGGGCGAGCTGGACCGAGAGTCATCTACCAACTCAAGTGCCTAAATTTTAATCCAATGAAAAAAACTATTTTCTACCACATTTTCCTGGCTCTATTGAACACAAACGGATTTTTTTTAAATAATGAATGTCAATAACTTACAGGCCTCTATCTTCCCTCTTTTTAAAATTGCTTCGAATATTTTGTGCAAAATTATTTATTGAAATTTTTAAAAAAAATATCATAGCCGATTTCAAAAAGTGGAAAGGTCTGGACTTATAAATCAGCTACATTTATCACTTTAAAAAAATGCTTGTAAAAATATTCAATACAGCCAGAGAAGTGAGGCAGAGAAAATGGTTTTTTTCTCCATAGGATTAACACTATGCACTTAGCTTTGGATACCCCCGGTCCAGTGCGCCTGCTTCCACTTAAGAGGCGGATAAGCCCAATTGACGGCGGATCTCCAAACCAATGTTCCTCTGAGTTAATCCGATGAAAAAAAATATTCTCAAAGTCACATTTTCCCGGCTGTATTGAATATTTATATTAACGGTTTTTATGAGATAAATATAGCTAACTTACAGGGTCTAAAATCCCAGTTTTTGAAATTGGTTCGAATATTATTTTTTTAATTTTCAATAAATAATTTTACTTATATACTGGTTAATTTCAAAGAGTGGAACTATCGAGCCTTGTAAGCCAACTAGGATTATAGAGTCCCTTTAAGTTAGCATTTATCATATTAAAAAAACAGTACAATATTCAATATAGCTAGATAAATTTAACTTCGAAAATATTTTTTTTTACATTGGATTAACACGGAGGAACTTTGTTTGGAGACCCGCGGTCAATCAGGCTTATTCGCCTTTAACGTCTCTCTATCGACCGCAATTGGACTATTTAAAAAAATAATATAATAATTTCTCGCTAGATAAGACCTATAAGTAGTTTTATGGTAGTTTTAACTTACATTTTCTCATTAATAAAAAGTAGCTGTTATCAAACTAGCGTTAACTTAGTGCTTTTATATGCACCATGAATACTCTTCATGTTTAAAAAATAAAATTTCATTAACAAAATAAAGGCTTAGGGGCAAAAAATAAAACAATTCCAAGATCTTATACGCCACATTTATTTCAAATCTATCGGAAAACTTTCAATAAAAAAATCACGCTAATTTTATTTAATTTCAGAGCATCAAGCACTCCATCCTTTCTCTTCGATTTTTTTCATGCATAGTAAATGAAGTTTTTGCCTTTTCAACACACGTTTTTATAACACATTTAAAAAAAAATGTTCCTTTCAAATTTCTTTTCGCTATTCCTTCGAGCACAAAATGCAGTATTTTTTCTCCTCCCATAGAACTTTGAATTTGATCAAGGCACATTAAAACAGAATTAACTAAACTAACTCTGCTGCTAAAAAAATTTATTAGAAAAAACTTATTTATTTTATTGATTTAATCAAGCAAACATTTTTTGCAAGAGAGTAAGTATAAAAAGCACTTGAAAAACTTATGTAAATTTTTCACGGAGATTTAAACAAAAAATATCTAATGTATCGGAAAATAAATATGATTGATTTACATAAAATATCCTTATTTAATTAAACACAAAACTCCCTAAGAATAAATATTTAAAAAATCTTAGTATACTCTGTAACTACTGAAAGCGTAAGAAATCCAGGCGCGAAATTTTTAAAACCCGTTTTCATATTTCTCTTTTAATCAGTAGTAGAGATTTAAGTTTTTTTCTTTTATTGAAGGAGTATTTTTGTATAAAAAATACTTATAACTTTACTTTACTTATAAGTTTACATTTTCTGAGTATGATGGTAGGCATGTAGTTGAAAAAAATATCGATTTCATTTGGTGTAATTATGTATTTCCCTGTAAAATGATTTTTTTTTTCAATTTTCAATAACGTGTGCCATCGAATAATTTTCTTTTAAATTCTAATTTAATTATCTGTAAACTTCCAAAGTGGTTTTTTCTAAAGCCCATTAGAAGAGAATATACGTTTCCAAATGAAAATAGAACGAGATTTTTAGCGTATTGAGTGATAACAGTTTCCCGGGAATGAAAATTAAGTATCAATTGGTTAATTAATGTAGTAGGCACAACTTAATGTATCAAACCACCAATGAATTCCAGGAATGAAAGCAAAAGAATAATTTACGTCACATAAAAAAAGCCAATTATCTGTCAGTTTTTTTACTACGATCGAGAATACATGCGTTGCCTTTTAGAAAGAAAATACCTATGGTCATTAATGCGGTATATATGTCCCATAGTTATTTTTTAACATTTCCCAATTGGTAACAATGCTGGTTGTTGTTATTGTCTTTAAAAAACTAAACCTAAAATGATATAATAATATGATCTCTGATTTCGAAAAAAAAAACTATTTTGAAAGTATCCAGGTAAATAAGATATTCTTGTGAGAAAATGAATATTTAGAAGCGTCATCCGTGTATCCTAAATACTTGAATATTTTATAGGTCCTTTGTAGACATTTTATAATTTTTTTGAAATTTCTGCTAATCCAATCGTTAAAAATGAAGTTGAAAGAGTAAAATATCGAGTAATTTAAATTTTTAACAACATAAATTAAATTTACGAAATGTTATATAAAGCAACATTTAAAGTGGTTAGTGCTTGGGGTCCAGTGTGATACCTTTAAAACCAAGTTTTGTAGGAAACTTTTTTAAACTGTAAGCAAATTTAATAAAACGGCTGAAGAAAGTAAAGTTATCGGAACGGTTTTAAATCAGCAATGGCATTGGAAATTTCCGTAAAAGCAACGTTTTTTGCAGTGCAATGTAACATTTTGAAAAATGTCTTAGAACCTTTCATTAAAGTTATTAATGATTCTTAATTGAAACCTTTGTATTATTTATTTATTAATTTTTCAGAAAGATAGTGTTTAGAATGACTTCAAACCTGTTAATTTTCATGATGTTCAAATTAATTATTCTTCATCATGTTGAATTTATTGATCTAAGTACTAGCCAATATATATATTATATATTCAATACTATACGATCACGATAATGAGGCCTATACTTAAATACAGGGTGAGGCAAATAAAAGTGGCCCCGTTCTAGAGATAGACATACTTTAAAATGTTTGGCGAGAAAAACTCTTGAAGCCGCCTGAAACAGGTTTTTGCATTGGTTGGAACGGATTAGCTTCACACGACATACTCATAGACTAGTGACGAGTTCAGATCTTAATTTGTATTGTATGAAGACGTCCCATAATGCAAATTTTAAGTCCTGCAATCACTTTGGAATGTTTTGTATTAACAAAAACAAAAAGGCCCGATTCTCTAGGATAAATAAAGACCGAAATAATCACTAGTGGGAACTTTTCTTGATAAGCTCTTGATCAAACCTTGTTTATATTTCATTTCAACTAGCTTCTCAAGCCATAGCGTAGTTGGCGGCAAATAAGTCGCCAAGCGTTTGTCTGGGCTTAATATTGAAGCGATCAATAGCTTCAGTTAGCAAACCTGTTTTTGTAGTGGTTTTTGACTTGGCAACATTTCTGTCGTATTCTTATCTCTACGTCGGGGACACTTTTATTTGCCTCATTCTATGTTATACTTATGCCTCCATTCCAGGCTCATCCTGGTGCCGAAGCGTACGCGTGACAGAGCTGGTCGTACCCCCATCAGTCGTGCTGGGCGACTCTGTACGGCTGGCGTGCAGTTACGAGCTGGGCAGCGAAGAGCTGTACGTTGTGAAGTGGTATAAGGATGACCTAGAGTTCTACAGATACGAACCGAAAGACAGCAACCAAGCTGTGTACTTTCCTCAGCCAGGGATTGACATGGACGTAAGTATTTTTTCACTACTAAGCCGTATGCACATGCTTTAACCTCTTGCGAACTGTTGTCCTCTTTTGGGGACATTTTTTAAAACCTCCTCACAAACAATTAACACGTTAATTAGTTCCTGAATTGACCTGGTCCTATAGATGAACATTCACAAATATCAGTTTTCATCCTTTGATTACAGGTATCACTCATTTATTTCTATAAAAAATGAAGTTGAACGAGGGTCAATGCGATAATAGAGTTCTTAAAAAAATTACTTTATTTTTTTCAAACTTTTCAAAAAATTATTTTAGTAGTTCATTTTAAAAACATTTTGCATCAAAAACAATGTTGAAATAATCTGTTAACTACAAATAATTGATACAACCTTTTTTGTTGCATTTATTGCACAAAAATGTGTATTTTTAGAGTTTAAGTCGTGTCACTACTCACTAAGTAGCTATTAAACATAACTTTTTTTTTACTATTTCTTTGAAAAACATACTTTTTATCATATATTTGTATGATAAGTTTCGACTAAGAATATACGTGCTGCATTTTGCTAGGGTCTTAAGAGGTTAAAAAAAAAACAATAACCCTTCGAAACTGCCTAGGGCAGGTAAACTGCCGTATCTCAAAAAAATGACTTGAACCATTGTTGCAAATACTCAATAACTCTAACAAAAAAGCATACTAAGACTGAGTACTTAGGGCCTTTTCCCACACGGAGCACCTTGATCACGGAACTTCCATAGGAATAACATGGAGAACCGCTGTAGAGAATTTTTCATTGAATTTTTTCGTGGACATACGGAAATCGGTAAACCGGTTTTGCGGAGAGATATAGGTAGCCAATCAGCATCAAGTATAGCTTGACGTCTTGTTGGCAAAATCGAGTTTGCCAAATGGAGAAAAATCTACTTTATACTTGCCAATGTTGATTTTTGTAGTTAACGCTGTTAACGGTTGTTAAATCGGCTTGTGGGGACCCTTGTGGTTAAGATCTCGATCGCGTTATCGTAAGGTCTCGCGATCGAGTCTCGGTACCACTGAAGACCCACCGAATATGCGGAGTACGTGCTCGTTAAATCTGTTGGGACCGAAAGTCCTGTGAGTGGTCATTGAACATGTTCCCACTTTTACAGGCCCCTGGAGACTATTTCCCTCCCCTTCAGGGACTTGTCTAAATTGTGGAAAAGGCGAGCGATAGATGACAGCATCTGTCATGTATGTGTGCGTGTGTGTGTTGTGTCTGTCTTACACGATGAAGGATTATAAGCGGGTCTCTGACCAAGCACACAAGCCTGAAAATATATGTATACCAACCAACCAATTCCTACACGTGATAGAAATTTGTAAAAATATTGAAAAATGAAAAAATGTGCCTAGACTAGCGATAAGTATCATTCACAACAACCCCTCCAGGAACGTGTGACGTCAAAATCTGGGCAGGTGGACAGCCCTATCCGAGCAGTTCCGTGCACAAGGAATACCGTGTGAAAAGGCCTTAAGGGCCCAAAATGGTATAATTCGTCGTTGTACTAACACCAATTCACTTGCCAATGGCAAAAATGATGAATCGCAGTAATTGCTTTACTTTGGAAAGTAATCGGCGCTGGTAGTCTTAGCTGATAAATTGCATTTTCTACCAAAATCGAAACAAAATAAATTTCTTTTCTTTTCATCATCGTTAGAGGTAGAATAAACCTCCAGTGCAACATATCCTCATATGAGTAGCCACATCCTATTTATCTGTATAAACACACTTTTTTTCTCTTGCCCACCAAACGTTTGCTATGATGAATAATGCGAATGCCGTTTAAAAACTTTCACTGCAATTAATCTTTACCAAAAAATTAAAAATCATTCAAGATTAATTTTAAAAACAAGTATTTTTTGCAGCTCACGTTTAAAGTTAATTTTGTAGCAGAATTTCGCCAAAGTTAATTTAGAAAATTAAATTGTATTTTTCAACCAAAGTACAGAAAAAAATTGCTTATCTAAAATTACTTCCCTATGGCTGGCATATCTATTCATTGAGATGGTTATAAGTAAAAAAACTATAGAAAAATATTTTTCCTTCTAAATTATTCATCCAAATTGATACAAACTATTTTCAGATAACGGTTAAGTTAAATCCATATTATTTTTAAAAGAACATGAACCAATGTAGCATATTCATCAATTAGCAGAGTCGATCAATGAATTTCACCAACAAGCATTAGTTGCAAATACAAATTCACGGAACACGATAATGCAAATGGATTCCGCCGATTCACAAAAACGCCAACATCATTAACAAGGGCTAAACTAGTTGTATATTATTCCAACATCAAGATAAGTCAGCTTAGAATATTTTCCATTTCACAAATGATTGTAACTTTGAATGCGATTCGGTTGAAATGTTATGTAACTCAATATAATGGGCTTCACCTTCTGTTTGTAATTGACTGCTTCATCATTAATAATTGTTTTTATTGAGTGTCATTAAACAATATATGTTATTTTGCTTTCCATATGTTTTGACTATGGGATCCTAATGTAAATTAACTATCATTTATTATTTTTATTGTGATTAATTTAGCTCTTTATTAAACGAAAAAAAACTAAACAATCCATTACTGAGCCAAGGCCTGCCGTGCCCATTTCAGCTTTCGTGACCTAGGGCTCAAGGGTGCTGGGCAGGCATATGTTTCGGTAAGGTGGTCAGCCTCACGAGGAACCCCCAGTGTTTAGTTCCCAGGCTTTTTACTCCTTTTATCGACCCACTGAAGGGATGAAAGGATGGGTCAACCTCGCCTTATCCGGTATTCGATCCCCTGTGGCGTGGCAAAGCGAAGCCCCCCACTAAGCCACCGGGCCTCTATAAAGACATTGTATAATTTTTAATTTCTTTAAACTAAAAATGGATGTTTGATTTTCAGTCTATTTGTGCTGTATTCTGATGAAGTGAGACTTCCCATCCAGCGAAACAGGTCAATTATTACACAATCAGGATATTTGAGCAAAAAATCAAGGTTGCTTTCCTTGCGTATTACGCGCAAAGTTATGGATATTCTCTGAATACTTTAAAGTAAAAAAAAATATGTACACTCCTTGCCAACCTAAATTAGGTAAAAACAAAGAGTGCCAACCTAAATTAGGTAAAAACAAAGAGTGCCAACCTAAATTAGGTAAAAACAAAGAGTGAAAAGGCAGAGTGAAAAACGCGGTTGGTCCATTAGTTGAAAACTATTCTAAGGTAATATTTACATACAAAATAATCTGAATACAATTTAATCGAAATACACTTTTCATTCTGATAAAATTGTCAAATTTTCTCAAATAATATTCAAATCTGTTAGACCTTAAACGAAATTAATGTTCTAAACCTGTTTTCTGGATGGATTCACAAATAGTTTATGGATATCTTTACATCCGCAGAAGGATCTTCTCCATAGCATATTTCTATTTACCCAACTTAGGTTGGCAAGGAGTGTAGTGCAATATAAAAATATATTTAAATGATATGGATCCAAGGCTGAAAATGCTCAAAACAGTCAAGCAATTCTATTGAGGGAACAACTGTTTATTTACAAACAATTCAGAGACCTTCACTTCTCTGACTTCTCTTTAGTGTCTCATGTCTCCAACTGTCTAGAAGCTTTTAATCCTGCCTATTACAATGAAGCCTTTACAATGAAAACCATTTCGATCACTGAATCTCCATAATGTACGGGAATTTCCAAGACGTGCATAAGGCTGTCAGTCTCCATTATTCTACAGTGCCAAGATCCAACAGATATAGACATTAATGCCAAATCCACAACAGCTTGTAGTGGTAAAACGTCATTTGGCATTTCAATTATTTTGGATTTGAAAGTTTGAATTTCTATTATTTTTTGGAGTTCAACCAGTTTAGACCTGGTAACCCTTACACGAAATATTGACGTAAAAATCATTTCTTACTGTAATTAATAAAGTAATGATATCTTAACAAAGCATTCATTTAACCTGGGATCTATATGGAATTACCTACTAGCATACTTTCATTTATGTGCCTTTATTATTTTATTTTTATTTAGTTTTGTTAATATTTCTTTCTTAGGTGTAGTTTATTGCAGAGACATTTTAAAGACATTTTTTAAATAATATTGTTTATTACATTTGTTTTAATTTCTAGAATCCGTATGAATCCAGCATTTGATCTGTAGTAAAGAAAATCAATTTTCGTACAGCAATCCAAATTTGAAATTAAAGGAGTGAAAAATTCTTTATGTACGGCGTAATATGTAATCAAAATTTTACTTTTAAAAAAATGTTTGAATTCTCCTTCATATTTTTATTCGTAATGGGTAATTATGGGTAAAGATTATGGGAGTTAATGGGTCGTTTAAGGGTAAGATTCAGGTCTTGAGTGGCAACAAAAATTCCGAATGAAAGTACATTCTTTTCCAAGCCTCAATTGGTGAATCAATGGCACAAGGGAATGGAGCACTTATTAGAGCACCCATCTAAGAAAATACAGGAATGAAATCTGAAAGTAAATACACCTGATACAAGCAAATAAAAACCATGAAGCTATAATAATGAAACAAATATAAGGGGATCTTAGTGGGAGAACGTGTAAATGACAAAAAGATGAACACTAGAAAATTGGCTTTAATATTTTTAGTTTCCAATCGGCTCTGTTAAAAATGGTACTCGCAAACCGTAGAAAATATACTGAACTTTCTGAAAAAATTTGTTATCGTTGTAAAGAAGTTAGTAATATGTTCATTGACACCAAAATCTCAATATTTTAAAAATGTCACTAACAAGTTGCCCAACCAGCAGCTCGATGGTTAGGAAGCTAGCCTTTGGAGCCTCTGGGTTCGGGCTCAAATCCCGATAAGGCATACATGTTTGTGTTTGTAGAGTATAAGGGCGGAGTACGTGCTCGTTAAATCAGTACTGCCCGAAAGTCATGTAGGCGGTCATTGCGCAGTTTCCCACGGGTACAGGTCCCTGGACACTATTTCCCTCCCCTTCAGGGACATGTCTAAATTGTGGAGGTGGCGCGCGATAGATGGCAGCATCTATCACTTAAATGTGTGTGTTGTGTCTGTCTTACTTGACGAAAGTTTATAAACGGATTTCTAACCAAGCACACAAGCCTGAAAATATATGTCGACCAACCAACCATCACTAACAAGTTCATCCACAAAGCTCTTTCATTGTGTTCTCAAATTATAAGTCCACCATTATTTGCACTAAACTACCAATCCACATAAGAATCCACTAGATTCCACAGTTGAGTTGCCCCATAAGCAACCCGGTAGCCATGCGGATTTGTGTAAAGATCATCTGTCAGACCCCAAGCTGAAGACGCATTAACATGAACCCGTATAAGTGAAGCGAGGCGATGATCATGTTGACTGTAAGACCATCGTCAATGGACATTCCCCTATTAGTTAGGTAAACATAAGGGAATGAAGCTGGTTAAGAGAATATAAGTGTTTCCTTAGTAAATAGAAAAAAAGATTTTCCGCGTCATAGCGTTGGTGTAAATTAAATCTTTCTTTATGTATTTATGCCTCATAATCAACATGTATTTGTGCCTCATAATAAACATGCATTTGTGCCTCATAGTCAATCAAAGTACTGTTTATTCAAAATTAAAACACAAAAGGTTTTGATATAGTCATGCTCCTTAAAAATAATTTTTAACAAACTAGTGTTTTTTTATATAAATAATTTTCAGATGAAAAAGTATCAACAAATCCATTTTTAAACTTTTATTATGCAAGTTCTTAACACATGCCCACGATGGTTCTGTCAATCGAACTCTAAAGAATAATTCCTAGGTAATTTTTACAGGATGAAATTGAAAAAAATACTTCGAGTCGTATTGTTTCATAAATAATCTTATATTGGCTGTTAAACTTTGTTATCTATAATAATAAACAACTAGGTTTGTCACTTAACCCATTTTTTACACAACAGTTGTGTTTATCAAGTAAAACAATTTTAAAAATTGGGAAGGACCCATGTGAAACTTGTAAGAAAAATTACACTGCTCACAACAATTAGGGGAATGCATGTTTTAAATTCTTTCAACCCCAATGTTTCCATTTGGAATCACGAGCTTGCGATTTTTTTCTCATTAACTTGAGCTTCTACTAATTTATCGTTAGATGAAAGAATCATGTCTTTTGAGTATGTAAATAATGTTTGTTTTAATCAAATGAAAATATGAAAACATGGTAAAATAAAATTCACTCCCAAAAAAAATTATGAAATAAATTGACCCTAAATTCTTCACGCTTACGCTTAGATGTTTAAAAATTGGTTTTTACCTCTTTTTTGCAAACAAAAATTTGAAAAATTAGTGTTATATTTATTCTTAACTTTTTATTCCAATTTTTCCCCCTTTAAATTTTAGTTTAAAAAATTAATAGCCCCCCCTGGTTTTTACCATTTCATTCTGGATGCTTAATGAATCTAATTAACAAATTTTAGATTTTAGAGTGAAAAACAAAACGCTGAAACTGAAAGGGTTAACAAAAGTACGCAAAGTGCTCCCCTAATTGTTTTGAGCAGCGTAGTAATGAAACCATTTTTGTTTTAATTGAGCAAATGAATTTTTCTCTCCCTTTAGCTCTCCAGATCCAACAGCAATGTCGTCTTCTTGAGAACCGTGGCTCTGGACTCTGCCGGAAGCTACAAGTGCCAAGTATCCACAGATTCACCAACGTACAGCTGTGTACAGGCTGTCAAAGATATGAACGTCATAAGTAAGGCATATCGCGGTAAAAATTAAGTAACCTTACTTGACACCAACTGAAGGATGCATACGTATAAAACGAGAGAAGTTTATGCTTAGGGGGAAATGGGTGAGCTGGACTGGGGGTCTCCAAACTCAAGTGCCTCAGTGTTAACCCTCTAATGCATACTGTTACTGTTTGGTAACAAGTAACATAATCTTTTTTATTCTATTGAATTAGAACTCCTTCTAGACAAATCTGTGTTTTTTTTTCATCTATTGCATTTCATTTTAAAGTCTTAGTTACTAATAATCCTCATAAATGACAGTAGTGGAAGTGTATTCAAAATTAAAGAGTGCGGTTATTAACTTTTGTGAAATTACGTTTTTGGCAGTATTCAAAGAATAATAATATTAGTACTAAATACTAATAAATTGTTTTGAAAATTTAATCATAGATAAAAAGGGTTATTTTGAAATATTTTTAGTAGTTTTCTAGTCATTATTATCAAAATTGGAATTTTGCAGTTGGTTTTTGTCACATGGAAAAAATTCTAAAAATTGAAAATATTTAAATTCTATTGCAGTTAATTTTTTTAAAATATTTTTCCCATAATGTGTGAATATTAAAGATACATATATATTTTTCGGGATGAAAATAAAAATTCATGCATTAGAGGGTTAATCCAAGGGGGAAAAAACTATTTTATCTGCCACATTTCTTGGGCTGTATTGAACTTTTTGTAAGCTGTTATTTTAATAATAAATGTAGAAAATTTACTGAAATTAATTTTTAAATAAATGTAAGTAACTAACAGGTCTCTATAATCCCACTTTTTGAAATTGCTTTCGAATACTTTTAGTAAAATTATTTGTTCAAAATTTTCTAAAAATGTCGAACTAATTTCAAAAAGTGGGATTTTCGAGGCCTGTAAATCAGCTACACTTATCACATAAAAAATCCGTTTGTAAAATTATTCAATACAGCCGGAGAAATGTGGCAGAGAAAAAATGTTTTCTCCATTGGTTTAACTCTGATGCAATTTACTTTGGAGATTCGCGATTCAGCTTGCCTATTCCCTCTTAAGTACTTAATTTTAAATTAATATCAAGTTAATTTTTTTAATATATTTCATTAAAAACAAATAAAAATATGAAAAAAAGTACGTGAGTTTAATATGTATGATTACAATTTGAACCTTATTAATTGATTTTCTTTAATTAATCAAAATCTTCCTTTAATATAAGAATGCATGAACAGATTTACTCAACTCAATATAATTGTTCTTAAAAATGTATCTCAGCGGATTCATATTTATGCAGTAATGTAAAGTTTAAACTTCATAAAACTTTTCCACTCACAGTAGACGGTCAATGTACGTTTCCTTCTCCGTCTTCCGTATAGTACTGACGATAGCCAAAGGAAGTTCGGGAAATGTTTGAGAGATATGTTGTAGAGGATTGAGAGATATTTGCCATTATGTCTCGTGACAGGAATGGTTATAACTATTCAAGCTTTGTCCACACACACATATTGTGAATTTTCTCGGTAGTTTACGAGGCAGCCCTCGAATTCCTCTAAGAGACAGGATTCAGTCGGACATCCAACTCTATATGCTGTATGCAAGGGTTATATTATCTTAGTGATGTTTCTAATGGTTGCGTTGGGTGTCTAGGAAGGGAATTGGGTTGAAGGAGAATTCAGGTGTCGGCTCGTCGCTTGACTGTGGTTCTAAAATACGCCGCCCTTCGCCAATAGTCCTCGTGTAGCTAGCTCTACTGCGACGATAATTCAAACCTAACCTAATGATTTTTTTACCTGTGAAATGGGATCGATTAGCGTAAAAAAAATTAAATAGTATACAAGTCACCGTTATTAAGGGTAATCACGTACAATGCTGGTTTTATAAAGCTAGTCTTTTGATGATTTAAAAAAATATCTATATTTTTACATTTCTTAGAATTGTCCATTCTTCTACACATTTACTGCATAAACATTACTTTATAAATATAGATTTTGGTTATTAATGATTGATTTTAGGGGATTTTACATTTTTACAAACAATTTTTTGGGGGGTGAAACTCTGTGATTTCTTAATATTTAAAAGTATTTCCTTTTAATGAGGTCCAGTGGCTCAGTGGTAATGCTTCGCATTGCACCGCGCTACAGGTCCGGGAGCACCCCAGAGCCCTAGGTTACGAAAGCTGAAATGAGCACGGCAGGCCTTGGCCCACTAATGGGCCGTTGCGCCGTGGACTTTAGTTTTTTTATTTCATTTTAATAAATGCTCAGTTGAAGTAAAATTTACCCGAAATACTTTTATTCGTATTTTAAAAGTAGAAAATATCCCCACACAAAATATCACCGTTTTAAATGAAATTTGTGTTGTGTGTGAGAGAGAGCGATACCATAATGCAATCTGCAATTGCTTTTTAATCAACTGACTGTGGTTATGTGTCATTCTTTTTTTCAGTCTTGCCGCTGGAGGGTCCCCGAATCTCCGGTGGTCGACACAGCTATGACTTCGGAGACAACATGACACTCAACTGCACGTCTGCGGAGTCCAAACCCGCAGCAACTCTCAGTTGGCTGCTCAACGGAAGACCGGTTAGAAACTAAAGCTGTTAATGGGGAATGGGCGCGCTGGACTTCGGGTCTCCCAACTCAAGTACCTTAGTGTTAATCCAAAAGGGGAAAAAATTATTTCTCTCTGCCACATTTCTCCGGCAGATCACCCATTACCCCTTAAACAGGATGATCATAGTTAAACTGACGGTACTCTAGACCAGAGGTTCCCAACCGGTGATACGCGTACCACTGGTGGTACCCGGGAATATTTCAGGTGGTACGCGTGAGTGATGTGAACAACGTGATGATATCATATCAATAGCTCCTGTACGCATGTGCACTGTGTAGTTACTTGTGTGAGTGGATTTTCAGATCTTTAGTAGAAAAAAAACATAGAAGCAGAATAAGCGTTGAAGAGGACTTAGTGAAGATTGGTTCGATTAGTTTGGAATTATCGTCACACTAGAGCTACACGAGGGCTTTTCTTAGTGAAGATAAGTTCCATAACTAATAATGGTGATATTTTAATCACAGGGAAAAAACAAGTTTCGCACTAAAGACATGTCAAAGTTTAATTTAAATGGTGATTAATTTTTTGCTGAGTTCGAACGATTTTTATTTCTAAGTTTTTAGACCTATAGGTAATAAATAAAACTGTAAATTAATGCCATTTTAATCTTTATGTTTCTCTTTTATTATAAGCATGTTAAAAATAAGTAAATATCTAACCATTAAATACGAAGTTTTCTCAGGAATTTTACTCAAAACAAACCCTTTGAACTCTTTTAGATGAGTAAATATTATACTTTTATCAAAATATTTAGATCTGGTGGTACGCCAAAATTTCTCGAAAAGTCAAGTGGTACGCAGGTGCAAAAGGGTTGGGAACCCCTGCTCAAGACTTTCTGAACAAACTAATTTCAATAGCCTCTTCACTTTTTATTTGATAAAGAGACCATTGACAGCATGAACGAGGGATTGCCGTACAAAATTAATTCTAGAATTGTCTAATAGAGAATAAATGTGGCTCTTCGCAACATGCCACATAAAATAACATCCAATACTAGATGGAGTTGATTTACTACTGCATTACTACCAGTCATCTGGGTTGTAACAAATATTGTAGAACATGGACCGAAGCAACTTGGTTTTTACCTATGGTTTTTACCTTGAAATATATTTTGGGGTTGCTGGATTGTCATCGGCAACAGTACAATGAATATTAGGTTATCAGCTTGTGAACTATTGGTACTAAGTTTTGAAATTAATGCATTAGGTATAACCTCTTGCGACCAGGCGTCCCCATTTGGGGACATTTTTTAAAACCTCCGTACTAATAATTAACACGTTCGTTAGTTCCGAAATTAACCTGGTCCGATAGAAAAAGAACCAAATATCAGTTTTCAGCCTTAAATTGCAGGTATTAGTCATTTATTTCTATATAAAAAAGTTGAACAAGGGTCAATACGATATTAGAAATCTTAAAAAATTATTCTTATAAAAATTTCAAACTTTCCAAAAAGTTCTTTTAGCATTTAATTTTAAAGGCACTTTTCATCAGAAACAATGTTAAAATAATCTGTTAACTACAAATAAGTGATACGGCCATTTTAGTTGCATTTATAGCACAAAAAATGTGTATTTACAGAGATTAAGACGTGTCCCTAATTAACTATAAACACAATTTTTTTTTAATTCTTTGGAAAACAAACTTTTCATCATATATTTGTATGAAAGTATGTTTAAATTAAAAATATACGTGAAGGATTTTGCTCAGGTCTTAAGAGGATATGGGACGGTCCATCCCTTTCAAAAATTACTACATCTTATTCTTTTTCTAGATTCCAGATGCGTCAACCGTGGACCATGGAGTAAAAGTTGACTCCAACAAGCTCCAAGTGTCTTCCAAATCTCTGCATCTGCAAGTAACGGAGCGACTCTTCCAGAAGGGAAAGGCCACACTCGAATGTGAAGCTTCTTTTCAAGGCGAAGCAGTGATGATCAGCAGGGAAATCACTTTGCTAGGTAAGAAGGGAATGTCATAGATTTGCGAGAAGTACCTAAATATCGGAAACTTTACCCAGTTACTAATATAAGAATGGTAATGCTATTTTAATACTAACCCCAAATATTGATAATTTATTTAAAAAACGTTTCAGAAACAAAATTCGTTTCGTTGCGGAAGCGCACACTATTAAAACAAAAGAGTGAAATCCACTCCAGTAGGAGTTAAAATCACTCGTTTGGAGTGATCCTGTCATAGGTTGAACACACAAAGGATCCACTCCTTTCGGGGAAGTGTATTTTCTAGACTGGAGGAGTGAAAATTAACTCAGACTGAGTTAAAATCGCTCGTTCGTTATAAGAGTGTAGTAGTCAAGCAAAGTAATAAAGTAACAAATGATGTCTCACTGCGACTACTAATTTGCAACCAAATTTGCGAAGTTTTTTAATATTTTCGAAGTTGATGTTTTTTACCATTTTGCGACAAAAAAGTAGCGCACTTTTAACTCTCTAATGCATACTGTTACCGTTTGGTAACAAGTAACATAATCCACTTTATTCTGTTAAATTAGAGCTCTTCCTAGACAAATCTTTGGTTTTTTCATCTATTACATTTCTGTTTAAAGTTTTAGTTACTAATAATCCTCATAGATGACAGTAGTAAAAATGTATTCAAAATTAAAGAACGAGGTTATTAACTTTTGTGAAATTACGTTTTTGGTAGTATTCAAAGAATAATAATATTAGTACTAAATACTAATAAATTGTTTTGAAAAATAAATCATAGTTAAAAAGGGTTATTTTAAAATAATTTTAGTACTTTTCTAGTCATTATTATCAAAATTGGAATTTTGCAGTTGGTTTTTGTCTTATGGAAAAAAATTTTAAAAATTGAAATTATTTAAATTCTAATGCAGTTAAAAAATTTTTAGTATTTTTCCCATAATGTGTGAGTATTAAAGATACATATATATTTTTTTGGGATGAAAATAAAAATTCATACATTAGAGGGTTAAATATATGGCACACAACGAAACTAAGAGAGACATCGCTAGCTAACACCTTCGGGACTTTGCACTCCACGAATTCACAGAGCCTTTTTTTCCAGCTAACTTGTTTAACCCTGCTATTAAGTAAACATTTTAACCATTACGTAGCATTCGACAAGGCAAACAGCGTGTTTTGAACCAGGAACCTTCCCGAGGAGAGGCCTAAAACAACGTCTAAAAACAACGTTTTTTTACTGACTATTTTACGAAATGGAAATTCAACGAATTCAACCAGTTAACAACGTTTATAATCTATTCTGCGCTACCTGGGACTGTTATTAGAATGTAATTTCGGTTTTACTTAATTGTAGAATTTTACTACTACTATTGTACCGATCGTAGTCATAGTAGTTGTAATTATTACATTTGAAGAAAAAAATACTGTTTTGTAGTACTACCAGAAGGATTTTAATACACGAATATTTTATTTTTTATTTTTTTGCAATTTAATAAAACTCGGAGTCTATTTTTTGAAAAATTATTCGTCATTTTTTATCTTACGTATACTTTAAACATGCAATGAGATAGTAATATGATTTCCATTACAAATAATTGAGAACTTTTAAAGTATCGGTGTAATCGTGATCCGTAAAATAACTTAGATATCTGCTATTTCAATAAATCAAGAAAGCCCAATCATATAAAACACTATCCAATTTTACAATCACCATCTTTCTAAACACTTTCTAAATCCCAGTCGCACATTTTAATAGCCCACCTTAGTTAATATCTCATAGAAAGAGTAAAAGTGGTGTAACTAGTAAAATTGCGTTTTTAAATGAAAGTTAAAAGTTGGGTTTGAAAACGCTCGTGATCACTTATTTTTAGACTTTTGCATACCATTAGCACAAGACTTACAGAAATAGTTGCTTGAATGTAGCGAAATTGTTGTCATTTTTTAAGAAATAATTGTTAAATGAAGATAAGCTTACATATGAGAGTATATGATCTCGCAAGTATAAGATTGTCCTACGAGATAAAATGTTTTTCACGATCGAAAAATAATTAAAAGTGAGTCTTTTTTTTCTAATGAACTACCCTTGACCGCTATCAATAGCCAAGATTGAAGCCTCAGTGGACATTCTGCTATATTTGAATTGTCAACGTTAGCGCATGCGGTGGTAGTCAAGATATAGTGAATTCTCAATAAACATTTTTGGTTAGATTCCTTTTACTCAATGCCGTTTATTAAAAAAATCTAAATAAAGACTATCTTCTGTATCTTGGTATGTAAACCAGCCCCTTACAACCTCGTTTATTTAGCCGAGGAAAAATTCTTTGCAAAATTGACTGATGTAGGTTTTATCATAAATCCATAAAAAAAAAACATTTGTGAACAAACTATGCTAGGAAACTATTTTTATCCGACTGTGTACTTATTATTAATTTCAAAGGATTCCACACACAGAAAATCCTTTTATGTGGTTTGGTTAAGTAAGAATTATCGTCGCACTAGAGCTTCACGAGGGCTATTGTCAACGGGCGTCGTATTTTAGAACCACAGTCAAGTGACGAGCCGACACCTGAGTACGCACCCGACGCAACCGTTTAGGGCGGCATCGTACGCAGATTTAGAACGTTGAAGGATATTGAACGTGCACTCCCTTACACGGGGTATTATTCGTCGGACATTTTTGGCTGCACGGGCCGTTTATACACTCTTAAAACAAACGAGCGATTTTAACTCAGTCAGAGTAGATTTTCACTCCTTTCATTGTAGAAAATGCACTTCCTCTATAAGAGTGGATTTCACTCTTTTGTTTTGTTAAACCTCCAACAATCTTAACAACAAACGAGTGATTTTAAGGCGATTAGGAGCGATTTAGGCGTTAATTTTCCCTCCTTTCCAGTGTCGAAAATGCACTTCTCATATAGGATTTGATTTCACTCTTTTGTCTTAACAGTGTAGGTCGGCAGTTATTTTGGCGATGCCCGGTCCCGAACCAGGGACCTTTCGCATGCTAGGCGAGTGCCTAACCGACTGGGCTCCCCATCCCCATTCCTTCTATGTGATGCGTCACTGTTCCATACATAAAAGGTGGGATATCGAAAGCAGTGCTCTTTCCTAAAATTACGCGTACACTCCCGTTAATGATCGCGAACACATCCACGGGTTAAAGACTCAATCCACACGCGCAAAAGAGCGTAAAAGCGTCAGCAGCTTACGTTTAATAGTGAGTAGCATTGCTTTTAATGGCTAGCCGGTGATTTTCGCAGTCTTCTATGTTTGAAAGTATTCCTACTTTTAGGGAGCGTTTTGCTTCGGGGCATTAGGCATGTCCTGGTATTTTCATATTTGTAAGGGATGGTTGTAATATGGTTGTAGGTTGGTTATTAATTGCTCCGTATATGGTATTAATTTTTTCGTGAAGTTTGTGGTACCCTGACAAAATTTGATTTAGTTCGTTTTTTTAGCGAGGAAATAGTTGACAAATTTTTGCAAATAATATTTACGTTGCCTTCAATTACAGGAAATAAAATGAGTATCGATTTGCGTATTTTTTTATGTATAGATGGTTTAATAAATAATCTAAACTGTACTGCAAAATGTCGTACATCTAGTCACTCTAGTTTGTGGATTTAGGACTGTTTAAATGGATAAAAAAAATTTAGATATCATAGAGACTAAGCAGGGTTGCAGTTTGTATAGTTGTAAATATATTCACAAATAATCTCTGACAAAGCAATATTTTGATTAATAATAATAAAAACGTATCACAAGCAAATGTGTGCATACTACAATTATCAAAACGTAAATCAGACACCATTAAACCACAACCAACTTTATTAAATATATTGTTACATTTAATTATGATATAAATATAGACATGTTATATTAATAAATGAATACAAAAAAATATGGTTTATCCCTATCCAATTCGCTTTATTTGTAATAATATTATTTGCTAGCTTCGACGTACCATTTGCATGTTATTAACAATATCGATATTTATATTTTTCCTGCAACATCTAATAAAGTTCTCCCAAGCTGTCAGACATTTTTTACTCCTCCGAGTTTTTAAATAACTCTTCAGAGTTCACAAAAATTCATGAAAGATATCGCTTCTAGCTAATTACGTGTGTTATCTTCTTTTGCCACTGACTCCATCGATATAATTGATTACTTCTTAATGACATTAGAAGAACAAAATATTTTTGACGCGTGATAAAGTCTTTATCATGTAAAAAGGTTTAGCAATGAACCGCATCAAAACTTTAAAAAATTTAATTTTGTTGCCTATTTAAATCCGTATTTTATTTAAATAATGCTATTTGTTTTTATTTGCTTGTTTCATTTCCAAACTTCACGAATTTTAATTAAAAACGCTGATAATAAAATGATGCGTATCTTATTAAGTTATTATTTTTGCAATGCTGCTTGCCCTAAGGTAAATTACTGATTTTTTAAACATAGCCACAATTTCCGTTGCGGCAGAGCATCAGCCTCTCATAGGGTCCGTTCTCATGCAGAACAACGCAATTTGTGTAATTTCTCTCTCTGTGTGTCAGTAAAATTTCTTTCTCGTCTATCTCACCTGATGAAGGATAATATGCGGGTATCTGATCAAGTACACAAGCCGGAAATAAATGTACCAACCAACTAACCACCAAAACTCAACCATCGCGTCGGTAATTACTCTTATAATCCTCTATATTGCGAACACAGTCTATCAAAAGAAAAGATAGAAAACACAGTCTATCAAAAGAAAGATTAAAAGAGTTTTATAGAGATAAGGAAATAATTTCGCTTGGCAAAGAAAGAAAGTACATGAAAAAGGACTAGTTATTTGTTTATCTTATACCCCCAGAGCAAAATTTTATGAACTTAAACAGATTTAAAGTTAATCAGCCTCATATTTTTTAATGATAATTATATTAACGTGTAGCGATAAAGCGTAATTGAATTGTATACTTAAATAAACTTTTGTTCTTTTTTACTTTCTTAGAAATTAACATTTCCCTGCCGTGGCGCTGCCAGAAATCACTGCTTCTTCTATGTCAGCTTCTGTCAATGGTGTTTCTAAAAAGGTAGTGAGCAATTTAAAAATGCAATATAGTTTTTAAAGTTCATTTTAAATATTAAAAAATGACTTTTATTGATAACAAATTTTTAATCGATTTTTTTTTCGTAGAGAAATAGACTGTAAAAACATGAATAGTACATAAACATTTAATAATTAAAAGAATAATTATTATTTCAAACAATTAATGATTTAAAACAAATAATGATTAAAAAAAGTCCTGTGCCCAGTCCTTACCCCTAAATTAGTAGTTAAGAACTATGTTTGAAATCACAATCAATATAGTAAATATCAATAGTAAAATCTTTGAATTCTTTTTTGAATTATGTAAAAGCCATTTGTTTTATTTCAGTTTCCTTGATTGCTTTCCCTCCTGAAGACTTCAATTTAGAAATTTGATTTTTTCCACACAATCGATCAATTTGAAGAACAAAAACAATGTATTACTGAATGTCTCCAGAACTTGCCAAAAAGAATTTGAAATCCTTGGGCTAATGAAAATATGAAGATCTATTCGACAAAAAAATTTTACTTTTTAAAATAATGTAAAAAAATATGCAATTTGAATTTTGGATCGATATTTGTACAAATTTACGTTTTTGCAACAGTTTTTTTTTCAGTTAAATTATTAATGTCTTCATTGAATTAAAGATGATTATACCCATCAGTTTAAAGAATACACATGAACTATTATACAATGTGTATTTTCCTTTTTATACTATATTTGTGCATTAAGTTGATCATTAAAGTTTTCTACTGTACATACACTACCCTTTTTTTCAATAAATATTTCTAATAAGCTACGATCTTATAAGCTTACGATTTAATATGTAAGTTTGAATAAAGGCAAGTCAACAAGTTGCGCATGACAGGGTTCGTACGCCTCCTGAAATTCCAGAAAAATTCCTGAATTTCATTTTTATTTTTTAAGGGCCCTTATAACTCCTGAAAATTGTGTATCATCTCCTGATATGTTCCCCCTTCTTCTGAAATGGCGACATGAATTATCTTTCTCCTTTCTCAGTCGGTTTTCTCCCGTACTTCATCAGGATGTCTACCAGTCGAAAAAAAACATTAAATTAAAACAAAGGTCAAGAAAATTTAAAAAATAGCAAAAGAGGCGATTTTCCCTCCAAAAAGGATGCTGGCTTTTACACCGAAGCCTCAAATTTTCCACAACATTTACACCCCTTGTTTCCTTCATTCTCGGTCTAAGTCACTATACCAATACAATAATGAACACACATATTCAAATTTATTTCGTGATACCTCCTGAATTTACATCGCTGCACTCCTGAAAAACGCCTTAGAAACTCCTGAATTTCACTATCATAGATAAAGTACGAACCCTGGCATGATACATGAGAGGATTCATGAAGTAAACAACGATAATTGTCGCAAATAGTTTATTTATTGGTACAAATTTTGCATGTTAAGTTGAGACTGAAAACGCTCGCCTTCTTTAGAAAGACACACAACTGTTTTGTGTTGTGTGTTTACGTAGTTTACTTCATGAATTCTCTCATGTATTAAGTTGATGTCCAAAGTGTACCTATATTATCGTCAACAGACCAGACCCCATACCTTGTTATACTTTTGATTATTAAGGCTCCTCATCACCCACATATCCGGTCCTCCTTCGATCAGGCTTCCTAATGGGAAGTCTATTGGGGGGGGGGGTTATTCCAAAAAAAAGAAATGAAATTATAGGAGTATTTTGATGCGTTTTTTTATTCATAAAACTCCAATAAAATTGTACTTTTAGAGGCTATGTTTTTAAAAACGTTATTTACTTTTTTTAATCGAAATTTTTCTATTAAAAAAAGTAAATAACGTTTTTAAAAAATTAACCTCTAAAAGCACAATTTTATTTTAGTTTTATGAATTTAAAAAGAAAAAGCATTAAAATACTCATATAATTTCATTGCTTTTTTTTGAATAAAAATCATTTTCTTCCCCATAGGCTTACCATTAGGAAACCCGATTAAAGGAGGACGGGGTATGGGGGTGATGAGCAGCCTTTTTGCAACTGAACCCTTCAATTCATAGGTTCTTTACTGTTCCCCTCTAGCTTTAAGTTCAATAATACAATGAACAGCTAAACTTTGCCAACAGTTTTACTGTCTTCTGGGCCTCGACTTAAACAATAGCTACATGCACATAGAATTTGATGCCTCTTCTATATGAAAACTAGAAGTGTGTAACACTACACAGCCTTAAATTAACACTTAACAAGACATTATGTTTAAAGGTAATTATACCCCATTTAAGATAATTTCACTAACTTTTAAACCTAAAAAGTTATAAGGCATGTACCCTTTGCGCATGCATGATTTTCTCAATATAGTGCTTGCACCCATTATGGACAGTGCTCTCTTATGGAAATCCCTATTATTTTTAAAAGTTGCATTTTTAACCCAGAGTCAGTGAAGAAAAGCATTTAAAATAATAATTTATACTAGAAAGTGTGCACACAAAAAACCGCGATGTTAACCCTTTCTGTGGAAATTTGTATTTTCGTGTTGATCTTAATCATCGTAAAGTTTATATTCTTATGGTGTATTGTATAATTACTTTAAATATTCAAAAGTGAAGTGTTTTAGAGAGCTGATAAACCATATTTTGATTGATATTGCACATAGTACTTGATACTGTTTATTTGTATATAATAAGATCTAGTAAAACTACGTCTAATTCTCAATATGGAAAACTTTTGTCTCCATTGAAAGTACAGCAAATGAAATTTCTTATTCATAAAATCTTTAACACCTGTTTAATTGTATTTTATTTATCTAGTTAATAATGAAATGTTGTTCATATTAGTTGCATTACTGCACTTTGAAGGTCTTTAAAGAACCACAACCTAAAATGACCTTCTTCAATTCTAAAATGCACGTTTTTAAGATATTTAACCCTTCCCCGCCATACTTTAAGATACTTTTTTATACTATCTCACCTAAAATCCCCATGGAGGAAGGACTAAAGGGGAGTAGACATGAGTGAAGCCGTCACTGTAACCGCGACGCCACCTTGTGATTGGCAAAAATTCGAAGAGAGTGCGTAGTCGAATGCGATTTTGCGTCAATATAATAGCGTTTTAATTACATATTTTAAGAAAGATTCTGAAACAATTTTAATGTATCAAAGGAATTGTTCATTCTCAATTCCTTCTGGGTGAATAATATTTTAATTTGCCTTTATTTTAATTAAAATTTGCACGAAGTTATATTTCAATATTTTGCATCACTTTAAAATGTAAATTCTGTTTTCCGAATTGAATAAATTTTATTTCACTATTTCAGACGACTTTTATGTGAGTTTTATGTAAAATTTTGACATCCTTATTTATTTTTATTATTCTTAAGAGTCTTAAATGATAAAAATTCATTTATTAGTAAATCAGAAAATAAAACTGCTACCGAGTCTATATTAACTATGTATTTGTTTCCAAATAACTCTCATTTATTCTTTCCATATTTTAATAGCATAAATAAGTTTTCATTAGCTATTATCAAAAAATTATTTGCATTATAATAATTAACATTAATTAAACATTTAATGAAATTTTTTATCAATTTTATTGCTAAAAAGAAATTTGTGTGTAAAGTATGAACACAATAATTTAACTGCCGTTAGATGTCTAGTAGTTATTACTCGTCATAATAAAGTTTTCGAAAAAAAATGCGAGTGGTGGCCGCTGTAGCGCTTTTTTGTTTTTAAGTTATTGCTGAAAACGGAAAGAAATGCAGCCATCAAATTTAGTATCAAACATGTGAGTTCCCAAAACTTTTTTCCGAACTTAACTCAACACCAATTTGTGAGTTTTGACTCTGATCCTTTGGACAACCATTTTCTTCATTTGATTCGGGCAATTGTTCAAACGTATATGGACGTCCTGTTAACCCCTTATTATAAAATTTTAAACACAAAGCAATCTATTAGACAGTTTTACACAAAAGCCATTCTATTTAAAGGACAATAAAATCCTAAATTTTAACTCTGATTTGGATGAACTCACCAAAATGTACTTTTCTTACTCACCAAATTGTACTTATTTTCTTGAAACAAAATGTATTTATTTTTAAAGAAAAGATTGTTTTATTTGTGTGCTTAATGCTTCTTATTAAATTCTACACATTTTTCTTACGTATAAAAAGTTGTAATTGTCCCTGTAAAATAAAAATAAGATCTTTTTTCTACATTTAGTAAGATTTATCACTCCATATTCCAAAGTATTATTCAACATAATGTACAGCTTATAATATATGTTTACGATTCTTAATGGAAAAACTATTTTATTAATTGAACATGTTGAACGCATTCCAGGTAAGAAAACAAATACAAGTGGCTTTGATTATATATTTTTTGATGCGAAGTTTAAAGATAGTTTTAAACAAACTAATTTTCTCTAAAATGAAAATAAAACAATATTATTTAGCTTGTGTTTCCAAGTGTTTGATAGTACATGAATGTATATCTAAAATTATAGCTGCAGTATATTTTTTTAAACCCTCCAAAAGTCACTTTTCCTGAAAATTCCTATTACTTCCTATGGCGTCAAACGCGCGGTTTGCCAATCATTCCCTGTATTTAGCTTCCCTGCTATACCTTACAGTTACTTCACCCCGCTCAATGGCGGGGAATAGGCAATGTCCTCTCCCTACTACTCATTCCTCCATGAAAATCCCTTATCCTCTTTCTCCCAACCCGGGATGGAACAGTGGTCATAAGGAACCCACATGGAGATGCATGTCCATAATAGGGACGGTTAATTATATTTGCACTTCTAAGCATATTTTCATATTTTAATTTTATTATTTAAATTAAACCAAAGTAATTACAGGGTCCCTCATTTTAATGATTGAGAGTAAACAGTCGTCCAGGGATTGTGGTCACAAATTTTTGAAGTCCTGTGGCGTGTACAAGGCGGGTGAAAAAAAAATTTCTCAGGATGTCCATATTGGGTAAAGGTTTTATAACCTTATTTAACGTAAGTACTGGGAACTCGTGCACCAAATTCGAAGTTCTCTGTGTTTTTTTCAAGCTGTAGAGGGGCTTATGACAGACATAGTGACAGGACGAATAGTATTTTTTGTTTAAAAAAAACTTTTGTAGAATCAGCATCCTCCGAAACGTGTAGAAAAGAACCAATCCATTGGGGTTTTTTAACCCATCGTCCCCCCCCCCCTCCCCCCCCCCCAATACTTCCATTAGCTTATATTTAACAATAAGTTATTAAAGGTAAAACTAACATCGGGATAAAAACAGTTTTAAAATCGATGTCACCACCAAAGAATTGATATTTCTATATTGGAATTGCTGATTTTAAAAAAAGGTTTTATATACAAGAATATCCCACAACATTTTCTTCTTTTACTAAAACTTTAAACGCTAAAAGTTGTGGGGAAATTCCCCTATGGACAAAATGCTGATTCTAAAATGTAGAGATTCTTCTATAAAAGCTGTTAAACTACTTCCAAAAATTGAAGGGATGTTCGGTCAGAAAACAAGGTGTTTTACGTGAAGGCAACAATTTTACAAGTTACACTTTTATATTTCCGTGCTAACATTTGTCATCGTCTGCCCAAATGTTTTAGAAAATTCCAATAAGTACCTATTGTAAACATCTCCACCTATGTCGATGCTGAATCATTAACTTAATTTTTTTTAAGGATCTTTGTTTTTTAATTATGCTTTCACATTATAATATTGTAAAAACAGTTTAGAAAATAAATATAGTATTTGATATATTTTCGTAAATAAATTAAGATGAACCAATGTTTGTTTGAGTGAAGTTTATTTACAAAACATTGAACACTTTTATTCAAACAGATAAAAAAATCATTTTTTAAAAAATAAGCTTTTAATTAAAATTTTTGATAATTTTTTTTATCATTCAATAAATTATACTAATCTTTAAGAATCTAATTATACAATAATCTAACTATCATATTCGTCATCAGGGACATAATATTGAAATTATTTTCTAGAGGTAAAAAATTTAATCTTTTACTTATTTGATACTTTTTCTTCAGGGGAAAAATTGTGTTCTCCTTGATGGATTTCCATGATCTGCATAAGTGTTAGCGCAAATGAAATGTAATTTTCGCGCACTTCATTTCAGTAAAAAAACGACAAAAGAATTAATTAAAAGAATATAATTAAAACTAATATCCAAAAACTATTTGTGTGTATATTTTACCCATTTTCTGCTTAATTTCCAATCTTGCATTAATAAAATGCAGTTAACTCGTTATTTGCTTAAATATTACTTAAAATATAAATAGATAGATGGCAGCACCAAACAATTTTATTCTTCCGTGCTTTAACGACCTTGGTCAGAGAATTTACAACCAAAACGTCACAAAACTGCCCAATATATATTAACAATTTGTTGCGGTGCAATTTATAACTGTATTTGTAACTGTATTCACACAAACAAATAAAAACAAAAAAAGTCAGTCAAAACTCAAATTGCTTGGTCCGGGAGGCTTCCAAAAGTCGGTCGTTTCTTTTAGTTGCTCTTGGTATTAAGTGTTTACGTCGTTTAGCTTGGAGTCTTTTCTAAAAGGTTTCTCGTTTTTTGGATTTGCCCTTTCTTTGTGCGTTTCAGGTATTTATATATTTATTCATTTATCCCGTTACTGGAGAAAGAGGGCTCCGCCCCTCTAGAATAGGACAGGATGGGTAGTACTTCCGATGGAAAGATGGATTTTGCTAATTCCAACCCTTTCCAGTTAAGCTCTGAACTAGGACAAATTGATATTGTAAATAATGTATATAATTCTGGTTATACTGGCGAGTATATTGTGTCCATTAAAGGTGACTCTGCCATTCCGAAATCAAACCCTAAACTACTCAAAGACAACCTATCTACTAAAATCACCAACCCCAAAAAAATAGATAGCATCCTTCATACCAATACAGGACTAATTAGCACTACGCATGATTGCAACACTGCAAAAGAACTTTTAAACATCAAACTTCTTCTCAATATTAGAACCCAGACCACTATAAATGTAACAAAATTTACTTCGAAGTTCATTTTGCACAAATTGCCCGTGGATATCACTCTAGAAGAGATAAAATCAGAAATTGAAGCCGAAAATAACTTAACAGTCTTCGAATGCAGAAGATTTACCAAAAAGTCACCTGGTGGGCATAGTCCCACAGAAACAGTACTCGTAACAGTCTTTGGAACAATCCTCCCTCCAAAAATTAAACTCTTCTATGAAATAAAACATATATCTCTCTTTATCGACAGGCCCAGAAACTGCCTTAACTGCTGGTCTTTCTCCCACCCAACCAAATTCTGCTCATCCAATAAAAAATGTTCGAACTGTGGTGATAACCACAATGGGGCATCATGTACGGCCTCGTCCAGATGTCCCAACTGCGGGGGTCCCCACAATGCTCTTAGCAATGAATGCCCCAAAAAAATTGAGGAAGCAAGTCTTTTAAGGTATAAATGCGAAAACAGATTATCTTTCCCTGAAGCCCGCCGATCATTTAAACCATCTAACAATAGCTATGCTAAAATCACACAACCTATACCAGAACAACCAAGTTTCATTTCCCGAGAAGAATTCAAGAAAACAATCCTAGACTTACAAACGAGCTTTGAAAAAACAATCGTAACTGCCCTTAAAGAGCAAGCTAACTCCATGCTCCAAATGTTCTCTTCCTTCTTTCAAACAGCTTCCCTAACACCCATCCCGATATCTACGGAGATCTCTTCTAAATCCAAGGACCCTCCCACCTCCTCCCCAGATAGCAAGAAGATTAAACCTTTAGAATCTGTAACTCAAACTCCAATTCTCACCAACACTACATACTTTTCATCCCCTACTGACCAATCAACCACGCTGACTGCTACTCAACTAGTTGCTAAATTGGACGAACTTAAGAAAAATAATGCTTTTGCCCTCCCCAAGGATAACACTGTTGTACATGATAAACCCACTTCATAGTTATTCTTTCATTCCTCTCATCAGTGATTTATCTCCCCTTTTATTGTCATCTCACTTTTGCTTCGCATTTCGTCCTTGTCCCCTCTTTTATATTAGCTGATCATTTTATACCTTTTATGTCAAGGAGCCGCAATGTAAATATTGTCCACTGGAATTGCCGTGGGATGCTTAACAAACTTCAGTATCTAGCTAGTGGAAACTTTCCGGATTTTGACATCCTGGTGTGTCAAGAAACTTTTTTAAAGCCTCACTTACATTTTAATCTTTCTGGTTTTATTTCATATAGAGAAGATCGCCCTCCCCCAACTAGGGGTGGGGGTCTGTTAATTTCCCACAAAAAACACCTCTCTAGCTCAAGACTTTTCTTTCAAAACCTTCAGAACCACAATAATGAAATCATGGGAATAAAGATTGTTTCTTCTGCCTTGGTCGTTTCCATAGTTAATATTTACTCCCCAAAGGGCAAGTTCTCTGAAACCTGGCTCAATAGTCTAGTCGATCAACTGGCTTCCCCATTCATCATTGTTGGTGACTTCAATATCACCCATCAGTCTCTTGGATCACCCAATAACACTGTTGATGGTGAGACCGTGATTAATTGGATTATTGGAAATAACCTAAGCATCCTAAATACACACCAACCAACCAGAATTTCAAACAATACCTCCTCCCTCTTAGACCTATCCATAGTTTCTCCAGATCTTTTCTTGGCATGCTCACTTAAAGTTTTCCCAGATCCATTTGACAGCGACCACTTTCCGATTCAGATTTTAATTGACAACGACAGTCCTACTTACATCACAACCCGCAAAGCGATTATTTGGAAAAATATTGAAAGTTTTTTTATCTCTAACCCTTTAGTGCCCCCGCATATACGATCTTATAGTGATTTTCAGTTTTTTTGTTCAAGCCTGATAAAAAATAACTCGAAAAACATTAATATCAAAAACAAAAAATTTGCCCCATGGTGGGATATCCATTGCAGTCTCTTACAAGGCCAAAAAAGAAAGTTTCTGAGGATAGCTCGCAAAACTCTGAACTTAACGGCCTGGATTCAGTTTAAGAAGTTTTCATCTAAGCTCAGAAACCGGATTAAAACCTTAAAAAGAAAGTTTTGGAGTACTACCTGTGAAGAAGGGGTGAACTCGAAAAGAATTTTCAAAATTATAAACAGCATACATAATAGATCTAACCTACCCCCTCAGAGTAACTTGACAATTTTTTCTAATAATGGTCCAGTCTCCGATCCAAGTATTCAATCAAACCTCTTCGCTCAACATTTCTCAAATCACAGTGACACAGTCCCAATCCCCTTTACTTTTACGGACAGTGACGAGAACTCAGATTACAATGAGGACTTCTCTCTCACTGAAATTCAGCAGTGCATTAAATCACTTAAAAATACATCCCCTGGAAACGACCAGATAAGTGCAAAATTACTAAAACTCCTCCCCATTTCTTATGTTAGAACACTCCTGGACCTTTTCAACGATATATGGAATTCAGAGGATCTTCCGAGAGAATGGTTAGTTTCTAAGGTCATTCCAATTCTCAAACCAGGGAAACCCTCGCATGAGATTTCCTCCTATCGACCCATATCGCTAACAGCTGTCTGCTGTAAACTCTTCGAAAAAATGTTACTCTCCAGGATCATTAAATTTACGATTTCCTCTAAGTTCAATAACAACCTATGTGGCTTTATCCCTCACAAAGACTGCAACTATGTTTTGTCATTAATCCACCACAAAATCACCCTGGCTAAAAACGAAAACAAGTACTGTTTCTTTATTAAACTTGACATCACTGCCGCCTATGACACAGTCTGGAGAGATGGACTAATGGTTAAAATTTTAAATCTGGGTATCAAAGGGAAAGCCGCTTTCTTCATACATCGTTTCTTAACTAACAGAAGTATTTTTGTTTCCTGGAGAAACACTGTATCCCAATCATTTCCCAGTAAACTTGGAGTCCCGCAGGGATCCTGCACATCCCCTTTGCTGTTCGCTATTTACATGCACGACATCTTCGAGGTAATTCCGGACAATGTCGAGTGCTTCACCTACGCGGACGATATTTTTATTCTCCATAGTGACAAAGACCTCCAGAGACTAACAATTAAAACCCAATTAACTCTCGATAACATTAATAAATGGTGCAAGACCTGGAAACTAACTATCAATCCTTCTAAATGCGAAAGCATCAACTTTTCAAATAAAATAGTGAGGAACTCAGTTTGCTTCTTTTTTAATAATCAACCTATCCCTTCAGTAGAATACATCAAAATCCTAGGCGTCTTCTTTTCTAAAAACCTTACTTTCAAGGTTCATTTTGAGTACCTTAAGAAAAAGTCTATTAAGAAACTCAACGCCATCAAAGCAATTGCCTCCAATGCATGGGGTACAAGAACCTTCCACCTCATTTGTATTGTCAATTCGATCATTAGAAGCTTACTCGAGTACGGTTGCCCGGTGTTCTTAACTTCCAGCAAAACTGATTTACAAAAACTAGAAACTATTTATAATCAGGCTATCAGGGTCGCGACTGGCCTTCCTCGATGGACTCCAATCCCCGTTCTCTTACAGGAGGCAGGGACCCTCCCACTTTTTAATCGACTCTTACTTCTTTCCAAAAAATTCTATTACAAGCAGTTTGCTTGCCCAAAATCGGATCTTCCTAACCTTTTCCAGGACCGAACCAGATTCAATCGCCTCCAGCGTCCAATTACCCTTGGGAAATACCTGGGTGATCTTTCTCCCAAGTTAGGTATCAATACAGATTATATATTTGCCAAGGAGTTCCCAAGCCCGAATAGTTCTAAATTCCGTATCCACTCACATAGTTATCCCTTTCAATCCAAAGACCTCTCTGACTGTGTTATCAACAAATTTTTCTTAGAGTACAAAAACCAGATTAACGATTCTACTATTCTTATTTCTACAGATGCTTCTAAGACTAGCATCTCATGTAAAATCGCAGCTATCAATTTTGCTCAAAAATGTACAGTCTCGGGAAGTGTTTCTAACCTCAATAGTATCTTCACAGGTGAAATTTTAGCTCTCATCCTTGCAATTATCTCCTTTGTTAAGTCGGACGCCTCGTACGTTATTTTCTCGGACAGTTTATCAGTGGTCTCAGCCCTTCAAGCAATAAATTCTAAATCCAATAGTGCAATTATTACTCTTCATAACCTTATCCTTTCCAAAGCCGACACCTTTAGAAGCCTCGAGTTAGTTTGGACCCCTGGGCACAAAGGAATTATGGAAAATGAAAAAGCTGACATTGCAGCTAAATCAGCTTCGGACAAAATTGTCCTTGATTTGGTTTCACTGGAAGACATTCATCGGTCCCTTAGAAACCTGGCCTTAAAGGAAGGTCTCAGTCTTTGGGAAAACTGTAAATACTTTTCCTCTTATAGTCACCTTCAATCGATTAAAGTCAAGCATCGATTTTTACCGCCAAATAGAAAATTTGATGTGTTATTGTCCCGTTTTCGCACCAGATCTTTCCCTACCAATTCTAGATTACGTTTTATTGACCCAAATATTCCACTCCTTTGCCCCGTTTGTAAAGTTCCTGAAACTGTTGAACATCTGGTCCTCTCGTGTGAGCGCTTTAATGCTCCTCGGGACGTTTTCAGAAAAAAAATGGGTATTCTCCCACTCTCCTTTAGTTGGATTTTCGACCTGTCTGAGAATGCTTCTACAAAGACCTTTGCTACGATTAGATTTATTAGTGAAATCTTAAATATTATCCAACCGTAGTGACATATCAAGAGTTTCCTCCTTTTTCCTTTTTTATTTTCTGCCTCCCGGACAAATGAGATGAAGCAGCCTTAGGGCGAGCACATATCTCAACCCAACCTCAATCAATCAATCAATCAGTCAAAACTCAAAAGTGAGAGTTTTTAACATCAAAATAGTTTTTCTCTTACGTTTCTTTTCATCTAATAATATTTATCAAAAACAACAATGAATGCTCCACCAGCCTTCGAATCGTTTCTGCTTTTTGACGGAGAAAAAAAGTGAGTGTGTTCTTAGAAAGAAAAAAAAGCAATCCAGGATTCTTGGTTACCTATATTTAATAGTAGTTTAACATAGATCTGTGTTTATTTTAATGATATTAATGCACTGATATTTCACATTAAGAAATAGAATAAATTTTATTCTATTCATGATCAATACGTTTTTTTTTTTTTTTTGCACTTACTTTAGATGGTTTTCTAAGGTTTGTTTGCATGAAGGAAAACTTTTATCCTAAATTCACTAAAATAAAATCACTTGGTTATGATATATACGGGCCAGTATATTCATTGGTGAGCTGAAAAAATTTAATATAGCTTTGAAATGCCTATCAAGTAACTGTATGAAATATAAAGTAGAATATTTACCTCATTTGCACAGCATAGTGCAAGCCGCCAAATCGAGAGTGGCCTTTATATCATAGCTGTTCACATGTTTGTGTATTATAGTAAGCAAAGAATTCCTTTCAAACTATGCACCTCACTGTTCTAGATATCGTCATGTATTTGTGCATGGTACCTATAGTGTAAGGGTCCACATTCCAAACTGGGGGCTCGGGAGCCCAGTCAGTTAAGCAATTCGCCTTGAATGCAGAAGGTCCCAGGTTCGTGTCCGGGCATCGCCAAAGTAACTGCCGACCTTTAACGGCCTGTGCAGAAAAAACGGATTGAGTGTATGTTAAATATGCTACCAAGTCCCAACGCGGTACGCTGTTGCCCTTAATGGTTGTGTTGGGTACTCAGATGTCGCCTCGTTGTTGACTGGTTCTAATTTACATCGCCAATAGCCCTCGTGTAGCTCAAGTGTGACGATAATTCAAACTAAACCAAACCACATTCCTACCTGTGCCTAGTTCCTCATGCCATGTACTACAACCTACTTTTTACTTACAATTAGATGAAATATATTTTTTATTACAGAATCACAATTGAGAAAGACACCAAAGTACCTAATGCTGCAATATTTACTGTAAACAAAGAGGATCATACCTTGGGAAACATGATTAGAAAGTTTGTATATATTTAAATCCTGTATTCTTGAATCACATATAATGAATAAGTCTAATCTGGGCAGGTTAACAGGGGTATATAAATAAATTAAGCTATTTGTACTTTTCCATACACACACCTGTCTGAAAAATTGCCAAGCAGAGGATAAAGCATCAATTATATTAATGACTACCTACACAACATTACATTGTTGAAGATTACAACAACCTTAACAGAGTCTGGCGCTAGAAGTTGGTGATTTTCCAAAATGGTGCATGTTTAACGGAAAGGTTAGGCAAACTTTTTTTGTGCTTTTCCTTAAGGTTGAAAAAGCCGCCAATGTTGAATCTTAATTTGCACTTTTACATTATCATTTTAATGACATTATAATCATGTTCAAACAACCCAGTCCTTTATGCCTTACCTATGAACCTTCCCCGAGAAGAATACTAAACACCTTGATCAAACCATGTTTGAAGATTATGTTGAGTCACTCAGAAATAACAAAGTATTTATCACAAAAATTTAACAGTTTTACATTTACTAAAATAGTAAAGGTTTTTCTTACAATTTTTATGTCACTAAACAAACCTCTTTAATGCTTGAAAGCTATAATTTTAAAATTTCTTGACATTGGTTAGGTTGTTTATTCTTCAAAATTTTCATACTTAAAATCGAGTTTTAATTCAATCTAAGTAAAAATTTTAAATGTGTAACGAACACTTCCTGACTCTTCATTAAAATCTTTAAATTCTCGCTAAGGCATCACTTTGAATCGTCCCTTCTTTCATTTATTCCTGTTACAAGTTAAAAGACGTACATGCATAGTTTGTGCAGCTAACATATTCTTTACAATATTATTTTCTAATATTTTATTTCATTCTAGTCAACTTTTGAAAGATCCAAATGTCCAGTTTGCTGGCTACAAGGCCCCTCATCCCTTAGAATACAAGTTCCTTCTTCGAGTGCAGACGGTCATGGAATATTCACCCCAGGAGGCTTTCACAAATGCTATCACCGATCTTATCAGTGAACTTTCTCTGCTGGAGGAAAGGTTTAAGGTTGGTGCTACTCTTGATATGGAACACCAAGCGTATTCGGGCCGGAATGCTGTTTGACGGCTCTTGGAGTTCGATTCGGCTAGAACGTTTACTACTAGGCTGCAAAAGTTAAGCCGTCAAATCGACACCGGCCCGAATACGCTAGCAGTACCCTTGATATCAAACACACCTGCCCAGAATTTTGTGAATAACAGATCTGCCAACTCTCCAATTCGGCGATACTGGATTTTTGACCTTTTTTCCGAATTGCCTTGGAAAATGAAACAATTGTCGGAGGATGTTTGAAATTAAAAAGGACTTTTTTCTTTTCTTAATAAAATATATTTTTTATTGATGGACTTAATGTTACAATTAATTTAGGGCGAAGTATTCAATATATTTTGCATGCAGAGGGCTAGATATTTGTATTCTCCCGTTGCAATTTGCTGCATCTGCAAATGATGAAAAGCACTATCTGATTGTAGTTGGTTTTATAATATTCTTTACTAATATCATATTAGGGATAAATTTGCAAATTATTAATCTTATTTTGGCTCTTTAAGACTACTTTGTCTAAACCTTTGTCATACATCCCCACTCTTCGAAGACAATACCACTTGTCATAGATTGGTTTTATGTGCCCATGGGATATGCTACACCAATCACTAAAAGTAAAAATGCTTTCACTAACGTCTTGCAGGAAGATTGTCGAAGTTTAGTGATGGTTCACATGTCCTGTCCTTCCATGTATGTCTAGCTTAATAGCTTTACATACTGCTTAGGTAGTATTGTAGTGATAAATAAAGTAATAAATGCATTAATATTTCAATATTATATGCCAAGTGTTTTAGAATGGTCTATTACTAAGAAAAAACTTTTTAGGAACTTTTAGTTGTAACTGATCATTTTATTGCATGATGTTCATCGCAACTAATCAACTTTTTAAGATGGATTTTAGTATTAATAATTCCTATTTTAAAAGGCTTGAAAGTATTTTACATTCTATATAACAGGATATTAAGCATCATAATTATTAATTTTTCTCTTTACTAAAATACATTACATACATATTGTATAGTCATAATTAAAATCAGGCATGCAGTTTGCATTATTTGTATATCATCGCATAAATCATAAAGCCTTGAATACATAAAAAGTAGCATATTTTATTATGCATAGTTATGATTTTCATTTCTACATTTCAGGAAGCGGTTCGTGAGAAACGAGAAGGTTTGGACTAATGGTCATCAGACTGAGTAATTTTTTTCACTTTTGAAACATTGTTTTACTGTGAATAAATGTGTATATTATTTGAGGTTGATGTAAAAATTATTACTTTGTAGATGATTAAAGTAATACCTTTTTGCACTATTCCACTGGAATTTTTTTATTCTATTTTATCTTTTTGTGTGCTTCATATAATTAGTGTTATTTTAAGCAAAAATTTGAAGTTATTCAATAGTTTTGGTTTTGTTTTACTTTAATTGCCTATAAAGAAAATTACTCTGCATTCTTTTAAAGTATTACCTGCATATTTTTATTTTCCATGCCATTTAAATTACATAAATTTGTCCAAATTCAATAAATTAAAAGTCAGAAAAGATTTAAGACGGGTAAAATATAAATTTTTCTATCAACAATATCTCTGTGATAAAATGGCAACATTTTAAAATGAAGTTTGAGTTGAAACCTGAGTTGGAAAACCTGTATCCACTTTTGTAAAAAAAAAAATACTATGATTTTTTTTTATGCAAACAGATTATTAATGAAATACTGAAGGTTGAACCTTAAGATTTTGAAGTATTTTTTTCACAAATTAAATCATTACCATAATTTTTTACTAGTTTTAGGTGTTTAATTTAAATAAATAATCTATTTGAAGTATACTTTTCAATGTTACAAATAGATTATTTTATTTTTAAAAAAGAGATGCTAAAAATCAGTCCAAAAACATCCATCTTAGATTTATTCAAAAATTTATCTGACTTGGCTGTACTTGCTAGAAAAAGACAGCCAAAAACATTCCAATCAATCAAGTAACTACATGGCAAGAAACTTTCAAAGTCAGTCAAATATATCTATTATTATTTCACAACCGGTTAAATACATTTCTATTCTATTCACTTGTGGCAATAGAAACTTCCAAAATAAATAGTTGTAAATAAAAAGTATCTTTTTGAACAAATATTCTTAAAACTAAAGATTAATATTACATGTTCTAGAAACAGAACCAGTATTGGTACGTATCTCAATATTCATGAATACTTTATAATTTGAAATTGTTCTTCTTCACATGTGATCTATCTAGTAAAAAAAAACAGCATTGACCCCTATAACTGTTTTTGTAACAAAGAATTGAAGAAAGAATGTAATTATGTTACTCTGGTAAGTCCAGATCAAGTGCTCTTTTAAGTTTTTCTAAATTGGTTTTACTTCTAGATTCTTCTATGTCAAATACAATAATAAAACTTTTTCTTATCTCGCTCTAATCAATAAACTTTTTTTTTTCATGATGAAACTGTAATCTTGATATCCGTTGATTTTTGCTTCTAATTAAGCTTTGAAGCTACTTGTTGTAATTTCAGGCTTCGCAAATGGTCCCTTTTTTCCCTAAAAGTTCGTTTTTGAAGTGAAATGTCCCTTTTTTCCTTATTTCTAGTAATTGTTTACACTTGTGGCGAATGCTAACGTATTGCACATAAAAAGTTTTAGATTAGAATTTTTTTTTAAATAATATACTAAAACATTGCTAATGCATAATTATAAAATTTTGTAGCAAGGCCTGTAATTTCTTTTTCAAAGATATCAGCATATGCAATTTTTCTAGTTTTATCGTGTTTGAATTGTGAACTATGTAGACGTGTTTCATTTTTTTAGCTTTCTTCAAGCAATAAAAAAATCTTTTACAATTAATGTCTATAAATTGAGCTTTGGTATTTTGGAATTGTTCTCTGATTTCAAAGTGTTCTTCGTCTAACCTATTAATTAAGAGTTAAACTCATTAAACTTGTGAATGAAAATTATTTAATAAATTGCTATTTGAGTTAAACTGGTAAAATATCTTCAACAAAAACTTTGTGTTCAGTTAATGTGCAAAAATATTATAAAATTAGGTCCAAAAACTATATTTAATTTTTAAATACATTTAATTGACTATTCCACTGAAAAATATAAATAGAAATGCTTTCTATTGTTTAATTTAAAAAATTGAGTTTAGAAAACTGTCTAAGAGAGAGATTTCATGCATTTGACCTTGCATCCAAATTGAGTTATATTTTATTACTGTATACAAAGCAACTACAAAAATTGTAGACCAACAACAGGCCCGAAGCCTAGCAAGGTTGGTCTAAAATATAACTATTTTTTTAGTTTCCAATAACTGTCGAGATTCTCCTTAAATTCTTCTACTCTCTTCGAATACACATTGTAATCTGGTTAAGCATTCCAATCATTTACAACTCTATTGTAAAAATAATGATTTCTTACCTCCCTTCTGAAGCAGGATTTTTTTTTTTTTTTAAATTTTTGACCATGTCCTCTTAAGGGGGAATGGGCGCGCAGGACCGGGGGTCTCCAAACTCAAGTGCCTCAATGTTAATCCAATGGGGAAAAAACTATTTTCTTTGCCACATTTCTCCTGCTGTATTGAATATTTTTACAAGCAGATTTTTTATGTGATAAATGTAGCTGAATTACAGGTCTCTATCTTCCCACTTTTTGAAATTGCTTCGAATATTTTGTGTAAAATAATTTATTGAATATTAAAAAAAATATTCATACTAATTTCAAAAAGTGGGATTGTCGGGACCTGTAAGTCAGCTACATTTATCACATAAAAAAATCCGCTTGTAAAAATATTCAATACAGCCGGAGAAATGTGGCAAAGAAAATAATTTTTCCCATTGGATTAACATTGAGGCACTTGAGTTTGGAGACCCCCGGTCCTGCACGCCCATTCCCCCTTAAGAGGACTCCCTTGGAATTCCACATCTTGAAAATCGTAATGTTATTCCCATGGAAAACATTCGCAAGTCAATTACCGCCACAATTTTAATAAAAGGTTACTAGTTTCTTGTATCATTGTAAAGAACAAAAGGAGTAGATTTGGTAAAATTAATTTATTTTGCAAAAATCACATATTTAGTATTTTTAATAATTTTTTGAAGTTAGTAAAAATGGAGTACGCATTAAGTTCTAACTTCAAAAAATTATTAAAAATACTAAATATGTGATTTTCACAAAACAAATTAATTTTGCAGAATCTACTCCTTTCGTTATTTACAATGATACAAAAAACTAGTAACCTTAACAAAATTGTGGCGGTAATTGACATACGAATGTTTTCCATAGGAATAACATTACGATTTTCAAGATGTGGAACTCAAGGGAGTCCTCTTAAGTTAAAACCTAATCCCTCCCTGCTTGTTGAATTTGAATAACAGAACTCCATGTGTTCTCCTATTTTTCAGGGAATACATGTTTAAAGAACTTAATCTGTTATCATAATCAATACCAGATAAACCCTTAATAATTTTTGTAGCCCTATGCTTAACAAGCAAATCGATATCTATTCTAAGGAAGGGATGCCATAACACTAAGCAGCATATTCCAGGTGTGGTGCCTTACCGATCCCCTGTACAATGGCAACATAATCTCCTTAGATTTGGAAGTGATACTTTTTCTAATATATCCCAGCATTCTATTGGCTTTCTTTCTTGCTTCAACATTTCGTTTAATCATTTTAAAATCATTGCTCACCAAAACTCCTAAATCTCTAACAAACTCACGATCTTGGATATTTTCTATCTGTAAAACATGAGAATATTTAACATTGTACTTGCTCAAATGCAAGTTCTGACTGAATGACATGCCCCATATTGTATAGTGATAGCACACAAATTATTATAATTCTCTTAAAAATTCAATTTAATGTCAGTTGTATTTTTAAAGACCTCCGTTAATTGCTGAATTTAATGAACCAATGGCTTTAGAAACATGAAAGAGAACGCAGGGTAAAAAAAATCTTCTTGAACGGAATTTCCAAAAAATTTCTCCGAGCAAGCTTCCCTTGCGATGTCAATGGTAACCCCTAAACGTTGTCTTTTCTGCTATAAGGGTATCTACAAAAGAAAACCACTTCTACAGAATTTATAACAGAATCCGTTGTTGAAAATTAACTAAAGGCTTGGTTCAACTACTGGATACATATGGTCGCTATTATTGGTATTTTTTTTTAATTTCCGAAACGTTTGGTATTTTTATTCACAAAATTAGGTAACTCTATGAGTCCCTACTTATCTTTTTTTTAAATATTTCCCCAATTTTTTTTGGTAAGTAATATAAAGATTAAAAAACATTAAGATTTTAAGGGTAGTCGGATGGGTGTTTAGGTAAAAATGTCCACGATATGCTTTTTCTCTCTTTTTATTTAATCTGCATAGCTTTAATTGAAGATCATGATTATAAATTTTCATTCAGTGGTTTTCTTTTGATTAAGCATTTTTAAGAAACACTGAACATCAGTTCTTGTCCATATACTTTTCCTCCTTACTTTTATTTTGCGTTTCCTGAAATTTAAGGTTTTTCAACAGTTAAGAACATTTTTCTCAGGAACTATAAAAGATATCAATACGTTTTGATTTATAATTTCTTCCCCATTAACAATTCTTTGAATTTAACTGAGAAATATAGCTTTAAATCTGATCTCTTTCTCTTTTTAATCATTTTCAATCAATCATTCATCATTCAATCTAATCATTTTCTCTTTTTTTAATTTTTGTAATACATATTTTTAAAAAATCACTGTAAAAATATTTTTTATGCTTTGAAATATTCTCTGTTTAAATTAAAGAGCTATATATAATTAACGAAATATAAAGTAGTTATGATATCTCATATAGTTCCAGAGAAAAATGTTCCTAAAGTTAGGAAAATTAATATAGTCAAGATGGAACCATCCGACTCCCCTTAAGCAATTTTTATTAATATATAACTTTTTGCAATTATTTTTTATTAATTTAATTATCATTTGTTTTACGTTTATTTTTAATTTAACTCATGTGTATCTATTAAAACAATTATTATTTATTAATTAAGTTAATTGACATTTATTAATGAAATAATTTGCAACTTTGCACTATAAATGTTGTCTCCTACATTTTGTCTTTCCTGCTAAAAGAGTATCCTAAACAAAAAAAACACTTCTACAGAACCTCAGTATAAATTCCTTTGTTAAGTGCTGACAAAGACTTAACTCAACTACTGGGTGTATGACATACGCCGTATCCGCAATTGTATTTACCATAAGGCCCATGAAACACGCTTTGTTTCAAAAAATAAAAAAATAATTAAAGGAAAATTTCTATGGTCGGAATATCAACGGCTTAACGGATTTGACAGCACGGCAGCCAAGTTAGGCTGAACCAAAATTATCAGCATCCAAAATACTAATTTAATTGGTTAATCACTTAAATTTTTGCTTTAACATTTGTTTTTATTCAATAAAAAACTGATTTCCTATAATATTTCCATGAAAAATATAGCTAGAAAAGCAGAATTTTGATTTCCATACATTTAGAAAGTGGGTAACTAAACTAAGAATGTGAAATGCGATATCAAATATTAACGAACTAACGGTACAAAAATAACCATTTTTATATTTTATGAATTTTTGTGTTTTGCATTTCTAAATAAAAAATAGTTAGGTTAGTGAGCAAAGTAAGATTTTTTTTATATTGACGTAGATAGAACATAAAATGAAAAATCATTATCTTTAGAAATGCACCCATCCCCGTATCACCTAATACGCCATGCATGAGTGGTTTTTTTAACAAAGGCATTTAAAACGATAGAAATGTGGATATTTATGAACAAAGGAACTTTATTCGTAAATCTGTCTTTTTGAGTTACAAATCCATTAAAACTAAAATATAGTTAAAATATAATGCTACGTTCGTTTGATGAGAATAAATATGATGAGTTGTGTTGTTCACGTACATGGAAAATGCATTATTCGAATATCACACTGTTACATATACTTACAAGAACATAATATACACACATTTACATAGAAACACTCAGACATGAAGGAATACGCAATCACACTTTCACGAACAACACCTTCTTCACTAGTAGTTATCAAGCACACTATATTGGCATACCTTTATCACGAAAAACTACACATTTTTCTGTTACTTGGTTGTATGTCTACGTTTTGAATCATTGTATGTGATTTTATACACAACAGATTTTACCTAATCAAGGAAAGAAAATGCCTCCCCATCCATGTATAAAAACTCCATAATGCGCCCATTGCAGCTGCTACTTTCCGCTTTTTAACCAACATCAGGCACTAAAACTGCATTCATTTTTTTTAATTACTATCTACCTTGTCTAGCCAGAATGTACGCTTCGAAAAGACTTTCTTCCCTCATTAGGGTTTGAACTGTCTGGATTGTAACCCCACAGCAAAACCCAAACGCGTTAGGTTGAGAAAAGCGATGCTCCCCCCGTTTCCTAGAAAACCAAGCGAAGGGATGGTGGGAAGAAAGTCTTTTCGAAGCTTACATTCTGGCTAGACAAGGTATAACATAATATTAATGTATCTAAATATTTTGTTGTTAACCATTATACATCCATTTCCATCTAACTTCCAGGCCTCGAAACACGAGGCATCAGAAACCATTATCATTCTATGTTTTATGCACGTAAGTCACTGGCACGTATATTCACGTCAGAACTTCGTTGCTTTGGAGCGGATTTGTGTTGCTGATGTCGAACTTGATGCTCGTTGTACCTCAGAAAAGTTTCAACAACCATCTTTTAAAAAAATTGACTGTACTTTGCAAGAAATAGTAGAAGGTGCTACATTCTCTGAAGCTTTATGGATTTTTTTTTAAACCACTACCGATTTACAGAAGCTTTTATTTTGTCAAGATATTGGAATATTTTTCACCAATCTTTCAGGCTTCGAAACACATGATATCAGGAACCATTGTCGTTTTTATTTTCTCCACGTTAGTCACTATCACATTCATTGCAAGACTCCCGTCTTCGTTGCTACTGCTCTGGAGTAGAGTTGTGCTGCCTCGAGTTGTGTTGCTGATGTTGAACTTGATGCTCGTGGTTCCTGAAGACATTTTCAACACCCACAATTTAAAAAAAAAAACGACTTCCTTTGCAAGAAATAGTCGAAGGTTCCATTCTCCGAAGCTCCAGTATTTTTTTTAAAAAAAAAGACCCTACTGATTTATATAAGTTTTTATTTTGTCAAGATATCTGAATGTTTTGTTTCTTAACCACGATGTCCATTCCCACCAATCGTTCAGTAGACAACGAAACGCATTATATCAGGAGCCATTGTCGTTTTGCATTTTCTCTACGTAAGTCACTGGCACATTCATAGCAAAACTTCCGTTGTTGCTACTGCTCTGGAGCAGAGTCATGTTGCTGATGTCGAACTTAATACCCTGCTCATGGTACCTGAGGGCAGTTTCAACAACCGATTTGAAACCGTCGACCGTTCTCCTCAAGGAATCGTCAAAGGGATCGAAGCTGAGGTTCTTTTTCGAACGTCTGAAAATGCCGTCGCGGTTACGGATGATGCACTGGAAGGAGTTCCAAGAAACGTTAGCCTCGAGGAATTTGAGGAGTCGGACAAGTTGGTATGGGAGGTCTTCTTTCATCCGTTCGTAACGGATGACCAGGAGGGGGCCTTCGAATTGAAGCCAGTCGAGGATGCTCTCCATCCACAGCTTGGAGTGAGTTTGGACGAAATTGGGCCAGGCTAAAAAACAATATCGATACAATCTATTATTAACCCTTTCAGTCCCAAAAATTTACTACACTACAGAAACATCTGATATTCACAAAATAAGCTTATTTTAGGTCAAATATACAAATTCCATAAGAAAAAAAATCCCTTTAAATTTTTTATATGGTTTTTGAAACAATGCCAAAATTCTTTAACTGTGGAAAACAACAAAATTAAAAAATATATATTACCTAAAAACACTTCGAGTTATATATTTTAAGGTATCTGACCATATTATTAAAAAAAATTAGTAATTATTTTAACCGAAATAGTTTAAATTGTGTTTTAAATATGTGGAACTGAAGTGAACTTATCAAAAATTAGGAGAAACGCTTGTTGACTGTTTTCTAAATAAAAAAAATAGTAGTTCTGACTTCTATTGAGATTAATGAAAAATATTATCTAATAGAACAAAGAGTGAAGAATCGAATTATGTGTGTTTGGATGTCATAGCGGGACATAAACATTTTGAAAAAAATATTGAAAGTGATGATGCCAAATGGCATCACTGGGACTGAAAGGGTTAATAAATTAAATTTCAAAGCAAAATGTCCATATTTACCCTAAAGAAAATTATCGGTTCTCCTATATAAAAAATTATCTTTTTCAAATTTCAAATAAAATGAATTTAGACCTTCGAAGGAATTGTTTATCCTATTTAACAGTTGTTTGCTTGAAACTGTCTCTTTTATTTTTCAACTGGAATCAAAGGGTAAGTACGACCCAGCTAGACCTTTACTAAATCCAAAGTTATAGAGCCATCGTGCCTGGCGCCGGAGCAATAAACCTTGAAGCACTTTTTACGTGCACCAATCTCAAATACATATGTATAGGGAAGTTACTTAATCCTCTTTCAGCATCGACTAAATTGTCAGATGAGCATGAAATTGTTTTAGAAATCTATAATAATAAAAGAAAGAGTCTGTCTGTCTGTGTGTAAGTCTGTGGATCGCAAAAGACCTACTTAGACTGCTCTAAAAAATTCGAAATTTTTTATATAGATTCCTTTTACTACCTACGTGTGCACCTGAGGCTTAGTTTTTTCATATTTCATTGTAATTTTTAATTAATATAATTGGTTTTTAAAAAAAACGTCATCCACGTGGGATTGCGGGACCATAACAGGGCTTGAAAATACATGGACCGGGCCGAAACGGGGGCTTGACGCCATCCTCTATTGGTTTGATTGATTGAGTTTGGTTGAGATATGCTCTCGCCCGAAGGCTGCTTCATCCTCTATTAGTGTTTGCTTTTTTAAGTGCTCATGCGCCAACACGAATTTAATTTTGTTTCGATTTTCAGTGTATTTTCAAAAGTAAACATGCCTCTAAAAGGAAGCAATGCGAAGTTAACGGGTTCCCAGTAAGGCGGGACCATACTGCTAGTTAGTCATAAAACATTAAAATTCTGATCAAAGCATAGTAAAAGTCAAGTTCAAATAGAGGAATCATGCATTCTCGACTTTATTTAATCTATAGTTGAAAGGTATTGCACATAAAGGATCAAAAATTACAGGTTGAGTTGAAAGCTTCCAACTGTCTATTTCTATATTCAATTTCGGCATGGAGCAAGAATATCACTGCAAACATGCCAGTGTTGCAGTCACATTAAAGAGAAAAATACTACGGCATCATTGAGAAAATACCATTTAATACTACAATTTCCACACACAAAAATATTTAAAAAATACTAGAAAAGCATTTCACTTATTTTTTTTTCAAGCACTTTTTATGATATATTTTTGAACTTTTGGTATTAACTGGTATTTTTTCGATGACGCAGAAGTCTTTTTCTCCTTAACGTGATGCCATGATATTATTAGCTCCATGCGTGTCACATGATCTGCCGCTCTAATACTTTTACTACACCTCACCACAGTTTAAGTTTGCAGTATAGAAATGTTCTACGGGAGGAGGGTAAATAGTTCTAACTTCCGAGAGCGAGAATCGAATAAAAAAAGGTTTTTCACATTCAATAAATAACTTTATTCGTTATTTCAAGACATATTTTTTATTATTTTATTTGTTTTTGCTTCAGTTAGAGTGTAATATTAATTATTTTTCCCTCGATTTTGACGTAACAGGGCGAACGAATATCAGGGCGGACGTTATCGAGTAGGAGCGACCAATCAGAGGTGCAGAATTCCGTTTGTTTACGCGCGATTCCTCCGCGTAGAACATTTTAATGCTGCAAACTTAAGGTGTGTTTTGGTGTATGATCTCTATGGTTGTCACCCACCGTTTCCCCTGGTGAACTTCTCCGGTGCCGCGTGCCCGACGTGTCCTCCCGCCCTCCTGTTGAACTCGGCCACCAGGGCCCCGAACGGTTCCCTCACCAGGAGGACGGCCCTGTCGAACTTCTGCCGGGTGGCGTCGCCCCACTCGTGGGTCTTGACCAACAGCACGGATCCGTTGGCCACGTGCTCGGCGGGAAACCCGTTCCTCTTCAGCGAGTAGTCTCTGTAGACGCTGCCCGTCAGAATACCTGAAGTGAAAAAAGATGTACAATCTTAAAACGAACGAACGATTTTAACTCAATCTGATTGATTTTCACTCCTCCAGTCTGGAAAATGCCCTTCTCCTTTTGGAGTGGATCCTTTGTGTGTTAAACCTCCGACAGGATCACTCCAAACGAGTGATTTTAACTCAGTCTGAGATAATATTCAATCCTTTCCTGTGTCGAAAATGCACTTCTCCTACTGGAGTGGATGTCACTCTTTTGTTTTAAGAGTGTATGTCTATAAAAACTTAAAGGATACACTCTTAAAACAAACGAGTGCTTTTTAACTCAGTCTGAGTTAATTTTCGCTCCTTTCCAGTGTCAAAAATGCACTTCTCTTATAGGAGTGGATTTCACTCTTTTATTTTGTTAAAACTCCGACAGGATCTCCACCACAGTCCCATACGCTTTGAAATTTGAACTGCGGACAAGTGGCGCAGATGACACCAGAGCTTTCGAGCTATTTGAAATTACAACGCGAAATTGGAGGAAATTAAGAGTTTGGTGTACGTAAGTTGTATCAAATATACTTTATTTTAATAAATATCATTCGTACGCTCTTATAACAAACGAGCGATTTTAACTCAGTATGAGCTAATTTTCACTCCTTTCCAGTGTCGAAAATTCACTTCCCCTATAGGAGTGAATTTCGCCCTTTTGTTTTGAAAGTGTGTGTTATAATAAGGTTATTGTAAGACCGGTAAGCCTTTTAATAGGCATATGGCATCAGGGTCTGATCTAGAAATACTCAGACTACAAGCACAACAACCATTGTGTCGGCTTTTTTATTATATTGATGAAACCAATCGCTTCAGGCCAAATCTGAGTCTAAGTCAAGCTATAAAAGCGAAGTGGCATAGAAAAAGCTATAAAAGCGATAGTGGTCTATAATTCTATTAATTAATTTTAAATACGTAAGTTCCTTTATACATATTCATTTTATACTTCAACTATTTGAACTTAATTAAAAGAGCAACATTAATTTCTCCCAGTCCCCTTTTGTTTTGTTGTTCTGAATTATTATTCAACATTATAACCCTAAACTAACCAGAATTACTAAATATGGAACAGACGTTTAGTCTCTAAAAATAGTTAGTAGCAACTAGGTAAATTATATATACCATGTAGTTAATAGTCTTAAACTATTTTCAAATTAACCCAACCTTCCCAAAATGGCGTTACTTGCAATCTGCTTTGGCATTCAAGCATGGACCATCCGACTATTTATCTACGCAACGTCGCTTCAGAAATGTGCGAACTATCACTTTATGGTCCACGATAAAATACTCATTAGACTCCAGTTTTAAATGTCCAAGGTCAGCAAGATGTATTGAAAAGTTCTCGCGCTTGTGGTTCCGTTTACCAAATTCATTAATTTGCTCGCTTTTCCAGTCGATGGCCAGAGAATAATTTGTCTTCCGGATGAATTTCGAGGCAGAGAGGTTTAAATCCTCTGTTCTTACTTGGCAAGATATATAAAAACAAATTGTTTATGAAAATCTATCGTATTATCTTCTAGGTCTTATATGTTAGGTTAGTCTAAGCGCTAAAATCTTTATTTTAGCAATGAAAACATGTTATTTTGTTAGAAGGTGCAAATCTGGCACTTAATAAGAAATTTCGTAGTTCCAAAACATATAATTGCATATATTTGTCTGGGATATAGCGCTGGTTCTAAAAACTACAATATGATTACTTCATTGCTGTTAAGTTAATGAATAATTTCAAAATATTTTATTTTTGATACCAGAAAAGTAACGTCTATAAGCAAAAGTAAATAAAAACAAAAGTCGATTGAAATCAAATGCCTTCATACTGCTTTAAAACACCATTTAAATTCCATTGATTTAAAAATTGGAGAACATAATAAAAAAAAACCGTATTCCATTCCGAAAGCTTTTTAGATCAGCATATTTAAAGTTTCTGGAAATACTACTAATGTTCGTGACAACAAGAAAAATAAAATATAAAGACAAACCACTGAAAGTCATGAAATGTGCCAATTTACCTTCTTATCTAACCTTTGAGTTGGTTAGAACTTAGCGAGTATAGTCAAAAAACAAAATGTACATAGCTTAGTATATCAAAGTAAAAGCTATCAAATGTATTCAATTCGAACGTTAGTAACGTTTTATCAAAGACTTGAAAAAAAGCTTAACTACGTCGGGAACTTTTACTCTGAATAATTGTGATGAACTTCGATTTGTAATAGATTTTGTTTTAATATGTATTCATGCGTACTTTTATATTCATACGTTAAATGTAATATAAATATATGGAACAGTACCATCAAATGATTAAATTTCAGGTATATATTTTAATGAATGCATTAAATACATTTACCAGTGTAGTTTTACAAAGATATTTTACCCAAAGTGGTGCAGCTCCAATTCTCAAAAATGGATTGTTGCTCTTTTGTAGCTCATTGTGTCATTCACATCTTTATAAGTGTATGAAGGCATATATTTCCATAATTTAGCTTCCCTTCAATATCATAAAACTCTAACACTTTGTTAAAATGCCCCTTGAATTGTATCTTTAAATAAAAGTATTACGGAATTAACACAGGAAATTTAAAAGTGAAGAGTTCAATTTAAGGTAAGTCTTTTAATGTGTATTAAACACGCTTCCTTTTTATACTAGTGGAGATTTCCAAAGATATTCTACTCAAATGTATACAACTATTATTCTCAACAACAAAAAAATATGCTCTTTTGTAATCCAAAGTGTCATACATATCTTATTAAAAATTATTGAAAACAGTTTTTGCTGTTACATCTAAGTACTATTAAGACGCACCAAAACACGAAACTAATGGTATTCCAAAATAAATGCTAAACGAAGAAACAAATTGAATTCCAAATAAATACTAAACCAAGAAACTAAAGGAATAGTAACCAAGTGATACCAAAACTATTCATAACTTCAAACCCTCTCTCTCTCTTAATAATTGAAGTGATCAAAAGTTTAAAACCTCATCCCCAGACACTTCGAGTACTCAAAGCAGTATACCCAAAACAAATTTTTAAAAAATATTAACTTTACACCACTTTTAAAACAACGGTTATTTTCGAAAACTTTTGCAGACTATTTTAATTTGAGAGACCGTTGGGAAAAACTTTCTAAAAATTCGCAATGAAAAAAGTTCGCATATGCCAGAGCTGCTATTTCCAATTTTAAGAGGTGTTCTAATATCTGCATAGTTGTTGCGTTTAATTGGGCTAATGGTCTCGGAATATTCCCCGACGTTTTTATTGGATGTTTTCCAGAATTCATTAAAGAACTTGTGGAAACTGGATTCGAATTCCGAATCCACACCCTTTTGGGAGTTAGCCCTAGTGATAAAAATCGCGACTGAGGAATGAGGGTGAAAACTTTCAGATTACACTTATTAAAATTAGAGAATTATCAAAAGAACTGCTAATAATTATCTTATTGAACAATTAAAGTAATGAAATGGTTGCTCATGGTGGTTTTTTTATTAAGTTTTATGTTTGTCTACATTTACTTTATGAATTGATAATTCGTGGCAGCTGTATATAGGAAATGAAGCAAACCCTTACCTGCACTGCCGTTAGCTTTCATATTGCGTTTTAAAGGTAAAAAATTTGGTGATATTTAAAACGCCCCGGCCTTCTATCTGTCACTCAATTTCCCAGTTATATTTTTTAAAAATTCAAATTACAAAAAAAAATCGTTGCGAATAAATTTAAAGAGAACACGCATTTTTATATTACAAACGTAGTACGGGAGCTAAAATTTAAACTTCATCCTACTATTAATGGAATTTATCAGCATTTAATAATTATATTTCAACATGACAAACTTGAAAGCAATGAACAATGCCGTCAAACCTTAGTCAAATTGGATGATATAACTGAAGATCAAGTATTCTAGCTCTCAATTTAAAGATAAATAAAACGTTGATCTATTATTACTGAAGCATCACATCTCCTGAGATTACGATACATTATTTATTGACAATCTTTTCCTTCACACGATAATGGAAAAAAAAATCTTTGCAACTGACAGTACCAAGTCTTCTTGTTATAAATTTTAGATTTTCGAACCTTTTAAATATGTATCTCTCAACAAAAAATACATTATACACATTCTTTTTTATCATCAATACTTAATTACACAAAGTTTCAACGCAACGATTCATCATTAAAGCTATAAAAGTTTGAAAATTGTTCGAGATTTTCAATGACTTCTAGTTTCGATGCTCTGAATTTTTCTTGACGCATCACATTATTTTTAATTTGGGCTATGAAAGTGAGTGACGGACAGACAGACGGATGGTTGGTATACATATATTTTCAGGCCTGTGTGGTTGATTAGAGACCCGCTAATAAATCTTCGTCAAATAAGACAAACACAGCACACACACATACACGACAGATGCTGCCATCTATCGCGCGCCACCTCCACAATTTAGACATGTCCTTGAAGGGGAGGGAAACAGACAGACGGATGAACAAGAACTTAGCCTTTATAAAGGCTGCCACTTTCTACGTTATAACCGTAGTGTTAAAATTAAAACATCATTTTACTAATAATTAAAATTGTCTAAGCATTTAAAATATATTTGAACAAGGCTAAAGTAGTTCGGATTATATAACTTAAGATCAAATATTCAAACTCTTAGTTACAAAAATAAGTAAAATATTGTTCTATAAATACTAAAGTATCACATATCCTGCCATTACGATACATTATTGACACCCCTTTCCATCCTACGATAGTGGGAAAAAATATTCTTTTCAACCGACAATCCTAACTCTTCTTGCTATAAATTTTAGAGTTTCTCACCTTTAAAATATGTATCACACAACAAAAAATATATTATATACATTCTTTCTTGTCATCAATACTTAATACACAAAGGCTCAATGCAACGATTCATCATTAAAGCCATAAAAGTTCGAAAATTGTTTGTTCTATTTCCGTGCGATGGCGCCGGAAAGAATAAACGGCCCATTACCCCCTTTTCTATACCCCTAAACTATCTGTTCACTCCCTTTCCCCCATAACTTTCTATCTCTAGTTTTCATTAAATGTCATCATATAGTACAAATGATGACAGAATGACTGATGAAAGCAACATTTGGAACCGGTCGTTTTATCGCATTTTCTGCAGCTGTAACTTTCAAAAAGAGGGAACTTCCCCCCGTAATTTTCGATGGAACTCTTTCCTGGAATTGAAAATCGAAACATTTACGGTTGCGCGTTCCGAGATTCGGCCGGAACAGTTTGTAAAAGGAATTTCGTTGTATAGTGAAAATAGAAATTTTTGTTGTACACAAATGAGTAAACATTTTGACTAGATAAAGTTCTTAAAATTACATTCAATCAGTTTTCATTTTTTAACAATTCAATTGCTTCGGTAAGCTCGTTAATTTATTGTTCCGTTTATTTTGCTCGTTAAGTTAACGATTTTCTATATTACGAGCCCCATTTTTAGTTATGTGAATCAGCATTAAAACAATCAACTGAATCTACACTCCCTGATTTGTTCGTACGCAAACCCCTTTTGTTGCAATACAACGAAAACAATATTTTATATTTGAATTTTCTTTGCATCTTCTCTCTCAAAACTTCTTTGATATTATTGTATAATTCACAGATCCCCAACACACATCTATTTAAATCGAAATAATCTGGAAGGTATACACCATAATGTATAGGGTGCAAATGTGGAATACCAGTATGTTTTTAGGTTGTGCACATACAGTAAATAGTTATTTAAACCTATATTTTAAAAAAAAGTTCTTTCAATATTGAAAAAAATTGATTTTAAGACTACACACTAGTAAGGATTTGATCATGCCATTCCTACAACAAATTATGCTTCAACAAAGTGCGAAGCGAAAGTGTTAAATAAAGAAATGAGGTGTTAGCTTAAATATAGCACAAAATTACCTCCAAAAACTTTATGAAAACTTTTTCTCTTTATATCATTAAGATATTCACATTTTCTTCCGAAAACTACTTAGTCCATTCTTTATTCTTTACATAATGCTTTTAATTCCGATTTTATAACCAAATTTTTCACCACATTTTCACCTAGTGATCAATTTCGGAACTCGCTTTATTTGCGCATATTAATTTTCCACCTTTTAAAAACTGTATTCCTCTTCTACCAGTTACCATCCAGTTACCTACCAGTTACATCTACCAGCCACATTCGTCACAAAAAGTATTTATTTTAAGTATCTCATAAATGAAGAGCTTAGTGGAAGAACGTGCTAAGTTTTTCACCACATTTTCACCTAGTGATCAATTTCGGAACTCGCTTTATTTGAGCATATTAATTTTCCACCCTTTAAAAACTGCATTCCTCTTCTACCAGTTACATCCAGTTACCTACCAGTTACATCCACCAGCCACATTCGTCACAAAAAGTATTTATTTTAAGTATCTCACAAATGAAGAGCTTATTGGAAGAACGTGCTAAGTGACAAAAAGGTGAAAACGAGAAAATTAGTTTTAAAGCTTTTCGTTTGCAATTAGATACGTTAAAAACGTCACTTACACAAGGTAAAAGACATTCTTAACTTAAAGTTTATGAATAAGGTTGAAACTCGTTATCTTTATAAGTGAAGGAATAGCATTCTCATTGACACAAAAATCTAAAATGTCACTTAGCACGTTCTTCCACTAAGTTCTTCAAATATCCTACGTGTCTCCTTTACATAAAAGACGTAAAACCATAATAAAGTATTATGTGTATCTAACAACAGACACTACGCTTACGCTCATAAAACAAAAGAGTGAAATCCACTCCAGTTGGAGAAGTGCAATTTTCGACACTGGAAAGGATTGAATATTAACTCAGACTGAGTTAAAATCACTCGTTTGGAGTGATCCTGTCGGAGGCTTAACACACAAAGAATCCGTTCCATCCGGGTAAGTGCATTTTCCAGACTGGAGGAGTGAAATTAACTCAGACTGAGTAAAAATCGCTCGTTCGTTATAAGATGATATAAAAAGGCATTAGAGTACCTATCATCTTTTAAATGATAGCAATTTCTTAAAAAGTATCCTTTTATTCCTTTACGATGTATGCATAAGAATAAACCTTAATCTTCGAGACTTTCTCCACGATAATCTTAAATTAATGATGCTATACTGAAATCTTGGCAGGCTATCTAGTCCAACAAACAGAACATATGCCAGATCACATATCTTCCACACGCACTTGTGTCTTAGTTAATGGTTTCCCTGGTCTTGGCGTGCATACAATTTGCGCAACTGGAAAACCATTTAGTGTTTTTTGATTGGGAGTGTACGTAAAATTGAACTTGTTCTGAAGTAAACCTTTGATTGATAAGCAATTGGCTGAAGTGTAAACTTGTTTTCCTTGCATAATATTTAAATTAAAAAATGTTACTGAATATTTAACTTCTTTTTTTTTTTTTTTTTAAAAAAAGGTAATTATATTTCTGTAATAGACGATTGTAAATGGTTCCTTCACGGGGGGGGGGGGGGGGTTAAATATTAGAATTTTATAAAATCATTAAATTTTTATATTTTTTTAAATTATATGTGCTGCTGGAAAAAATGACAGCCAGGTGACGGGTTTATGCGTCTGTATTCCTGGAAGGTTAACATGAAAATTGAATATTGTCTAACCGGGACCTCCCAGAAGAATAGGGGTGTAAAAGATTAGACATATAAAAGGCATTGTAAAAAGAATCTGTTAGTTATACAAAAAAAATACCATATATTTGCAAAAAATTCTGTTACTTTCTTTTTAAAAAAAATTCTGTAAAAATTAAATGTTTCAAGTAAATATTATTTTTTTCCTGTTTTTAACCACGTAAAGAATAATAGACTGCAACAGAAGATACACTTCAACTGGGATCTTTGCTTGCCGTACTAGCTTAGTTGGTCTGGACTGGAGATCTAAATATTTCGAATGGTTTTTATTATTTCGGATCCAGAATTAGCACTCTATTAATCCTCGTTAGTACATGGTTAGTACTAAGTATCTCCACTGAGGTGACCCTGGGGGAGGTAAAGTCTTGTTTTTCTTTAAAGTGAGTTCCTAGTTCCTTTCGAATGTTATAATAAATTATTCTAGAAATCGCACACAGTGTCATTGAACGGTTTAGGTTTTAAGGGTATTGCGGATAAACCAATGGGCCTATGAACTTTTAACTTAAATTAAATATCACGCGTCAGATTGAACCATTTAGTTACACAAAATCATTTGCGGTCAGACTGGATGCCGGGCCAATGTTCGAAAACCACTTTTTCATGTTCAGCTCCCATCAAAACGTGTAGAAAACACAAAATCTCCATTTTGGATTTTCTACCCCATCGCAGTGCTTTCATTACCGTACATTTCAGATTATGTAATTGAAAGTACAAGTAACAATTACCTGTAGCTTGCTGAACTAGAAACCTGATCCACGTATTTCCTGAACCTGGAAACGACGCCAACGCCACTATTGGCCCTGGTGACCGCTTCAGCTTTGGTACAACGCACACGTTTATTCTCCTCCGACCCCTCATTATTTGTTGCGGCCGACCAGCCTCTAACCTGCAAAATAAAATTATCCTGTAATTATTCCTGTTTAATTGGCAAAAAAATTAATTAAAATAATTTAATCGTTAAATATAAATTAGGGATGTTGAGGGCAATATTTCTTTTAAAGAATTTCTCTTAGAGATACGAGATATTGAACCGATTTAAAAAGGGTTAAATAAATTAGAAAAGTGAAAAAAAAATGACGATTCAAGCAAAATCGAATATTTTTTTATTCTAAAAAGGAATGTGCCGATTACGTTATACGTATCCTTTAATGATTGATGATTATAGAGTTTTTGACAAAAACTTTCATTTGGTATTACTAATCTGACAAAAAAAAAGATTTTTGCTAAAAGAAATATTAGAAAAAAAATTAAAGAAAATTTTGCAGTTAAAAATGTATTAAGGGATAATTTGTTCTTATAAAAAGTTTATGAGGGTATCTATTTATTATTCTGATTTATAAATTCTGAAACGGAAATCAAATTACTTTTCATATGAGTAAGTTATCTAAAACCCTTTACCCTTACTACCTTCCAAAGAACCATCTCCACCAAAATAAAAAATATAACATTATTTTAAAATTTAAGACTCCAGAAACGCATTTACAATTTCTCAATGTTAATAACATAAATTTACACGTACCTGGCCATAGCAGCCCACCGTTCTTGGTACCTTTCCATCTTGAGGAGACTTGGCCCGATTCCACCGACCATCGCTACCGATCTGCCGCCCGCCGAATCTTGCAGCACGGACCTCTTCAGGTCGTTCTGAGCACGGCCGTCGATGTGTCTTGTCACAACAAGGATGAACAGTACGACGTACGACGACAGTACGATGCCGACCAAGCCGTACAGCACGCGTCTGAAGCAACGCGCAGCCGGGCTGATCCGTTTCTCCGATGTCATTCGGCGGTCTTTGGGAGACATCGCGCCATATTTTTGTCTTGTTGAGTTTTTATCGTCCTGCTCAAATGTTATAGACTAGTTTTTTTGGGAAATGGTATAGAAGGGTCTGTACCAAGAGTTATAAAAGAGTCTGTAATCAAGCAATAGTCTTTCTTGAGTCGTTACCGTCTTAGATTCGGGATCCGTTTCTCCGATGTCATTCGGTGGTGTTTTTTTTAAGACATCGCGCCATATTTTGTCGTTTTTTAGTTTTTATCGTGTTTTTTCTCAAAAGTGATAGAATTGTTTGTTGGAGAAAAGTATGGAAGAGTCTGTATCATGAGTTACAAGAGAGTCTGTAAGCAAGCCATAGTCTTTCTTGAGACGTTACAGTCTTAGAGTCGGGATCCGTTTCTCTGATGTCATTCGGTGGTCTTTGAAAGACATCGCGCCATATTTTGTCTTTTTTAAGTTTTTATCGGGTTTTTTTCTCAAAAGCGATAGAATTGTTTGTTAGGGAACAGTATGGAAGAGTCTGTATCAAGAGTTACAAGAGAGTCTGTTAGCAAGTCATAGTCTTAGTTGAGTTGGTATCGTCTTATTCAAGATTTAGAGATAAGAGTTTGATGGAAGATATTTAGAAAAGACAGTATTCTGAGTCTGTAAGAGTGCCATAATCTGTTTCATGAAGTCGTTACTTCCTTTCTCAAGAATTTTAGAAGAGTTTGCTGGTAAGAGAGCTACGAAGCAGTTTGCATCAAATGTTGCAAAGAAGTCATCAGTATATAAAGTAGATATTGTCCAGAGTTACAGAAGATTTTTATTTGAGTGTTAAAAGATTTTGATCCGATGGTTAAAAGATTCTTTATAAAAATTTCCATAGAAGATTTTTCTCAAGAGTTATTGAAAATACTGTTCCAATCGCTTTTCTGCCTTTATGATTGTTAAATTAAAGTACAGGATAAAAATATTCTTAGTTGTGCATTCATACAGTTCTTAATGTTTTATGCTTTATTTTTTTGTTTTCGAAGGACATAAGTAGTCTCAAATGTAATTTCATGTTGAAAAGAAAAAATAAAAATTCAAAATTTTAGGTGGGAGTAACAATTAGTTAAAACTTCCTATACTGTTTTGAATTCACTTCGTCGTTTTGAAAATTAATACAAAAATCATGTTTTTCTATCAAAGATGCAAAATTTGAAATAGAAGAATGCGTCTTTATACTACAACGTACTCTGTGTCATCTTCCACAACGATCTGTTTACTAATCTGGAACTTGGTTCAATAAACGTTTTTTTTTTTCCTTTTTTTTGTAGCAGGAGGTTAAAGTTATATTTGTGTCGTGTCATTTGGCTGGAACAATGTAAGTTATTTAATCCAACACATTTTAGACGACATCGGCCTGATATTATTTTTTTGTTCAAGGTGTTACTTATCAATCAAGGTGTACTTATATCAATGAGTGGATCTGATATTTTGTTCACTCAAAAAAAAATAACTTAAATTCTTCTCTAAAGTCATTTTATATGACTGCTTTATCTTTTTAAGGTTTGCAATAGAAATCATTACTATTTGTTATCTCAAATAGTATATCTGTAGGATCTAGATATCATAAGTTTATATTGTTGCAAACTTCTAAACTATCCACACTACATTATTTGTTTTGGTTACTGATCTTGAACAGCACTCACAATTCAAAAACTTTTTTTGTTTGGTATTTTCTTTCAAAGGGGTTTCTGAATTCATCTATGTTGTTAGCTAATTTAGTTGCGTAAAATATAGTTGAAGTTGAATAGCTGTATGAAAAAGCATACACTAATAAAATCAGATGACTAAGTTAAAATGTATTTTTATTAAGTTACCTTACTCGACAACTTTTCATGCAAATTTTTGGATAATCACAATGAAACTTTGCATTTTTGTCTATATTTCTCAATAGTTAATGCCTTCTAAAAAAATGCTGGATAATACTTTTAACTATATCAATCTATTATTATCTTTTTAAAGAGAAATTCCTGATTCTATACCTTTTAAAACAAATTTAAAATTTATAAGCCTACATATTGAATTAAAGAGTTTATTAAATTAGAAATTTTGAAACATTAAACTATATCTTTATGCATATACATGGGTATCAGCTTGTTTTTAACATCTTGAATTCTATGCCTACATAACAAAAATCAAATGTATGAATATAAATTACGAAAAATTCATTGTTCTAAAAGGAATACTTAATTTTTGTTTATTATTTTAACGATATAAACGAAATATTTTAATAAAGTTTATTTACTTTTATTTTACTAGGGAAAATATCGCATTTCAATATGGCTGGAATTTATTCTCAAATAACTTTTCTATTGGATAAGATTTAGCGTTGTTTTTATAGGGAATACGAACGAATTCTTTCAATATAAACAAAGAATTTATTTCTTTTAACTCTTATGCCTGCAGCTAACAGATGCTTTTAAAATAGCATGAAATCTTCTCTTTGTCTTTAATCAACTGCATAAAATAGCATTCGTATTTCTTATTATAGTGGAACTGATCATGGAGACAATCGATTCATAAATAAAATATAGCTGATTTTTTTTCTCTTTACGTCCTTTGTTCAATTTTTATGTTCGAACACATCTTAACAGTCCGTTTCACTGTATGACATTTGTTGTGAAATGTATTTTTTCTTATGAATAACGCATACGATTATAAATTATATTTTTCATTACATTACCAACTTAGATTCACGTATTTTGAAAAGAAATATATACTAAACATAACTTTTTACAGTTTTACTAAGTAGTTATCAATTTCTATTTAAAATAAATAAGCTCATATTTTTATAGGATATTTGCTTAAACTATAGAAAAACTAATTTAATTATATTCAAATTTTATGTATGCGTCTAAATGGTTCTCAACAGTTATTAGTAAATTCATTTGGAAACTTGGAAGTTGCTTTAAAGAATAAGACAATGTTTAAACTTAATTAGTCACGAATAATAAGTGTGAAACGCGTAAACATCAAAATTGACGCAGTTTAATTTATATAAAATTTTTTATCAAATTTAACGCAAGGAGAAAAAAAAGAGTGTGACATACAATTTGAATTTATGATTATCAATATAAATCTTCTTCGGTACTTTTAAAAAAATATCACCTTTCACAAACACCACGCTCAACACAGGACAATTCAAAACATCGAACAATACCGCCAATTCTTCAAACTACCACACACAATCCCACCAATCCGACAGCTGGTAGAATATTCCAAGAAATTCCTGAACACTTCCACCCGCTCATTCCAAAATCCTTCTTCTGCAGACGACTTTCCATGACTTAGAACTCTTCGGAATAGAACGTGTAGTGCAGTAGCAACGTGCTTAGAAGAATCTCGCCAAGCCAGGAGGTACTAGTCAACAACGGATGACGGCCATTGCTGGCTTGATAATGTGCCAGCAGAAAGAGCTGTGCACCTAGCGACATGCTATTGACGCGGGAGGCTGGGGATGAATGGATGGGGAACACTAGTGCCCCCTGTCGGAAGGATGAGAGCGGTCTTCTTCCGTGAGGGGAGATGTGGCAATACCACTGCGGGATGCGGTGGGATCGTTCAACAGAGCCAGGAAGCTTTCATTTTCTAATGGAGCTGATAATTGAAGAGCTTAGTGGAAGGACGTGCTAAGTGGCATTTTTGAAAAAAATTATATTTTTGTGTCAATGAACATATAACTAACTTCTTTAATGATAACAAGTTTCCCCTTTTTCTTAAACTTTAAGTTTAGTACATTTTTGACGCTTTACAAGTTCCGTTTTCCACAGATCTGAGGGCAAACGAAAAACTTTAGAGCTTATTTTCTCGTTTTCACCTTTTTGTCACTTAGCACATTCTTCCACTAAGTTCTTCAATTGGCAGAATAGGCCTTTCTTAAATCCAAAAGAAAAGGGAAATTTTTTGTGGCACTATCTAGGAGACCCTCGTGACTGATTCTGACGATCAGATTTTTTAATCTGAGCTCTCAGTGGATATAAAAATATGCCGAGATTTAAAAGAAAAACTCGTTTACAGAACCTAAGTCTTACCGCTTGTTTCAAAGGTTTCCTAAATTGTGTTTCATAAAATCAATTTTCAGGGATAGGATTCCTTAGCATAATTTTTTATTTGTTCATTATTTTTACTAGCTTTATATTTATTTGAAACGAGTCCGTAATCTTTGGTTGTTTCATAATTAATAACTCAGCTTTAGTAAAGATGTTCTAAGTGCACTAGTCAGTGGAATGGTAAGAAGAGGATCGATTTAAAGGTCAGTTACAGTTTCTTTAGCGCCTCTCTTTTTTTCTACAACAGAAATAGAAACGCAACTACCAACTACCACTAAACAATTATAAACAACTACGAACATCCATGCTAGCATGTACTTTGAACCCACTAACTAAGCAAGTTCAATAACCACACTACCACTATTCATCGCGTTGAGGCTAGAAAGACGTCGTCAATTAAGCTAACCAAAGCACTCAAGTGTAACTTTGGTTAAACCTAACTAAATCAACTTGTTTATTTATTTTGGGCGAGACTTTTATGTACTGTCAACACTTTTTTATATATAAGTATAAAGTTATATAAAGAGTTTTAATCTTGATTTAAAGTTACATGAAAGCCTAATGTGCCATCAATCTATGGAAAATAAATCTATGGTAAAATAAAATATCGGACAGGATAATGACATCAAGAAAAATCAACTAACATTAATATGTCCCACTGAAAAGATTATTCAGGCTCAAAAAGTAAATATGAATAACGTGTGTTGACTTAATAAAAAAGTAAATATGTATAGAAGAAAAATTTCATTTAAAAGTCATTTTTTATGGTAAAATAGCATATCGGACAGGATAATGACATCAAGAAAAATCAACTAACGTTAATATGCCCCACTGAAAAGATTATTCAGGCCCAAAAAGTAAATATGAATAACGTGTGTTGACTTAATAAAAAAGTAAATAGAGAAGAAAAAATTCTTTTAAACGTCATTTTTTTTGTCTTGCTAAGGACCTTTTACGCAGTTCAAAATGCGTCAATTTGAAAATCAAGTTAATATGTAAATTTACTTAGATGACAAATTACGATGAAGTTTTTACTACTTGTTTGTAATATTAAACGTTCTTTGACGCTTACTACAAATTTAACGATGGCGAGAGGATGATTCACTAGACTAAAATCCTTTAGTTTATCAATAATGTGTTCATATCGTTTCACCGAAAAAATATTTTTAACAAATGTCTCCACTGTTTCCTTAATTGACGATTAATCATAAAAAAAAATCTATCATTAATAGAGCAATAAGAGCTTAGTGGATGAAAGTGCTATGAGACATTGTTGAAAATATTCAGATTTTTGTGCTAATGAACATATAAATAACTTCTTTAATCATAACCAGTTTTCCTTTTTTTTTTTTCAAATAAATGAATTAAATGTTTTTTACCATGTACAGGTACCGTTTTTAATGGATCTCAGTGCAAACTTATGACATTAAAGCTCATTTTTTCGTATTCACGTTTTTTTTTCTCTTAGCACGTTCTTCCACTAAGCTCTTCCAAAAGTCCACTAGCTTCCTTTTTTAATGAATATAAATTAAAATAAGTTTTTATTAATTACAAATCACGCATGTCACGCAAATCACGCTGCAAATCACGCATGTTCATGCTGATCCATAGTCGGTTCAGCATTTAATAACTTAGGGAAGTTTTCAGGTGGCGATTTGCGATATTGGGATTGGGTGGCATTGATTAGTTAGGCCAAGGGGGTAATATATTGCTGCTGCATGACAACAGTAAAGCTAATGGATGTGATTTTGTTGTCTTGGGTTTTTCCTCTTTAGCTTTGCATATTTTTAGTGCAATTCTTTATTTATTAAATAATTATTTTGTGTGTACGCTAATGTAATTGACATGTATCGACCTTGCTAATTTGGTATATCACTATAAAAGTGAAGTGTGAGTGTTTTTGTTGTTTATGATATTTAGCCTATTTTTGTTCTTATAAATTCGAAAGTATTTTTTCAAAAAAAGGGAGGAAAGTAGGTGCAGTTTTTTTTAGGCCCTGACATCGTGAATATTTTCGTTCGTTTGGATGTTTGTTTGGTTTTCATCTTTCCGGCAATAATTTAATTTTCGTTCTAACAGACCGATTTTACAAATTCCTTATTTATTTGAAAGGTCCGACCCATTTTTTAATTTTGCCTATCATTCTGTGACATAATTCATAGTTTAAGAATATCTGTGTATATTGAAGTAACAGGAGGGCAGATCAATTCTCTCCCTCTCTCTAGTTTTCTTGGAACTTCGTGTTTTTATTAAAAACAAAATATTTTTTTTTAAATAATTTATGACCAACTAGAAAAAAAAGTTATTCATTCCCAAAGACGGCATTTGGACTCTTTAATTATCTTTTTATTAACTCCAACTAAAAACTTCCTGTGTTATAAAGTCATATTTCTTGCAATATAAACTACTTCATTTCTATTAAATTCCATTGCATAAAACCATTTTTCAACGTCTTGTGCTTAATGGGCATAATCTTACTTTACTTTTTAGTTGTCATTAATTTCACTAAAATCGTCTGTTTGATAAATTGATGTTTTTATTTTTAAAAATCGAATCTAAGCGGTATCTCCCATTCGAAATATTCATTCTACTACTCCTATTGAACTTTCAAATAATAAACTATTTTTTGTTAGTTTATTGGGAGAATTTGCCATTTAAAAAAAATACATCGATTATGCTACCCGCTGGCTAATTTTCTACAGCAAGAGATCACAGAAAAAAAATTGTCCAAAATAGAGGTTTTATTTAACTCGGATCTCGCTTTTATTTAGATTTCTAATGGTTCGTTTATATAAAGGTTGTTTTGGGAGTATTTTCTTTACGCTTAAGTGGATCGGTCTTGTTAATTGTTTTTATTATTCAGTTAATTTACTTCTGCTTACAAAGATTAAATGATGCGCTTTTATGTTAAAGTATTTATTTTATTTTTTACTTCAATTTTTAAAACTATTTTCCTTCTCTCTTTTAATTTTCTCTATTGGTTGCTATTGCTGAAGTTAATTACTTATCGTACTAAAAAAAGCACTTAACGGGTTTTTTTTGCAGTTGGTACAAAAAATTAAATACTATGCAATTCAAATAATTGATTCCATCTATCGAAGTTTTTAAAACAATGTTAGAATTTCGTGTTACAATGTACATTGGTTTATCTATGAAAACAGCTAATTCTAATTCTTTATGTATGTAAGACACCCTATATTTCTACGTTTAATTGCATTTTCATAAATGATTTGATTAAATGTACTCTTAGTGTTGAATAGTTAGATCAGTCAGTCCTATTAATTCTATAATATTCAGGGTTCCCCGTGATATTCGGGAAACATTTTTGGAAAAATATACGTTTCTTTCATCATTCGAATTTGTCAGCTTGTTTAGAGGTAGAATAATGCACTTTTGATTGTATTTTATTGGTATATAATATGTTGTTGAAAACCCTGCTAGTGGAGTCGGTTTAAAGTCACAACTTCTGATGGGTGTTTTTAGGCATTAACTAATGTGTTTCTCGTTATGTAAGATATATATATTTTTTTAAAAATTACTCGAAGCATGGTATTTTGGTGATGCAAAACATTTCATTTTTTTTTTTTTTTTGTTTTTTTGCCATTAAGAATGTTTTACATTTATATAACAGAAGAGCTTATAAAAAGAAATAACTGATGTTTTTTGGAAAACAAGCAAATACATACTATGTTTTTAAAGTGCATTATAAGAAAACATTTGTTATTTAAGCTTAAAAAAAAGCTAAGATATTCCCACGTGAATACAAAACAATGAGTTTGCTTCAACACTTTGTGAAAAAAAACGAAACAACCAATGAAACCGCAGTATAGAGTGCATGACGGCATAAGAAATATTCCCATTGTATAGTTTTAAGTTACAGAGATTTTGAAAAATTCAAAAATGTTTCATATCAATAAAAGTATGAATGATTTTAAATTAACCTTTTATCCCCTCATTTCTTAATCTTTCCTTGGAAATAAAACATTCGTTGACTATACGCCATGTAAGATATTAAAAACTGTGAGGAGATAATAAATAATGCACTTTTATGACCAAACTCTTACTTTTTTATACAATTTGAGATTTAAAAAAATATCCAAATGTAGATATAAGCATAAAAGACAGTAATTTTACGGAAAAAGACAAATAATTTAATTTTAAGTGACTTTAATTGCAATAATAAACAACTTAAAACACAATTACCATTAGTTTTTAAGTGACTTGATAATGGTAATAGAGCTAATTACTAATCAATTATATTAATAGCCATTTGATGTTAATGGCCCATGAACTGTAAATAAAAGTACACTAAAAATAATTAAAATCCGTTAATGATAATCGAATACCCAATAACAATTATAAATGACCTTTTATGCTACGTTTATTTGCCAATTGATGTCAGTTGTTTTACATTTAACAGCAGTAACAGACAATAACTTAGGAATGATAGTTAATAAAAAATACTTAGGAATATTAGATAATTAAAAAAAATACTAAGTCAACAAAAATTCTAACGTTAAATGGCGTCTCTGATTAATGTTATAAAATGATATTAAAATGAAAGTAAGTTAAACATGCATCTGAACTGCAATAGTAAGTTCAACTTAGTTATCTACATCTGAATTAAAATCTTTTTTTTTTTTTGTAAGTTCTGAAATGTCATCGATTTATATAAGCCTTATAAAAAGGAGTTAAGGAATAGTGACTTTTCCTAACACGATGCTAAGTAAACACAACAAGGTGGTCAAATATGGTAAGTTTATATTTGAGATCGTAGAAAAGTGTGACTTTAAAATAAACTATAACTAATGTAAATTTTACAAGTAGACTCACGGAGCAGATTGATGGAAAGATTTTGTTTGATGGAAAGTTCTAGAGAAATGTAATGATGAACTAAAAAAATTAAAAGCTATCTTTTGCTTTATAGCAGCAACACTTGCAATTGCATTAATTAACAAATTGCATACAAATCTACATTAGACAAGGCTCCCTGGTGTTACCTTTATCGTCCCAGGTAGAACGCTCAATTGTATAGGTATATTTGGTCAAAGTGGTCACTACCCATATGGGTTCCATGAAGAAACAAATTTATTTTTGGCCAAACCACATGGTCTGCGTAGCCACACCTACAATTTTGTCCCTCTTACAGTTATCTCTAGAACACTGTTATATATTTATTTGTCATACGACAATACATCTAACCATTATTCACCCACTAATAATACAATTCATTATTAATTCCTTTAAAAAATCAACTGCAACAGAAATGCTGCTTTAAGAAATTTTAGAAATTAAATTTTCAGCATAAAATTATAATTTTAATATCGTGCAGTGAGAAAACAAGTATGCGCAACAGCCAATGTACTTATACCTCAGGGGATAAATACACTCCTTGCCAACCTAAGTTGGGTAAATAGAAATACGCTATGGAGAAGATCTTTCAGCGCATGTAAAGAGTCCCATAAATTACTTAGGAATTCCTCCAGAAAACATTTAAAACATTAATTTCGTTTAAGATCCAACATATTTGAATATTATTTGAGATAATTTGGCAATTTTTTTTATCAGAATGAAAAGTGTATTTTTGGTTAATTGTATTCAGATAATTTTGTATGTAAATATTACATTACAAGAGTTTCAAATTAACGGACCAATCACGCTTTTCCTTCAGCCTTTTTACTCTTTGTTTTTACCCAAGTTAGGCTGGCACGAAATGTAGTGGAGAATCCATTCGAGTGGCTAAAGGGTAAACTACCCTCTTCATTGTGTAGAAAGGGCTAATAAAACAACATCATAAATATTCAGATTCATACAGCTCTTTTACTAATTAAATTCTCATTACTTTCAGTACAAAATCTAATCATGTATATTATACATGAGATATTCATGAATTCCCCATGCATTCATTATCGGATAATGGGGCTAAAACGCTATGTTAATGTGTATATATGGATACTACAATACATAAGTTTGCCTGTTTCTCAAGGGAGTGCGACAGTGAGAATAGGGCGCTAGGAATGTAAAGGTTTACGAATTTTTATTATTTAAATGACTATGTTTGGAATGTATTTCATTACAATTAGTCCCGGTGGCTTAGTACACTCCGTACCAACCTAACTTGGGTAAAAACAAATAGTAAAAAGGCAGGGGGAAAAGCGCGATTGGTCAGTTTGTTAGAAACTCTTGTAAGGTAATATTTGCATAAAAAATTATCCTAATACAATTAACCAAAATACACTTTTCATTCTGATAAAATTGCGAACATTTCTCAAATTGTAATATTCAAATCTGGTAGATCTTAAATGAAATTAATGTTTTAAACATGTTTTCTGGGTGAATTCACGAATAATTTATGGAATTCTTTACATCCCCTGCGGAAGGATCTTCTCCATAACATATTTCTATTTGCCCAACTTAGGTTGGCAAGGAGTATAGGTGTGCTTTTGCTCCACCTTGCCCAGAACCGAGCTCCAATCCCTAGATTAGGCAGGATTCCCGCAGATTATCATCTCTACACTGGGTTGTTTAAATGATGACAGTTCTAGCTTGGACACTTTTCTTACAACGGGACTGTTTCATTAGCATATTCCCCAGAACTGAGAGAGATGTTTTGTGGCACCATCTAGGCCACCCTGGATACAAATTTTGACACTCTCTGTTAATGTTAAAGTACGTTATTTAATTTTGACGAGACAACATAAGCTTAAATGATCAAAAGATCTTTCACATGCTACGCAATCGCATGACATGCTTTTCCACGATTTTCCCATTCAGAAATCTGACGACAGCCCGAGATCGAAACTGTAAATTTGGGCTTATGAGGCGGAACGTAATACTTCTCAGACACTGAACCTCTAGCTAGGAAAGCCACTATATATATATCACTTGTTTTTGATGAAGTGACAGGAAGAGATGCTGCCTTTTATTCTGTTGTCTCAGGTTTTGTAAATGGGGTTTTCTCTTGGACATCAATGGGCTGTAGTGCTCTTGAGATTAATTTAGTATTAAATATATTTATTTAGATTTATTAATATTTCCTTATACTTTTCATATTTGCCACACAGTCATTTCACTTTTGTCTTATATTAACTACAGCTCTAGATATCACCACCATGTTGAAAAGAAAATAAACAAGTGAAAATTTTAACAATTAAATTTAATTAACTATTTATAAATTCAAAGAGCTACTTTTTTAAGGACACAATGTAAAAAACTTAGATAGATTACTTTTTCTCAAAACAAACTACAAAGGGTAAATGCTTATATTATACTTGGCATTTCTCAATTGAGATTAATAACAGTTTATTACTCGTTTTTCTTAATTCAATAAGCGTCAATTAGGGAATTATGAAATGCGTTCACAACTCAACATAATATAAGGACTTTTGTCCTTGCATTTATTTTTTCACACCTAGCAAGAATTAAATATTCCAGTGATCCTAAACTTCAAACAGCGAGTTCTTAACCCTTTCAGTCCTAAAGACAATTTGGCATCATTATTTTAGAATTTTTTTTAAATCGTCTATAGCCATTTATGATATCGAAAAGCCCATAATCATAAATTTGATTGAATATGCGGATTTAACTATGAATTACATGAAGTATTTTGGATCATATAAAGATAGATGAACCCATTTTATGTGTAAGGATAGATGAACTCAATTTATGTGTAAGGATAGATGAACTCATTTTATGTGTAAATATAGGTAAACCCATTTTATGTGCAAAGATAGGTGAACCCCTTTTATGTGTAAATGTAGGGAAACCCATTTATGTGTAAAGATAGGTTCACCCATTTTATGTGTAAAGATGGGTGAACCTATTTTATGTGTAAAGATAGGTGAACCCATTTTATGTGTGAAGATAGGTGAACCCATTTTATGTGTAAAGAAAGATGAACCCATTTTATGTATAAAGATAGGTTAACCCATTTTATGTGTGAAGATAAGTGAACCCATTTTAAGTGTAAGGATAGATGAACCCATTTTATGTGTAAAGATAGGTGAACAAATTTTATACGTATTATATTTAGTTATAACCATTTGATGTTGTGGTATGACCAATGGACTGTAAAAACAGAACAGTGTTAATAGCTAACGCCAAAATTGCAGATACGGTCTTCTTTATTGCAGCGGCAGAATAGTTCTTACAATTTTAAACACTGGATGCAAATTACACCGAATTTCCTTTAGCTCGGAGTATTAAGACAGCCATAAAGGGGCCAAATCATACCCATCTCAACTCGATGGGCGAGAAGGTGTTCTTTTAGTTGGTCAGATTGACGCTAAACTATCCTTGTTTAGTTCCCAAGACTGCTTGGTCCGTATTTTATCGACCTATTGAAGAAAGGAAATATTGAATAAAACTCACCCAATGCGGGCGGTGTAAGGCGTTTTAAACACTAAGCGACACATAACACTTAGCCACTATAGTAACAATAATAATCCGAAGTAATAATCCGATTATTAATTCATCTATAATTTATTTTAATGTTGACAGTATGAAAAGCTTTAATTTTTTTTTAAACTTTAAGGTTTAAACCTTTTAATTTACTATAGATTTTAATACTTTAAAAAATATATGTGAAAAAAACAATGTTCGCAGCACATTGTCTATAAATGAGATTAATATGTTTTTTTTTCTTATCCGGCATATTTTTTGTAAAGTTTCTCCAAGAATAACACATTGATCTGAAACGAAAAATTTATGGGCGTCCATTTTGTTTGCCAAAATTACCAGCAATTATTTTTAAATAACTAACCATTTTTTCTCCAATTTTTCTCATGAGGAAAAGAATATTTACAGAAATCGTTCTATCACCACATATTAAGTTACATGATCATAATGAGGATTAATTGGTCGCTTCCCATTTATTTATGCCCCTGTGTACCAAATTTGAAGTCAGTAGCTATTTTACTTCGAGCTGTAAAGATTGGTTTCAGACAAAAAAGCGGGAAAATGTTCAAAATCCACTCTTTTTTTTAGAATCAGCACCCTTCAAAGAGTGTTAAAGGCACAAAATCTAAATTTCGGATTTTCAACTCCACCACAGTAGGGGAGAGTGTTGTACTTTGGGAAAATTTTTACATTTTAATTTTTTTTCTTCGATAATTATAGTCAAAACAAAAATTTAAAAGCAGCATTTCAACAGACCAATATATACCTCTATAATATATTTTTTTAAATTCTTACAGCTTGAAATTAAAAAATTGCCACTCATTTAAAGTAGAGAGGATAAACTGTCCCAAGGAACAATATGATGTTGTACCTTGGGACATACTTTATAATTCAGTCAATAGTCATACACTTGAACTAATTTGTGTCAGGAAACAAACTTTATTGCTTTTTCAAGGAGCTACACAAATAAAACTTCATAATTCAGGAATAATTTAAATTACACAGCAAAATTGTAAGTCCAAATTATTTAACATTATATGATGATACAATATGCTTTACTGTTCCTAAGGTACAACACACATGGTTTAAATTAAAGCAAGATAGTGGCCAATCTAAATGCATTATCATTATTTTCTCATTACGAAAATATTTTAAAATCTTCTCTTTTATGAAGAAAATAAAATGCAGTTGACATTTTGATAAAGTACAAAGGTAAAAAATTATATTAGAATGAGAAAAATATTTACTTTGGGGTAATGAAATATTATTTTTTGTCACCATTTCATCAATTCAATGATGCTGGTGTTAAGTTTTATTATGATGATGTCTGTTGGTTAAGGCTACTATTAGAAATAAACAATGTATGAATATTGCCAATAGATTCTTAAATTAGATTAATTGAAAGTAATAAACAAAATACACGGAAACTATTGATAAGAGATTATTATACCCTTGCTATGTTGTCATCAATGCAATTATTCAAAAAGGAGAAAACTACATTTAAAATCATAATATAACAAATTAAATTTCAAAATGCAACCACTAAATTCGATGTCGTTTAGACGTCAAAATGTTTTAAAAGTTTATTTAACATTGACCTTCTCGCCGTGAAATTCTTCCATATTCTAAAATATCTTATATCATGAGCTATTGTTTCCATAAAATAATTTAATCAGATTTTAGTATGTTTTTTTTTACTATATTTCAAATGGGGAGATATATTTTGCAGTACCAGAATTCGTCTTGAAGTTATCACCCTTTTAATGATTCGAAATTTTGGCTTCATAAAAGGGATCTCCATTCCAAATTGTGTTCCTATGTTTTATAATTTATTTTTAGGTAAATGAGAGGAGGGTATTGGTTGATATACATATATTTTCAGGCTTGTCTGCTTGCTCAGAGAGCCGCTTATAAACCTTCGTCAAGTAAGACAGTCACAACACACACACACTCACATGCACACATATACGTGACAGATGCTGCCATCTATCACGCGCCACCTCCACAATTTAGACATGTCTCTGAAGGGGAGGGAAATAGTCTCCAGGAACCTGTACCCATAGTAAACTGCGCAATGACCGACTACAGGACTTTCGGACCCAACATATTTAACGAGCACGTACTCCGCATATACTCGGTAGGTCTTTAGTGGCACCGGGATTCTAAATAATATTGATCTTGATCGCTCAGAGGGTGGAATTGAACCACTATGATTTCCATCAGCTGCGGGTTTGAAGCCCGCACACCGGACCACCGATGCTCATCTGGGCGAGAGGAGGGTATTATGGAATACTAAAGTTTCACCCCTCTCTCGTGCTGCCATTGCGTGGAAATGCCATGAAAGACCAAAGAAATCTCCCATAATGCAGTGAACAAAGAATTAACTTCATATTGCTGTCGTTACAGTAGCTTCAAAACATGGTGTGTTTTCGGATTTATGAATGTTTTGTCGGAAAATGTTCAAACGTTTTAATCTAAAGTTATGTTAGTTTATTGATAATTAAATATATTAAAAGAATAATAATTTGTCATACTGCAGTCGTTTTTTAGCCATCAATGTTTTATCCGTCAGTAAAATGGCTCATAATCTAAAATAGTGTGTCGGGTAATACGGAATACATATTATCTGAAAATGCCTTCATGCCATCAACTAAAGAACCGGTAAACAAAGTAACAAAGTGGCTAATTGTATCTTTTCTAACGGAAAATTTGTATTACGATTAATGAAATTTAAATTTTACTCATTAGTTATTCTTTATGGACACATTTTGACTGCACTGGAGCAGAAAACGAAGATTGTGATTTTCGTAAATAGACCTAAGAACAAAACAATTTGAGCGTAAATTTTCAGATATTGCTTTTTAGTTAAAATCAACTATCTTCTGTAAAGTATAATTATATTTTCAATAATTGTAAACAACTATTCCATATTACCCGACTATTCCATATCACCCGACAGTCCCATATTACCATCCACTTTTTATAAAGCACGTTTTTTTCCTAAGAAAAATAATAAATACTGTTTTGTTTCACCATTGGCACTTCATTAGTATTAGTTATAGTATTTACTGAAAATGATTGCGTGGATTTTTACTTAAAACCAAAAAAAGATATTCTTAAAAATAGGTATTCTATAATACTCTCCTCTACTCTATATAATCACTGTTAAAATGCACATGGTAGTACCAGAAAATTAAAATCAAAATTAAAATTTGACGCTTATTCCATTAACCTATTCAATTCAAAAAGTCTTCTTAATTATCAATTTCTTTAAGGGGGTTCGGTATGTTGTATATCGGTAATGTTAAATTGGCCAATTGCAATGTACCTTTTCACAATAACTACTGATCAGATCATCTTAAAATTTTCTGTGTGTGTTATACCAACCTTATATATTAATCTGAGGTTAAAAGTTTTTTGTAAATAACTGTTAGATTTTTTTTTTTAAAAATAAGTTTTAAAGTACCCAAAAAATCATGAAATTTTTCACTTTTTAGCCCCATGAAATTTTTTTCACTTTACTTTTATTTAAATTTATAACCTCAGATTAATCTATACTATGTATTACATCATATAAAAAAAGTTTACGGGAAAACATAGCATAGTTTTTGAGAAAAGGTACATCGAAGTTCAAAAAATCAAGTTCTGAGAAAAACGCGTTTAAAGTTTTTATTGTTAACCCATTTCCTTACGAAGCCATGACATTAAAATGGCTTTTAATGTCAAAAATATTTTTCCTGTCGTCTTAATACTTTATGACATTATTATTAAAGGTTGTAATGGTATTTTAAGCCAATAATTTTTGTTTTGATTTTTTCACCGATTTTAGGGTACTGAACCCCCTTAAGGGAATAATTTAACCAGAAGCGTAGCGTGCCTTGGCGGGGCTCCGTATAAAAATGTGTTTGGGGGCCCTTAGGAAGGGTAAAGATTTCTCACAAAGGAAAAAAAATGCATAAAATTAAAAGAAATATTTGGGCAGTTCTACCATAATTTTTAATTTCAGGTATAATTTTTTTTATAATTTACTTTTTTCAAAATCACTTTAAATGTTTGTCAAAAGGTTTATAATGGTTCTATAAAAACGAAAAAAGGTTCATCAAAGCTCATTTGTAAAAAACAAAAAATAATAACAAGTGATGGCAGTTTTTAAAAACAGCGGTGCCAAAGAAACTGGTTTAAACCTGCCCTACGAAAATAACTGTTTTTCAATGAAACCGAAATCACAAAAAAAAGGTTAGTCTTAAAACTGGTTTCGGTTTTCCATCCCTATATCATTACGACAGTAAAAACCGGAAAGTCAGAACGGAAGGTAAGGACATTCACGATGTTTTCCGGTCTTTTTTGTGTTGAAACTAACTCCAGTTTAATAAAAATGGATTTTTTTACTTCTTGTACTCCACTTAAACAATATTTATAGAAAAAAAACAATTATCAAGCAAAAATTAGCCTTATATACCTGGGAGACTGTAAGGAAAGCAATAAAGCCTCGCAGCCAATTTTACCGATTTTTTTTTTAATGTTGGGCTGATTGGTGAAATTTAGCAAAAATATGTGGCTACTAACTGAAATGTGAGTTTTTTGCAATGCAGTTCTCATGGTTGAAGAATCACTGTAGCTCAATCCAGTGCCTCTCTTCACCACTTTAGGAATGAGGTCAGTGAATGTACCAAAATCCATGGACAAAGTTAGGAGACGATAAAAACACATTATAACTATTAAAATAGCCAAAATTAAATGGAAGGAATTTGTTAAGCTACAGTATTAGTTCAATTTAAAGTCTAAATGAATGTAATTTTTAGCTCAAAAATCTGTTAGCTTGAGCCCTAAACTAAAAATTTGACATTCGGAACACACTACGGTAAGGACTTTTCTGCATTGTTCTGTGTTCTCGATTTTCTTTTAGTTTCTTTGCTTTAAAATTCCGTTTTGCAATTATATAAGGACCAGTCTTTTAGTATAATAAGAATTTTTTTTCAAAGAAATATTATTATTATTTTTAAGTTATTCCCAAGGGACATAAAATTAAAAATTATGGTAGAATTGCCCAGTTATTCATCATAATTAATTCACTTTTTTCTAAAATAAAATTAAATGTACATTCTCCTTGCCTTTTTTACGGCAAATTGATCAATTAAATCATTTATAGATGATTCTGACTTTAGTTTTTCGAAAGTTTCTGGATCTATGGACAATATAGTGACAGGTCTGACAGGCGTTCCAGTCCCATCGAAATTCTTAGGTAATTTTTTTTATCAGTTTCAATTCTGAAAAACTTCTTCAAGCAGTTGTGGTTGTATCTGGAAGCGTCAAGAATAAAAAGCATGCTGTTATTACCTCGAGAAAACTGGATGCAAGACTATTGAATTTTATGAGCAATAATTCAATTAGTCTTTAATGGAATGAATTTTTTGAATTTCAGATTTTAAGCATGTTTTAGAGCCTTTAATTGATCATAAGTTTAACTGAGATGTCTTTTCTGTAAAAAGCCGACAGTTTTGTGCTCCTGAAGCGTTTAATATATCTTCGTTTGATTGAGACAGGTTAGTTAGGTATTGAATTATTTTCGCACTAGAGCTACACGAGGGCTAGTGGCGACGGGTGTCGTATTTTAGAACCGCAGTCAAGTGACGAGCCAATACCTGAATAGGCACCCAACGCAACCGTTGATTGAGACAGGAGTTTCCCGGTTGTAATACTATTTTGAACATACTACTCAGGTCGCTAAGGCTCTGAAATCTTTGTTCCCGCTTATATCTATGTTCCCGCAGCCCGCGATAGCCGATGTAGGATGTTGCCAACCTGGGGCGCAACTAGAAAAAATTTCTGGGGGGGGGGGGGGGGGTCCATTTTTCAAAATTATGTTTCAGCTATTTTTTTAATTAAAATAAATTATTAAATAAATTATTTAAATAAAATTATATATTTAATTAAACATTAATTATTTAATTAAACATTAATTATTTAATTAAACATTAATTATTTAATTAAAATTATTTTAAAATATTTCATGGTAATATTCATGGCACGATTAATTTATTATCACTGATATAGTTTTCATTTTACAAAACTACTGATTGCATTATTTAATAGATAATTAAGGTTTTATTTTCAAATAAAAAATTAGTGTAATAGGAACAAATCAATGGGATTGTTTAACTTTCGATCTGGCAACAGCTCCGCGGTTTTGTTTTCATTTTTCTCGAATTACTTTTGTTTTGGTTTTTGAACGTATTTGGTATCTTCTAAGAATATTTTAGTTGTTATTTTTTTAAATGTAAACTTCCTGCTTTACTGCTGGATGTTTTAATCATTTATTAAAGAAAACTTGAAAAAAAAGGGTTTCCTTTACCGCATTCTGATCATCAGTTGAACCCGAATCAACCAATGAAATCGTAGTACGGAAAGAATACGAAGCAATCAAAGAAATCGTAGAACATAGAACATGACATCATAAGAAACATTCCCATTAATTATAGAATACAATAATTGAAAATTTAATTGCTTGGATAATTTAAATCTCCTAATCAGTTGTACAGAAATTAAATGATAAGTTCCAAATATTAAATATCATTTTAAGAATAGATTAGCGTAAATATAAATTTAACATTTATTTAATTTGTTAGGTTACGTTTGAATTGTCGTCACACTAGAGCTACTCGAGGGCTATTTGCGACGGGCGTTATATTTTAGAACCACGGTCAAGTGACGAGCCAACACCTGAATAGGTATCCAACGCAATTGGTAAGGGCGACATCGTACGCAGCGTTAGGACTTTGGAGGATATTTAGCGTGCACTACTTTACACGGGGTATTCGTCGGACATTTTGGCTGCAAAGGCCGTTTATAGGTCGGCAGTTATTTATTTAATTTGTAAAAAAAAATATTCTGAATATTTAACTACTTGCATAGTAATTTGTAGAAACAAAACTAATAAATTTAATACGACATTCAAAAAAAGCTCAACAATAAAATAATTAAATGATTTGATATTTCAAACTTCAACGAAACTATTTCCTACTTTGGATAAAATTTACGACGTCGTACCGGCGAATCTCTGAAGTAAAACAAATTTAAAAAATTGCATTTATGAAGTTATGTAAAAATAGCAAACAGTTTATGCAAAACATGTTTTGAATAGTACAAAACAATTAAAACAGAATAAAATAAAAACAGAACAAAGCAGCTATACATGGATATTTATATTTATTATTCAAAAACCGCAAAAAAGAGAGAAATATTCGCCGCAGTTTCCTGCACACTTATCATATATTAAGATACTTTTTGTTGGTTTTAAGAATGAAAAATAGATATTAAAAAAAAGTATTTGACATAAAAGCCTTCATGTAACCATTCTAAATATATTTCTTAACTGAAAATATTACATCAAAATTTTGCAAATCATTATGATGAAATTAAATGAAGGTTATTTAGGTTTAGTTTGAATTATTGTCGCACTAAAGCTACGCGAGGGTTATTCGCCTTACATTTTTGGCTGCACGGGCCGTTTATAGGTCGGCAGTTATTTTGGAGATACCCAGACCCGAACCTGGGACCTTGAAAGTTATTATAGAAAAGTATCGCTATTTAAATATACAAGTCATAATTAAATTATCAATTAAGTTCTCATCTCATCAATCGGAACTGAATGCCGCTCTTGGAGCGCAGGCTGGAATTATAAAAATTAAATTTATCATCTACCTCATACATTCTCTCAATTCGTTAAAATACCACCATTATAAATATTGTAAGTACAGCAACTTAACAAAAAATGTTAACGTATTACATACAACTTTTAATAAATTGAGAAGATTACCAGAAATGATAGTTTAAATTAGAACTTACTTATTGATTAAATGTAGAAACCGAAACCAATCTTTGTCTTTTGATAACCTCCTCTAATAAAACGTGATCGTACAATTTTTCTAAGGAGGAAGCGCGAAAAGTTCCTGCATACACTTATTTTACTGCAAATAACCAAATGAAACGGTGGGAAACGTAAAAACGCCGACTTAAAGACGCCACCCAACCATACTTTATTAACAAAAAAAGAATTCATTTCCCGTAAAATTGCGCAATCAGTGACCTTTATTGATTTGCAAATACACCATATTAACGCCACTCATAAAAAAAAACGACAAAAAAAGAAAAAGCTCGTCGCCAAACATCGCTTTTTTTTATCCCCCCTGCCTCTCCTCCACATTACAAGAGTTATTTTTTATATTACTCAGATTTATAGTTGTCGCCAGTATTATTTGTTACACTTTAGGGATGGAACGGCGCGGCAAAAACACGGTTTTTCTGAAAAAAACGACATCCCTTAATCCCTCACGTGTTCTAATTTGGTTGGCGTCGAGTATAGTAAAATGCGAAGTGGTATTTAAATGATAGCGCACGGTAAACCGTGCGCTATAGCCCACTATGGGGGTGATAGTGTATGATAGCGCACGGTTTTACAATCTATGGTATTTCCCTGTGGATTTTTTTTCACTTGGGCATTATTTTTATTGTTAACAAAATAATAAAATTTGACTATAATACGGGTTCTGGGGGGGGGGTTGACCCTAACCCCCCCCCCCTTCGTGGTTGCGCGCCTGTTGCCAACTTTTGAACGCACGCTTTACGCGGGGAAAAAATAAATTGCTTTTTTAAAAAAAACTTTTGTCATTTGTGAAAAAAAATTGGGAAGTTTTTATTAATTTTTGATTACGCACGTTGGGGGCCCCCTTGGCTCGGGGGGCCCCGTATAATTGATACGGCTGATACGGCGGTAGCTACGCCCCTGAATTTAACTTAAAATAAAATGATTTAAAGGCGTGGTGTCCTCGTGGAACATATCTTATTTATATTAATTTATTTGAAAAGATTGCTCTCAAATCAAATATTTTATGAAGCAAAACATTTTTAAGAAAAACTATTATTTCTACTATATTATCTCTCTTAGAATAAGGGAGGAAATTCCAGTTTTGTGTTTCTAAAACAAACGTTTAAGTGCAATAAAAATGAGATAAATACATTATACGTGTAAAAGTTGACTTTATTGACACAATATTCAACAATAATGCAATAAATATACAATAAAAACAAGTGAAATAAATTGACATTGACACTTTTAACATCTACACATTCAATATGCTCAATATAGATAAGGTGCGCTTCTAGGCATATAAACATAAGTAAAATCCTTGTAATTAAAAATAAAATGGTTTAATATCTACTTAAACAAATGTTTCAATCACATTTAATTACACAAATTTAATATTAAAAATATTGAAAAGATATTGTTTGTTAAATATTCAGTCAAATCTTTTTTTCTTTCTTTTTAAATGAGAACAAATGAATATTTTTTATTGTTAAAATTGTGTCTTGTATTTTTTTCTATTTACGGGTATAAGGTGAAATAATTATAGCTTGTATATAGTAATTAAATATTTTCAAATTTAAAAACTGTTACATTATATTTAAAGTTAAAGCAACTTGGAACGATAGTCTAAAACAAAAATTTTAAAGAAAAATAGAACAGTTGTTTAATACTAATTCCCTCAGCGCTATTTTTGTGAAATACAAATTACTTTACAAAAATATTCAAAAATGTATCAAAAACTGACTAAAGCTGCGCATAGTGTGCTTTTCTTTTAAATTTATTTCAAGTTTTTATATTAACTCCTACTGCCTTTATCGATTATAGGAACTTTAAAAGATATTTTTAAAAATTATTTGTACTTGCTGTATTACATAAGCATTTTGGTTATAGAATCTTCATTAATAAAATTTATTTATTTTATTATAACATTTTAAAACTTTAGTTTCACAAATTCTTTCTAATACCTAAAAGTCATAACTATTTAGAAAGCTTTACTTATTAATAATAGCACCTATCACAATAAAAAAAATTACAAAACGCGAATTTTTTTTATATTTTTTCAAAATAAAAAACAGTCAGTTCGTATGTGTGGAGAGCTTAAAATTTAGGTCTGGAAGCAAAAGTAAATTTAACTTGAATATTTTAAATTAAGGAAATTTAGTACCTAAAGAAATTTTTAAATAGTTTGTTCATTACGACTAATTCACACGCAAAATTTTTTTATTTGTTTTAAAAAATGAGAATTACTTTTTTTTAATATTATGCATCAAAAAATAGTCTTAAAATAAATATGATGTAAATAATAATTTGAACATAAACAACTTGTAATTTTTCATTCATATAAATTTTACTAAGATATTTTATACTAGACTGTTTTGCTCTTAAAGCCAACTTAAGTAAATCCTTTTAGCTCACATAAATTACAGATGTATAAAAGCTGCATTTCATTGAAAGTTAAATCACTTTCATAAATAAATCTAATAAATGCTGCAGTCAAGCTGATAATCAATTTTCATTAGAATTATTGATTATATTACTGATAATTGTTTCGAAAACACATTAGTTCAAAATTGGGCACTTGTCGATATTTTATAGGTAAAGTAACAAGTTCATTATATTAATTACTAGTCATTACTAACAATGATAAGTTACTATTTATAAAAATAACCGGTTACTATTAGTAATGATGTGGTCATAATGGAGTAGTGGGGTGCTTCTGACTCCTTTACCGAAAACCCTGGTTCGTATACGGGTCCGGGTAGGTCAGGGTTTACCCCAGCCCTTTCATCCCACCAAGATCGATAAGAGAGTACAAATCTTGCTTGAGAAGTTAACTGGGGGTTCCTCTTCGGGCTATAGCTACTCGGTATTTACAGTAGCACTTCAGGCCCAAACACTTTTGTATCGGAAATGAGTACCAAGTTTTAGTTCGAGTCTGAACTTCAACTAAACTAAATCATCAAAATAATTGGTCATAATTATAAATAACCTATCACTATTAACAATAACCGGTTATTATTAAAAATAACAGTTAGTATTAATGAAAACCTTTGAAACATTAATTAAACATTAATTAAATGACGGATACAAACGTATAAATCAAAAAATGGACTGTTAGTTTTCCAGAACCGTTTTTTTTTATTTATATATATTTTTTTAATTTCATTAATTCTTCAAAATGTATTTATTGAAAACACTTTTATAACTATTTACTATATAAAAAAATATCCAAAAACTTATAGTTAGTTGTCAAACATTTAACTCTAAATCTAATGTAGTAAAAGCCAGTTTACATTTAAATTAACCCTTTCTGTCCCAGTGATGCCCCTTGGCATCATCATGTGTCTGATCATCAAATTTTTTTAAAAAAATAGAGCTGACATCCATTGGGATTAATAAAAAAATTTAATAGAAAAAAAGTTTGAAGGATCGAATGATGTGCTTTTTGATATCATAAATGGCTACAGACTATCAGACAAAAAATTCTAAATTGATAATGCCAAATTGTCATTGGGACTGAAAAGGTTAAAAAGCTTGTCTCTCAAAGGTAAAAGTAACAGTTATGTGATGAGATCAAGTGACGAGTGGTCCTGTGTTTCGGTTTCGTTACCCGTAAATGTTGTAGTTGAGAAGCGGATGACTGGGTTGTTGGCGGTAGTTAACTCCATATGACAATCTAGGAAATATCACAGCTTCTTTGGGTTGTTTCAATAGATTCTGCAATACCAAAAAAGAAACGTATTTTAGTATTATTTTTAAAAAATATTGATAAATAGAATTTTGTAATAAGTTTCTATTTGATTTAGAAATGGTCTTTTTTTAACTTATAACTGAGATTCTTCTCTAAATTACTTTTATTTACAGAAGGTTAATTTTATTATATCTTTTTTATTTACAATTAATTATTTTTAATTGGTGCCAAGATAATTTTCAAAATAGTACTACTACTACAACAACAATATATATACGGCTTGTGTGCTGGATCAGAGACCCGCTTATTAAGCCTTCGTCAAGTAAGACAGACGCAGAAAGAATATTAACAGTCACAAAGAAAGAAATAACACATAAACAAATAACAACATTTATTGACAAACACAAACATCCATGCCTGACCGGGATTCGTATCCGAACCCAGCAGCTCCAAAGGCTAGCACACTAACCATTCAGCCGCCGGGTCGGCTAAAAATAGTATCAGTGGAACAAAGACATGACCACTTCCAATTTTATTTATTTTTCCTTGAAACACATTCAAAGATAAAAATAAAGAAATAAATGTGATTTCTATATTTTAACTAATATTACTGAGTTTTAATAATTTATATGTCTTATTTCTTATTATTAAATAAATTTTAAACTTCGATTAAAACACAAAACAGCATATTAAAGAGTAGTTGGAATGCGCAATGAGGATGAAGAACAGGTAGAACAAATAATACAAGAGTAAGCGCAGAAAAATGGAAAGGGATTCAAAGATAAAAGCATAACTGGAAAAACGAACATGCAAAAGAGAACTTGTAACATTTCTCACATTTTCCATCTAAAAAAAATGTAGAAAAGTTTAAAGGCATAATTAACATGTACGTCAGAGCTGCACGGAATTTCTTTTTTTTTTAGATGAAACACAAATATTACAGCCGGAAGCTTAAGAATTGTATGACTTCGATAAAAAAAAAAGAATATATGTTACTACTATTGTTTTTAAAAAATTAAAAAATAATGCTTAATTAATGTGACTAAAGCAACAACATACACTGTTGTAATATTAGTAGTTATCCATCTTACACTCTTAAAACAAAAGAGTGAAATCCACTCCAGTTGGAGAAGTGCATTTTCTACACCGTAAAGGCATGCATATTTACTCAGACTGAGTTAAAATCACTCGTTTGGAGTGATCCTGTCGGAGGTTTAACACACAAAGGATCCACTCCAAAAGGAGAAGTGCATTTTCCAGTCTGGAGGAGTGAAATCCACTCAGACTGAGTTAAATTAGGAGTGTTTGTTTTAAGAGTGTACATAATGGTCTCCATTTATTATATAGGGATACAATAATGAACTTTAAAAGCTGAATTGTGTAGAAGATTTTTTCCATTTTCAAAGGGGCATAATTTCATGGTAATAGGTCCATAATCAATGAAAACTACAGCAGCAAAACGTGCTAATGAGAACAAATCACATAAATGAGCGATTGAAGGAAGCCAAGGAATCAAAGCTGGAAGGAAATACATCAACTGAAACAAGCCAAATGCGTTGTTTTTACAGCACTATTTTTGTTCACAAAATATATAATGCAAGCCAACTAACCGCAGACAGACAGAAACTATAAAGGCTTGATTCAACATTCCTTGGTCCGCACTTTCAGTGATTTGTTGGTTTACCGAAACCAATCATCAATCGTTGCAAAAGGACGTACCACCATACTGGGTTTGGCTAAAAAATCAATCCTTAAAGCTACCCATACACGGCGGAACAGTTCATGTGACCTTTCAACAAACAACGATACGCTTCTTACAAGATGTCACGAAAGCATTTTACTTGGTTTTGTGTGCCCACATAACTAGTCAAAGACTTGTCACTGACGAGGAAAATTACTTTCGGTAATGTCTTGTATGAAGAAGGGCAATGTTTGGCGTAGGTTCACATGTCTTGTCAATAGTCCTGTCCCTCCATGAATGCCTAGCTTAACTAAAATTTGAAGAGAAGTTTTGGCCTAAATGGGAATGGGAGCACTGGATCGCGGGTCTCCAAACTCAAGTGCCTTAATGTCAATCGAATAGAGAGAAAAATATTTTCTCTGCCACATTTCTCTGGCTGTATTGAATATTTTTACAAACGGATTTTTATGTGATAAATGTAGCTGACTTACAGGTCCCTGCAATCCCACTTTTGGAAATTAGTTAGAAATTTTCTTTTTAATTTTGAATAAATAATTTTAAAAAAGTATTCGAACCAATTTTAAAAAGTGGGATTATAGATACATGTTAGTCAGCTACATTTATCACACAAAAAATACGTTTGTAAAAAAATATTCAATACAGCCGGAGAAATGTGGCAGAGAAAATATTTTTTTCTCCATCGGATAAACACTTATATATTTTGCTTTGGAGACCCCCGGTCGATCGGCCCTATCCCCCCTTAAGGCTGCTCATCACCCCCATACCTGGTCCTCCTTCGATCGGGCTGGCTAATGGTAAGTATATGGTGGAAAAATGTTTTTTGTTCCAATAAAAAGCAATGAAATTATAGGAATATTTTGATGCGGTTTTTTTTTAAATTCATAAGACTCCAATAAAGTTGTGCTTACAGAGGTTATTTTTTAAAAAAACGTTACTTACTTTTTTTTAATCTAAATTTTTTTCTTTTAAAAAAAGGTAAGGAAAGGTTTTGAAAAAATAACCTCTAAAAGCACAACTTTATTGGAGTTTTATGAATTTAAAAAAAAACCGCATCAAAATATTCCTATAATTTCGTTGCTTTTTATTGGAACAAAAAACATTTTTCCCCATAGACTTACCATTAGCCAGCCCGGTCAAAGGAGGACCGGGTATGGGGGTGATGAGCGCCCTTAAAAAGTGTATGTATAAAAAGGGATGGAAAGAAGGGACGGACAGGGGAAGGATAGAAAAATGCCCACCTGATAATAAATAATACCGATGACATGAAGCATGAAGCAAAACTATATTCCCCGCACTCTATACTTCCATTCATTCACAGATAGGAAACTTCTTATTACGACTAGCATCACAATCTGGCAAACACCCATCACCTGTTAGGATATAGAAACACGCATTTTACACACACACCACACACAAACTATCTGAGGTAGCACGGAGACGTCTATTAATGCCTCATAACCAAAGTAAAACAATTACACTCTTAAATCAAAAGAGTGAAATCCAGTCCTTTAGGAGAAGTGCATTTTCGACAATGGAAAGGAGTGAAAATTAACTCAGACTGAGTTAAAATCGCTCGTTTGGAGTGATTCCGTCGTAGGTTTAACTAAACAAAGGAGTGAAATCCACTCCTATAGGGGAAGTGCATTTTCGGCACTGGAATGAGTGAAAATTAACTCAGACTGAGTTAAAATCGCTCGTTTTTTTTTAAGAGTGTACAAAATACCCCGTTTATAGCCCACGTGTAGCTCATTTATTTTTAAAACTTAACCACAATAAAATCCCTTTGAATAATGTCAAAAAGAATTATGTCTAACTGCATACCTCGTTACTTAACTCGTAGGTCATCCGTACAGTCACTTTTCCATCATCCTTACTAACTTCAATTTATACTATTTATGTTTTCGAGTTAACTTATGTTTTCAAGTTCTGGTAATGGTGTCTCGTTTGAATTCAAAATAATCAAAGACTTCAAAAGTATTTTTTTTACAAGACATCGTTTTGACCGACATTCAACGACCGACTTCCAAGACAAAAAAAATAGACGTCTGGTGCTACCTAAAATTTAACATTTGACAGTAGACCCCCAAATATAGAAACCAAACGATGCGCAAGTTATGTTAGTTTTAAAGATGATTTTTTAAAATCAAGCATCAATCCTTTTCTCACATGTGAATGTGATACTTTTAAAAAAAAATTATGTAACTGTCATAGTTGTACACAATATCGTACAATGACTTTTCGATGTCAATTCGATATCGCTTCAGTAAAGTTATTTTAGAAAATTATAGGGGAAGGTGGGTTACCTTGGACCTATTTTGACTTTTCGATTTTTATTTTCTTAATTACTTGCAAAAATAGAATAAAAATATTTTTACTGAATACTTTATGTTGTTATATACGACACATATTTATTTTAACATGTTATTTAAATGATTTCAACTATTAAAAAAATAAATACAGAAAATTGTAATTAGGACCAAGGTACACCACCGGCGGTGTACCTTGGTCCAACCGGTAGTGTACCTTGGACCACTTATTAACAGGTAGAGAGACTCGATTTACAGTCCGAAAACCAATATTTATTAGCCACATAAAATTCAAATATACATTTTACAACCTACTCTTATTTCTAGCCAAGATTGTAGTTATTTGTTATGTTAGGTCAATTGGCTCAGTAAGGGGTTTTATTGCCTTAGTTTTTTGGCTTTTTCAGCTGCAATGCAATCTTTCTCGGGTGTATTCGCTAAAATGCAGCATAAAATTAAACTGTTATTTCATGCCATTGAAAAACATTTGGCTATCTTTCTGTCTTAAATTTGAAAAAAAAAAAAACTCAAATATTTCCCCCTATGTTTATTCAACTAGGCCTAAACGTAAAAAGGATGTTCTGCTTAGATATTTATTATAAAAAATATCTTTTTAGATGAGCATGCAATAATTATTTTCTATATTATATCAATATGGTAAAAATTTTATAGGCTTCCATAAATCTAAATAATTAACTACAAAAAAAAATTCTTTATCACATCATATCAAAATTTCTTACAAATTTCCATTTTTCTAGATTTTACAAATCAGGGTTGCATTTTAATAGCTTAAAATACTTAATTTTTCAAAGGAAAGAATTTACTTGAATTTTAAAAAGGGTTTTCAACAATCTGAAGCACATAAGACCTATAGTAGTGTACCTTGGACCAGTCCAAGGTACACCACTTGTATTAGGTTCGAGGTACACCACTTGGATATTAAAAACAAAATAGTTAATCACCAAGTTAAGGTTAGACTTAACTTAATTTCAAGCACACTGTTTTATAGCTAAAACTTTGCTCTATATTGCATAACCATCGTTTCTGAATAAACACTACATGTTTGAGTAAAAAATTACACTAAAAAATCTGACAAAAATTTACTTTTGAACTGTGAATTTAGTTTTTCGAAACCTCTTTAATAAATTGACCTTAAAAACAAACAGATAGAACTTCACTGAGACCCCTGGTAGCAAATACTTAAACTGCATGTGGTGTTGTTTCAATATCTAAGCTAATCGAGCTAGAATCAGCATAGGTTCGAGGTACACATACGTCCAAGGTACACCACTTACCCCTATCATCATGCATTGCAAAACTGTAAAAAAAAAAAAAAACTTCTGTATACCAGCAAATTTACCACGTATTAACCACACATTATGCTGTATCTGATTACAGCTGCTGTAAGCATAATTTTATCAAACTGTCTTATATAATCCCTTAGTTTATGCATGCTTGTTAGACGCCATGACCTTAAAGTCATTTTTCCTATTTTCTACTAAGCGGGAAATTCAAACTGGGTCGTAGAATAGTCATTTGTGCTTGAAGATTATAGCACCCGTGTAGGCTTTACGTTTACCAGCACGTATGCTGTAGTCTGACAAACTATTTACAGATTTCGATAGTGAGTGCTTAACCTCTTGAGACCTGGCGTCCACAATTGGGGACATTTTTTAAAACCTCCCCACAAACAATTTACACGTTAATTAGTTCCAAAATTAACCTGGTCCCGATAGAAGAAAATTCAAATATCAGTTTTCAACCCCTAGATTACAGGTATCAGTTATTTATTTCTATAAAGAAATGAAATTGGAAGAGGGTCAATACGATCTTTAAAAAAATATTTAATTTTTTTTCAAACTTTTCCAAAAGTTCTTTTAGTAGTTAATTTAAAAGTCATTTTGCATTAAAAACAATGTTAAAATAATCTATTAACAACAGATAAATGATACGCTTTTTTTTTATTGCTTTTAAAGCACAAAAAATGTATATTTTTAGAGTTTAAGGCATGTCCCTAACAAAACTAATAAACATATTTTTTTTTTAATTTCTTTGAAAAACATACTTTTTAGCATATATTTGTATGAAAGTATGTTTAGATAAAAAAAAAATACGTGTAGGATATTGCTCGGGTCTTAAGAGGTTAAAGGTTACCAATTTATCATGCGTAACACTTGTCTGGTTTGGCCTTATGGGGAATCATTGCATTCAGAGAGACTACTGAAACTATATAAACAACTTTCTCGTAGGATAATTCGATGCATAATTTCGGTAAATTTGAAAATGATGGACTAAGTTACGTGATATTTCTGAACAAAATTCCGAATAATTTTAATAGACACTATGGATGAAATATATTTTATGATAGAGCTCAATTAAATGTGAGTAAACATTAGTCCTCCTAATATTACAATGATATTTCTTCGATGATTGAAAATGTATTTAATTAATATGATATTATTTGACTATTGAATGCACGTTTTCAATTTTGAGAACAATGTATTCGGAGCAATTATGAACCAATTATTTTCTCAAAAGTGAGAACAAATTTTTTACAGTGTGCTTTCGATAACAAGCTAATTGTCTTGCTATAGATATCAAAAACATTTTTCTCTTAAAATTTTTCAATTGAATTTAAACAGCTTTAAATATTATCCCAAAATGTTTAAACAATTTAAACAAATATGAACATGATTAAACGAATATTTTCATTTACATGTAGGCCCTTCTATGTTATTGTGAAATGCATAGACTGATATATATTTTGCTAGTACTAAAATATTTTGTTACATACAATTTAATTTACTTGATGGCCTCACCATAGAATGGATTTGCATGCAATTCTTCTTATGGGGAAAAATCTTAGTAATGATAACTTAAAAATACTTCAACTTTCAGGATAACTTTAAAATACTTCTGGTCTTAAACATTTTAAGTGAATTTAAGTAATTCGTTTTTCACAACTCTCAAGTACCATTACTCAAAAGTTATATTTTGTTTCTTTTGGTCTTTTTAACAATTCGTTTTGTACCTTTATTCATCACAGTGGTTATATTATCCAGTATCTGTAACAATATATTGTAAAATATATCGGCTAATCCACTTATAGTTATATCAATTGTATTCTGACTTTATGGTCCAATACACTAGTAGTTTCGAGTTTTTGAGTTGTCCAAAAATTCAGTTAGAATGAATTGCAAGTACTGTAATATTTTTTAAAGTGTACATGTGTATTAGTGCCATTTAAGCTTAAAGTTCGATACAAATGTATTTTTTAAAACCTTTTTTTTTTAATTATTTAAAAAAAAGACACATCATCTTTGCTTCACTGCATTGTATTGATAACAAACGAAAAAATAGTTTTACAGTTAACGATCCTTTGAACGGTTTATTTTTAGCCATTTTTCGGCTTTTTATCGCTATTTGAATACCATAAACATATTTATTTATAAACCATATATTTGTATATATTTAATATAGATTGTTAAACATGAGATTGTGTGTACTATAAAGTATTATTCCTGCAACTTTTTTTAACTATAGAATAATTCAGGAGATTTAATGCTATGTACACTCTTAAAACAAAAGAGTGAAATCCACTCCAGTTGGAGAAGTGCATTTTCGACACCGTAAAGGCATGCATATTTACTCAGACTGAGTTAAAATCACTCGTTTGGAGTGATCCTGTCGGAGGTTTAACACACAAAGGATCCACTCCAAAAGGAGAAGTGCATTTTCCAGTCTAGAGGAGTGAAATCCACTCAGACTGAGTTAAATTAGGAGTGTTTGTTTTAAGAGTGTACTGACCTTGTTAAGTCAGTTGATTATTTTTTTCTCAATAACTAAAAACCCTGCACACATAATACTTGGATAATATATTATTTACTACTAATAAAACATTACACATACTTATATTATCCTAACTTCAGTGAATAGCGAACATTGCATGATATTGATAATAGTTGAGTTGTCTAAATTACCCAATATAATTTTAATATTTTTATACACCTGCAAAATAGTTATGCTCGTTACATCTACAAAATAACCTATCTGCCGAAAACAAAGGCAAATATTTACTTTCAAGTTAATATGGGGGGGGGGGTGACTTAATTTCTAAACATGGTAAAAAAAAAGTGTGGAAAAATAAATTGTAATCTAAAAATTAATGTAGTGATGTTCTATAATGATATAATAAACACAACAAAAAGCATTTTTATTGTTAGTGCAAAAGAATTTGTATTAAGTTGTTAGTACAAGAAGGTAAAAAAAATACAAAAGAATATCGAAAAATAAAAATACATGCAACATAAATTTACAAGATAACCATCACCAAGAAACTAAAAATATCATGCCACATGCAATACATATCGTGCAACAAATCATGCAAAATAATACAACCAGATACACAATAATGCTTAAGTACTTTACTAATAATTTAACATTAATTTTGTGGGTTTATGCTCTTTTGTCGGCACAAAAATAAACATTGCTTTAAGAAAAATTTAAGAAAAGATTACATGCTAACTTAGATTCCAATTCAGTTTTTTAATATTAATGTTAAATACTTCGAAAAAGTATATGTGTTAGTAGAATAAATTTACATTAAATACACAAAGTAAGAGGAGAAAAAAATAATCAAATATTTTCTAGCATATTCAATAAATCTTTAATTTGTAATCACTAGCACTTAATAAACATTACTTAAGTAACATTTTTTTCATATGAACTAAATGATAAATAGCGATAATACAAAAAAATTAGTAGGGGTAAGTGGTGTACCTTGGACGTATGTGTACCTCGAACCTATGCTGATTCTAGCTCGATTAGCTTAGATATTGAAACAACACCACATGCAGTTAAAGTATTTGTTACTAGGGACCTCAGTGAACTTCTATCTGTTTGTTTAAAAGGTCAATTTATTAAAGAGGTTTCGAAAAACTAAATTCACAGTTCAAAAGTAAATTTTAGTCAGATTCTTCAGTATAATTTTTTACTCAAACATGTAGTGTTTATTCAGAAACGATGGTCATGCAATATAAAGCAAAGTTTTAGCTATAAAACAGTGTGCTTGAAATTAAGTTAAGTCTAACCTTAACTTGGTGATTAACTATTTTGTTTTTAATGTCCAAGCGGTGTACCTCGAACCTAATACAAGTGGTGTACCTTGGACTGGTCCAAGGTACACTGCTATAGGTCTTATGTGCTTCAGATTGTTGAAAACCCCTTTTAAAATTCAAGTAAATTCTTTCCTTTGAAAAATTAAGTATTTTAGGCTATTAATATGCAACCCTGATTTGTAAAATCTAGAAGAATTTAAATTTGTAAGAAATTTTGATATGGTGTGATATAGAATTTTTTTTTTGTAGTTAATTATTTAGATTTATGGAAGCCTATAAAATTTGAACAATTTTGATATAACATAGAAAATAATTATTGCATGCTCATCTAAAAAGATATTTTTTATAACAGATATCTAAGCAGAACATCCTTTTTACGTTTAGGCCTAGTTGAATAAACATATGGGGAAATATTTGAGTTGTTATTTTTTTCAAATTTAAGACAGTAAGATCAAAGATAGCAAATGTTTTTCTATGGCATGAAATAACAGTTTAATTTTATGCTGCATTTTAACGGATACACCCGAGAAAGATTGCATTGCAGCTGAAAAAGCCAAAAAACTAAGGCAATAAAACCCCTTACTGTGCCAATTGACCTAACATAACCAATTACTACAATCTTGGCAAGAAATAAGAGTACAGGTTGTAAAATGTATTTTTGAATTTTATGTGGCCAATAAATATTGGTTTTCGGACTGTAAATCGAGTCTCTCTACCTGTTAATAATTGGTCCAAGGTACACTACCGGTTGGACCAAGGTACACCGCCGGTGGTGTACCTTGGTCCTAATTACACTTTTCTGTATTTGTTTTTGTAATAGTTGAAATCATTTAAATAACATGTTAAAATAAATATATGTTGTATATTACAACATAAAGTACTTAGTAAAAATATTTTTAGTCACTTTTTGCAAGTAATTAAGAAACTAAAAATTGAAAAGTCAAAATGGGTCCGAGGTAACCCACCTTCCCCTATACAATACGATTAAGTAGTCTCTTTGTTTATAAATAAACTCAGAACATATAGTAAAATATTTGAAAGAAATCTTCATTAACGATGCAACCTAGATCTTGTTCTGACGATATTTCAATCTGTTCGCAAAATTAGCTTTCCTAAAATTGCCGTTTGGATTTTGTTTCTGAAATTAAAACTTCCATTAAAGATTTTTTTTGACAACTAAGCATGTCTTAAAAAAGGATTCTATTTGGAATTTCATGCGCTGCAATAATTTTCCGCATTCAAGCCCTAAATTATACTTAATTTTGAATTTGAATATATATCATCTGCTAAAAGAAACTTACTAAAATTTTCAGTTTCATTATTCTTAAAATTTAATTAAAGAAATTCAGTTTTTTTTACATTTTGAAAAAGGTTTTCAGAATAACTTTAAATTGTATCGGTTCTGAAATATTCTATTTGAATTTAAGTAATTCGTTTTTCTGAACCCTCAAGTAGCATTACTCAAATGGCGTATTTTGTTTCTTTTGAGTTTTTTTAACAACTTGGTGTACACCTTTATCAATCTCAGGTTTTATAATATGTATCATCTAAACTAAATGCTAAAATAGATAATAAAACCTCGGTAAATCCATTTTGTCTTATTATTAGCAATCGTATTTTAACTTTTATGACATATTACATTGGTAATTTCCAATCGATCGAAACTTGTGCGCCTTTAGATTGTTAGATTGTTATAATACTCTCGTTTAACTCTGTACTTCAAATCCAAACACCTTTCAAACAAATTAAAAGCGATAGTAATGCCCAAAACGAAAACAAACTAGATTTAGATCTATTTACGCCACCTGATCCTGAAGTCCTGTACAAAGGTAACTCTGTAAAATTGAAAACGTGTTCTGTATCGTTAACTACCACATAAGTGCGATTAGAATCATCATAACCCTCTACAAAATTACTGTTTTCTGAAACATTCTGCGAGTCAAACTCAACAGATTCGTTAGTATGAGAACCACCACCCAAATTAGTATCGCTGGAAACCATCAACCGGCCTAACTGTTTCGGAACCTCATCTGATGTACCAGTGGAATTAGTAACCATCAACGAATAGACAGTAGTTGTCGTTACATTTACCCTATATGTGGGCCACAGTCCCCTAAGCGATGTCCCAGAATTCTCCTGCTGTGATGGGCTGATGCTGGGATATCCCTGGTACGCTGGTTGCTCGTTGTGGGGCTCGTGGTAAGTTCCAGTCTGCGGGTTCAGCGTGATGTTCTGTACGGTGACGCCTTTGGTTACCTTGACGGGGATCTCTAGTGAGTCGTAGCCCCTGGCTTCAACCTGGAAGTGGTTTGGCCTTGTAGGGTTAAACTTGTTGGTGGTAATATTGGTATGTGTTTGTTTTTTCAGTTTATGATTCAAGTAACAGGTTGCTATTTTTAAGTTAAAATTAATTTTGACTAAGTGACCTAGGGAGACAAGGACCTTGACGGGGATCTCTAGTGAGTCGTAGCCCCTGGCTTCAACCTGGAAGTGGGTTGGCCTTGTAGGGTTAAACTTGTTGGTGATAATATTGATGCTGTTATTTTTTCAGTTTATGGTTCAAGTAACATGTTGCTATTTTTAAGTTAAAATTAATTTTGACTGAGTGACCTAGGGAGACAAGGACCTTGACGGGGATCTCAAGTGAGTCGTAGCCCCTGGCTTCAACCTGGAAGTGGTTTTGTAGGGTTAAACTTGTTGGTGATAATATATTAATGTTTTTTTTTCAGTTTATGGTTCAACTAACAGGTTGTTGTTCTGAAGTTAACATTAATTTTGACTATTGTTTTGACTTAGTGACCTTGGGAAACAGAGATTATTGATAAATTCTATTTAAATACCTTTAAATGGGGTAACTTTGGACCGGGAGTGTAACTTTGGAACAAGGAAAAAACCCTAGTACTGACTTTCTTCTTGGATATTTTTTACATAAGTCAAGGTAGATTTTTCACTTTTAAAGAGTGTATTTAATGCAAAGATTACATTTTGAAAAACTTAGGCCAAATTCAGTCTTTACAGCCAAAGTTACTCCATTCAACGATATCATTGTTTCATTAGTTCTAATGCTAGACTTTGTAGCTACAGTCACATTTTGTAGCGAAGTGTCACACTTTCCGGTACTGAGTTTCAAGATATTATTGATATAACCTCCTAATTTCAAACCGAGCCATTGTTAAAGCATTCATTTCAAACGGTGCAAACTTGCAACTGCAAAACACCAGATTTTGGTAATACTTGGGTAATGTGAATATTTAACTGTGGTTTAGTTAAATGAAACAATATCGAAATTTTAACGTTACAGAAATACTGCTATAAGACAGCTATCAGAAACATTTAAAGATATTATCCATTTCAGGTAATTATAATTCAGCCAAAAATATCGAGATAAAAAGTGCATCTCTTACTTGAAGAGTATAAGTTCCTGGCCTCAGAACTCTCCAGTACTCTCCTCTGTCTGTCGTCTTGAATCCGAAGTCACGACCCATTACTTTAACGGTGGCATTCGAGATTGGATTGTTGTTCGAGTCTTTTACTTGGCCCCACACTCCTAGAACAAAAAATAATGTTTAATATAGCAGAATAATAGCTTATTAGACCATTAATATGTATACTTTTAGGGAGGAAAAATATTGACTTTAGTGATTATGACAATGCTGTTTGATAAATCAATAGTAAGCTACTTAAAAGCAAAACACATAAAAACAGCATTCTACTTCAAAATTAATTTAGGAATAATTGGAATTTTATCGCTGTATTTTGGAGAAAAGGCATGGATTGACTTTTAGGTTGAATTTGCTTTTCAATAATATGGTACTGTAAGGGTCGCTACTTAACCCATTAAAGATTATTGGGGTAAATAAAATTTACCAAGAGAAAATTAGCTTACTGCTGCTTTAGTTTACCTAAAGAAACTAAATATAAGTCAAATGAAAAGTATAGTACAGAAACATTTCATGTTGGAAAAATTAAGTTACAAAAAAATAAATGTAGGAAAAATTAAGTTACAAAAAATGAATGTTGGAAAAATTAAGTTACAAAAAATGAATGTACACTCTTAAAACAAAAGAGTGAAATCCATTCCTGTAGGACAAGTGCATTTCCGACACTGGAAATAAGGAGTGAATATTAATTCAGACTTAGTTAAAATCACTCGTTTGGAGTGATGGATGTCGGACTTCACCACACAAAGGATCCACTCCTCTGGGAGAAGTGCATTTTCCAGACTGGAGGAGTGAAATTAACTCAGACTGAGTTCAATTCACTCGTTTGCTTTAAGAGTGTATGAAAAATTGAGTTACAAAAAAATTAATGTAGGAAAAATAAGGTTACAAAAAATAAATGTATGAAAAATTAAGTAACAAAAATGAATGTAGAAAAATTAAGTTACGAAAAAATGAATGTAGAAAAATTAAGTTACGAAAAAATGAATGTCCAATTCCCATTTCTAAGCAATGTATCGGTGCTCTCGAGTCATTCACCTCTGTGTACTTCCCCCAGGTACTGTAGAATGGCGTTCTTGTTGTCTGTCCAGAACTGTGGCAGAAGATGGTGCCGCGGGTACTTGCAGCAAGAGATCTCCAGTGTGATCTCCATGCACGAGGCCCACACGTAGTTGTAGTCCTGCATGCCGCCTGTAGGAAGGAAGGCAAGGTTAAGACATTTAGAGTTCTCTTACACTCTTAAAACAAACGAGCGATTATAACTCAGTCTAAGTTAATTTTCACTAATCCAGTTTAGAAAATGCACTTCTCCGAGAGGAGTGAATTCTTTGTGTGTTAAACCTCCGACAGGATCACTCCAAACGAGTGATTTTAACTCAGTCTGAGCTAATATTCACTCCTTTTCAGTGTCGAAAATGCACTTCTCCTACTAGTGGATTTCACTCTTTTGTTTTAAGAGTGTAGTCCATAGCAGTTAAAAGGATAAAAGTGTGACATTTCGCTTGGGGTCGGCTAAATAATTCACATTATTAGTAACATAGTGGAGTCCAAATAAAATTTCAAGTTAATATTACTTTACTAGTTTGCAGGTTAAACAAAAATAATAACATTCGAAGACTTTTATTTTAGTTTCTGGTATCTGAATAAAAAATGGGCTAATGGCTCATCAGAAGTCCCGATTTAGAAATTTCAAACAAGGTTTGCTTCTTAAATGGCCCTGTTCGCGTATCAATTGTATCTGTCTTCAAATTAGGGATTACTCAAAAAACTTCTTCCGATATTACTTATTTAGCGAAAAGATGATATTTAGACATTAAATTCATTTTTCCTATTGTCTCAACAAGGCGTCATCGTCATTTCGAATTGCATTTGCGAACATCGCCGTTTATCGATGTCGTGTGATAATTGGAGTCTTAACAGGTAACCTGAAAGCATGCCGGCCCGCTGGCGCAATGGTTAACGCGTTAGCCCTTGGAGCTGATGGGCACGGTTTCGAGTCCCGGTCATGGCATGGATGTTTGTGCCCATCAATAAATATTGTTATTCGTCGAAGTGTTTGTGTCGTCTCTTTCTTTGTGTGTCTCTTGTGATTGTGTCATTTCTGGGGTAGAATACAATAGACCTAAGTCGCCGTGTTCGGCGAACTTGCCCCCCACCTAGAAAGTCATAAGTCATAACCTGAACGTATAATGAATAACTCATTAATTTCGACGTAAATTTCTATTGTCTCGTTTTTATGAATAGACAAAATAAATGTAAGAAATTGATCTTGCTCAAATAGGCTTTTTTTTTATTTCACCAACTACGCCTTTTCAACAACTTATCTGTGCTACTCTGTCGTTTTATGGCGTCGAAATGGACTTACCAATAAGCGAATACCACGCTGCTCCGTTGGTGGTACCATTAGGGAAAGGTGGGCTACCGTCTCGACAAGTTACCCCGACGTACATGTTTTTGTGGTTGAAGGAGTACACTTCGGCAAGATGGCGAAACACGTCGTCGTCAGGAGTTTGAGAAGGCGAGCCCACGATGCGGAAGTCTGGAAGTAAAAGATTGTTTAAAAAAATTTAATCAGAATTGAAGGAAAGTTGTATACACTCTAAAAAATGAATGCTCAAAAACGACGAAATTTTCCTTAATTTTGACGATTCCGTTACTGGCAAATGCTCCGAGTTTTCGTTTCCTCAAAGTGAAGAAATTTGAATCGTCATTTTTATGAGGATTTGAATGTCGTCTAATCTAAAGAAATATTTCGTCATTTTTCAGCATGTAAGTACAAAAATGAGATTCAGTTTCCGCAAAATCAAGATACAGAATCGTCAAATCACGATCGTAAAAGTGAGGATTCTCGTTTACTCAAAAGTCAAGTGATAGTTTGACGAAAATATCCTCAAAATTAACGAAATGAGGCTTGAGGATTCATGAATCGTCAAAAATGAAAGTGTTATTTCTAAGAGTGTAAATAAAGACTATATACCCAGGTTCCACAGCAGTATTGGCCAATCTCGGCTAATACCCATCGCCCAATGCATATTGGACTACGTTTTACCGACGCTGGGCAATATCGCCCAGCGTCATGAAAAAAAAATTAAAATTTGAAATTATTTCAATTCTAATGCAGTTAAATTCTTTTCAGTATTTTTCCCATAATGTATGAGTATTAAAGATGCATATACATTTTTTTGGGATGAAAATAAAAATTCATGCATTAGAGGTTTAATATAGATCTTAAGAGATTTTTTTTAAAGCGTCTTACTCCTTGGCGAGTTAGCGGGAATGTTGTCAAAAGGATAGCTGGCCACCAGGGCTCCACCGTGGAAGTTTCCTGAAAGCACGAATTGCGTTTTCTTGATCCAGTCCATAACGGCCCGCGTCTCTGGCTGCGTGGGTGCCTTCGAGGGACCAGCGAAGTAGTCCGGGAAGTTACGGTTCAGGTCCACATTATTGGCATTCCCCCTATAAACCATAAATGAAAATACTTCATTGGCAAACAATGGTATACCCTTAGTACTTTTCCATCTACCAATGAAAGCATTCAACACATAAATAAAAGTTAACCTAACGTGATATCTCACACCTACAAAAACAAACATTTTAACAAACAAACATTTTACAAACATTTGTCGAGTACAATACAAAAATATATGTACATACAGTGGTGGCCAAAAGTGTGGACACTTTTTGAAAGTTTGATGTGTTTCAACTGTTACCTGTGCTGTTGCATCGATTAAATTTCGCTTAAATACAAACATTTAAATATTAGGTTGAAGGTAATTTAATGTAGAATTTCATTAAAAAAACGGAATTAAAGTATCTGTATTACAAATAAAGTTATGCACATTTTAGTTGAACAAAGAAGCGCAATCAATGGATTATCTATGCAAAAATTACAATACAAGTTGGTGGTTCAATGACTTGCAAAACTAAGACAGATCATACTATTAGTTGCATAACTTATTCGTAATGCAGGTATTGTAATATTTACTTCATTTATTTTTCATTCTACATTAAATTACTTTGATGATGATGATGTTGTGTCCATGGATATAGATAATCTGGGACCAAAGGTCTCATAGACGGCTTCAGCGATCTGCACAGAGTGGTCCTCATAAAGATTAAATTACTTTTAATTTGATATACAATTGTTTAATTTGTTGTACAATTAATATATTCTGTAATCACACAAAATTGAAAAATATGAAACTTTCAAAAAGTGTCCACACTTTTGGCCACCACTGTATGTGAGTTCATTTTTCTTTTAAAGCATTAATTAATATCTGTAAATCTGATTGTATTAGTATCACTTCTACATTACAACATATTTAATAGGAACTCGATTCGCAGTTCCGTTATTAAATCATGTTCAAGAGCCTATATGAAACCTATCTACACTCCGTGACAACTTAACTAGGGTAAAAACAAAGGGCGCTAAGGCAGAGGGAAAAGCGCGATTACTTCGTTAGTTGAAAACTCTTGTAAGGTAATATTTACATACAGAATGATCTGAATAAAATTTAACCAAAATACACTTTTCATTCTGATAAAATTGCCAAAATAAAATTGCCAGTAAGTATGGTAATTATCAGGGCCTGGTCTTCAACAAGGCCCGTTAGGCCCGGGCCCAGGGCCCCAAATATTAGGGGCCCCTAAATTTCAATTTCTACTATGCTAAATGCTGCAAATTCCCAAAATATCAGTAAACTAAAATAAATTCTCGTACTCCGCTTTGTGTTTTGCTCGATTTTGACTGAGAAATTGACCAAACGTGATTTGTTTTGATCGATGTTTATAAGGAAGTCAATAAAATTTCAGCAAAAATTTGATACATAGGTCAATAGCACCATCGTCACAGGAAATCATACACAACATATTGTTTTGTAAAGGGGCCCTCCAAAATAGGTTGTGCCTATAGACTGAGTTTTCTTAGAACAGGCCCTGGTAATTAAGTATGCTGGAACACTTCCAAGACCTGAGTGAAATAAGTTAAAAGTACAGGGTGGTTATAAAATAACGCTCCCTATTCGGAGTGGTCTGTAGCTTTAATGAATAATCAAAATGCAAAAAAAAACTTTGAGACACTTACTAATCAAGAAGGGGGCAAAAGAATGGCACCATAAAAAGCAAACTCGTCACTTTACAAGGGTTCTAAATTACGAGGCGTAATTGGATATGTTGGCAGAAATTGGCCATAATTGGGCACGCCTCGTATTTAGAACCCTGGTCAAGAGACGAGTCTCTGTTTAATGATTCCATTCCTTTCCGAAAAAAAAGAAACTCGTCTCTTGACCAGTGTTCTAAATTACGAGGCGTAATTAGCTGTGCTGGCCGAAATTGGTCATAATTGACTACGCCTCGTATTTAGAACCCTGGTAAAGAGACGAGTTTGTTTTTTATGATGATTCTTTTTTATGATTATTTTTTATGATTCTAAGTTTTTTATGATTCCATTCTTTTCCCCCCTTCTTGATTAGTAAGTGTCTAAATTTTTGTTGCATTTGGATTATTCATTCAAGCTACAGACCGCTCCGAATAGGGTGCGTTATTTTATAACCACCCTGTATAAATAGTATCCTCTGACCTGCCCTGAACTCCAGAGCACTCTCCCTCTTGGGCAACCTCAAAACCATCGGGGTTCATGGAAGGCATGATGTGGATCCGGGTGTTGTCCAGGAGCCATGTCACGTACGAGTCGCTGCCGTAGTTGGACAGCAGGTGCTGTAGGAGATGTAGCATCAGCTCGCGGCCCACGGGCTAAAAAAAATGACTTTTTATAGTGTTAAGTAATTAATGATCTCTTATCAATGTGTTTAGCCAATCAATGACACTTAATCAAAAGTTTTATTTTTAATGAAAAAAATTAAATCAGTTTATGCATTTAAGCAACAAATTAAATCAGATACCGCCACTTAATGACAATTAACAGTAACAAGGAACCTTAATTTTATAAAGGAATACTACGACTTTTTTCGCAAAAAAAAAACCCACAGTTGTCAAAACTTTTCAGTGTCGGAATTCTAGGGTTGTGGTTAAAAGTCTGCAGTAAGTTAGAATAGTTGACTGATAATTTAGTTTTACCATGTAATAAAGGTGAAATCTACTTCTGAATAAACATAAATATATTTATATTCAATAATATTATACTCTTAGTATAAAATTTTATTCATAACTTAGCTAGAAAGCGAAAACTAGACCAATGTGATTGATTATGGTTCATTCAAAGCCCTGTCTTTACCGAAAGTTTTTCTAACTTATAATTACAACCCACTCTCATTTATCTTCTATTCTAGTGATACATTGTTAAGCATTGTTATTAGCATGTCTATTTTTATAAAAAGGTAAAAATAGTTTCCTATTAGTAGGAATATTCAAAGATAACCCCTTTACCTTTAACAAAAGCCTTTAGAAATCACTAGATAAAAGAACCAATCACGTCTCTTGGGATATCGGCAAAAAATATGTATTCAATTCCCTTTTATTCACCAGAAAACAGAGTTTATTACGGAAGAGAAAAAAAATTGGGGGGGGGGGGGCAAATGGAAGTTGATTAATAAAAAATAATGCATAGATAACAAGCCTTTATTAAAGGTCATTTAATGTTTATACGTGAGTAATGAATACAAAAGAGTTTTCTGTAAAGGTCCACCTAAAAAATGTGTAAAATAGATATAGATACTTAATTCAAATTCTTGCAACAAAATTTGGACTTAAAATTACATAGGGTTATACATAAAATGCTCGTATCAAGTCTGAAATTATATAAGAAAATATGTTATAAAAACTAGAATTCGGTAACCCAATGCTGTACTATCCTACAAAATTTTAATTCATGCTTTGTTGCATTAAATAACAAAATAATAATTTAAACAACATAAAACTATTATTAATCTTAACATTATATAAGGGAATATTTCATTACAACATCAGGTTTTTATAACAAATATTTTTAACTAAATTTATAAAATTACACTACAATGGTATGTTTATGTTTAATGTAAATTTACGGCTGAAAAAAGTTTCTAGAATTACTAAATCGGTAGTTACACATTCCAATATACAGTTTAAATATGAATAATAAGTTAATTTCTTCAACAAAACTTCTGATACCTCATTTCCGTGCATATTGGCTATGTACTTAATGTTTGGCTTCAGCAGAGGCTCGTCGTCAGGATCGCGAGTTACTAACATCACCCATAAATCTCGTCCTAAAAATAAAGAATATCATTTTTATTGGTTTTTAAGAATTAAAATATCAAATAAAATACATTTATTTTCTTTTTTTACCAATTTGTAAGTATTTGCTGAATAATTTGTTGTTATTATTTATGAAGTAAAACCATTTTCTTAATTAACATACTTTAACATGATTACCCCAATATTTTAATTAACAAATTCGTTGGTTAAATTTCAAAATACATTTTATTTTCATTGAAAAAATTCTGAACAAGACAAATAAAACTGTATAGTACCTATTTGAAAATATTTTTTAAAAATGCGTTCAGTACCCTTGATAGCCCTCTGGCCTGGTTTTGGACAACTTCTTTTTCCCATTGTCCAAATGAACTTTATTTTCCAATTAATTCTTCAAATTAGAAATTTTTCGTTTGTTAGTTTTCGTTATTTAAAATTTAAAGTTTCATGAATTTTCTAAAATCATGATAAATTATATAATTATTTTTTTTTAATAAAAAAATGTGTGTCTGCCTATGCTTAATATATATTACGAACACTCAAGTACTGTAAAAAAACTGCAAAATGACAACACTTATTGTTGTTACTTTTTACATCACAGTAACAAATATTTTCGCCGGTAGAGCACAATTAATTATGCATCAAAGGTAAATTGACCGCAAAGGGTGTGATGGCAGCACTTTTTCCATAAACCTGTGAGGGTAAATTTAAAGATTTCTTTTCACAGTGAGTCTGCATCAACTTATTTATATAATATGAAGGCAAACCTACAAAATCAAAACTACTTCACGACAATAAATCCTTGAAATGTCCAGAACTAATGGCCAAGCAATTTTCTCACTCCACGAAAACTAATCCGCTAACAACACAATTGTTTACTTCGTATACAATAATTTTTTATTACAAATTAAATACAGCCATTATAACATCCCTTTATCAATCATCACTACAAAAACATCCGTTAACTACCAGTAAAACTGAAATTTCTTCTTATCCTTGCATTCCAATCAAGGGCGGTGACATTCCCAAAACTAGATACACATTAAAATCTTCGTTTCTGGAGTAATATTCGAAGAACCCTTGACACACAAACCGGCTATGACCAAGCAAACAAGTCCCGGAAGATAAAGACTTTCCTATTTCATTGTTTTGTCGCTACAGAGCATTGAACGAAGATGTGCACAAAGGATTTTATGTTTTAGCTTCACGTCTGGCTTTAGAGGCCGAAGGGCGGGAAATACACAGAGAAATAGTTTGTTTTGTTGGAGTAGCTAATGATTTGGTTGACGAGTTTTAACAATTTTGATGAAAGATGATGTTGAAATGAGTTGCTCCTATTTTTTGGATTGAATCGAAGTGAGAACATAGATATTTCTATTGTTTACACATTTTAAATAATTCCTGTGAAATTACAACACATTTTGAGATTTTTATTTTACATCACAGTGCTGTAACGTTTGTTTGACAACAAATCGATGTTTTCTTGACCTGCCGTAAAAAAAGTGCTTCAGAAAAAAAAATCCTAGTCAATTTTGAGTATACAGTTGTTGACCTATCTAAGTCACATCATGTTCTGTCTTAAGATCGATTTTAATACCTCATTACAACTCAGTGAGGCATTAATTCCACCCCCATAAACAATATCCATTTTACACTACTGACCACTAAATTTTAAAAAAAAAACTGGATGGAAAATTGATTACTAGAATAGCAAATCTACATGAAAATCGATTTCAAACGACCCACTAATTTTTAAATTTTACTTAAATCCAGTAAATTGATAATATCTGAGGACTCATCGGTTATTGAATGCACACTAATGTCGTGTTTCGACTCACAATATGAGTATGCGCATGAATGGTTTGATAGGTCTACGGCATTTGACATCACTAAAATGCAATTCGTGCTTTCCGTGGTCCAGTTGTTATCTAAAATTGGATATGCTATCCACAGGTCAACTTCTACCATCAAAAAGCAATTCATTGTGGTCACGGACAAATCTATCTAATGCAGATTGTAGATCCATTTAGTGCACTAGTAACCACAATATGCATACTACAGTTTAAAAGGTGAACTTTTTGTGGTTTAAGATAGGCAATGAAAATGGTCGCAATGATTTTGTTCCTTGGTCGATTAGGTTTGATTGCTCTTAAAATAATTTTTCCCTTTACTGTTCAAGGGTTTAACAAAAAAATTGAATTTTTTAGGTGGTATCGTTACTATGGATCATAGACCTGGACCTCATATCAAAACAAGATAATATGAAAATAACCCAAAAAGGGGGAGGGGGAGATTACAGGGTGTTTTGCACCTTTGACCCCCAAAAAAAGGGACTTAGGGACCTAAAGTTTTAAAAAAAGGGACCTAAGGGACCACTTAAAAAAAATCGACAAGTGCTTAAGACATGTTGGAAATGAGCAAATTGTTTATTAAGGCAAAAAGCCTTCGTTTCTTTTAAAACCAGAGTTTTTCTTTTTAAACCAGACTAAAAGAAACACAAGAAAAACAGAAGACGGTGTAAGAACATTAATAGTGTGCAATCCTGCACAAAAGTTTAGGCACAGACGCAATTCATGAAAAAAACGTCAATGTTGCTATTTTTCAGTAGTTTTTTTTTTTAAATATATATTCTTTAGGCAGCATGAAAAATAGGGTGAAAATTTTTGCCAACAAATATAAATAAATTTGACTTCCATTAACAAATTAAAAATGTCATAACTTTCCTTGCCACAAAAGTATAGGCTCAAGTATCAGTTTTATGCAAATTCTTTACAAAAAGGGATTGCGTCAAAGGGGAGGGTTTTTAAGTTGCTTTAAAAGGTTGAAGGTAATTTTCAATGCTTAGAACCATTCTGAGGTCAACTGAATTTTCGTACGAAGAGCTTTTAACGATATGGACATTAAAATTCAGAGGTAAACCTGTTTCTGATATTTCTACTGAATTAAAGCGTTCGAAACGAGGTATTTTATTGAGTGTTAGAATGTGGCGATCAACATCTACTAAAATCACGGTCTGGAAGACCTCGAATCACCAGGAAACGAGAGGGCAGACAAATAAGAACATTGGCTTCAGACAAACATTGCTATTCAAATCAAATTAAAAGCCTGATTGTGGCTCAATTTTCACGTAAACCTATCAGAAAGCGAGTCAATGAATCTAGATATACTTGATAAAATCCAAGCTGAAGCGCAAACCTAGCTTGCTTTCTCATCATAAAGATGCAAGACTGCAATGGAGCTGTAAGACATGTGCTGTTGAGTCCATTGCAGTCTTGCATCTTTATGATGAGATAGCAAGCTAGGCTTGCACTTCAGCTTGGATTTTATCAAGTATAAAGATTCATTGACTCACCTCTCGATAGGTTTACGTGGAAATTGAGCAACAACCAGGCTTTTTATTTGATTTGAAGAGCAATGTTCGTCTGAAGTCAATTTTTTTATTTGTCTGTTCTCTCATTTGCTGGTGATTCGAGGTCTTCCAGACCGTGATTTTGGTGGATGTAGATTGTCACGTGCTAACACTCTATAAAATACCTCGTTTCGAACGCTTTAATAGAGTAGAAATATCAGAAACAGATTTACCTCTGAATTTGAATGTCCATATCCTTAAAATCTCTTTGTACGAAAATTCAGTTGATTTCAGAATGGTTCTAAGCATTGAAAATTACCTTCAACCTTTTAAAGCAACTTAAAAACCTTTCTCTTTGAGGACCCAATCACTTTTTGTAAAGAATTTGCATAAAACTGAAACTTGTGCCTACACTATACTTTTGTGGCAAGGAAAGTTTTGACATTTTTAATTTGTTGATGGAAGTCAAATTTATTTATATTTGTTGGCAAAAAATTTCACCCTATAACTTTACATGCTTGCCTGAATAATATATATTTAAAAAAAAACTACCGAAAAATAGCAACATTGCCGATTTTTTCATGAAATGCGTCTGTGTCTAAATTTTTGTGCAGGACTGTATTCAACTATTTCTCATTGCATGGTAACTTATTGCCATGCTAAAGAATATGCCCAAACCCCATTTCTGAGTGACAAAGAATATCGGGAAAAAAATGGTGCGCGCTAGTCACATGGTAATATTTTTTTTAAAAAAAGGGACTTAAGGTACCAAATGTGAAAAAAAGGGACTAAAAGGGACCGAAAATAAAAAAAGGGACTTTAAGGGACTAAGGGACCAACTCTAAACGCCCTGAGATTAAGAGCCCTATTGAGACTCATCAGTGGAGTGATGTTTAGAGGAGGGAGTGATGTTTAGAGGAGGCGCTCACATTATGAAGTGGCAAGATTATGAGGAGCTAATTACATTATATATTGCGTAAAGACAAAGATAATTCTATGTCCAAAATACATTGAAATAAATTACTATGGCAGAGTCTATAAGAGTATGTTCAAGGAAACGGTATTGATGCAAGACAATATTTTCTTAATTAATAACATTTTTATGAATTGTAATTTAGAATTTCATTCACAAGTATCACAACCAAACCAATCCATAACAATTCCAAAAAAATAGTAAATAACGGTACTTTCACTTAAAACGGGTCAAGCTTCAACTACTTCACTTGCGAAAGCTTAGTTGAGATCTTCATTTTTACATTCGGGAAAGCCTTTGATGCGTTTAATGTGAACACTCCTCACTTATTTGTTTCCCACTTGGGTCAAGACTCTCAATAAAGACGTGACTTGCTTGAAGATTTGCTCTTGTTTCTAGTTTGTATGGATATAGCAGAATGTATATTTGTAGAAAGATGGTGAAATTTAACTTTCGACTTCACTTGATAATCTTCTGTAGAAGGAAACTTTTGAAGTTTGTTTAATCCCCTGAGAGAAACAGATGTATATATCTGTCTAGGGATTGTCTACATTTTTAACAAATCACGTAATTTAATTTTTTTTCTATAAATTCTTTAATTTTATTAGTTGTCTTATAGAGACAAGTTGAATATTTAAAACTATTTCCTGCACGCTTACAAAATTTCTTTTAAAATCTAAATCATAATGCATCAAAATTAAATTTGAATTGAAACCTTAAGCCCATTAAACGGAGTTAAATTTTGAATTCGCATATTGGCATATGGTGTGAGCACGAATTGTGCTCAAAAAACATGATCCCAGGATGTTGAATGTCCACATGAAAACAAACAAATCTATTATACAAATAATTTGTGGATATTTTGGTTATTTGAAGAATTTGAGATGCATAAAGCGTTACGCACAAGCACATACACTCTTAAAACAAAAGAGTGAAAGCCACTCCAGTAAGACAGTGCATTTTCGACACTGGAAAGAAGTGAATATTAACTCAGACTGAGTAAAAATCACTCGTTTGGAGTGATCCTGTCGTAGGATTAACATACAAAGGATCCACTCCAATAGGAGAAGTTAATTTCGACGCTGGGGAAGTGAAAATTAACTCATACTGAGTAAAAATCACTCGTTTGTTTTAAGAGTGCACATAGCATTTGGATCACTAATACTATGCATTAAGTTTTTGAATGTTTCTTTATGGTATAGATATTAATACTATGAACAAAATACACTACCCCAGGGTGTTATGGGTCCATATAAAAACAGAGTAATTTAGCATACAATTAACTGATGCATTTTTAGATTATTTTATCAATTAGCGATCTGTATGACGCTACGAAGACACGGTATTTTTATCTTTTAAACCGATTGCATAGCATTTGTAATGATAAAACTACTTGAAAAATCCCCAACTCACCTTGCACGGACTTCCCAACTGAGTACAACTTGGTCATTTCCGGGTACTCCCTGTTCAACTGCCTCAGGACGTTGGTCATCTGGGGGAAACGATGGTAGGTGAAGTCCACTTCCAGAGCAGACACCACAGAAAACAGCACCAGGCTGGATAGAAACAAGGTGGAGGTGGCAGAAGACATTTTGGTGTTCTTTGGTGAAAGGACTTGCTGAAAGAAAACAAAAAGAAGTCATTATTTACGGATTCAGGGCTCCCACTCTTTTTTCAAAATAAAAATCAAGGAGATTTCAAGGACCCCCCCAAAAAAATTCAAGGACCCTTAATTGATGCCAATTTTAACAAATAAGACAAAATTTTAAAAATAACTAATATAAACACATTTTTTTTAAAAACAGTATATATTTATTATTGTTGCTTTTTAACATTGTTCAAAATATCGCCAACTCCAGATGCTATAGCAACCATATCAGAGGGAACAAGGATTTGGCGAAAATATAGCCGGTTCCTCTGTCTAATAACGTTTTGTTTGCCGAAGTGCTAGACGTGCCATTTATCACTGCATCATTGGCAATGTTTTAGAAAATGAGTTCCCGTAATTTGAACGTTGCCTGCCGTCGCGGAAGAGAAAAATCAAGAACTCTTGATGATTGTTGATGAAAATCAAGGACTCTTGATGATTGTTGATGAAAATCAAGGAGTGTATAGAGTGTCCTTGAAATCAAAAAAACCAAAATTAAGGTCTTTTCAATGATTTTTGGTTAAAATCAAGGAGTATAAAGGGGTGCTTGAAAACAAAAATCAAAATCAAGGACTTCTTAAGGACTTTCAAGGACCCGTGGGAACCCTGGGATTGAAGAAGGCCTTATCCATGTCGGCTCAGTGGCTGGGAGGTATTACGTGTCCGCCTCGTGAACCCAAGATCACGGGTTCGAGCAATAGCTGAATCGTCAGATTTTCTAGATAAGAAGATCGTGGACATTATCGCATGTCATATGATTTTGCGGCAAGTGAAAGATCCCTTGAGTACAAATTTCGATTGGGGTTCTCTTGACAAAATTATATCCCGGCATATTTTAACATCCACAGAGAACTCAGATTCTTTGTAATCTCATCATCAAAATCGGTAACGAGAGCCGCCAAGTTGGCGCCGTAAAAAAATGTATCTCAGTTTTGGGGGAAATACCGAGTTTGCAAAGGCTCGACCAACAAAAAGCAGCCCCGTTGAGAACAAAAATAAAGGCATTATCCAAGTCGTCATCAGTGAATAACAATATCAATAATTGATTTTCACAAGAATCCGTATTCATTACATTTAAGCTCACTATGATTAACAGCTTTCGTCCCAAGATTATTCCTTCTTATATCCGACTCCAGATAAACGAAGATATTCTGCTTATACTTGTATTGCATACTGCCGAATAACTACAGGTAATAAACTAAGAACCTATAAATATGACCGCAAGAAGAGGAAAATAGTATGAAATTATTGTTCTTGAAAATTTTTAAATGTCATGTATAGAAAATGGTCCTAAATTACTTCTTCAGAAAAATAAGTGAACAAACTAGTAAAAAAAGACATTTTAAAATGGTATTACTGAAAGGACTTCAGAAAAGCGCACGCTAATAAGTTTTTGATGCTTGGAAAGAATTTTTAAACTGGATTTAGAATGAGAATTTAACTGCAGCTCATAATACTATATGATTTATTTTTCGATATTTTAATAAAGCATGTTGAAATGTCCGATCAACACATTTTGACTTCTAAATAGTTGAAAATATATTTCCTATCCAAATATTCTTTTGAGAAAATAATGTTCTTGCTGTAGTTGGTGTACAATGATTGAATTGTGCTTTAGTTTGACATTTTTTTATGTATCACAGGATTGTCATCAACACAAAAAGGTCTTCATCTCAAAGACCCAACACCCCAAACACAAGAGCATAGAGGATGTTCTTATGTAGGTAAGTGGGTCACAAGGGGAAGGTTAAACCTGAAAATCGAACAAGAACAAAGAGATTCTTATGCCACAAGTGTCTAACGATTCGGAATGGTCAGTTTTTCTTTTTGTCCCCAAAAAAATACCGAATTTCCCTCATTTTGTTCCATCATGCGATAACGATATTTTTATCGAAAAGTACTTAGGGATGTGATTCATTAATTTATTTACAGTGAATGGTACAGTGTGCCTTTTTCTTATTTTTAGAATGCCCTTCGATTTATTTTTTGGGATGTAAAATTCGTTTCTTTTATTATTGTTACCTAAGAATACTTCAGGAAAATGACATACTTTACTTTTGGTCTTTAGGAGATTTGTTCGCACAAATATATATATATATATATATATATATATATATATATATATATATATATATATATATATATATATGTAATAGAATAACATCTATTACACAAGAGAGTATAATTCTTAATTAGTTAATTTAGAAAGAAACAAATATTGGACGTCCAAAGGTGATTTATTGTAGAAGAAAGCATTTGTGAAGAACGGGGCCGGAGCCAAAGCTCGGCCCGTCGGAAAGCCCACAACCTTACATCTTGAAATCTAATTTGAAAGTGCGTAACATCTCTTAGATTATTATTTCTCATTCTTCGACGACCAATCAGAGATCTGAAATTTGTTATGGGAAAATGCGAAAAGGTTAAGTTCAAATGTGATGACTCAACAGTTTCTGTGGGAACGGTTAAGTTTGCTATTCGATGACGCTGTTGTTGGGATGTTAAAGTTAGTTGGGGTGTTAAAGTATTAAGTGATATTAAGGATACTTGAAAAGGTAATTAAGTTTGAAGTTTAATTGAGGATAAAAATATGAGTTTTTAAGGGGTAAAGTTAGGATATGTCATATCCCCCCCAGCAAGCCTGCTCGGACGGGGACGAGGGGAAAAAGGTAGAAAACTTGGTTCACAAAACCGAGAGTGGCCATCCCTCGACCAAGGAAAACAAGTTCAAAGTTATGGGCAGAGTTAGTGAAAAAAAAGAAAAGTAAACATCTAATTGGTCAACCGAAGAAAGCAAAACAAGGTAAAAAGTAACATGAAATTAGCAACATGGCAAAACAATACTAAAAATGACAAGTAAATACAAAATTGACAAAAATACAAAAATAAAACTTAATTGATGTAAGAAAAAGTAGCATCTCATAAAATGTAAATGCAAAAAGAATATAAACAGTAAGGAAATACAGAAAATAAGGTATTCATGAAAACACAATATAATGGAATACTGAAAATTAGCCATTCATGAAAATACAATACAATATATACAATTTGAAAACTGGTAGGTTTTCTGTTTGGAAAGTTGTTACTTGTTTTGACAAACAAGTAAAAATCTTGCATGAGCAAGTCACTAACGGAACCAGTGAAACGTGGACAAGAGTGTTCCGGACCACTAATGTCAGCGTCTCAAAATTCTTGAGGTACACACTTGTCTATAAGTCTCTCAAAAGTCTTTCTTAAGAGTTGGATGGCGAAAATTGAAAAGTTAAAAAAAAAAGTTTTGCAAACGTTTTGAACGTTGAAAATTCGAGATTTTTCATAGTCGATATGTTATGCAGTTTATAGGGCCATTTTTTGTAATAATTTGTCATAAAGTAGTAGCTAGTGTGCTTTAGAAGTAAATGAATAAAAATGTGTGGGGTTCAACCACATCTTTGATTAACTGGGTAACCTTAGTACTGTAATTCGATAATTCAATAAAAACAACATAGTAACTTTTCAGGTTTCATGTGGTTTGTGTGAAAATATCGAAGACAGTAAGGCACCGAAATTGCATGTAAAACACGAAAATAATTTCATCTTGTAGTTGCAATGGTTAACTTCTTCTTGAAATGACTTTAAGTTGCCCTGTAGTTGACACGTTGAGTATGTTACGACGTTCATAAATTGATACTTGTTAAAGTTCGATTAGATGAAGATTCTTCTGTTGATTGAGTTAAAAGTTTATTTTCAACTGAATCTTGTATTATACTTTATCACACAAACAGATATTGAAAGAACAGTGAATATACAAACACACGCACAGCACAATGCACATAGAAATGTACTAAAAACACCTGGTATGTAATAGATAGTTGTTGTCATTATTATGCATTTAAACTTTAATTATAATTCTTAAGGATTCAATAGTATAGTATGATAATTTACACAAAATTGAAAGACAATACCCTAAAGTGTGAGCAATAAAAACACAATGACATAAATTAAAAAGGCGGTCTGTAAACAATTCGTATTTACTGAGGCCCTAAGAATCGTACATTGTTTTGTCAACTCCTACACCCGAGTATTAGATGTGTTTCAAAATTATGCCTCTATTAAATAATTAGCATTTTTTATGTAAATCAATATTATTGAGAAGTCTTTCCTGATTCTTATTAGTAAAATAATTCTAGAAAATTAAGTTAATTGTATAGATTGATAAGAATTGGAATTTGGGACCTAACTTGAAAGTAGAACTTTTAGTCATATTATTTGAGCGATAAAATAAAATATAATAACGAAACTAAAATAACAAAAAATATACTTGTCTTTTCTCAATATACAAACAATACTAAAACGAGAAAATTGTACATTACTTAACTTATTTAGAAAAAAGCCATGTGCTAAATCACTTTTTTTTATAAAAAACATATGGAAATAATAAAAATAACAATATAAAAAGTATTTGTGATTCATGTTAATTGTAAACAAGAGAAATTATCAAATCAATAATCTTCAAAAAATTGTTTCATAAGAATCTTAAATGTAAAACTTGCCATTTGTCGCACATGCAGTGACAAACAGAATAACTAAAATGCAAATGTGAAGTAGAATTGCAAAAGGTTTAAAAAATGATAAAGTAAGTATTCTATTGCACCTATTTTACTTTAAGCAATAAATCCAAAATAATAAATTTGATCATTTTGTAAAAGGATACTTGTAGTTTGTCCAACTTGTTTGTTCGTAATAATTGTTCTTAATCTTGTACTTGAAAAATCTTGCATAGAAATTATGTTAAAGATAATTTTGCTATTTATTTTATGGTTTAAAATTGAGAAGATTCGAACGATAGAAAGCATATAATCATATTGGGACTGACGCACAATATTTCGTTAAAAGTGGAGAACACACTGGAGTACATCTTCGTTTTAAAAGTGGAGAGCACATAATTTAGAATTTTCATACTGAGGATGGAGTACACGGAAGATTATTATTCATTTGGCAGATAGAAAGGCACAACTTTGGCAAGTCGACTGAACCACTTCGTAGATCTGCAAGTTTGGGACAGTGGGCGACGAGTGGGGCATCCCGGCCGGAACGTGGCGAGCTCGACATCACGGCCGGAACAGAGGCGCATTCGAAGGAGACATCAATGAGGGGCAGGTTGACCGCAAAATTTCTGTGCAGAAGGCAGATGACCCCTCGGTGCGGCGAAGAGCGAAAGCGAAGTTACGCCACACCCAGGCAAAGAATTCAGTAGAAATTGATGAGTCAGAATCAACCAGGAACTTTCGGAGTTAGCTTTATGTGCTGTAGGGAGGCGAGAAGTAGAGTTCAAGTTATAGCAGACGATGAAAAGTTTATGATTTGTAGTCCATTCAGCAGCCGAAAAGTAATAGCAAAAAGAAATGGTTGTGTGCTTTGGTAATTTGGAAGGAAAGTTTATATTTGAAAGAGGATGAGGATATCCCGCGCAAGAGCACTTGGATCCTGCCGACTTTATGTAATAGAATAACATCTATTACACAAGAGAGTATAATTCTTAATTAGTTAATTTAGAAAGAAACAAATATTGGACGTCCAAAGGTGATTTATTGTAGAAGAAAGCATTTGTGAAGAACGGGGCCGGAGCCAAAGCTCGGCCCGTCGGAAAGCCCACAACCTTACATCTTGAAATCTAATTTGAAAGTGCGTAACATCTCTTAGATTATTATTTCTCATTCTTCGACGACCAATCAGAGATCTGAAATTTGTTATGGGAAAATGCGAAAAGGTTAAGTTCAAATGTGATGACTCAACAGTTTCTGTGGGAACGGTTAAGTTTGCTATTCGATGACGCTGTTGTTGGGATGTTAAAGTTAGTTGGGGTGTTAAAGTATTAAGTGATATTAAGGATACTTGAAAAGGTAATTAAGTTTGAAGTTTAATTGAGGATAAAAATATGAGTTTTTAAGGGGTAAAGTTAGGATATGTCATATATATATATATATATATATATATATATATATATATATATATATATATATATATATATATATATATATATATATATATATATTATAATATATATATATATATATATATATATATATATATATATATATATATATATATATATTCTTCAAGGGCCCATTCGGTCTTGGCCTTGTTCTGAGAAGTACATGCTAACTTATTTATAGCTTTGCAGATTTATTTTTGTGTAAACTTTAAAATTACTAAACTTGGTTAGATAAATGAAATCCTACAAAAACCTAACTGAAATAACGTTCACAAACCGAATTTAACAACAAAACAAAGCTTTCAATTACATGGAAATTTAAAGGGTTTCTTTCTCCAAAACGAAACATTTAAATCAATATCCTCTTCTTTTCCGAAGGAAATTGAGTTCGCTTAGAAAAAATACAATTTGGCTTCATTTCAATACAGGCGCTTGTAAAAACTAATTTTTTACAACTATTCAAAATTGTTACTTTTTTCTTTAACTGTAAAAATATTTTTCGTCTTAGAAGAAAATTTATTGTATGTTAGAATCTTTAATCTTTGTATTATTTCAACTTATAGTAATACAATAAAGTCATACACAATTTTATAAAATACAAATTCTTTTATTTGCATCGAAAAATTATCAAATTATGCAAAGAGTACTTTTAATATCTTTTTTTCATTATTTAAAGCACATTTCTAAAGATATTTACATTTATATTACACCGTGTCATTCTTAGTACATATATATTCAATTTACCAATTCCACTTATACTACTTACCAAAAATACCAAGTCGAAGTATTTTTGATCACTATTTAAAAAATATCACCTCAGGATGAAATGAGTCTAAAAACAACATTACGACATTTTCCTAAAATAACACGATAACAACCTGGACCCTTCTATGGCGGCGACAATAGAAAAAACTTACGTAACTCTTAAACTGTATATGTCGAAAACTATTCTTATACAATTTTCGATATTACAATACGAGCACTTATATATATACCAATCTCCCACTGTTGTTCAAATAATCATAATAACTTTAGTTAGGCCCCTTGACAATTTCCTAAATCACCCTTTAGGACATCAACGAACTAATCTAAATAAAAGATCTTTTTATATCAGAAAGACAAATGTCAAGTGACATTTCCATGAGATAAACCCTATCAATGGCCCAATGGGGTTGCCTAAATGTCTAATGTCCATACATCATCAACGATAGGTCAAAGATACATAAAACTGAGAAAAGTTGGGGATATGCATCATTTCACCTGCTTTCTTGGGTAAATATGGTAAATGTAATTTAATGACTACATTTGAGCGAAAGTTTGTTACCATGGAAATATATGGATATAAGGTATTATATAATGTTTACCTTCACATAAATGTAATAAAGTTAAGAGCACATATTATTTAAGTTTCAGAGAAACAGTTAATAGTAAAATATGTGTAGAAGTTAAAGACCTAAAAGGAAAAAGTAAAAAAAAAGACATTAGAAAAAAAATAAAGAAAAAAAATTAGGAGTACAGTTCAGAATGGGATCAAAAGTCTGAACAAATTATTAAAGATTCTGATAAAAATGTGGCCAGATATAAATAATTAAATTTATTTATTATTATTTATCTTTCAATTCTTTTATTAGTTGTATCGAAAGAAGATCTTAATGAAATTCTGGTCTTCCTTTTCTATATACGAGATCGCTGAAGAAGGCAAGCCAGCGTACCATTAACCCATAAAATGCAATTCCTCTTGCACACAAAGCGGCAAAAAAGTGCTTAATGAAAGTAAAATTCTCATGGGTAAATGAAACGATTCATTATTTTGGTCAATTATATACAAATATTTCATTCCTTGTATATGAAGAACAATTCGATGCAAAAATGAAGAAACTAAAGTTCGTATTAAACAGTGCGTGCAAGACAAATTGCACAAAAACATCCCTAAGTATGGCGGCTGGCCAGGTGAGTCTTGCACGTTATTTATAAAAAATATAGTTTTCCAAGCTGTGTGACATACAACCGTCACAGAATCTTAAAATAATTTCACTTGAAAAAACTCAGCCTGTTAAAATACAGGGGTTAGTGTTCTCTTTGTCATATTTGTTTCAGTTGAATCAACGCCTACACTCTTTAAACAAACGAGGGATTTTAACTCAGTCATTTTCATTCCTCCGGTGTTGAAAATGCACTTCTCCTACTGGAGTGGATCTTTTGTGTGTTAAACCTCCGACAGGATCACTCCGAACGAGTGATTTTAACTCAGTCTGAATTAATATTCACTCCTTTCCAGTGTCGAAAATGCACTTCTCCAACTGGAGTGGATTTCACTCTTTTGTTTTAAGAGTGTATTCCAGCTAGAGGAGATGTTGGATAAATGTCAACTTTTCCATACAAATAATAAATAATTGCAATTTCACTTGATGTTTATCTTTATCAAAAAGATTAGTTGAGCATCGTTTCCAATATTAAACTCAGCGTTATATTCCAATAAGCCATTCAGAGATAATGATCTAAAGAACTTAGTAATTTAATTGAAGTCCGAAGACAGAATGAAAATGATAAAAGGCACCCCCCTGTTCAGGCAAAATAAATTTTAGTTCTAAATATTGTCTCGTGAAAAAAAAAGCGATTTTTAAAGGGTCTTTTGGACTTCAAGGAACAAAGGGAACTGTAATTCTTTTAATTTGAAAATTCTTAATGTTCTTTTTTTTTTAATTCCATCCTTCAAGGTTTTTAAAAGTAAATTGAATTTTGTGTTATATAATTTGCTTGGATCTTTATAATAAACATTGTACAAAATTAAATTATAGTACAAGTAATTTCTAGTTAAAAATAATCAAATGTAGAGAATTTTTAGACTCTCTAGAAAATAGCATTTCGTTGAACACTTTAGATTCAAGATCCTCCACTATCAAATCACGGCTATTCATATAGATTTGGTATAACGACAGCCAACAATCTGGCACTTTCTCCCTAAACTGTTATAATCATATATTTGACATGCTCCAAAATATGATATTTATGACAGGTTCCTAACATATTGCTGTCATTCATAAGATTGCTTTTTACGACAAAAAGAAAAGTTATTCGTGACATCACAGCGTACGTAGAAAAATGACGCTTTGGCCATGTTATTTAAATGAAAATAATGTCCTTTTACCGCAAATCGGGGTCATATGTTTTACGAACAATAGAATGTTTATGGAATAGATCGCATTTATAACTCTGTTAAAATGATATCGTACTTTGATAGGAAAAAGGACCGGCGTCCAATGTTATCAAATATAACTTCGATAATTTTTCTAGTAATTGACATAACTGCAGAGAAAGTAACGTACATCTCTTGCAACATACTTTATTGCTTCATGAGCCATCGTAAAAACGGAATAAAATCATATTCCTAATACAGCAGTTACACCTCGCGTCAACTCCGTTGTCAACTCTGTTTTCAACTCCGGCTTGTACAATTTGCCCTTCAACCATTCGACCTTTGTTGGCTTGAAGTTGGCGAGTGATTGTATAACGCGGCGATTTTATTCAGTGTTTGTGAATATCAGCTGAGATATGGATGAAGAAATTTTGATTGCTGCTTGTTACAGCATTACATTTGTTGTACGAAAGTATAACTTTTTTTTTTCATGTAATGCATAGACAATTTTGCGAGAAAATAATTATTTGTCAAGAAGATCCGTGTAAAGTTGGACGAAGGTACTCCGGTACCAGTATTTGTGCAGTTTTTAACTATTTGTACAATCTTTAAGGGGCATGACTGTTTAAAAAAATTAAAAAAAAGAAAACGGGACATGACTGTTTTTTAACGGGGCATGACTGGAATCTCTGCTGCCGGTCCCTGCCCATTATTAATATTTTACCGGGATTTTTTTTTTGTTTTAAAGTGTATAGGAAAGTACATTTTTTTTCTGGATTATTTTTGTTTTTTTGATGACTGTTCTTTTTCGTACTTATATTTAAATCTTTTAATGCCGGAGTATTACTGATTGAAATCAGGTCAAATAAAAAAGCGTTTTCGGTATTGTCCGCCAAAAATTTCGAAATTATTTGTATTAAAATAACTGATTAAGCTAATAACTCCAACCAGGTTTCAGTATTTTAATACAAAATCTTGTTTAAAAATTAATTGTTTTGATCACGGGTAAGATATAAATAAGAGTTTGAATACTTTAATTAACATAGAAACATTTTATCATCAACATATTTTACAGCGTCAAATTTTTAATTTCATTCATATATGTGATTGAATTTTATTTTCAAAATAATGAATGCGTCCTGCTTTAAATAAAAAAAAATTAAGAAAAACTCATACAATTCAATTTGATGTTTTACATACTTTTTCGAAGGATCACTTAAAAAAGAGATAACACGCCAAGATGTTTGCTAATTTCCTTATGGCAACCTTTCCTTTGAAGTCGAGAAGAAAAACCGAAAAAAGATGGGTTCGTTACCTTGAACACCAGCTTCAACTGAGTGTAGAAGATCACATGTAATACTTTTACCTTGAACCAGTTCAAGGTCAAGTTGAAATGGAAGTTGAAGCCGAAGTTGACGACGTGTAATCGCGCTATTCACGAAAATGCTTTCCCACCTTGCATATAAATATGCAAAATTGACATTTGACAATAATTAAGCCATGCTTATGCACCAAAGTCTATGACTTAATAACGAAATATGACATTTATGAATTCTTGTATGCGCAATGAGGTACGCATATTTCGGATTTTTCCCGTACACGTTTTTTCCATACATTATTGCCTATCTTCTCTGTCTTAAAATTTATATATTTAGGTGGAACACACAAATTTTAAATAGTTAATCTCTTAAATCGCAGTTATAAATGAAAACTTACTTTTTGTAGAAGATTAATATTTTATTTTACTTCCGTTTTTTTTTTTTTTTTTTGTATTTAAAAAAATATTTTTCCACAAGTAGAATAAATAAGTTCTTCACAAAAGCAATTTCATATTAACAGTTTAAAGAACAATGCTTAAATTTAACTAAAAACTCTAAAGAATCTAAATTCTGGTATTCCACGCACAAATAAAGATCCACAAGAAAAAAGACGACTGTTTATGTAAAGGTCGCATTACAATACGAAAAGAATGAGCTAAAAAGGTAGAAAATAAGTGTTTTCTGGTGTCTGAGTGAATAAAATAGAATGGAGCTTCTGAAGCAACAGTAGTCTTGACATGAATAATTTAAGGCCTTCATTTCAATACTGGAAACGTGCAGTACTTGAAAAGCAGACATTTCAAAAAGAAGCTTATGGATAAAAGAGAAGAACCTTTATCAACACAGTATTTGCATCATAATATGTTAGAAGGATTTAGAAATATATTACTTAAAATACACTTGGAGGTTTGTTAAGTTATTATTTTTTTAACTAAATGAATCGAACTACACTCCTTGCCAACCTAACTTGGGTAAATAGAAATATGCTATGGAGAAGATCCTTAAGCGGGTGTAAAGAGTTCCACAACTTATTTGTGAACCCATCCAGAAAGCATGTTTAAAACATTAATTTTATTTAAGGTCTAACAGTTTTGAATGTTATTTGAGAAAATTTCGCCATTTTATCAGTACGAAAAGTGTATTTTGGTTAAATTGGTATTCAGATCATTCTGTATGTAAATATTACCTTACAAGAGTGTATAACTAACGGACCAATAGCGCTCCCCTCCCCCCTTCCCGATTTTTTACTATTTGTTTTTACCCAAGTTACGTTGGCGCGGAGTGTATAATACGCCAGTCAAAATGAAATTTTCTAACATATTTTTTGTACAAACTGAATAGTTATATATAACTTACAGAAGACAATTACAACTAACTACTACTCCATTTAAATAATTAATTTACAACTTTACACTTCTGATTGTTTGATATTTTTCACTATTTATAAGTTAGAAATCAAATTGATGGTGTTTATATTTTATGGAGAATAATTTTCGAGAATAAGTATTTCGTGTGAATTTGTTACACGTGTCAATTGCCCTTTTACGTTAAAAATCAATTTACATCTTTTTATTTCATATCTTAATTTTTTTCCTCCAGTGGGGCTGCAACATTGCTGTCAAGCCTTTGCAGACTCAGCTTATACCCCAGAACTGAGAGCCATTTTTTGTGGCACCATCTAGGCGACTCAATCTTAAATAAAAATGACAATAACAAGCTATTACGCAAAAAGCAAAATTTAACTTTTTCAGCTAACAGGTTTTACTGGATAATAAACATTCAACTAACTAATAAAATATTTTCCATAAATTAGTGACAAATATTAAAAAGCCAATTACAACAGCCATTTTAGATTTAAAACCAATTTACTCTTTCCCATTTCACAAGGGAAATGTATAAACTCTCGCCATCAAATTGCGATTGTATTATCATAATTGAATTTCCCGCAATCGAAAATGTTTTAACTGGATTAGTTTCCTTCTCGAAATGATTTACAATCCTACAGCTATACAAAAGTGTCGGGAATTCAATTTCCTCCATGCCTATCATTGCTCGGAATAATGAAATAAAATACAATAGGGCCTGCTTTTAAGGGCGTTTCCTTTTATTCTTTGGAAATCTCTCTATATCAATTTGGTTCAACCATAGAGATTCAACCACACATGAGTTTTTATCATAAAGGTTAGAGAATAGTAGGCATGTGCTAGAATTCCATGAAGTCGAGCCGAATATCCCCAAATCTGAAGTAAGGGGGGGAGAGGATCTGGACATACATCACGTAATTTATTGCCACAAAAAGAAATTACAATTGCGAAAACATTTGTTAAATTACAATAAAATAAGTTTATCGACTTAAATACTTAAATTTGGAAAAATCTCGGAGGACAATATTTAACCCCCATGGCTATCCGAACCATATTTTAAAATATTGCAGCTGTAAAAAACTATTTAAAATTCATCAAGAAAGAAATCAAATAAAAAATATCGGATTTTTGAAAAATCTCCCGTGAGATTATGGGGAATCAAAATTCAATAGGTGATCAAAAATTCATCAAAGTCGTATTACGTGATTAATGGACGCCCCGTAGACAATAGTCAGATATTTGAATAATTCAGGTTCTATAGCATTTCCTTTCAAAAATAAGATAAACAAAAATATTTTTATTTAATTACTTTAACTTTCTAGCGGTCGATTTCAGTATCGTGCTTGGTTGGTAGACATATATTTTCAGGCTTGTATGCTTGGTCAGAGACCCGCTTATAAACCTTCGCCAAGTTGTATCGTGCTTGATTTCATGTAAGAAACTAGAGCCAAATATTACGCCAAGTTCTTACTTGGGCGTATTGCTGAAATGTCGGTGGCTTCGTTTGGCCAACCAATTTTGCTGTTTTTCTGCCAGGTAAGCATATCTATCATATTCTAACCCTCCATGGTTTGTATATATCAATAATATAAGTGAAAATGAAACAATTCATGGGAGAACACTTTTAGAAATTCCCAGCAGGATATAGAATTTGTGAAAGCGCATCCTTTGTATTGAATTTACAATACGTGTCCGGATGGGTAGAAAACTCTAAACACGAACCAGGTGGGATAAAAAATCAAATTAGAACTTTTCGGTGTTTTTTCAAGTTAAAAGAGATGGATGACCAAATGGTTACTGGGACACAATAATGATAATGGTGCGTTACGGATGAAAACTCTTAACGCGTTGAACAATTTGGTTATTTCTTTAAAGAACGAATAATTATCTACACTCCGTGCCAACCTAACTTGGGTAAAAACAAATAGTAAAAAGGCAGGGGGAAAACGCGATTGGTCCGCTCTAGTTGGAAACTCTTGTAAGGTAATATTTACATACAAAATTATCTTAATAAACCAAAATACACTTTTCATTCTGATAAAATTGCGAAATTTTCTCAAATAATATTCAAATTTGTTAGACCTTAAATGAAATTAATGTTTTAAACATGTTTTCTGGATGGATTCACAAATAATAAAAAGAACTCTTTACATCCGTGGAAGGATCTTCTCCATAGCATATTTATATTTACCCAACTTAGGTTGGCAAGGAGTGTAGAACTTTTCGGTGTTTTATACAAGTTAAAAGAGATGGATGACCAAATGGTTAGTGGAACGCAATAATGATAATGGTGCGTTACGGATGAAAACTCTTAACACGATGAACAATTTGATTCTTTCTATAAACAACAAATAATTATCTAGAAGCAATTATCTAGGAGCACGTCACAGACACGACAAAAAAATATATCTAGGAAATGGATCATGACGCTGGTTAAAACAAACATCCCCAATCCCCATGACCGCAAGAGGCCTCAGACCAATTAAACGCAATTTTATCAAAAGATTGTTAAAAAATTCGTGGAATTTTCATCTAATAAGAAACTGTTATCTATAGACAAATTAAAAAGTTTGAAGATAATAATTGGATCAATCAATCATTCTAAATGTTAAAATAAAAATTCTACGTCAAATTATCGTTACACTCAAACTAACCATTTTTTATTATTATTGAACTTGTGAGTATATTTTTTTTACTATCTAAATTAAAATTTTAATTAAAAAGAAGTTGACTTTTCTTTTTTAAGAGTAGCCGAGTTTGGAAAATTATTAAAAAATATCTTTTTCATATATTGTTACTTTCTATGTTCAAAAGTTATATTTTTTTAAATCAAGAAAATACAGGGTTAGTCAAAATGAATAGAACAATAAGTAGGTAGGTACAAGTAGTTAGTACTGTAGTTTGGTTACAATAAACATACATTCGTCTAAAAATAGTTTTCTTGGTGTCCTATTCATTTCAACTAACTCTGTATTTCTTTTCCAGTATAAACAACCTAATCCAAGGTTACCAAATAACACCACAACAAATGTAAAAGAAATGTTATAAAATGCGTTTTGGCATTAAAAAAAGAAGTCTATAGGGTCACATGGGGGAATTATGGATCACTCGCTTTCCGGGGTAAATAATGATCACTAAGTTTTAAGGATTAAAAATGGTTTTTAGAAAAAAAATAAATTATGCCAAGTCATCCTTATACATTCTATTTTCTTATATCAAGTTCAAAAACAATGTAACTTTGCAGCAAATAATAGAAAAAAAATAATTTTTACACTACTATAAAAACATCTTCAAAAAAGATTGTCTTTGAAAAACATGATTTTTTTTAAGATCCATACTGGAGAAACATATTTGAACTAACTATTTTGTTGGTGCTATTTTTCAATAGGAAAAGGTCTAAGCTTTTCATTCCGATATAAATTTTTTCATAATTATTTTTTATAATGATTTTGAAGGTATATCGATTTATCCCCCAGTTTACTGGGGTAATTCTGGATCACTGGGGTAATTCTGGATCAGTGATATTTTTTTAATTTTTCATGTGTTTTAAGCTAAGCGGTATACGTCATTTTGAAGCAAAAATTCAGATTAGGCAGCATTCCAAATTTCATTAAAAAATTCGAATTAAAAGTTTATTTAAAATTTAAATAACAAAAAATTTAATCTACATTGAAATAACATGCAAATTCCATTTTTATTCAATATTTTGATCGTTTTCATTTCGTTAAACTTACGAGAAACTTTCGAGATACTTCGAACTGTAAATTAATTTTACAAACGATAAATAACCGAATTTTTGAAAGAATGTAAATGGGAAATTGCGGCATAATTTATTAAAAAAGATCATCATTATTCTTCGAGTTTAAAAAAAAATTAGCAAACGATAAAGTCTAATTTTTTTCTGAGAAAGAAGATTAATAAAAAGTTAAGTTAGGCGTTTAAAAGTTTGCTTTGAATTATATTTTAACTGCAACCAAAAATTAATTTACTTTTAATATGCATTACTATAAAAAAAATAGGTGATCCATAATTACCCCATGTGTGATCCATAATTGCCCAAACCCGGGGTAATTCCTGATCACTCAATAATTAAAATAAAACTAATAATAATTAAGTTTTAGGTAAAGTGATTATTTAAATAAATTCTAAATTATTTAAGCTTACTCCATGCCAAATTAAATCTTTCTATCTTTCATACTTTAGGAAAAAATTGGATGTTGTGATTTTTTGATCCATAATTCCCCCATATGACCCTAAGGATTAAAGTAAAACTCAAGTTAGACTTAGAAACCAAATCCTAAGCTTCGGGATTTTCGCTTTTAACATCGCACATATCGAATTTTGTTTTCTTGAAGAATAAACACAGAATCCGTAGGAACTTCTTTAGGATTTGTCTTACAAAAGTATTAAATTAGATGAAAAGTTACTAGTAAATAAAAATAATACAAAAATTGTATTGAGGTTTCTGTTTGTTAAAAAAATTGTTGTCCTATATTTTTGTACACATTTAAATTCTACATATAAGGGGAAAAGTTGCTACACAGCATTTAAGATTTTCTTAGCCAAATAAGATTATTTTTGGGATGCAACACTTTAATGGACTTAAATGTAACCTTGCGGCATAATTAGATTAATGAAATAAGAATCATCCACAATTAATTTAATAAATTATAATCGCGCCACGCAAAAAATGTGACGACTTATTCGAATTTGTCTCCGTTGCGTCCAATTTACCCGATTAATAAAGTCACAATTAAACGGTGTAAAACGGTGCACAATTAAACAGTAAAAAAAAAGTCAAACAAAACGCACGTGTATTATCGACACACAGTCTTTTACCCTTCACTGCACCATGCGTCATATGTGGCACAGGCGTATTTTCAAACCTCTATTAGCAATATTTCATACTATTTCAAAATGTCCAACGGTGATACAATAAACGAATTAAGAGAAAAATTATATAAATGAAATCTACCCAAAAAAAACGGAAATTTAACTTTTAACCTTTTTATTATTTTAATTGACTGGGTAAGTTAGTCCTAGTTAGCCTATTTTAAATGCATTGAGGAATTTTTGTAAAAAAAATGAATGTGTAATTGCCTTAAACCAGTCTTAAAAATAATAAGCATATCGGGAATTTTTATATTCTTAGGCAATTATAATTTAATGTTTTTCGGATAAATCAGTGATTTGGGTGGCAAAGAATAAACGAGGATTTTTTTAATAGTTTTCAAAGCATTAAAACCAATTGAAGACATTAAATCTTAATAGTTTTTATGTTGAAAAACAAAACAATGCAGTGAAAGGTTAGAGTAATAAACTAACGAGCTTGAATGTAATATTCTAACAGGAAAAGTTACAAACTTAAGTTTTAAATATCTCGTCTGCTTTTCAGTGTCATTTGCAATTATTTTTATGACAATGGACTAACCCATACGGAAATAATAATACTTTTAACGTTGCAACTACAGAGCGTTATATTCTCTTAATAAATAACCGACTATGAAAATGAACAGATTCCTTGTCCGAAAACTAATTTTACCGTTTTTAAACTGGGCGTATTTATGTGATGAGAAGACTCAAAACGCAGTGAAAATTGGTTGTTAAGTTACTCCAGTTTTATGGAGTAACGACAGTGGTGTAACATTAGTCAATAAGAAGTTGAATGCATGAAACTCATGGCTGTTAGAATTGAGTGCTGTGGCTTCTACCAGTTTTATGGAGAACGACAGTGGAGTAACATTAGTCAATAAGAAGTTTAATGCATGAAACTCGCGGCAGCAAGAATTGAGTGCCGAGGTTTCTACCAGTTTTATGGAGTAACGTTACACAAAGCATTTTAAGTGTGAAGTGGCCTACAGACTTATGAAGACATGTTGAGCTACGCAACACCATTTTTACTTGATCGTGACCTTGCGATGGAAATCTACCACACCAAAGAAGCGTTAACTCGTTAGAATTAAAATTCATCACGAGCTCTATTCACAAAGTGGTGAAAGTCCCGAGAAGGCGTCATTCTTATTTACGTCACAGTACATTCTCAAGGCATTACCTGCCTATTCGCAAGAAGTCGAAGATATGACAAGGAACCTTGACCCTGTGGATTGACTCATGAGAAATGACTAAAAAGCGTTATTTGAATGCTGAATGCGTTCGTTTACTGGCTATCAAATGAAAAGACATTTGTATTAAAGAGCACATTTATAGTATTTTTTTAAAAATCCTTAACTAACTTTTTTTATAAAACTTTCATTTTTAAAAAAGTGAATGAAAATCGACAATTCATCATAAATGTTGCGCTGAATGTTGGACGTTATGGTAACTGTATACATTCACCGGTGAATGTAAATATATTTTCAAAGCAACTAAAATTTTTCGGATCTACTATGGATTTTGAATATACCTCTCAGCATACAAAGCATATCAAATTATGTTACCATATTTTAATAATAAAAATAAATAAATTATTATAAAAAGTATATTACCATGTAAGGTAGGTAATGAAAGTTGTTTAATGAAGAAATCTAAAGATGAGTCCGGGCGTATTTAATTTAAACTTTGCTTAAGATCATTCAGTTGATGAGAATATAAAATATTTAACCACTTCCGCAGGAAATATTATTGCTAAGATTGGTGGTTACCAATTTGTGGTAGGCGTGATTGAAATTCTTTCAGTTAAAAAATTCATTTAGTTCTTTACATGCGAATACACAGAGAGAAAAAACTTTACAGCCTTTTTTTAGTAGCAAAATAAACCCTCGATTTTCTTTGAATGGCAAGGATCAAAATTGATCTGACCAAAAGTGTACTGATTTTCAAATTCAATGAGGAAAATTGTGGCTGCTGCATTTTTATTTGACCAAATTGATGTGAACTTTCAAACACTAAAATGAAAAACAATTTTACAAAATTAACAGTCTTTTTTTTTTCCTTAAACAAAACTGTTTTGCCCTCCATTTGAGTAACCTGACCGGATGCCGAGTAATCGTCCATGTCTTCAAGGAAACACACTTTTTTGTATCTTTATTTCCGCAGAACAGCCAAAATCGGCTCTTTGCTAAAGTTGATAGGAAAATAAATATTCGATTCATTTTCAAGGAAAATACGCGGAAGTATCGGCATAGTTTATAACTTGTTTTGAATGCATGAATTATGAGGGTTTGCGTAGAAATACAGTGTTAAATGTTTTCAAGTAAAGCATTTTCACATCATTAAATTCAAAACATTCTGTTGGTTGTTGACAGAGTGTGTAGTTTATTAAGGATCATACCGAAACGTATTCTTCTCCAAAATAGTTTTTTTAAACGTTGACTCGCTTATTAAAAAGGATAGTTTATTCTGTATGTTTCATGTTTCACCTAAGTCACAAAAAGAACTTTTTTAAACTGGATATTTAAACAGCTTACTTAACCTATATTTTAAAAAAAATTGATAAAACTTTGATGCTCTCCACATAACTATATATACATATAAAACAAGTTTAAAGCCTCCTACCTAAGTTTTAGGAATCATTTGTGTTACCAGACTCTTGACAAAATGTCACATATCCATCAATGTATATTTATTATTTTTCCCAAGAGAAAAATAATAGTGTAGTTAGTCACATTTTACAACTTGTTTTTTATATGTAGATTTAATCGGGAGAGTTTTGTGTTTGAATACAGCGTTAAATGTTTTCAAATTAAGAATTTCCGTATAATTAATTTCAAAGCATTCTGTAGGTTTTCGAGAGAGTTCGTGCCTTGATAAGGTTGATACATAAATGTATATTCTTCATCAAAAGCTAATTTTTCGGAAACATTGACTCTTGTGATTAAAAAAAAAGATCATTTACTCTGCGTATTTCATTTTTTACACTGATATATCACATCTTGCCTATCATATATACAACTCAATATTTTTTTTATTCTGGAGAGAAGACATGTTGTGATTTCGGCGTGACACATGATTGATAAATATGTATTCCAACGTAACGTAATAGCATAGTTTCTTGCAAATTCCTTAAACCTAACTTTTGCACAGTTGGCTTTTAAACATAAGTTTGCGATTTTTTACGTACATTTATAATATTGTTTACAAATGTATATTTTAACTTTACTTCTACATTACTTTATGTTGTGATAATAACTTTCATTAGCTCTAAGCATACTCACTAGTACTTCCCATACTCAGATTTTTACGAAGTCCACAGATACGATTAACAGAGTCAACACATTAATGTAGCGGATTATTGGTTAGCAAAACGTATGTATTAACCCTTTCACTACTGAAACGGTCCACGACAGCCACCCGACTAAGGATTCGATAATGATATTCCTATCACATATTACGAGGAAACAAAAATCCTTCGTAGCGAAAGGGTTAATGCAAAAAAAAATTCTTTGGCTAAAGTCCTGAAACTTAAAAGACACAGCATTGGTTGTCAACACAAAACTCTTCACTTGACCACGTTTTTAAACAATAAATATTTTTGTTACATTTCTGAAGAAACATAGAAACAACCAACCGGATATTTTCCAAACAGACAAAAAATCTGTTTAAATACAAGCACATCCTATAGGACGGAGTCTTTCACCTTTTCAGTGCGACCCAAAAAATCTCTTGCATTCACCTAACGCAACGGTTTAGAGGATGGTTCCACGCCGATGAGCACGCCAAATTGGCCTCTAACCACTATAAATGTGAAAGTAAAGAACTGGTTCCTTTTACTTACTTGCTATTAATTAATTTGTACAAAAGCAGTTTCAGGATATTTGTCAGGGACGTACTTCTGAAGTACGACATTTTGGCAGTAAAAAAAATTTTGTGATGTAAATTCCTATCTAATATATATTTGTAATTGTAATGTTGTTTTCTAAGTTTTTAACTACTTTAGAAAGTATGTTTATTTGACTACCCGATTTTATTGCAAATGAACATTTGATTTCTAAAAATTTGATAAAATAAAAAAATAATCTTATTTTACATTTTCATTTTTCAACTATTAGGCAATTTGCTTGTTTTTGTCCAGGGTAGCTTAAAGGCTAAAACGGGGCCCTGGGACTGTTTAGTTTACAAGATATTATAAATTAAAATTTTCTTTAAAATTGAGAAATAACTACAGCTGCACTCACTTCTTTCTTGAAACCTATATTATGCTAACAAACTATTATAAATCATGTTTTTCGGACTACCGATGATCCCAAATCCGCTAAAAGACATTTGTAGCAGATTTTGATTAAATAAATACTAAAATAATATTAATGAACAAATAACTTAAATTATGATCGCAATCAAAAATGTCGAAAAACAATAACTGTTCTCCAGAAGTATCGAATACTTGACGTTCTTATCCGGAACAGCCGCGAAAACACAGGTATAAGGTGGGGAGGATGTTATTAATTTGGCGACTTTTGTTTTGCTGCCTATAGGAAGTAACCACCGTAATAACGGGTTGCAGCTACAGAGGGCAATGTAGCGTGGTGGGGTAAGAGATTGATATAGGTATTGGGGTAATTGATACATAGCATTGATAAGTGGTGGACCAGCGGTTTTGACAGGCTATAATGCATGTTTAAAATTTTTAGTATAGGGGAAATTTATGCTTACCTAAGGCCAACGTGTACCTAGGCTCACCACCTATTAATTAAAAAAATATTTGGTTCTAAGAATTTTTCTTAAATGGATTAATGTTAAATTGTCTTTATTTAAACTACGTTTAATTCTTTGATGAGAATCATGCGGCATTTTATGGGTGAAAAAAGATTTTCTGTGGGGAAAAGTAAAAATTTTCATCCTCTGTTTTTTTATTTAAAAAAATAAGTTAAATACTTTTCTATTTACGCTTCTAAAACATATCTTGTAAGCTCATGTATCAAATCATACATTAATTAAAACTCATTTCCATGTAAGCATTTGAATAAAAATATATTGTATAAAATTGTTAAGTTGTGTACTTAGGATTTGTTAAATAGTATTCAGATCATTTTGCATGTACATATTACCTTACACAAGATTTTCCAACTAACGGACTAACCAAGCTTTTCCCTCTGCCTTTTTTACTCTTTGTTTTTACCCAAGTTAGGTTAGCAGAGTGTATTTAGACATCATAAGGATATGTTTAACTGAAAGGGTATACATGAATAATCAAATCTTGCTCTCCCGATCCCGAAAGAGGGGGTGGGGGATTCATCCCTTCCTATGTGAAGGGGGTTACGTAATCGATAAATCAATATTCGCTCTTCCTTACGCCGAAATAAGCTATATTTCTTATACGGGAAAAGAAATACTCCTAATCATTATGCATACAAAAGATCGAGAGATATTTCTCATTACTCGATTTACTTAAAATTAGTTAGCTTGTTAAGAATGGAACATGTTTTGAAATTCCAACAGGAAGTTTTTCTTTGTAATTATAGGTGCTGAAACTTCTATTGATTGGTGTATTAAAAACAAATTCCGTAACTCAGTTTTCTAATGTTGTTTTGTTTAATTAAAAATTAGGCATTATGTATAATTTTAAATGGTTTTAAACATAACTTTAAATTACAGTTAAGTAACATGTTATATGTCAAATATAACTTTAAATCATATGTTAAGTAACATGTTATATGTCAAATATAACTTTAAATCATATGTTAAGTAATGTTCTATAGTTGTTTTGTCTAATTTAAAATTATGTGTGAAATATAATTTCTATTTATAAAAAAATAATTAAATCGAATTTAAAACTATCTATTTAAAGCATCGTTTGTCCATCCTACAAACTATGCTAAACTAAACTCAGAGGCGCAACAACCCATAGAGGGTCGACTCCCAAAGAACATGAATGAATGAATTATCTAACATTTGTCTCAAGTGCAGTATGTAAGATTACACCGGTTACGATAAAAATACGGTCATGTCCCGAATAACCCCGAAACGTGCAGTTTCTGCTGTTTTCTGGGGGCCTGTCCAAGGGACAAGAGGTTTTTCCAAAGGAGTACTTCCATTTAAAGAAACTCTTTTAAAATAGCAATGGAGAAAAGGAGTATTGCCGGAACACTCAATGCGTGTTTTTGTCGAAGTAATCTTTTGTAACAGGATCTAGCTTTTTCGATTCTAAGAAATTCGGATTATTTTTAACTTTTGGTTATTTATTTTCCAAATATTTTAAAATACTATTTTGATTATATTTCGTTTTTTCTTTGGTGTCTTGTAAAAGATAATTAGAATTTACATCGGCCGGCAAAACAAGACTTTCGTAAAATTAGAGCTCAAATAATTTCAAGATATTCAAAATTGCACACGCGCTAAGCTCTTCGTAGTTTTTATGCTATCTAGTAATAGGAAAAATGGAGTAGCATCCATACTACTACTCCCTTTTATAAATATATGGCGACATATTTTAATTTGCAACTACATTTAATTTTGTATAGTAAAAGGGATATAAATGACTTCAAAATTTAACTAAAGAACCAAAAGCACAAACAAAAATTCTCGAAATTTAAAAAAATTGCCTAATAAATTATTAACTTCAATATTTTTTTTACTTTAAGATAAGATACTTTTGTTTAACAATGACTTTAAAAAAATTGAAGTATAATTCATTTTTAAAAAAATCTTTGTATGATCAAATTGATTGTCACAGAGTATCACAACAAAAAACCACGTGCCAAAACATTTATTGTAACTTGATTGCATTGTTCCAAACTTAAATAAGTGTGATTGATAATACCGCTGCTATTAAACTTATCAATTTGGGATGCCATCAGTTGGTTATAACGATTTCATGGAGGGGGAGGGGAGATAAGCAATTGAGAAAAACTTTGTGATTTAATTCAATTTTTTTACAAATGTTTCTACAGAGATAAGAAATAAAATTTCTGTGTTAACCAAATGAAGTAGTAAAACTAATCATTCTGATAAAAGTAATTTGCTTACAAAATTTCACTCAGAAAAGAATTTTATAATTTTTGCAATCACGTAAATAAGGAAATACGAATCATTACTTTCAAGGCTATTTAAATTGGCTGATACCTAGTGAAATCATTTACTCAAATCTATTTATTTGCAATATTTAAATACATTTAAAAGAAATTATTAAATTATAGAGAAACTAAATAAAATTTAGAAACTTTGCAAACAAGTGAAAAGTTAGTATATTTTCCAGTGCTGCACTAAAATTGTTAATGTGAAACACATAACCTGATTATAAGGAGTAATTTCTTAATAATTTTCTTCCCAATTTTTAAAGGAATTTTTAAGTTGAAATACTCAATCTTATTTTTTATAACTGTAAAAAACCCAATTAATTCTTTCATATTTATTCCAGCTACATTTTTTAACCCTATTTACCTTTTTAAAAAGCATCTTTAAGAAAAATGTTTCTCTAAAGTAAAATATCATATTTGAAAAAACCGGACTTACCTTTTAGTTAGCAGAGACCAGGTAGCAAAAGTTGAAAGACCCCTAAATACAGATTACCGCCCTCAGTAGACAGAAAGAGAAAAAAAAAAAAGAGACTTTTAGAACGAGGATTTTCCTGCAGCCGACATGCCTTCACCGAACGAACGACCGACATCGAATGTTTGACCAGATTTTCGAAAAATATTCGAAAGAAAACCAGTTGTGGGCGGGGCCTCTTGATGCATACCTCACCATGACGCATGCGGGCCGGGGTGACGTCACAAGTGAGGGCGGATGTTGGACATAGGCCACTTTCCCTTGCTCACCTGAGGTCCATCCGGGCTGTTATTCGTCATTTTGGGGTTTCTTTGAATCCAGGTAAGGGATGTGTGATGAGGATAATTTGTTGGTGTTTTAACTTGTTGTTTGAAATAGGGATGTTAGATTATTTTTAAACCCGTCAGCTTGACTGTCAGGTTTTCCAGCAGCAAACATAATTTGTACAAATTTAAAAATTTATTAAAATTTTAAAACACATCGAAGTCATTTATTACCATATACCACAGCAGTATATATTTTTTTAAGTTTAAGAAATTAAATTTTCAGTAAAAAATTTGTAATTGAAATCTCATGCAGTGAAAGAATATTTTATAGTATTTTGGGGGTTGGATATATTTCGGATATTTTTGTATATTTTACGAACAACATTTCATGAAAGAGTTATATTTTTGCTTAAACTTAACTCTTCGATTCAACAGCCCATTACAGGACCAAGGCCTGCCTTGCCCAATTCAGCTTTCGTGACTAAGGGATCTGGGGTGCTAGGCATATGTCAAGGTTAGGTGGTCAGCCTCAAGTGGGACCCTCAGTGTTTAGTTCCCAAGCATGCTTGGCACTCATTTTATCGACCCTCTTTATGAAAGGCTGAGTCAGCCTTGCCCAATCCGGGACTCGATCCCCAGACCTGTGGCATGGCAATGCGAAGCACTACCACTGAGCAATATATTTTGGTTTACCATAGCTAAATAGACGCGAACGAGAGTTGGATGCTTAGCTTTGTCTTTTGGTGATATATTTTCATGAAGTTGAAAGCATGTTGGGTAAAAAAAAATCCGTATGGTTTAATCTACCTTAATTTTAAAAAGAATATTAGGAGAAAAGTGTTCTTTCAGGTGATTTCCTCAGATAAATTATGTTTATTTCCTTCATAAATCTTTCTTTTTCTTTTAAGCATTTCTCATTGACATCATTTATATTGTCCTTCAAATCATAAAAACGATATTTTTTTTCTGCTTAAGTATATTTACAGACATAAAAAATTTAAAATATTTTACTTATTCCAAAATATTTACATATAATGTCTAACTTAGAAATAATTTAAAGTGTAAACAGTCATCTTTTTGTTTGCGCTACAATTTTTGATTTTTTTTCCACCATGGTTTTTAAAATAATATATTTTATTTTAATGAATTTTACTTTTCTACTAGCAAAATAAGTAGTCTAGTAGAAAGATATTCTAATGTTCAATTTTAATTAAAAATTCTGGATATATTCTTAAGTACATACCAATTATTTAAATTCAAACAAGTGTCGTTGTTTAATTTTATTTTAATTCTATTAATTATTTACGTAAAATTTGATAAAGTCTCTTAAAATAAGAATGCAAGTATATAAATAGCTGTTCTGCCAAAACATCGGGAAAACTCATAATGATGCAACGAACTAATTGGGTGTACTGAATAAAGTGGAAAATGAGGTGAGAGAGAGTAATAAAAGTAAATAATATTCCTTTTGTTTGAGGCCATGTCACTCTGATTTTTTGACAGCTTGAATATTTTATTTATGCAGAACAGCTGCAAAAAAATTTGCTCGGTTTTTCTGCCAATTGGATTTATTTGCAAAGGGTAGTAGCTTAGAATTTAGGAATAATGGAATGTTGTCTTTAGAAATTTTATATTTTATTCTTACTATAACATGAAATCTTGCGGTATTAGTTTATTATTGCTATAAACAAATTTCTAAATTAAACCTGCTACATAAATTCCATTTTTAAAAGAACTAATTGATGTAATGTAACTAATAACAAATGCAATAGTATTGCAATAAATCAATGTGAAGTTCTTTTGTCAAGCAAATTTATGAAAGCTGATTTTTTTTTCATACTTACTTTACGTTTGTATTTCAAGAAATTAAATATACTTAATTTCGATCAGGATTTCATTTTTTTTTTTTTTTTTGTTATTTTCACAATTAAAGTAGAATTGGGAGTAATGCTCTCCAGAGAAAATAAAGAATTAAAAGATGTACATTTCTTTTTAATTTTCACGCTATATATTTGTGTAATCATTTACTGTTTGTATAATTTAAAAAATAAATCATCAGGTTTTTTTTCTAAATTTTTTAAGGTCAAGAAAATATAATTTAAGTATAGAAGTACTTCCATGTTCCCAAGTTTTCTTATCTATATCATCCAGCAACCATAAACCCACTGACATGCATGATATTTTTCTCGATGTAGACGTTGACATGGAAAAACTATTTACATACCCTCCCATCCTCCCAACTGTTGTTACAAGGAATAGGCCCCCACCCCTTTCAAGGGTTCTACCACACACCTGAGCTGCACCTGTGAAAAATAATATCTGGACAGGTGTGGTCGCATTTGGCGTGAATGCCGGTTGAAATACCCAATTTCGCCAAAATTTCGTCTAGCAAATTTAGATATACGATTTCAGAGATGCGTACACTCCTTTGATATTTAATTATTTTTATTAAAAAAAAACTAATTATTTGTTAGAAATGTGGTGGTGAAACCATGGCCTGATCTAGGAAAATTCAGCCCACAGGGGGCAACTTTAGAGAATTATTATTTTTTTAATTTGAGAAAAATGTTGATGTGTATTAGATTATTATTTAATATGTAGGATAGTTGCTATAATGAAATGAGCTCAGGGCAAATATTTAGTGATAGGAAAAATAGTGATAGGCTAAAAAAAATTAATTTTAGTGACATGAGGCGAAAAAAACGGTAACATTTTAATGGTTTTCAAAACAGATTACGAGTAAATACCATTTTTTTTGGAAAAAAAAATCCAAAAATAAATTGTTTCCTTTGCAAATCTAAAACATCAATTTCAAACTTTTTTTTAATTTATTGAAGTATAAACGGAAATCTCGTAAAACGTTAGTGTCTTTAATTTAAAACTGTAAACTTAAAAGCAGTCCGTGGTGTGTGAAGAAACCATTGGAGCATATCAAAGGTCACGAGCGAGGAGTCTTTTGTTAGGGAACTGTTTTTAGAGTAAACTTATCTGATTATTTGCTGAATCGAAACAAAATACTTTCTTCCTGCTTTCTGGAGAAACCACAGAATGGGTCATTGATGGGTGGTTTCCAACGACAACTTCTTGTTACTCTCTTTTTGAAACAAGTCTTTATTATAGATCCTAAACGATTTGCCCTAAAAATAAATGTTTTATTTTAATTGCAAAACAAACGCTTCTTTTCAGTTTTTAAAAGTGTGATTTCACGTCGCGTCGTGCCGCCTCGGTGGATGAATGGTTAGTGTACTGGCCTTTGGAGCTGCTGAGGTCGGGTTCGAATCCCGGTCAGGCATGGATATTTGTATTTGTCAATAAATGTTGTTATTTGTCTATGTGTTTGTGTCGTCCTTTCTTTGTGTGTCTCCTGTGACTGTCCCTTCTGGCGAGCGGGGTAATGGGCTACATAGCCTACGCCCTTCCCTTCTAGAGGGCGCATTTGCATTCCATTCCATTCACGTCGCGTCGTGTGAAGCGTCACATTTCGGTAGATCGATCTCATAGTACAAGTGACCAACTGGAGAACTCAGATGTGTGCTTTATTTTGTTTACAACTTACTAAAAACATTTTAAGTACAGATATACAGCACCACTACCTGTTTCGTGATAAAACATCAACGTATTTCAAAATAAACGTTTTAAGAATCATCCAAGCCTAGATTCGGCACACACAAAAAAAACTCCATAACAAAAAAAAAAAAACGAACTATAGCTAAATATTTCGATTTAATCAACAATGTTTTAATAGAGATAGATGCACTTTTGTATTATTTTACCTCAAAATTTTATTTTTGATGTTTTTTTTAAGTAATTCGATAAATTTGTTCAGTTAACTATGGAACAAGCTATAAGAACTCTATCTTTTTCTCAGGAAATTTGACTCAATTATTAAACTCGAGAGTTTGTTTGTTTATCGACGATTAGCAATTTATTTTTAAGTCATAAGTTTAATGTTGGAGAAATAAGGAAATGGATATGTTTGCTGTAGTCGTAAGGATAACATTTTTAGGGCATGATTAAAAACCAATAAAACAACTCATTTCATATCGTAAACGGTTTGTTTCTCCGCTTGTGATAAGTTTATTTTATCATATTTGTTTACCTGGTTGGTCACAAACTTGTTTTAAAACTATATTAAAGTAAATATTCCCCCATAAGTAGGATGACCACACGTAACAGAATTTGGCAGTCCAATACTACTTTTTATTGTCATGTCCTGCATGTTTCGACATTCTGAAATAAAAACTTCGCTTGTTCTTTTTTATATTCACGCCTGCAAAATTCTGCTAAAAACCAATGTTTTCTTGCCGAGTGTCACCTGGGCCTGGAAGACAGAAGGGATGTAGCGGCTTCCATTCAAACGAGACCTAGGGCCCCCGTGAGGGTGGAAGTCCTACTTCTTTTCCTAGAGGGCGCCACTTCCTCATTTTGACACAGCGTGGGAGAGGATCAGCATCTTTCTCCAGAAAACTTGCATCCATATGGTAATTGCACTATGACCGGCACATATTCGGACTCAGAAATTTAACGATCACGTTCTCCGCATGTACTTAGGACAATACAAATAAAATATCCATTGATCGGCCTTATTCGGGATTCAAACCCACTTGACAAGCAAAATTCGAAACCGCCATTCCAGCTGGACAACGAACGATCTAAAGTTTGCCCAATTAATGTACAATTAACAATTAACATTGATTCCCCAATCGCGGCTTGAGAAGGAGTTTATTTTCATTCAATATTTCTATTGAAATCAGTGCTAGAAATGTGGGTACTCTGGGTGATGCGTCCCTCCACTTTTAGTGAAACTTACCAGGCGTTCTCTCTACTTTTAAGACCATTGAAGTCCATCCAACCACTTTTTTAAACCCTTTTTAGCTGCTGCAATAAAGGCGCGTTTACGTGAGCCATCGAATCCACGGAATGCCAAAATCCCCATTGGGGGAAAAGAGGTCGAGCAGGATTTCTAACCCAAATGATAGTCTGTGGTCGAACCCATGGTATGAAACATCAAATCCTCTTTCATTGGAGAGCTTACGAAACCCCCCAATGAACCCTGCAATTCCGGTTCTGTCTGGGAGAAAATCCCCAAGAGTTAAAAATTGCTGAGTTTGCTCTTCAATCCATGGATTCGATGGCTCATGTAAACGCGCCTTAAGACTTGTACAAGAGAAAAGAATAAATATCAATTTTTTAAAAGGGGCACTTGCATCCAATTTATGGACATGGACGCCCCCCCCCCTTTTTTTTTATTCTCTACTTCTACCATCGGTAGCCACTCCACATATGAATCATGCCCATACCCAATATGGTTAAAATCACTCGATTAAACTCGATTATCAATTCATAGCTTAGTGGTTTTTGCTGTACGGTGACTAATATAAAGGAAAAACAAGTTTTACAGGACATTCGCTTTAATTTTATTTTCACTTTATTTACAATGAATTGACAAAATGACTGTAAGGCCACTTGCCATTTGAAAATTTCATTACGAGAAATTAAATTCATAAGGAAATTATAATTATTCATTATATTGCTATTTTAGTTTTTACATTTTGAAGCACGTTAAAATGTAATGGGAACAATTTCATGAATAGGGATATTTTTTTATGAATTTAGGAATTAAGAAACTAATTTATTGCTAGTATTAGAATGAGAAATGCAGTAACATTGCCCCATTAATAGAAAAGTAAATGGAACTTGTTATTACCGATTTTTAACTAAGCTTGTTTTCTCACATGTAATATAAACCCAGTTGTCAAGAGACACAAAGTTAATCCTCTGTTTCTAATTTAATTGAATATTATATGTATATTTAATTAATAATTACTTTCAAAACTATAGATATACGAATTTCTCGAAAATATTTTTCAATTATAATTTTAAACAAGAAACGATTACAATGAACAAAATCTACACGAGAAAACACATTTAAAAATTAAACCAAAAAAGTTGACGAACTTAATGTACACGAAACTAGTGCCTTAGTTACTTTATTATGGAGTATTAAATGGTTTTCCGTGAGTTATTTTCTCAGCATTCTAAACATGATACGTTAAGGTATTATACACTCTTAAAACGAACGAGCGATTTTAACTCTGGTTGATTTTCACTCCTCCAGTCTGGAAAATGCACTTCTCCTTTTGGTGTGGATCCTTTGTGTGTTAAACCTCCGACAGGATCACTCCAAACGAGTGATTTTAACTCAGTCTGAGATAATATTCACTCCTTTCCAGTGTCGAAAAAGGACTTCTCCTACTGGAGTGGATTCCGCTCTTTTGTTTTAAGAGTGTACATTATAAATCTTCAAATCTTTCAAGTTTTGTTCGAACTCCTTAAAAAAATTATCTTTCTAATTTTTGAAGTCAAATTTATTTTTAATGCTAAAATGTTAATTTGTACTTCTTTTAAATTTCACTCTCACTCAACTATTCTTTAACGCCCATCGATTTTTTAAAATTCGAAAGTGATTTTTTCCTACTCAAAAAACAACTCTTAAACAACGAACGTAGGGCAGGGTGATTTTTTTTATGGCAGTCTCTTTAAACATTAGGGCTACTTTTCCAATTAAAAAAAAAACGTGTTCAAAAGAGAGTGATCCAAAACAATTAATATTCAAAGTAAGAAATTTAAAAGACTTTTCAAAACAATTTTTTAAAAATTAAGGAAGGGGCGTTTAGGATTTTTCGACTCCAGGGATTCCTATATGTAGAAAACCTTGATCAGATCCTTTGGCAAACGGTCTTATCTGATTTCATACATCTATTGTCGATCGTTATCTCCGTTTGAACTAAAAGGAACAAAGCCTAAACATAATAAAATACAGGGAGAACATCCTGAGTTCGAAGAAGGTGGCAGCCTAATTTCGGAAGTTCTGGTAAAAATGTACAAATTCCTTCAATTCAATATTCACTATTGGCTTTTAAGCTTGTTAAAAAGAAATAATTACATAGAGTCAACAAAATAATGATATAATTATTCAAAATTCAAATTTTCATTTTCCTCTACAAAATTAATACATATGCATTTCTATAACGAAGTATTAACTTTTGAATTAGGATACAATCTGATTTGATTGCTTTAATCAAACATAAAGAAACTTCAACTACAAGGAGTATTAATTTGCACAAATTGAGGAATTCTTAAACGGTTTTTTGTATGAAATAACTGTGTTAATTCTCATTTTATTCCTAGGGCATATTTAAACAAATATTCTTTTTATTTCAAAGATATACCATGCATTTTTTAATAATTTACGAATATTGTTAGTTACGATTTCATGACCAAGTCATTTTCTATTAATGAAGCATAACTTTTTTAATTCAAATATGTAGAATTTTTTAAATGTATTATTTAAGATTGATAATTTTGCACATGATGCAGATTTAAACTAAAAGCTGGCATATCAATCATTTCACTTTTTAGAAGAAAAAAATTTCATCTTCGATGATTAACAAACGTATGGCAACTTCATTATTTCCTATCCCTACCATATGGAGCAGTTTTATACAGAACATCAGTCAAATTTCAAAAATTTTGGCCGATTTTTTTTTTACGGCAGGTTAGGTTTGAATTATCGTCGCACTAGAGCTACACGAGGGTTATTGGCGACAGTCGTCGTATTTTAGAACCACAGTAAAGTAACGATCCGACACCTGAATAGGCACGTAACGCAGCCTTTTTACGGCAGGATAAAGAAATCTTAGTTGCACTCAGAAGTTAAATATAAATTTTTTTAATCAAATATTAAAACTTAAATTAGGATATTGTCAAAAATTACTTTTTCCATTTACTTTACCTTTGATATATGAATTAAGATTTATTTTGAGTTATTTGCTGTTGCGTATTTTAAAACTTTTGTGCAATAACATGTTATGGATTCGAAAAAAAAAAAAAAGGAGTTGGAACACAAAATCAATAAATTCATCATTTTTCCTTTTTTCTATTGAAAATTAAATTACACTGGCCAACAACGAAATTTTGTTTAATATGATTTACCATTTTAGTCTTATTTTTTTCAAACTGAATACTGCATTAATAAATTCCTCACTCCATCTACTTTCCCTAAACCAACAATGATAAGTAAATCAACAGTCTTTTGAACGGGACTTATAATTACCGTTAGAGCATAACAATTAGGTGTTAGTTATGCCCTTGTTAATCGTACAATTCAACCAAAAAGTGCATCTTTGCCACCCATTTTCTACAAATGAACAAAGACAAGTAAAACAGTAATTATTTTTTCACAATTAATAAGCAATTATCATTATTATTATTTTCAATTTTATTTCAGAATCATGTGTTCGTTTCGTGTATGCTAAAAAGTTAAATTTGATAATCCAATATTATAAATACTTTTGCATTAATTTTAATGAAAATGCGCAAAACTGCCATTTTAGACGTATTGATCCAGATGTAGAAATAAAACAGAAAATAATTACTAACAGCAGTGAAGAAGTTTATTGTTTAACATTCATGACTAGCAGATGCTATGATAAACCTGATTTCAACAAAACAATAAAATATCCATATAAATTTAAAAGTAAAAAATTAAGTAACGAAAGAAACATTGAGTTTATAATTGAATTGAGTTCCACGCCAGGCCAGCTGGTTTACAATTTTTTAAGATAACAGAATTTCTCGTATATACAAGTATAAAATTTTATACATTGCCTTTGCAATTTAGCAAAACAATTCAAATTTTAAAAAAAAAAAACATTTAATCTTTCAAAATTTTTAATATTTCTAAATTTTTTCTTGAAGCAATAGCCTTGTATAAAATAGATTTGTGTCTGCAATAATTTAAAAATAAAATGTATAGTAAGTAAACTACTTAAAAAATTCAGATAGTAAAGATAATCTAAACATTACTATATATTATAGACTTAGAAACACAGAAATAGGTATCTGTAAATTATATATAAAACATTTAGACAGACATTTTTAGAATGTAATTAAACTTTACATTTAAAAACACTATGACAGTTCTAACTAACAAACATTACATATTTATAAACTCTAGCAAATTAACATTGGCACTAAGAACTGTAAAAAAAGGTATTTCATATATTTGGAATGATAAGCATAAGTTGTGCAACAAAAGTAGTAAAGAATGTCTAAGAAAAGGACAATTTAAAGAAATTAAATTAAAACATACAGTTTGGTGTAATTTACATCACACACTTATAAACATATGGGAAACTAAATCTAATAAATGCTAGAAAAAAGTTTTTTAAACCCTTTACTCATATGTTTATGCAAATAGATACATGCTCTATCAAATGTACATTGAAAATGGATATGCATTATTCTAAAGCCTAAAGCCCAATCTACATTAAAAAAAAAAGATTTGCAAGTAAAAGTCTCACATCAAAAAGCATATATAAAGATCTTGAATAACTTCACTCTAATAGAAAAACGAACAAAATTGTTTTTAGAAATAATTTGACAATGAAGCAGCTCAAACGAAAAAAAATTTTAGATGTCAGTAATGGGAAATTTTCAGGAATTTTATAGCAATTAAGATTATATGATCAATGTAAAGAGTATAACATTTTATATGAATAATAATGATGGAGTTTTTTTATAAATAATTTCTCTGATTTGGCTTTAGTGGACTTCTTCGATTTGGATAAGTGGATCAAATATTGGCAAGTTTTAACTAAAGAGAATAAAAACAAAAAGGCTTTTAATTTAAATTTTTAGAAGAAATCAACTTCATTAACTCTTAAGAATTGCACATTTTCAATTTAATAAAGAACAGTGAGCTTTGGAATTTTATCAAATAATATTTTTATCATAAATAAATAATAATGCTATTTATTAATAATATTTTTGAAAAATATTTTGTTTACAAGAATCTCTTAATGTACTTTAAAACAGAAATAATTTTGAGTCAGCAGTCATGATTTTTTTAACTAGAACACAAGAAATTGTTTTATTATAAAAGGACGTTTTAGGCTAAAGATGGCAATGTCACAAGTATAACACGAGTTGGACCAAAAATTATTATATACTATTTACAATTTGAAGTATAATAGTAAAATACAACCAAATCCTCGTAAACTATAATTAAAAATAGATGTACAAAATGTACTATTGATAGGTAAAAAAAATCAATAATTGTATTGTTTAACTAGAAAATATATAATTAAATTAGAAATAAGGAAATCGATAACAAGGTTGTTATGCCTTCTATACTACAATAGTAGTGATTCTCACAAATTATTCCAAAAAGAAACTTACTTGGTTTAATATCTTGAATAAAATCAGCAATTTATTCTGAGTCTATTGTTGGATTCATAAATGAATGTAGAAAAAAATTGGGCAACTTTATAAAAGATGTTTATCAGTTCAGACGGAATAGATTTAACAAATTAATTGAAAAGGAATCATTTATATTATTCTTATAGTTGAAAAATTTATAATAATTATAAATATTAAATTTATCATAAAAATTGCATACCCTAATAAGGTAGCTCCTGATTAGAAAAATTTTTTTTTTAAAAACATACGCAACTGCTTTAATGGGATTTCAAAGTCTCAGGCATACGTTAATTTAATCATATTTTTCATTTTAAGTACTTGTTTATGACTTGACAAAGCAGAAGTCATAACAAAAGGGAACGTCCTAGTATGAGAATCACTGACTACTGCATACATAAAGGTACAATCTTATCCTAAAATAAAAACTCAATAATGAGTAATGCTAAAGATAAATTAAATAAAGAAAACTATTTTTTCTTCCTTGCTTCAATGGCCCGCTCGTTGGCATCAATTATACCAATGTTGACGCAGGCAATGAACAACTGCAAAACGCTTATGAGTGTCTTGACAATAGCAATGGGTGTTGAAATTCTCAGAATGAGGTTGACCAGACTAAACCCAAACACTAAATAAAAATATATTATTAAAATTAGTATGATTTTTTTAATCATAACATACATAAAGTAAAATTTAATTCTTTTTTGTCATGATTTAAGAAGTAAATCACAGCAATAAAGTTAGGAATTATAAAACTTTGACATTATTTCGAAAAAAAAAAAAAATTTACAGCATTTCAAAAAAGTAGTGTACAGAACTAATTTATAATTATTCTCTTATAATAAAGCAATATTTAAAAGAAACTGCCTCAATAATTTTAATACAAGTATATTATATTCTGACTTTCTCATTTAACAAAACATGATAATTAGGTTCTTTACCATTAAGTAAAGGACTTAATATATCGAAACACATACAAAGTACAGTTTAAGATTATTCTTCATAAATTTATACCATAGAAATTAGAGCAAACTTAACAGACCATTCATTCAAAAAGTAAGTAAATATTTGGTTACAATTAGGTTGAACTTAGGAAGAAAAACTTTTATCTCAAGAAGCAAAATTTTATATCTTACCCATTGGACCTGGAGTAAAGTAAATAAGATACAACATGCTGTAAAACAGTTCATTTCCAGCACACATAATGAATAACACAGGCTAGAAAGAAAATAAAGTACAACTGAAAGTCCTAGAAAATTAAAATCTTTGACTAAAAATATATACATATTTAGTACCATCGATATTTTTTTATTAAAAAAACTACACAAAAATAGAAATGTGATGGATGGATGTTCGAGTTTAATGGCACAAGGGCATCAAAGACCGTTAAACACTAGGTTAAAAATGTGTAATAAATAGTATAACAAATTAAGTAATATGTTAATGTAATTAAAGTAATATGTTAATAGTAATACGTTAGTTACATGAAGTAGTAATATGCTAATGTAATAAAAATACTTGAAAAAATAAGTGAAATACTAGAACAATTTATATGAATTTGGATAAAACACTGACTTCGTTATTTTACAATTCAATGCATATCCTAAATATATTATTACAGTAGACGCCGCTTAATGTGATCACATCGGGACGAACGTGATTTGATAACAATAACCGATTGATTACAATACACGAAAAAAAAGTTTAAACTAAAAAATGTTTTTTTTTACATACATATTAAAATTAATTTTAAATTAGGAGTTGTTGCTGTAAAACTCTAAAGTATTTAATAGAAATTAATTCACACCAAAGAAAAAGAATTGCTAGTTATATATTACATATTTAATGATGAACTGCAGAAAACAATACAAAATACAAAAGGTTAATTATTAACTGAAAAAGAAGTCATCAATTGTCGATTTTTAGCATTCTTTTGAAACAAGTCATTTACGAATCGCTCATAATCATAATGTTTATGAAAGTGTTCCGCTTCAGCTTTGCTTTGCACACCTAGACGAAAGATTCGAAGTGCCTCCCTCATCTGAGCTGGCGTCGGAATTTTGTCCTCGATAGCACTTTTGGGTTCATCATTGGCATCAGAATCTTATGACGAAGCTTGATGTTTGACACATACGGCTTCGCAAATGTCCTTATCAGTTAAAGAAGTAGAAGTCGCAACTTTCTCGTCGATCTCCATCCATGCTTCAAAATCCTCAGCATTCATATCGGGCGAGGTATTGAAAACCTCTTCTATTTCTTTCATCACTGACAATAAACTGATAACAATAAACGAACAGTTGATTACAATAAACAATGATTTTTTAATGTATTTTGATACAAGCGGACGGGACTAAGCGATTTTGATAACATTAAACGATTGATAACATTAACCGTGATCACATTAAGCGGCGTCTACTGTAGTAGCACAATTGCACACATTTCTTACCCTTGAGGTGTAATAAATTCTTAAAACAGGATTTGCAGAGGCATCAATAAATTTGTGGCTGGTTTTTCCTTGCATGAGAGCCCTATAAACACAAGTGGGTTACTGAATAGAACTTTGTTCAACAAGAGTGTTACTGAATAAAAACAAACTAAATTATCGACTTATCCTCTTGGATTAATAAACTAAGATAAAGCAGCAATAAAATACAACACATATTTCGTAAACTCGCAACTCATTGTTACAACATGCCTCATCGATAATCGGCTTCCAATTTATAAATCTAAGTCAAGAAATTTTACTAAATAAGAAATGAATTTCTGAGCCACTAGTTGCCTAAGGATACAAGTGCAGGTTTTTTAGTAGTGGAGTTAAGGTACTTGGTAGTTGCAATTGAGTGAAATATTGGTAAAGTAAAGATAATCATGATGCTGATATAGTGAATGGGACAAGTAACCCCCGCCCCCCAACCTAAAATACAGTAAAACCTCCAAATACTGGACACTCGCAGTGCCGGACTTTTTTATTTGCTATTTGGGGGTGTCCGTTATTTCGGGGGAGGGGAGGGGGGATTTTATTTTTGAAAAATAAATCACTTATTGAAAAGATTACTAATTAAACTAAAGTAAATAAATTTAATAACTTTGTTTTATAGTAGGAGATAATGTTCGATTGCATTTTAAAATCTATGCAACTCAACACGATAAATGATCCTTTAAAAGTTCTTTGAAAGTTGAACATTCTTTTGAAGCTTTTCTTTTTCAGCAACATCTAGAAAATCGATTTTGTCTTTGAAGTGTTAACCATTTCCTCTTTAATGACATTATTTTACTTAATCTAAATCAGCTCTCATTAGCAACTCTACTTTTTAGGATTATGAGCAATTAGAAATTGGACACAACTCCCGGTAAGCGGTCAAACAGGTTTGCGAAGTGGACAAAGGGACGATTAAGTTCACTCCCTCTCAATTCTCGGAAAGAGAAGGTTTTGCGAATAATGGGGGGAATTGACGTTGGAGCGTGTTGATACCATTGTAAAGCTATCGTGGTCATTCTAAGGTTAACATAACATAACAAGAAGCGCCCATTTAGGGAAGAGTGTAGGCTATATAGCCCATTACTCTATGCGCATATGATGACAGAAATATGTAAGTGAATCAATTACTCAACCATATAGTCGGGAAAAGGTGTTGATGATAAGGAGAGTATCATAAATTTCCATGACACCCTCCTGTATATGATATAACGGAGCAGGCCGCATCCGTTATTTATTCCATAGTTCCACTGGGCAGGTCATCATCCTTCTGCCACAGTGGACGTCAAGGTTAGGGATAACTTTAGTTGGAGAGGGAATCCTGAAAGGTAAAATTAAACAATAATCAAAGGAAAATTGTATAGTGGGCAATGTGACACTAAGAAGATGGCCACTGTGAGATCAATTCTCACAGAGGGCCATTGAGAAATGTATCAATCCTGCATATTAAGAGACCAGATGTCTTGTATAGTTAAGATACCCAGTAAGACCAGAGAGACCTTTATAGGAAAGGACTTGGTCAAAGTTTATAATAGATAACCCAAAGAACTCAGACCGGGGGAAGGAGAAAATTGGGCATTTCCCAAGAAAATGAATGGGGGTTTCATCCTCTTCCCCACAAACAGGGCAGGTGGGAGAGTCAACGTAACCACAGGTGTTAAGATGCTTAGCCAGGTTGGCGTGACCTGTTACTACCTGTATTACCTGTCGAAGAATTAGTCTGCTGAGGTGAAGGAGTTTACCTTCCAAGTCTAGCAAATTCAGAACCATTTTGGTATGCTTACAGTCAGCTCGGGTTTGCCATGTACGAACATGATTTTTCTTTACCCAATTCCTAACATCGTTTTTTATAGACTGATAGGACAAGGGGTAGAATGGTTCGGGACCACTGACAGCAAGCTGTGAAGCTTCCTTTGCGATGGTATCAGCAAGTTCGTTTCCATGAATATCGCTATGGCCTGGGACCCAACTAATAGTCACGGAATTGGGGGTTAGCGCTAGTCGATTAAGTGCAAGTGTGCACTCCAAGACACAGCGTTGGTGTTTGTCAGGGTTAGACAGAGCCAAGATGGCAGACTGGCTATCTGAAAAAATAAAAATGTTTTCATTTGTAAGGTTCCGTGCCAAGAGCTCATTTGCAACCATATGAATTGCAATTACCTCAGCTTGAAAAACGGTTGAGGTTGATCCCAAGTACAAACGGTACTTAGAAAAGTCATTACCATGATTTTTGGTGCGAATAATTGCCCCAGAGCCCGTGCAATTAGATTTAGATCCATCTGTGTAACATTCATAAGAGCCTACAGGGATATTGTCAATAATATTCTCAATATCATCTCTACCAGGAATTGAAATAGTGAAGTATTTCTCTGGGATGGATGTTCTAGTAATAGCGTCTTTAGGCATTGAAATTGTGGGAATTTCTGAACTGAGTTCCAGACAAATATCCACATGACTTCTCAGTTTGCCCTTAAGGCCAAATCCTGAGCGATCGGACCATGTCCCATTCTTTTCCAGCCGGTACATGGTTTTTATTGCTTCTCCACTCAGAAAAATATCTAAAGGAGGGATGGACAGTAGGATCTCCAGTGCAGCAGTAGGAGTACTGGAGATGGCTCCACTAACGTAGATGAGAGCAAGTCTCTGAACCTTTTGCAACACTGAAATATAAGTGATCTTGTTAATGGCATTAATCCATACTAAACAACCATATTTAATAATGGGCCTGGCAATGGCAGTATAAATCCATAAAGCACCCTTGGGATTAAGTCCCCAGTTTTTCCCAATAACTCTTTTGCAGGTAATTAACGCATTAGTTGCTGAACGAGCTTTTTCCTGGATATGAGTTTTCCAAGAAAGTTTGCTATCCAGGTAACAACCAAGATATTTGACACAATCTTTGCGTTTGATGGTAATATGTCCTAGGTACAAATCATCTAATACCCATTTCCTATTCCAAGTGAAAACGATCACCTCGGATTTTTCCGGAGAGAAACTAAGGCCGTTTTCGTCACCCCACAATGAAACTTTAGTGAGTGTTTGCTGTGCAAGATTATGCATAGTTTTAAGGTCAAAGCCTCGAAAAAGAACAATTAGGTCATCTGCATACGCCTGAGAATAACATGATTCATGCTGTAGAAGCAACAAAAGTGAGTTAAATACCAGGTTCCATAAAAAGGGGGATAGAATTCCTCCCTGAGGGCAACCTTTGGTAATATCTCTTTGAGTGTGAAAACCAGCCAGATCAACAGAGACAGTTCTGTTGCGGATCATAAAAACAATCCACCTACTAATGAGTGGATGTATGTTGTTGGAGATCAAAGCCCTTTCGATTGCGTCGAAACCAATATTATCGAAAGCGCCAACTATGTCAAGTAAAATGCCGATGGCAAACTGGCCGTCAATAATAGTTTGCTCGATTCTCCAAACCAACTGGTGAAGGGCCGATTCAGTAGAATACCCCGGCCTGAATCCATGTTGGTTGGAGCAAATATTGCTATTTAGTAATGTATCATTTTGCAGGTGCCAGAGAATCATTCGCTCCAGAAGTTTAAGCTGGAATGATGTAAGCGTGATCATTCTGAAAGAGTTGGGTTTACAGTATGAATCCTTGCCACACTTAGGCAGAAAGACCCCGCGGGCAGTTCTCCATGCTTTGGGGACATATCCTAAAGTGAGGGAGGAGATGTAAATGCGGACAAGAAAATTCCCCAATACGTTCCATCCCTTTTGCAATAGTATTGGGAAGATGCCATCGCTTCCTGGTGACTTGAAAGGCAAAAAGTCATCCAGTGCTGATTTGCATTTATCAAAACTTACAATTGATTCTGCAAGCTCTAGGTCCATGGGATTATGTGCCGAATGATAGCCCCCATGTGATTCACTATCATACCTACCTAGGTGAAAATCCAGCATAGCTGATAACGTGTCCTGTGGATTAGAAGTGAAACTTCCGTCAGGTAACTGAACTGAAGACAGTTTGGAGTCCGAAGAATTCTTTAAAATTTTATGAATTCTAGCAGTTTCATGTAGTGATTGTATATTACTACAGAAGTTCTTCCAAGAGTTAATTTTTGTCTTTCTGATCTCGCTTTTGAAATTCTTTTGAAGAATTTTAAAGTTTAACCAGTTATCCTCAGATTTATGTCGCATAGCTTTTCTATGTGCTCTCCTGACCTCAATGCGGAGTCGTTCAAGCTCTTTAGTCCACCATACTCTTTTATTAGTAGGGAGGTTTCTCTGTTTGAGAGGGCAAGCAGCGTGATAGGATTCGGTAATGATATCCGTTAAACAGTTAGCAAAGGAGTCTAATTCAACAGTACTAGTTATCATATTTGGAACCGTGAGAGTGTTTAATTTAGAAGCAATTGAGTCCATATAAAGGTCCCAATTGGTATTGCGAACATTCCTATACGACTCAACAGGAATTTCATCTTTCACATGGAATTGTATAAGTGCATGGTCCGAGAGAGTTGGAGAGTCACTAACATGCCAATTATCTATAAGATAGGAGATGTCCAGTGAAACCAACGTTAGATCAATGACTTCACCCCGCCTCTTATTTATGAAAGTGGGGCGATTGCCTTTGTTAACCCAGATCAAGTTTGTTCCCATTAGGTAATCAAGAAGTTTTTCACCCCTATTATTGATGTCAGAACTTCCCCATGAAGTGTGATGCGCATTGGCATCACATCCAATAATCAAAGGGATGTTATTTGTTTCGCAATGGCTTACCAAATTAATAAATTCCTGTGGAATCTCAAGATCATATGCCATGTACACAGAGCAGAAACAAATGTTCCCGCTCCATAAACGATTGAGGCCGTTTATCATAATGGCAGCTACATCATTTGACATATACTGTGATAGGCTCCAAGCTCTAATATTTTTTGAAGTATAAATACCAGCTCTAGGTCTATTATTAGGACCTTCCAGAGCGAAAAGGTTTGAGTTGTTGGGTTTACCCAGGATTTTACCATTCAGAACCCATGGCTCTTGAATTAGAGCAATATGTGTTCTACTTTTGCTTATCTGAGCAGCAAAATTATAAGAAGCTGCTTTATTGTGTTGCAAATTAAGTTGATTAATACGAACCATAATTGAGGTTTAAAAGAATTCCCACTAGGTTAAAAAAAAAAAAAAAAAAAGAATTAACTTTTAGTAATGTGGGAGGCCTCCATAAGGGGCTCTTGCTCTGTAACCGATGACTCAGTTTTATCAGTGACACTGTCTCTTAATAGAGGAGATACATGAACCAAGGATTCCTGTGACTTGGGGTCACCGCTTACCTGTGAAATAGATTCCACAGCTTCTTTCTCCGGCGGTTGGTTGTTGTCCTCCTGGTCGGGTTTCTTGACAGGTTCTCTAAAGTTAACTTTGCCAAGTCCACAGTAGAGGCTGTATTCATTCTGTTTGAGGAAGTCGAGCATATCGGTAGCCACCCCGAGTACCAGGGTGTTACCCCCTTCTCCCGGGATGACCGCTCTTATGGCGATCTTTTTGACGTCCAAGCCAGTGTTGCAAATCCCCAATAGCTGAATGCTTTTATCAGGCTCTCTGGGACCAGGGAACCACACATAAAAACGCTTCATTGGTGGGCGATCTCCAGGACCAAGCGCAATGAAACCTGGATGGTCTTCCTCGGGAGGGGCAAGATCGTTCACCACGGTCTTGAGCCACTCTAAAGTCTTCTGGTCCTTACATGAGATGTACAGACCGTCCGACCTCCGAGTACTTCTCTCGACCTGTGGCTGAATCTTGCCGGCTGCCAAGAACATGTGTTCTTCAATAGCCGAAGTAATGAAGATGGCATCAGTCTCCGAGACCTCCCTACAGTCATCCTTACAGGTGACTCTCAGGGTTATGCCTCTTCTGGCTGCTTGACTATAAGTCCTTTGTTTTTTTAGGTTGAATTCAGGGGTGTCTCCAGGAATGCGGACTCTCTTTCGAGATTCCTCACTCCTATCGACGGCTTCAGATTCCGAGGGATTTCCAGAGGTTCCGGATGGTCCCTCCTTCAATCCCTCGTCCTGCGAAAGCGAAACCCTTTCTAGTGCACTTAAAGCCTGTCTCCGGGCTTTTTGGTTGCGCCTTTTTATGGCTTTTTTGCTCATTGGTTTGGGTGTCGAGCCGTCCACCGAAGTTTCCGACTTTTCCACCCCCTCTGTTGGTCTATCCTTCCCTTCCGGATTCAAGGCGTCCGCACCCGAAGGTACTTCCACCTCTCCTCCAGAAGTTCCAGTTGTGAGTTGGAGAGAAGCGTCCGAGCATGGCTCTTCCACTACTTCCATATTCTCCGAAGAGTCAGTTGGAGTTTGGGGGTTTTGAGATGCGTTTTTAGTGCGAACAACATCTGTATTGTAACTCATAGTTTGGTTTGGTTTTTTTTTTTTTGGAGAGAAGGAGGACAATTCCCCGCGAATAACTCCAAGTCAAGAAAGCAGGGCTAGCCTCGGATTCAACGATCAGCAGTGGCCTCAAGAGAGCCCCCCACTCTGCCTAGCAGGACCCCACCCAGGCACCACCTGGAGCTACAGGGCAGGCGGGATTATACACCAGCTGATAGAGCAGCCAGACCCTGTTGGTTAGACTGGCCCGGGCTCCTGTACTATCTGGCGGCCTGAGACGCAAAACTCAGTTTATCTCTGGTACCCTCTACATGACCATCCCCTCCAAGACCCTGCCACCCAACCCGAAGATCAACACGGGTTCATATCCCCCACTCCATTGCCCGGGTTTCCCAGAAGAGTGATCCAGCAACAAGGTGTCTTTTTACGGAGCAGCCTTGCGCCTTACTCGCTCCCCTGGTTATGTCACAGGACTATGTGACACCATCCTCTTTTCTCAACCGGGCTTGGGACCGGCTACGGCAGAGTTGTCATTCTAAGGTTACTAAAAGGTCATAGAACAGTCACCAACACGTTGTTTGGGCAATTAGAGAATAAGGATGCAAAAATATTTGTATACAAAAATGTGTTTTATTGGAATAGATAGCCGAATTACGAGGCGTGTTTTTTAAGTAAGTACCGTTCTGCCACACAGAGGGCGCGACGATCGGCGTTCTGCGCATGCGCACTGGTTACCTACATCTCTTGTCTACTCACTGACGATATTGCAATCCGATTTGTCATTGTTTTACGTTTTCTGCTGAGTGTTTAAAATGTCTCCGATAATCGCGAGTCCCGCCGACTGTGAAGTACGGTCTGTTATAAGATTTCTTAGTGCTAAAGGTCTAAAATCGATCGATATACATCGTGAGATCTGTGCAGTTTACGGACAAGACATTATGAGTGATGGAATGGTAAGAAAGTGGGTGAGATTATTTAAAGAAGGCCGCACGAATTTTCATGATGAACAACGGAGTGGGCGTCCTTCAGTCGTTAATGAAATTTTGGTGCAGCAAGTGGACAATAAGGCGAGAGAAAACAGACGCTTTACCATTCCATCACTCATAATGTCTTGTCCGTAAACTGCACAGATCTCACGATGAATATCGATTGATTTTAGGCCTTTAGCACTAAGAAATCTTATAACAGACCGTACTTCTCAGTCGGCGGGACTCGCGATTATCGGAGACATTTTAAACACTCAGCAGAAAACGTAAAACAATGACAAATCGGATTGCAATATCGTCAGTGTGTAGACAAGAGATGTAGGTAACCAGTGAGCATGCGCAGAACGCCGATCGCAGCGCCGCGCCCTCTGTGTGGCAGAACGGTACTTACTTAAAAAACACGCCTCGTATTTATAAATAAAACCACATGGGTCCGCTATTTAGAGGGGATTACATTAAGTAATCTATGTTAAGGGGTTGGGACTTAAGAAATTGTCCATTATTTAGTTATTTAGAGGTGTCCGCTTTTTAGAGGTGTCCGTTAAAGGAGGTAAAACTGTATCATGTACTTCCACAAGACCCTACTGACATTGTTTTTCTCATTACAAAATATATTCACTTGTGTCCCTTGGCTTCTAGTTTCCGTAATAAAACTATATGTAAGTGAACTAGTCTTAAAAAGATTTACAAACTGTCTGTGGAAAATATTGATAAAGGAATAGGAAGCATAAATCTATTGCTGTACTCTTACATACCTACAATTTAAGCATAATATATAAAACTGGAGGAAGTTCAATTAAAACATTACAATTCAGATGGCTAAGAGGATTGTAATTTTTTTTTAATAAAAGTGTTAACTTACGCTAGTTGATGGATCCAGTGACTAGCAATGTCAATGGCCATGCTCAACTGGAAGAAAAGCATCCACTTGGGGTAAAAGCAAGACAGAGTAACCAGCAGGCACATCGTGGCACATCTGTCCGTCAGCTGATCAAGCATGGCCCCGAATTTTGTTCCTAAAACAACAAACAATTTAGAAATTTTTAAGCATAATTTATCCACATTTTCTTCATGATAAAAGTGGTTTTTCTAACCTATAGACAGACATGACAACTGTGGAATTTTGTCCCTAAAACAATTTAGACATTTTTAAGCATAATATCAACATTTTCTTCATGATAAAAGTGCTTTTTTTAACCTATACAATACACATACCTGACAACTGTGGCTCTAGTGTGACATTATTTAAACTAACCAACATGTCATGTCTCTTAATTTAACTAGATAATAACCATTGTACAGATACCATTGGCCAAGAGAAAGTTTTATGATTTTTCCTTTGAAAATAAACAATTGCCAGGTTACACCCAGAGAGTTAGCTAATATGCTATATAGCTAACCTTCATTTATTATAAGAATGAACAGGGCATATTATCATTAAAATTAAGCATTGAAATTAATAAAGAAATTATAATTTGTTAAAAAAATTTAAAATGTGTTTCATGGGTCAGTCTGCCGTGGGCAGGTAAACTGCAGTAATTGCAACAATGAGTTGTACCATTTTTGATCGGAAAAAAATTTAGTATATTTTCTTAACTATTAGACTAGTTGAGTGCTTGCAGAACTAACAAGTACAAACATAGTCACTTAAAAAAATTGAATAAAAAGTATTAAAAGAATGAAATTTATATTTTAAAATTATCGAACCTTGATTAAGAAGTCTTGCAGCATGTCCATCAAACGCATCCAAAAAGCCACTCAGCAAATAGCAAAATGATGCTTTCACATAGTCAGTGGGCATGTAATAAAAGGATATTATGGCCAGAAGTATCCTGGCATATCCTGAAACACAATGAAACATTTTCAGTAATAAAAGGGCTTTGTATATGATACAAGGGTCATTCCTGAGAAAACGTACAATTTGAGGAGAAAAAATCTCGAAAAAAAATATTGATGAAAGTTTTTGAAACTTTGGATTTGAGTTACCCTTACGTACTGTGTTAGAAAAATAATATCAGTCCAGATCATACAATTAATATTAATTATTTATATAGTAATACATGGACCAAATACACGGACATGATGGTACACGGACATGAAGAAATCGTAAATAAGAGCTTCCAGGCGCAAAAGATTTAGGCTTTATAGAACGAAACTTGCAAACTGGCAACATGTACCTTATTTCTTTCTATAAATACAAAATTATAGGTAAAAATCATTAGCTTACCTTCTCGTATCTTGAACACAGAAATGAAGCTATGATCTTGTCAATGGCCTACTTTTAACTTTGAAGTACTTTTTATCTATTGTGGTATTGAAACTATCGACGTGATACAACGTTTAAATTGTATTACTGAATACTAATAAGACTGAATCAAAGTACTCTATTATCATTTCTAGATAGTTATGCAAGCTAAAGAATAAGTTGCACACGGACATGACGAAAATCTGTGAGACATTTTATTTTCACGGAATTTACGTATTTATATTCATTTTAATGATTATATTTTATGTTTTGTATGTTCTAGTAGTGTCAGTTGAACTAAAAATCTACTTTAGTTATGAAAAATTGGTATTTAATCAGTATAAACTAACAAAAACAGTTCCCGGACATGACGGTGAGACTGCCCACGGACATGACTTGTCATAGTCTGTGGACACAAATTTGTACACAAAATAAATAATTTTTTTAATTTTTCAACGCTAGTAAGTAGATAAAATATTCCTTATTTTAATTTATTCAAGTGGAAGCATAACTTTTCTTCATACGAACTATATCTTGCCGGGACATGTTTTTGTGCGTTTTCTCAGGAATGACCCACAAATGTGATTATTTGATGCATACTAATCACAATCATAAATTAGTTACAAAAAATATATAATTCAGAGTATTGAACTTTTATAGAGTCGCTTTTCAATATTAACAAGTTCTAACAACAAAAGTAGCATACTTTTCCATTACTTAAATACTTAAACTCTTATCGAAAAACAAGTAAGTTTGTACGCAGTAACTGTCATCTAGAGCTGCTTCTACACTCCTTGCCAACCTAAGTTGGGAAAACATAAAAATGCTATGGAGAAAATCCTTCTGCGGATGTAAAGAGTACCATAAATTATTTGTGAATCCATTCAGAAAACATGTTTAAAACATTAGTTTCGTTTAAGGTCTAACAAATTTGAATATTATTTGAGGAAATTTGGCAATTTTATCAGAATGAAAAGTGTATTTATGGTTAAATTGTATTCAGATCATTTTGTATTACCGTACAAGAGTCCCCAACTAACGGACTAAACGCGGTTTACCCTCTGCCTTTTTACTCTTTGTTTTTACCCAAATTAGGCTGTCAGGGAGTCTGCATCAAATTAATATACACATGAAAAAATATAACCAAACGCAGCTCTCAGTTAATTTTGGAAGGGGGTACAGACAGACACTGTCAGCATGTCAATACCTACATTTTCGTATTTTGAATTCTGTCAAATAAAAAAAGTATGCTAAAAATGTTCTACTCCAAGAAGGGGAGAAAATAAGGCAGCTTCCACCGAGTGAGGAACGGTCACTGTACATTTTGTGGTAGGGCTACTTACTTTGTGTGTGAACAGCTCTTTATATTTTACCTTACTTTGGAGAATATTTTTAATTAGGCTCTAGCTCGTCAGGACTTTGTTTAATCGAATCACTGCTTTAACTTTTGTCCCTCTCTGTGTAGACTCTGATTGCAATTGAGACATTATTCATGCATTACGTGACCAGATTTTCATAAAAAAAACACCAGGACATTCCTTCTATCAGGATACAAATTTAAAAGGTTGCAAGGAGCTACATCTTCCCGAATTCTTTTTTTATTAAAAATAACAATTTACTATTTTAATTTATTACAGTTTGATATTAAAAAAAAAAACATGCGCATTTTTGTCCACATAGAATGTATTAAAACTACATGGATATAAAATCTTAAATTGTTATAGAGAAATCAGCACAACTTGTTGACAAGCTATAAAAATATTTGAAAAGACAGATAATCGAAATGCAAATTTGAAGCAAGCATATATTTACCAATTAAATTAGGAACAAATAAAAATATATTTTCGGCCATTTTTATAATCAAAATCAATCTTTCTTGAGTAATAGCTTTTTTGATAACAGCAGATCGCGGAATCCAATCAAATGCAAAATGATTGTATTATTGTATTAAACCACACCATAGATGCAGAAAAAAGCAGATCTACCCATCGATTGCGCAATCCCGTACAACGCAATACAAACCGTGCGATTACGTGATGAATCCACATTTTGCCGTTTATACAATGCATCACCGATTACTGGTTCACAAAAAATGCTTTTGCCGAAGAGTTACATGCAACAAAAACTGCATTTTTAATATGCTTCTTTTAGGAATATATACCTCATGTCTTCCAGAAATTATCAATACATATCCAGCTATAAAATTATGCCAGCAAAACTGGTAAAAAGTTTTAATTAATTAATATTAAATATATATTTTTTATTAGTCGAACTATATCATGATGCCATCTGGTGGCGTATGGCATGCCATGTGCTAGGGCTTGCGAACTGCTTTATGGGATACTGGTTCACAAATGGCTTCACGTTTCCCCGTAGGGGCAGATCTGCTACTTTCTAAATCTATGGTATTAAATTAGAAATCGAAGTTGAAGTAATCCGAAAACCGAAACTCGGTAATTTAAAAAAGGATTAAGTATGACGTACAAAATTTTTGTATTTTGAAAATAACCTTTTAGCTTATATTTCGCAACAGAAAATTGACATTTATATATGTATTTTGGTTTTAGGGTTAAAAGAGTTGAACAAAATTCTAGAACTGTTCTTTTTTAAATGTTAACAAATGTCCTTCAAGGTGAAGGCCCCCGCTGATTGCCCAATAACACATTATCGGATTTGTTACGTGCAATGGCATCATGGTGCAATGGTTTCTTTTCCTTTCCTTTCCCTTTTCTGTGTTTTGCTGCTGTTTGAACATGATACAGCTGATAAGGATGGTGTAAAACAATTATTAAGTGAGTAAGTGTATGTCTTTTATTTTATTTCTTACACACATTTTTAATCAATATCTATCATTATGTGTCTTTTGGCTGACATAGCTTCTCCATGTTTGTTTTTCTCTTTTGTGACACACTTTTGCATTCCTCTGTTGATAAGTGGAAGGGTGCGCTTGGCACTAGTGGAAATAACAGGTGATTGACTTTAGATTTGAAAGTGACAGATAATGCTCGCCGAAGTATATGATTCTATTAAGTTTTATGACAAATTTGAAAGTACTTCGATTAAATCTTTAATGCTCATCAAAGTTCAACTTTGAACAAAGTTTTGGGTGTCAAAAATGATTACTCATTAAATCTTCTGTCCATTGTAAGTAACTAAGTGCTTATTTTGTATGATAATGAAATTCGCCTCTAATAGCTTATATTTCTTAAATTTTAGAATTTGTTTATTGTAGTACACTTTTTTCATCTTGTTTCTGAAGAAAGTTTGTCATTTATAACCATTATGCATAACCCACAATTCCAAGTTACTAATTTTAAATGTTTGAGGAAAAGACGCTTGATACTCTGGATGAACTTGTTATTCACGAAATGCACTTGTTGTCTAACAACAGTCGGCTCACAATTTGATAGACTTTATTCATCTGGCCACTGCAATGATTCAAGCAGTACAACAGAAATTATCAAACTTAAAGTAGATTTTCTTGGCGGGAATTAATCTGCAACAAATGGTTCCAGTTTAGCTTTTGATGTTATCGTCCTAAAAATTAGATCATGCAGAATCCGTATCATCTTCCATAGTGTCAATTTTAGCATTATAGCTAAGGGAGCTAATTTGATATTCCTGTTGGTAGCACTAAAAGCAAATATAAATATTCAGTAAAAACTTTGTGTTTATTCTAAGCTTTTGATTTCAGATCCTCTAAAAGGGTTTGAGCATTTTTTCTTTTAAATTTTTTTGAAGAAAAAAAATTGTCAGGTATCTACACCAAAACCGACCTTAAGTTTGCAGTATACAAATGTTCTACAAGAAAAAAGGTAAATAGTTCTCATTTTTTAGTGCGAGAATCGAATACAAAAATTTATTTCACATTCAATAAACAAATTTATTTGTTATTTCAGGACATAAATTTATTATTTTTATAAGTTTAGCTTCAGTTAGAGTGTTATTTTAATTATTTTTTTCCTTCGATTTTGACGTAACAGGGCGCACGAATATCAGGGTCGAAGGAGCAGCCAATAGGAGCACGCGAAATTGCGGCGCCAGCAGTGTTGTTTACTCGGATTCCTCCGCCTAGTATATTTCTCTGCTGCAAACTTAAGCTCGGTTTTGGTGTATGAACCAAGAAAATATGTTTTAGGTAAACATGAAGTTCTAAAAAGAAAAAACTTTCTACTTTCTTGTTACTTTAGTATTCACAGATATTCTTATTTTACAGACAGACATTGACAAAAAAAGTATCTGGATGATGTTCAAACTTTCAAACAAAAAGATGTTGTCCGTCGATTATAAAAAAAAATTAAACGTGCTGTTAACAGGCTCTTAGAAAAATATCCGTTAGAATAAAAATTCAAGGGGGGGGGGGGGCAGGGCCGGATTTACCAATAGGCCCGGGCCTAGGGGCGCACCATGATGAGGGGCGCAAAATTATTCCGCATTTTTTTTTGTCAGAAAATTTCCATAAAATGTTATAGACCACAATACATGTCTGAAGAAAAACAATCTCACATCACTTATAAAAAAATATCCCTATAAGTCCTATGTTTTTATCAAGTGGCTTTCCGTATTTTTTTTTTGTTGTTGTTGCCCGCTCGTTTATAATCCAGTTGCACTTTAAAAATTTCTTTTTAGAGTTCAAAAACAGTTACTACATATGATTTTTTTTAATCCAATTTCGTATAAATTTATGATTTATCAGGAGAAAATTAAGTTTGTATAATAATATCAGTTTATATATAACTTGAGTGAAATATAGTTTATATATGTAAGTTCATAATGAGTACTAAACTAATCTTAATAACTCGTTGTCCTAATTATTTACCAAAATTTAGAAACAGCGATTTTCTCATTATTTTATTTAATTAATTTTACTTCACGGTGAATTAGAATAAAATACAAATTATCTTCACAAAGACCTTTCTGGGGTCACATTTCTCCCTCCTTTACGATGGTGTGAAGAGGGGGCGACAAAAAAACACGGGCCTAGGGGCGCATAAAATCTAAATCCGGCCCTGGGGGGGGGGGGTACAGAAAGAAGTCTCCATGATACCAATAATATTTTTTTCTTCCTTCAAAGCATAAGGGAAAGTATGCTAAAAGTCAGAGTGTATTCTAGGGTTTTGAATGTAGATCTTCTGAAGTAGTTAAAATAGTTTAAAATAAAAGTTTGAGGTGAAAAAAAACTATCTCTGTGAATCCTGACTAAATATTTCTAGGAGTATACCAGTTCTAAAGAGACTCTGGTCCAAGGCTATAGCATTAGACATAGTATATTTTTCTAGCTTAATACAGTGCTGCACCAAAGTTTCTAAGGCACAGGCGCGATTCATGAAAATGCCATCAGAAGGAATCATCTTTATGATGAGATAGCAAGCTTGGCTTGGGCTTCAGCTTGGATTTTATCATAGTTTCCAGAGTCCTTGATTCACCTTCTGATAGTTTCAAGTGAAATATTAACCATAATCGGGGCTTTTAATTTAATTTGAAGAGCAATGTTTATTTACAACCAATTTCTTTATTTGTCTGTCCTCTCGTTTTCTGGTGATTCAAGGTCTTCCATTTTGGTTGATACTGATAACCACGTGCTAACACTTTATAAACACCTCGTTTGGGACGCTTTAATTCAGTAGAAATGTCATAAACAGATTTACAACTGGATTTTGCTGTCCATATTCTTATAATCTCTTCATACGAAAATTCAGTTCACTTTGGCATGGTTCTAAGCATTGAAAATTACCTTCAACCTTTTAAAGCAACTTAAAAACCCTCCCCTTTGATGACGCAATCACTTTCTCTAAAGAATTTGCATAAAACTGAAACCTGTGCTGATACTTTTGAAACTTTTTATTTGTTGATGGAAGTCAAATTTATTTATATTTTTTGAGAAATTTTTTACCCTATTATTTTTCATGCTGCCCAAAGAATGTACTTTTAAAAAATATGGAAAAATAGTAAACATCGACAACTTTTTCATGAATTGTGTCTGTGCCTAAACTTTTGTGCAGCACTGTACACTTGCACTACTTTTTGTTTTTAGAAAACAACAGTTTTTTATGCAAGATAAATATTTAATCAGTATTTTTGTCTTTCATAGCAGGTGTTTTAGTATTTGCTCTTACGCAAGAGCCTCTTCATGCATGTATCAGAAAGTTCTTATGTGTAGCACCTCACTCGTATTATAATTTTTGCTTCATTTGAATACTATGAATGAAGCATTGTCTCTACATAAAAAAAAATAACAAATCATGTAAGTTAGGAATCTATAAAGTTCTTAACATATTATTTCTTGGGAACTTTGAAACAATCAAAAGCAAAATTTCCTTTTATATAACTTCAGTTGACCTAGGGTAGTTTTTCTGGGAAAGTGAAGACTTTTTTTAAGGAATCAACTAATTCCAATGTGACTAATTTGAGTTCTTTACATAAAAAATCCATAGCCAAAAAGGACCTTTCCTAAGATTAATATTGGGACAACAGTTTGATCTTATATTAATACTAGTCCTTTTTAATTATTTATGGCTAACATCTACTTATAATTCATACTTTAAAAAAAAAAGTCTCAATAACTGTACACAATTTTGTCAATTTTATATATTATATTCAGTACTTGAAAAATTCTATGAGTAAAAGTGAGGTATATAGTTATTGTCTGTATTCTGTTCTATTAAACTTTTTTTAAAAAAAGCTTTTTTATTAAATATATTTTAAAGTAGTTCTATTATATGCATTTTGTGAACCTTTTTTTTTCCTAATAAAAATCATGAGACAAAAAAAAATCCTTACAAATATTTATCCACTTTACAATGTAAAATTCTTTTTAATAAAAATAGATAGCCTTTTTTACATTAGTAAATTTTACTCATAGAAATTACTTTGAGAGTCCCAATTAATCTGAAATAGCCCTCAGGTAGCTCTAGTGCGCCGATAATTCAAAATTAACCTAACCCAATTAAGCTGATTTTTATCTATCTCTGGAGTATTTTGAAACTAAGTCTAATGTTATTCTGACCAACCTACAGAATCAGGTCAATTTTGTGTATCCCCACGTCTGCCCCACCCTTTAGAACCAGTTTTCTTCACTTTCAATCCTTCACTATCACTTGCCTATTCTTCTGCTCTGATTGACCTACACAAATAAGCAGCGTAACTTCAAATGTGCTGTATGGGAAAGGTGGTTTTACTTTTCCTTGTTGTACATTCCTTAGTTTAACAAACTGAAGAATGTATACCAAATATATTTCAAATGGAAACTGTTTTCTTTTGATATACTTAGAAATATATTCCATTTTATTTAAAATAAGTTTTAAATTTTAAATGTTGTAACTTGTAATCTGTTCCTATTTTTTTTTTTAATTTACAGTTTTGTTTTATGTTATACTTCAAGAAAAGTAAGATGTATGATGATTATTGAGCTTTTGGCTCTTTAGTTTCATAGTGATTGCAAAAAATATTGTAATTTCAATACAATCATTACAATCTTTTTTTATTCATTACAATCTAATGAAGCCCTAATCAGAAGTATCGTCAATACATTTCGATAAGTTATTAATGTAACTTTATGAGATTACTTTAGTTCAGATGTTCTAAACAAAATCAAACTAAAAATATTTTTTAATTATTTTAAATCGTATATCTACTGTGTATGTTTTTAACACTGTAAATATTTTATCAAAAACGATTATTTTTTAATATCTAATCTGGTCATTTCTTGTAATTTATATTATTCTGATTATTTCTTGCCCAAAATAACCTTAATGATTCTAATCAATTGTGTGAAAGCATATTATTTTACATTTTTGGCTATTTTTTATGTTAAAAACATTTATTATAAATGTTATTTAAATCAACTTTTGCATGTACATGAAAAAATATTCTATAGCAAAAAAGGTTAAATTATATGATTATTTATAAATAGCCTATAACATTCAGTCAAAAGCCATGTATTAAAAAAAATTATATCAGGTATTTTTTCTTCATAAAAACCTTTCATTCATTATTTAATACACATATCAATCCACATCAACTTTATTCCCTGTGTCAACTTACTATATACCATATTTCCCCTAGCCCTGTTCAACCACCTCTGAGCTTATCTAAAGACAACCTATCTATAGCCCTTCCTGGAAGTCGTGGGGCATCATAATAGTCCATCTCAGTATGCTGTAGAGAAGAAGCACTAACATGAGGACAACAAGCAGATTTATTGTGCAGGGCATGACCTGCAACTCGTGTGTTGTCTCCATTGAACAGACCATAGGGGATGTGGAGGGGGTGGAAAGAATTAAGGTGATGAGAAAAAGTTTTATTTTCGAAGTTGTGTGCTGTTCATTCTTTGTACAATTTTACTGGTATTAAATATCCATGCCTAGTCTTTTGAAAAGTAAAGATTGATATCTTAAGAAACTGATATAATTTATGTTTTTTAACTGATTATTTTATTTTGAGCCCTTATTTTGTACTTCATTCATATATTTTCTTATTTTAAACTGAGTTAATTGATTTTACTGAGTTACTTAGTTATTTATTCAAAATGTAATTAGATTATTTCAATTTTTAAATTATCTAGATACATTTTTTTTAAAAATATATGCATGCAATGATTGTCCACCTACTGTAAATTTTTAATGCATTCATTTAAAAATAAAAGAGTAGGGCTTGAAATTTTTACTTTTTTGTATTGAACCAAAATTATTTTGCTCTTTTCTGCCAATGAGTAATTTATAATAAACTTTGAAGTTTTGTACATTTTTATTTCAATTTATATATTGCCCACATTCATATTTTTCGTTTGTGATTAAATCTTTTGGTTACTAGCTGAATTCTCAATTTTTTTTTTAATGCTGTGCCGTTTATAGTGATTTAAAATGGTGCAATTAAAAATTTACCCATACACAACACATAACAATGAAAGATGTACCTAATTTAATCAGGTTATCCTTCTTCAGTTAATCGTTATCACATTTCCAAACTCTGTTGTAACCTCTTAATACTAAATTTATGAGAGGATTAAGCAACAATCCTTAACTAAATCCTAATTTGTGGACAAGTTGTACAAGATTGGTTGCATAGTAGATAGTGGTAGTAGATTATTCTCTCTCTTGTTTAGGTAGTGGATGTTATACACTCTTTTATATGAAACTGTAAAATGTGGTTCCAGAAGCAATACAGATACGTTAGTAACTTAATAAGTATTTAGCTTTATGTTAAAATGCTTATATCAAAACTTCTGCATTTATGTGCATTTAGTAATACTTTGGGGCTTTCAAGTGTCTTTATTAGTTGCTTATAAATGTTTTTATATTGATTAAACATTAAAAAAAATTACTTTAGAGTTGAATGGTATTATTAAAATTTCATAAAACTTTAAAAATTGCTGAAGATTTTTGAAAAGTATCTATTAAAAACTTTTGTTTCACTTTCATGTCCTACTTTCTATCAGTAAATACCTAATCAATGTTTCAAGATAAAATTTTATTTATATGATGTTGACTAAAAAATTCTATACCTGTTGCTGATGTGAAATTTTGTGTTGTGACATTGTGTGTATTAATAATACTAAAAATATCTTTTTTTAATAATCCTTTTTCTTTTCTCATATCTTACATACTCATTATTTACATGAGTAATTATAAAGTCCATGTTTGTGGATGACTAATGTTCTAAACAATTTTATCATATTTTTTTAAAAAACTATATTTCGTAACAATAAGGTTGATAACATATGTCTATGGAACTGTAATAATATAATAGAAAAAAATTACAAAAAAGCACTTTAAAGAAAAAAGTTACATAATTCCTTAATATTTGTATCAGCTAATAAAAATTTTAGTTTGTGTTTAAAAATAAGATGAAACTGAATATAATACATAATAAAACCATATTTAAAAAATGTGAAAGCATTACTATTTTTATTTGGATGCATAGTTAATAGTTAACATATTTTAATCCCTTCATCTTTTTTTCATTTATAATAAAATCTTCTATATATTTAATTATCTAAACCCTTCTTTTTTCTTCTCAGGTTTCTCTTGAGAATAGCTCCGCAGAAATTGAATACAAATCCGACATTATTTCTGATGTCCAACTGCGAGACAGGATTTACGAAATGGGATTTGTAGCTTTCATCGACAAACCAAACATCCAAAGGACCTCTGTGAAGGTCAAAGGCATGACATGTGACACATGTGTCCGTAAGATCGAATCTAACGTTCTTGCCTATCCTGCTGTTAAGTCCATACGAGTGTCTTTAGAAAACCGTATAGCAAAAATCGTCTACGATTCCACTCAGAAAAAAATTGAGGAACTATGCGACATTATCTCCCATTTAGGGTTCATATCCGAGCAAGTTGCACTGAACATTCACAATGAAGCCTTCGTCAAAATCAATGTCGAGGGGATGACTTGTAACTCTTGCGTGGTGACCATTCAAGATCTTGTAGGCCAAAAACCAGGAGTGTCCAAAATCACTGTGTCGCTTTCAGAAAAGACTGCCTCGATTTGGTACGACCCGTCCCGAATCAATTCCAATGAGCTTAAGGACGCCATTTACGATATGGGTTTCGATGCAACAGTAGCGGAAGAGACCGATGGTAGCAACGATACCCCTCAGTATGTTGGACTAGACATTGAGAGCTTGAGCTCAACAAAATGGTCACCGGAAGATGAAGACCAGTTGTTCTACATGGAAGGGGTTCTTAGCGTGCAGCCCACTTCCAATCCTTCCCACCTGATTGTGTTCTATTTGCCAAATGTGACTTCTACAAACGATATAATGAACACTGTGCAGTCGATGGGATTTATTTGTAAAGAGTTGGGTAGTGATGCCTTGAAAAGTGTGTCTGTTGAAAACCGTACTCAAGAGCCATCGCCAAAAATTGTTACAAATGGCATTGAAAAGAGTAAGTTTAGTTCTTATTTTTAATTCAAAACAAATTAATATTTATGGAGTTTATCTGTTGAATAGTAAGTTTATGTTTAGTTAATTCCTATATGAGTGTTTAAAAAATATAATAATCGAAACTAATAGTGAAACTTATTAGATGTTGATATTCTTGACTATTAAAAAAAATAAGAATTTAGAAAGGAATTTATTTTTTAATATTTTATTATTATAATAAAAAGAGACATTGATAAATTTATTTAGGGGATTTAAAATTTATTTTTAATAAATAGCATTTTTTTTATTGGGCATAGTTCTAGTTCTTATATAAATGTTGATGTTCCTTGCAATTAAAAATGTTTAAACTATAATTTATTTTGTTATATGTTTGAAAATAAGAATATATATTTTTTAATTTTTTAAAGAAGCATTGAAGAAAGCATAATTTTAAATTTCTCAATGTTTTTGTTTTAAATGGTCATCCTTTATCGACAACACAGTATTGATTGACTTGATTTCGTATAATTTTTTTTTCCTTTTTAGAAGAAAAGTCTCCAAATAAAAAATCTCTAGTATATCAGGATGTTGAGAACAGTTTAGAAAAGTGCTTCATCCGTATTAATGGAATGACATGTGCTTCTTGTGTTGCTGCCATTGAAAGGAATATAATAAAACTAGAAGGTTAGACTTTTAATAAAAGTCTTAATTTAATTTTATTAAAAGTAAGGAGTTATAAAAGAAATAAAATTGCTTACTTTTTTATTACTTTAATAATCACTAATATTCTTATGTAATTCCACACAAGATTTATCCACCTTTGAAAAAAATGCCAAAAGCAGCATGTAATTTAAACTTTTTAAAGTCAATATTGGCTGTTTTCATATTTTTTTATCATGTATTCAATTGATATTCTTTATCGTATGCTAAATTTATCGGCAATTAGAAGAATAACTATGTACAAAAAAATTTGTTTTTACATTTTACGAAGAAGGTCAAATCCCAATATCCATTCCATCAGCATTTGGCAGGTTCAGTTACAATTAAAAACCAGCTTTCTTTTCTATGAGAATTTCAGAGTGTATTAAAGTAACAGAAAAGTAGGCTAAAAATATAGTCTTTAACTTCTGTGACTCAAAAAAAGACATTGTCTGGATTCAAAGCATAATCAGTTTAGACTTACAAAGAAAACATTTTAGCTTCCACACTACACTACGTTTATAACGTAAAAAGTGGAAGGTTTTATAATTGTTCTGTCCGTCATCCACTTTCACAGAACGAACCGCAAGTCTCACAAACAAGTGGGATACGTCATTTTGAAGCAAAAAATCAGTTTAGGCTACATTCCAAATTTCATCAAAAAATTTAAATTAGAAGTTTATTTAAAATTTAAATAACTAAAAAATTTAATCTACTTTGAAATAACATGCGAATTCCATTTTTGTTCAATATTTTCACTGTTGCCATGACATCAAACATACGAGAAACTTTATTTAAAATAAAAATTAAATTCTTGAAAAAAATATTATTTTTGTGATATAATTCAATTTGGATTGTTGTAATAGCACAATAGAGTTATTTTGATGGTTTGTTATATTTTTGGGAAGAAAGATGCATAAAAAATTCGAAATTTGAATAAAAAATATGCAAAGTTTCGCTTTTATTTTTAAAGCAACAATTTTACTAATTTATTTTTTGAAATGTAAACTTGTGACTGCAAAAAGATATTTACTAAAAAAATTCATTACTATTCTTTAAGTTCAAAAAAAAATTAGCAAACGATAGATTAATTATCAAATCTACAAAAGAAGATTAAAGAAAATTATTAGTTTTTCAAAAGTTTGAATTAGAACTAGCCAAAGGCCCTGTTTGGCGAATTTCTTTTTGAGTTGTTAGTGTGTTCCTGTTGAGCGTAAAATGTTGTGTGGAAGCGGTGTAAGTGACAGATTCTGTAACAAACCAACTTGCTTGTCTTCTGCTGATAATCAATATCAGTCAGCAGAATGTTATTTTTGTTATATAAACTTATTGACTATTTTTATTGATATCCTATTTTTATAGGTGTTCACCGAATATTGGTAGGCCTTATGGCTCAAAAAGCTGAAGTAAAATATGATGCAGAATACATTCTGCCATCCAATATTGCTTCGGCTATCTCAGATCTGGGATACCCTAGCACTGTGTTAGACGATACCTCAACAGAATATGGTGAAGTAAATTTGCATGTAAGAAATAATTATTTTTTATTTTACTATATTTAAAATAAATTGTATTTAACATTGTTTTATTAAATTGTTCAGGAGAAAATGTAGCAAGTCATTCGAAGCATATTAACCCTTTCAGTCGCAGTGATGCCATTTGGCATCATCTTGTTTCTGATCATAATTTTAAAAAAATAATTGGGCTGACATCTATTGAGATTAATAAAAGATATTTTCTTTAAAAAAAAAAGTTTAATGAATCGAATGATGTGATTTTTGATATCATAAATGGCTATAGACGGTCAGAAAAAAAAAATCCATGATGCCAAATTTTCATTGGGACTGAAAGGGTTAATTTCTGAAATTAAGCATTTTTTTTATGGTTGGTTTCAAACTCCAACATATATGTTTTATAAAATGATTGGGATATGTTTAAAATTCATTTGAATCTTTTTCCATTCTTCATAAATTCAGAATAATAAAAAGTTAGTGTCTCCCAATTTATTAAACTACTTATTATATTCAACATGCCTTTGATTTCTTTTTTCTTTAATACCTTTGATTTTGATAATATCAGGGTCAACCATTCAATATAAAAAGTTAGTAGAGAAGCTGTCTTGATAGTGATATCCAAAATTGGAATATTTTAATGTGTAATTATTATTAGAGGTGCTTGCTAAACCCTCCTTTTAAAAGGTTTCATGCCTACTCACTTCAAAGAATCTCCTAAAACTTATTTAAACCCTCTGAGAGATATAGGCGAGTTAACCTGTCACCATCTGACTATAAGGTTTTTCAGCAACACACATTATTTTTTTTAATTTATGGATTTTACTAACTTTCAAAATGGAAAGTACAGCGGAGTAATTAATAATCATCTGCAACAGAAATATAATTTTTTAAATAAAATTTATCTTTCCAGTTGAAAATTTAAATTTTAATCTCATGCAGTTAATACAAGGTTTATGACGCTAGAGTCTGTCTATTTACTATGCGAGCCTCAGAAAGACTTTCTTCCCCCAGTCCTTCGATTGGTTTTCTGGTAACGGGGGGCAGCATCGCTTTTCTTAACCTAATGCCTTTAAGGCTAACAATCTGAACAGTTCAAACCCAAGTAAGGTGGGTAAAAACACGCTCACACCGCTTCGAAGAAAACCGCTTTCGGGGATGGGGGAGGAAAATGATTTCAATACTCGCATTCTAGATAGACAAGGTATAGTAGTGTAGATTGTAATAAATTCCAAACTCTTACTTTTAGAATCGTGGCATAGCAATTGATTGTAGGAAAAATATGTAAAATGCATGTTTTATTTCTACTAGGTAATATGTAGCCTTGATTTGTCTTTCGTTTTCAGATTGGTGGCATGACTTGTTCCTCCTGTGTGCACAAAATCGAAACAGCTGTTGGTAAATCCCCTGGAGTTCAGTCTGCTTGTGTAGCCTTGGCTACTCAGCAAGGTAAATTCAAGTTTGACTCCGAAGTCACTGGTCCTAGGAACATTATTGATATAATAAAAGTAAGGATGTTTTACAGTGCATCTGTAGCGTAACATAACTCTATGATTTATATTAAGAAACTTATTATTGATTTGGTTTTTTTGATGTTGTATTTGTATTTCACTTATATAATTCTTCTAAATTGAACATTATAATTTGCATGTAAAAGAAGTAGAAATTGGGAGAAATTTTTGAACAAATGCTAATAACTTCTGATATATATTTTTTGAAAATAATGACAAATCTAACAAAGTCAGTGACCATTATTTACCCCGAAAAAAGAGTGACCCATAATTCCCCCATGTGACCCTATACTTTTCATAGGTTCACTTTAAACAAAATTTTCTTGTATAACGTAAAATTATGTTTTTAAAGAACAAATATTATAAAATGCTTTGGTTTTTCCAACTTGCTATCTGCATACAAAATTTAGTGCTTTTTATAGCACTCTTCAGCAAACTTTTGTTAATTATTTTTCAATTTTTACAAATGTAATAATAATTGTAAGTATGTTTTTTATTTAATTTTTTATTAAGTTAAATTATTCTGACAATTTGGGATCCATAGCTTATTCACGTAACTTTTCTTTTGCATAGGCAATGGGATTTGATGCTTACCCCCTTTCAGACCAAACCAGGGATTCAGGGTTCTTTCAGCAAAAAGAGGAAATTAGAAAGTAAGTGTTGAATTATATAAAGAATTATGAATGTGCTTTAACATTTTGTATAATGTGTACTTAATATTAATAAATATGATTGTATAATTATGTATGTACATATCTATGCAGTATATGTTATATAATAAAATAGGCAATATAATGATGGAATATATGTTAATAAATCTGTACATTCTTACCTATAAAAAATGTGGAAAAGAATTGCTGCAAATTATTTAAATATCACAAATTTAGGACTTGTTTGTATCTGTCCAGTAACTAAAATTGAAGTTAATACATTATGTAAGAAAATAACTCCCTATCTCAAACTGAAGTACATCAACAGAAGGTATTGAAAGAAAGATAAATGAATGCAATTGCATTATTTATGTATAAAAATGTGAAAGCAAAAAATTACCATTGGATTAGTTGCAACAAACATTAGAGAGTGTTATTTACTATTTTTGATATTCGGCTCAATCTTTTATCTAAGGTTCAAAGCATTCAATTGTAATTTTAGATCCAAAGAAAGTTTTGTGTGCAGAACCTCTTACTATAATTTTTGTATTATATCCCTGTGAAGGCAGAGGCATTAAAAAGAATGGACTGCACATTGGCAAACCTTAAGTGTCCTCATCGTCTCCGGGTCGCCATACTTGCCAACAACATTCCTCTGTGCCCTGACCGCAGTATCTTGGGGGGGGGGCACGTTTTGGCCGTTAGCAATTGTTTACCAATCACTAAAAAATAACCGATTGCCGGTCATTTTTCTTTTCAATCGGCCGTTTGACAATGGGAAAAAATAAAATACCGAAGTCGGTCATTAAGTGGGAATTTTTTTTTAACACGATACAAAAAATACGCAAACCTAAATTATCTTTAGTTTCAATTTTAAATAAAATCAGCAACAAAAAAAGAAACCCTAAGTAGCGGGCCTTGAAGTCACAGATCGTAATCTTTGAAAGTAGCAAAGTACCTTAAATTTGGTTGACTGATTTGTTCTGAACTAAAACTAAGAAAGAATCCTGATCATTCGAAGATTAAGCTGCCAACTAGTAAATATTGCGATTAGTTGTGGTTTCGTTGATCAACTTTTTCAAAAAGAAAACTATAAAAAAAACGAGAATAGGGTGATTAAAACCTCTAACACGCAAATATTACTAGGCGCTAAGGCCGGTTGGCAAATCTGATCTGATCATAGCTTGAACTTTAAAAAGAACTCGGCAAATATTACTAGGCGCTGAGGCTGGTTCAAAAATTTGATCTGATCATAACTAGAAGTATAACAAGAACACTAACTAATTGTGATTACGCAGCTACTCGGAAAATGTAATAGTCGTTGTGGGTAGGTTAAGTTTACTTTCCGTACAATTATTTTTAAAAAAAACTTTGAATCTTTTATTTCGGCAAATGAATTGTGTGGATAAAATGTTTGGATCACCGGCATGGTCTTTCAAGGTAGACGAAAACCGATTTTTTTTTCCTGAAGTGCTATAGCTCCTTAAAACCAAGGTGAAAAAAAAATCTCCAAAATAGTTAAATCTAGACACCCTTAATATTGACTTTTACTAATATTTAAAAAATATTAATTAAAACTAATTAAAGTTTTTTATGAATTAATGTAGGCTTCCTTTCACTGCTGCAATATAATACCAAGGTAAAACACTACAGTCTAATTTTGATCAATCATGCATTCACCAGGCTGAAGACCTTGGCAAGCTCTGGTTACTATATTCACGAGATTTAACAACTCTGTCTATTTAAGTGCAATCAGTATCTATTGCCAGTATGCACCAGTTCTATTTTTATTATTTTAGGTGGAGGAGCTCTTTCTACTTGTCTTTGATATTTGGTCTTCCATCTATGGTAGTGATGATGTATTTTATGGCCATGAAAATGTCAAAGAAAGACATGGAGTTCTGCTGTGTGATTCCAGGGCTTTCAACCGAAAACTTGTTTCTCTTCCTCTTGGCAACTCCAGTTCAGGTACTTAGTACTTATGTTTTAAAAATAACCGATTGCAAAAACATGCTATCAAACCTCATCACCAATCAAATCTGTAGATAGTCAGCATTATTTATTTTTTTCGTTTATATGTGTTGTTGTTACATTTGTTTTTAAAATTTCGTTTAGCCTATCGGTACTTTGCTTTAGCTATAATTGAATTAAATTGGTTCTAATTTAGTGGATTTCATTTTTTTTTCTGGTAGATTAAGACTTGTAACAATAAATATCAGGCTTATTATGAAGACAGTATATTGTTGATGGGAGTATTATAAATAAAATTTTCTTGTATAATCATTAGGCTTAAAATACTCATGAGATTCATTTTTAGGCAGTCGTTAAAAATGTGTTTTAAATTCTTATATGATGGTTTAGATGTAATCAATTTAGTTTTCTTTGAATATTTTAGTTTTTTTTATTGATTACTGTTTGCATTTTGTTAAATAACTTGAAACAAATTGCCTTATTTATTAATCAAGGGGTTCTATAAGCTCTTTACAAATAATGAAGTATTTTCATACTGATTTTGTAAAACTTACATGGTACAAATTTAGGTATAGTAGCTAAAAACCAAAATATGGCATACTAGAAGTCATATTAAACTTGTTTACTGAACTTAAAATTTGAACTTTTTTTAGTTTTACGGGGGCCGCTATTTCTACGTTCAGGCATACAAAGCGCTCAAACATGGCATGGCTAATATGGACGTACTTATTATGCTGGCCACGACAATTGCATATTTCTACAGTGTGGCCGCACTGTTGTACTTTATCATTGTTGAAGCAGAGCACAGCCCAAAGACGTTCTTTGAAACTCCTCCAATGTTGCTCATCTTTATATCTCTTGGGAGGTGGTTGGAACACATTGCGAAGGTTTGTTGCATTTGATGAAACTTTTTATTAAGCTTAAGACATTTTTCTAAATATTTATAGATACTTTAAATTTAAATCTGTTATTAGGGTAGACTAACCAGTGAGTGAACAGTCCCCAGTGAATGAACAGTTGGTAAATTCATTTAAAAATAAGGATTAAACAAGTGGGTTTGTTACAGAATCTGTCACTTAAACCGCTTCCACACAATATTTGTGATAACAGGAATCACACTATTTATAGACCTCAGAAAGAAGTTCTCCTAACAGAGACTTCTAATTCAAAATTTAAACGCCAAAATCAACTATTTTCATTAATATTCTTTCGCAAATTATAAATTACTCATTATCGTTTGCTAAACTTGTTAGAAATTCATAGAATAATGATGCAGTTTCTTTAATAAATATCTTTTAGTCGCCACAATTTAATTTACAGTTCGAAAAATATATAATTAGTTAAATTTATGCTTTAAAAATAAAAGCGAAACTTTGCATAGTTTTTATGCTAAATTAAAATTCTGTATAAATCTTTCTTCATAAATATATAATGAACCATCAAAAAAACTCTATTGGGATATTACAACAATCCAAACCAAATTATAACACATAAATAAATATTCTTTCAAAGGTTTTATTTTTATTTTAAATAACGTTTCTCGTAAGTTTGACGAAATGGCAACAGTGAAAATATTGAATGAAAATGGAATTTGCATGTTATTTCAATGTAGATTAAAATTTTAGTTATTTAAATTTTAAATATACTTCTAATTTAAATTTTTTAATGAAATTTGAGATGTAACCTAGCCCGATTTTTTTTTTGCTTTAAAATGACGTATCCCAATTGTTTGTGCGACTTTTGGTTTGCTCATTGAATGAAAATGGAATTTGTATGTTATTTCAATGTAGATTAAAATTTTAGTCATTTAAATTTTAAATATACTTCTAATTTAAATTTTTTAATGAAATTTGGGATGTAACCTAGCCCGATTTTTTTTGCTTTAAAATGATGTATCCCAATTGTTTGTGCGACTTTTGGTTCGCTCTGTGAAAGTGGGTGACGGACAGACAGACGGACTGAACGATTATAAAACCTTCCACTTTTTACGTTATAAAAGTAATGTGGAAGCTAAAATCATTCCACTAGATGGATCGGCAACACTGACTTCCTCCCATCTAGTAAGAAGCTATCTGACATCTGATTGGTTGTAATTGGTCATTAATTAAAATCCAACATGTTTATTGACTGGACATTTTTGTGTTCATTCACTGGTAAAAGAACTGTTAATTCACTTGGATTATGTTCCACTTTTTATTTACACCCCTAAAAAACCCAAAGCAATGCAATATAAAGTAACCTCATTTTTTTGTAGAATTTACATGTAATGACAGATGTGTTCGCATTGTCATAAACCAGAAGCTATATTGTCTTAAAATGTACGAATTTTCTTAAAACAAATTGTGCTTAACCATTCATTCACTGGTTAGTCTACCCTATAAGGGGGCTGTCTTTATGCTGGATCAGATTTTATGCAGACTTGGCAGGTTCTCAAAAATCAGCCATATTTGGGGGCACCATCTGGGATGCTCTCTCTAACTGTTCCAACACTTAGATTAGATTTACCTGAGCTCTCTGTTAATTTTTTAATGACAAGTTTTAATCAGGCCATGACATGCCTTCGATTTTCTCATTCTTAAAATCTGGGGTGGGACAGAACCCACAATCTTATTGTTATGGGGCAAGATATGTAGGGGAGACCGGGGCACAATGGACCACTTTTTCATGTTTTGCGCTATAAGTACCAAAATATTCATCCCACATGTTCAGAAAAAGGTGTATATATTACATAAATATCCTGGTTTAAAAATACATTACCTAAAAAATATAATTTCAATTACTTTTTTCTGAATTCACTTTTTTATTACAAGTGAGAAAGTGGTCCATTGTACCCCAGGTTCGGGGTACAATGGACCACATCACGGGGTACAATGAACCATGGTATTTTTTGCTAAAAAAAAAAATCTGCACTTTTTAAAGATCAACGTACGTATAAAATAAGGATTCTATTTGAATTTTAAGTATCCAATTGAATATTAAAAATTCTTTTAGTGAGAAAACTATCAGATATTACTGTTTGCTTTTTTCCCCTCCCCTTTGAAAGTTTTTGTTTATTTTCTAAATATGCAAAGATCAGTTAGGCTCAAATCTAACATGTGTATGGGAGGTTTTGTACTTTTTTTATGTAGTACAAAAGGGCTGTTTTTGAATGCCTTTCTCTTTGCTAACTGAACAGATAGAACGATTATCACCAAGAACATGTTTTAAAGCCTGTTCCATCGCTTCTTTTGGCACTGTTCCTTCACTAGTCTTTCTAATCGTGTTACGTGGCATTTCGGGAAAGAAAATGAGTAAACGCATTAAATTTTATCTTCAAAATTATAAGATCACTTTAAAGTTTTTTTTTATTACTAAACAGAACAACAACAAAAGTGTAGGGGGAAACTGTGGATCAAAGAATCTTCGTTTTTATGCGAGATCAATTTTTTTAACCTTTTTCAAGTCTTCCCTTAATCAATATGGTTGAAAATTTTACTAACAAAATTTCAATTTTGTGCATTTTACCAATTTTGAGAAAATGTGTTAGTTACTTAATTATTTATAACTACAACAAATAGGTCACATTTTTGTTAGTAAAAAAAATCAACAGTAATCAAAATCCAATTAAAAAATTTATCATTTTGTGCTTGTACTTCCGCTATGTAAATGTGTAAATTTATTTTACCACCAACTCAAATTTCTAAACTTTTTGTTTTAAATAATTAAACACTTTAGTGTCACATCACATTCAATTTTAAAAATACTTTTCTCATTCAAAACACTTATTGTTTGAAGTCATAATATAAATAAAACATCAGTTCCCTAATAATTTGTTACTTCTGATTTTAAAAAAAAACACTATTAGTAGACGGGGGGAAAATCTATTACATTCACAGAAGTGAATATTATAATAAATATAAAAACATTTTACTATTATAGCAAATTTGACATTTGTTAATTAGAAAGTACTTGCATCAATATTTTTTTTATTTATTTTGAAACTAAGAGTATTTCTAAAGTTGCATGGGGTACAGTGGACCATGGTCCACTGTACCCCAGATTTTGTGGTCCATAGTGCCCCATATTGTATTGGAGCAAAAAACATAATTAAAATATGCGGTATTTTGATTTCAGAAATTAATTTTTAGATTATATAGAAAGACAAATATCTTGCCTTTCAACTATGCCAAGCCACTTTGTCCTACTAATGTTACTTTAATGATGAGAAGATAATTTCTAGAAGAGAGCTTTTTTACTTTCACCTGGTTAATACACATCAAGCATAAAAAATGGCAAATGTGTGAGCTAACAACATGGTTTTTCATAATAACTAGATCAAGACTGTTATGTCGTTTATTACTTATAATATGAACTAATTTGGAAAATTAACAGAATAAATAATAAGGGGTGGTCCATTCTGCCCCTAGGTCCATTGTGCCCCGGTCTCCCCTATGCTTCTTCAGGGCCACTGAGATGATTCTTATTACAATTATCAATAATTTTGATGAGCCATAATTTAGCATTGGTATTAGCTAATTTGTCCCAAGGTAAATCTTATTTTGCAGTTAGTAAATTTCCACTTTCATGTTAACAACCTTTATCAGATTTGTGAATATCAAGCTACAAAAAGTATCTTAACTTTTTTTTTCTACGGAAAACTTATTTTTAATTTATCTGAATATTTTTTATAGGGTAAAACATCTGAAGCTTTAGCTAAGCTTCTTTCTCTTCAAGCAACTGAGGCCACCCTTGTTGAAATTGATGAAGAGGGACAAATTTTACATGAATCCCAAATTGATGTTGAACTTGTGCAAAGAGGAGACATTTTAAAGGTATGTACAGAATTACCTACCTAGCATCATATTAAAATTTAGGGTGATAATCAGTAAAAATCAAGAGATTAGGTATTTGGCAATTCCAAAACGGAAACATTTTTCAATCAATAACAACTTTATTTAAGGTAAAATTTTAAAAATCCTAAAGTGTCTGGCAAAATTCAGACCAAAATAAGTTTTCCAATATCACGAGACTCCTAGCCAAATCAGGAGAGTTAACACCTCTGCCTGCAAGTTAACTTTAACTACACTCCGTGCCAACCTAACTTGGGTGAAAACAAAGAGTAAAAATCAGACGGTGAAGCACGGTTGGTCCGTTAGTTGGAAACTCTGGTAAGGTAATATTTACATACAAAGTGATCTAAATACAATTTAACCAAAATACGCTTTTTATTCTAATAAAACTACCAAATTTTCTCAAATAAAATTCAAATCTGTTATCTTAAACAAAATTAATGCTTTTAGCATGTTTTCTGGATTTATTCACAAATTTATAGAACTCTTTACATCGCGGAAGGATAATTTCCATAGCTTATTTCTATTTACCTAACTTAGGTTGGCAAGGAGTGTATATAGTATATTTGGCATGTATGTTATGTTTGCCGCTACTTATGGTGTTTTCTTTTTTTTAACTTACTGTTTTGAAATATGTTAAACTCTCGTTAATTTTATTATTTTAGAATTTAACATTGTAAAAAATTACTTTTTACATTATGTTGTTTTTGCTAATCTCCAACCTAGTCTGACCAATCTCATTAGCCTAGTCTAACAGACCTAGATCTCTAGAAAAGTCGATGTTAAGAAGTTAATGAGAAATTTTTACTTTTAATTTGTCTTCTATTTTTCATGCTTCATACATTCACTATACTTCTTAATTGTTTGCTCAGAAGCACTAAAAGGGCGCTGGGGAGCCCAGTTGGTTAAGCACTCGCTTTAGCATGTGGAAGGTTCGGGACTGGGTATCGCCAAAATAGCTGCCGACCTACAAACGGCCCGTCCAGCCAAAAATGTGACGAATAATACTCAGTGTAAGGCAGTGCACATTAAATAACCTTCAAAGTCCTAACGCTGCGTTCGATGTCGCCCTTAACGGTTGTGTTGGGTGCCTATTCAGGTGTTGGCTCGTCACCTGAATGTGGTTCTAAAATACGATGCCTGTCGCCAATAGCCCTCGTGTACGATAATTCAAACCTAACCTGAAGCACTAAATGACCTAAATTATTATTTTTTAATACAAAATATAAGATTTTTAGAATCATCTCTTCAGAAAAAAACTTCTCTCTTGTAGGTCGTACCAGGGGCGAAAATTCCAGTTGATGGCCGTGTAGCCTTTGGGAATTCTATGGCTGATGAGTCTCTAATCACTGGAGAATCATTGCCAGTTCCCAAAAGGCCAAACTCTCAGGTGATTGGTGGCTCAGTGAATCAAAATGGTGTGCTTCTCATTGTGGCCACTCACATTGGGAAAGACACGACCCTTGCTCAGATAGTAAAGCTTGTCGAGGAAGCACAAACTTCCAAGGTAAGTTTCATGTTTGTAGTTAATAATGCATATTCTAATAAAAAAAGTGGTGGTAAGAAGTTTTTTTTATTTACTTTTTTTTTCATTATATCTAATTAAAGTGAAAAAAATTTTATGTTATCTTTTTAATGGGGTTGTTTCACTTGCGAATCTGGCTATAGCTCTGTGGTTTTGTTTTCCTTACGAATGACTTATGTTTTTACTAAGTTGGTTGGCTGACCAATATTCAGGTTAGTGCGCTTGGTCAGCTCCCGAACCTGATTATCTCTACAAACCAACCAATAACAAAAATAATTCGAGAGTAAAGAAAACAAAACCGCAGAGCTATTGCAAGATTCATCTTGAAACAACCCCATCAAAACCTTTTTTTATTTACAAAGCACCTTGTTATTTGTCTGAATTATATTATTTTACACTGCTATTTGGGGGAATGAAAATATTCCATGGCAGCTGTGAAACTTATTTTGTGATCCTTTGAATGAAGTCCATTTTGAAATTGAAATATTATATTTAAACGCGATTTAAAAAATTTATATATTTTCATTCTGAAAATAATTTTCTGTGTTGTGTGATTTTCTGGGAAAGTAATTGTGTTAATTTTTTTGATTTTCCAACAGTACAATAAAAATTATTCATACATGTTTCTCTTTATTCTAAAATTTATTTTAATTGTGTGTGTGGTTTTTTTTATTTTCCAATTATTATATTTGGACTTTAAAGTAAGTATAATAAATCCCAAAAATTAACTTCAAAATATTTTCAGGCTCCCATTCAACAGCTTGCTGACAAAATAGCTGGATATTTTGTGCCAATTGTAGTTTCTGTTTCTGTAATCACACTAGTTGTATGGATTCTTATTGGACATTTCTCCATTGATTCTGTTAAACAGTATCATATGAAACATGTAAGTTTATTGAAATAACATTATTAATTGAAATTATATATTTATATGTGTTACAATGCTCATGCCAAACCATTTCCATTATTAAACTATAAGACAATGGTTTTTGAAATACTAAGGATGCCACAATATTTTATTTATTAAAGACAATATTATTTAGTTTCCTTTAAATATCAAAACTGTTTATCTAAACATTTTTTTTCTTTTACCAAAAGTTATTTTTAAAAGTTATACAAAACGTTCAAGTTGCCAGTACCTTTGTTAGTTTTTACACATTTATTTAAAAAGCACTAGACCAATTTCCTTTGAATGGTTATAAAATTGCTTATCATTTATTTTATCTTTGCTCTTTTATAATGTTACTTATTCATTCTATAGTTTAAACTGTCTAATTCCTTATTTGTTTTTCTTAAAATTATTGTGATTCAAACTTTTGAACTTGTTGGGTGACTGCTTCTCTCTAAAATACCTTTTTTTTCTATAGAAAAACGATGCTACAGATTCGGAAATCACCTACCAATTTGCCTTCCAATGCGCCCTGACAGTGCTTGCCATTGCTTGCCCTTGTGCTTTAGGTCTAGCCACTCCCACTGCAGTTATGGTTGGCACAGGTGTTGGTGCTGTAAATGGAATTTTGATCAAAGGAGCAGAAGCTCTGGAACTTGCTCACAAAGTAAGATACATATCCTTTTGTAAGGTTATTAATAGTTTGTTTGAACTGCATTATGAGGGTTCCCAACCTTCTTGAAAAATCCCTAAATTTTAAAATTGTTTCAGAAGGCCCTAAATTTCCTCTAAACCACTCTAAATTCCTTTTTTCGTTTTTTTTTAATATTGTACTTGTTTAGAAGGAGGTAAAACACAACTCTTGCCCCCCAAACTGAAACTGGATTTTAGGATTTAGCCAACTTGTAGGATTTGTAAGCCAATCATATATCACAACAACATCTAACATTGCCCGAGTGTACAAGATCAAATTCACAGAATAAAGTCCTTAAGGGGGTTCAGTATGTTGTATATCGGTAATGTTAAATTGGCCAATTGCAATGTACCTTTTCACAATAACTACTGATCAGATCATCTTAAAATGTTCTCTGTGTGTTATACCAACCTTATATATTAATCTGAGGTTGGAAGTTTTTTTTTTAAATAACTGTTAGATTTTTTTAATAAAATAAGTTTTAAAGTACCCAAAAAATCATGAAATTTTTCACTTTTTTGCCCCATAAAATTTTTTTCACTTTAGTTTTATTAAAAATTATAGCCTCAGATTAATCTATACTATGTATTACATCATATAAAAAAAAGTTTTCGAGAAAACATAACATAGTTTTTGAGAAAAGGTACATCGAAGTTCAAAAAATCAAGTTCTGAGAAAAACGCATTTAAAGTTTTTGTTGGAGTAAGTAGAGTTGAGTTTCAGTAAGGAAGGGTTAAATAAAATAACTTTTAATGTCAAAAATATTTATCCAATCGCCTTGATACTTTGTAACATCATTAATAAAGGTTGTAATAGTATTTTAAACCAATAATTTCATTTTTGATTTTTTCACCGTTTTTAGGGTACTGAACCCCCTTAAGTTTTTCAGAATGTTTCGACTGAGAAATCTGGATGCGACTTGTATGGAATTTGCAAGTTATATTTTAAGAACAAAAGAAACACTTTGCCTTAAAGCTAAGAGACCGAACAGAAAAATAATTTTTTGCCTATTTTAGCAGAATTTAAAGTCCAAAATTTATTTTATTTAAAAAATTTGAACATTAACGTTTCTAATAAGAAAGTTTGGTAATAAAAAAAACGAAAATGAAGCTGTGAAGTTAATTTTATGGAGTCCCTATATGTGGACATTTAGGGTGAAGTTTTTATATAATCCCTTAATTTTGTTGAAAGGTGAATTCTCTTGGCATTTTAAAAGATAAAAATTCGTATTTACCTGCATACATTGGCAGTACAATCTAATTATTCATTTTCTAAATAGCTTTTGTATTTCAGGTTAAATGTGTCATCTTTGATAAAACTGGCACAATCACCAGAGGCATTCCTGTTATGACCCGTGTGAGTGTCTTTGTAGAGCAGAATGTATTTTCCCTTGGAAAAATCTTAGCTATTGCTGGGACGGCAGAGGCTAACAGTGAACATCCTATTGCTGCAGCCATCACTTCCTTTGTCAAAGAGGTAATATGTTTATTTCCCAATTACTTTTAACAGGCTAAACTAAAAAACCTACTCCAAATCTTTACACACAGTTACATATGATACCATTGAATTGCAAGAAAACAAACTCCTAGAAGATGGGAATCAACCCTCTGAGGGTTTTGCAAATTTTGTTGAAGTGTAATCTTGTTTTCAGTGCACGAGGATAAAAATAAAAAATTTTAACTGAAAATTGATATTTTAAAATTAAGTTAAATTTAAAAAAATTGATTTTTTTTTTAAGTATTAAGTGTGTTGCTAGGAAACCTGACAGTCAGGTGAACGGTTTTATTCGTCTGTGTCCATTAGAGAGTTAAATTTATTACCTGATTGTTACTCTGTAAAATTGTTACCCTGTTTACAATGTAGCATTGTTTAACAATGTCACTGGGCAATCTTCAATTTCCTTTTATCCCTTAAATGAGCCAATAAAATGCGTACTACTCTAAGATGGAAACTAAACTTGATTTTGGGGTCTAATGTAAAACCTTTATAACTTATTACACATCACAAAAAGTATAATCATTAAAACTAAATTTAATAAATTAATTAAAATTCTCTCGGAATTGTCAGGCTCTGAAATCGGAAACATTCGGCAAATGTGAGGACTTTGCCGCTGTCCCAGGCTGTGGCCTTCGTTGCAAAGTGTCCAACATCCAACACATGTTGGCAGAAGAGGCCCAAGTCGAAAACCTTGTTGGGGCCAACTACAGGAGAAGCACTGTTAGCCTTGCCTTCCAAAGCGGAGTTATGGAGAGTGTTCTTATTGACCGGAAGAGATTCGACTCACCAACACACAATGCTAATAATCTGGCTGCAGAGCTCATTCAGAATTTGGATGTACCAGGTTAGTAGTTTCCTGTGGAGAGATGTAAGAGTTTTAAGTTAAAAAGTTTGTTTTAGGGTTTTCATTACGATTTTTTTAATTTATCATTTAAATCTGGTAGTTACTTGTATTGTAATGCTTTAAGTCAGGGGTTCCCAACCTTTTTGCACCACTTGATTTTTTGAAAATTTTGGCGTAACATCAGACATAAATATTTTATTAAACGTATTATATGTACTCTTCTGAAAGTGTTCAAATGTTCTCTGAGTAAAATTTCTGAGAAAACTTTGTATTTAATGGTTAGATATTTGATTGTTTATAACATGCCTATAATTAAAGAGAAATAAAAAGATTAAAATGGTTTTAATTTACAGTTTTGTTTATTACCTATAGGTCTAAAATGCAAATAAAAAAATGGTACAAACTCAGCTAAATCCAATCCAGAAGTTAAAGATTCTTTCTTTAAAATAATGTTAATGTTTAAAATGATGAGTAATATGTTCGTGGGCTCACTACACATGCATAGAGAAGCTATTTATAGCATCAGGTTGCTCTCATCACTCACGAGTACCACCTGAAATATTCCTGCGTACCACGTTGGGAACCCCCTTCTTTAAGGTCTTTTTTTTTTTATCTTTTCAAGTCAGTGAGATTATTTTTTAATCAAAAAATACAGAGGAGCTACTTACATCAAACAAAATCCGAAAGCCTTACTAGTTTGTTGGTTAAAACTGTGAACATTAAAAGAACATTTGTACTAGTTAGACTACCTGAATGAAGTTTTTTAAAAATGGCTTCTCAATAATCAAACCTAAAAAATAGTTACCTAAAAAGTAACTGTTATAAGTAACGGCGTTACAAGTAACATGTGTCTCCAATCCCTGTTGATTTGTAGTGCTCCTATGTAAACCTTTTTAAAATAGGAGCACATATATTTATTTTGGTAGAGGTAAAATTTTCTTAAATACCTAATCGGTCCACATAAAGATTTTTATTGAACTTCATAATATTTTTATAGACTGGTTCTATACTGAAAATGTATTTTTTTCTTTTCTTAGACATGCCCAAAATAGATTCAAAACATGTGTACACAGTGCTTGTTGGCAACAGGGAGTGGATGATTAGAAATGGGTTGCACGTTTCTGAAGGAATCGATACTCTTATGAAAGATCATGAAGAAAAAGGTCACACTGCAGTCCTGTGTGCCATTGATGGTAAACATGTTTCCCTATTATAATTGGAAATATTACAAGGTTTTTATGGGCCTAGTTTTATACTTGAAGCTTTCAGTTCCAGAGAGGACATTTTTCATCATGTTTCTGATCATAATTTTAAAAAATAATAGGGCTGACATCTATTATGATTAATAAAAACATATTTTATAATAGAAAAAAGTTTGAAGAATCGAATGATGATGCCAAATTGTGATTGGGACTGAAAGGGTTAAAGCTTTTGTAATGTTTGTTAATTTCATTTTTTTTTTGTCTAATTTTGAAAGAGAACTAAATTCTAGGATTTCCATTGCTTTTAAGTTTTAAGAAACCTATCATAAAACCTTTACACAGATATATTAATTTATTTTGCCCTCTACAAGTTGCAATTACATTACTTAATTTTATATTACAAAACTGATAATAAACTGAGTATAAACTAGAAAGGTCATTAAAACATTCCATGTCATGGATATTTTAACGTCAAACAAGAAAAATTAATTTTCTTAAAATATTAAATTCAGTATTCATGCACAATCACAGTAGTTGAATTTATCTACAAAATAAGATGAAGTTGTATTACCATTGGGCAAGTATTGCAAAAATAGCTTTGGTTATCCATTTAAGTTGACTAGGTTTATATATACAGCAACTCCTAGTTATATCGGCTTCCCTGGAGACAAGCAAACATCCCTGATATAACCCAATGTGCGATATAACGAGCGACTTGATAAATGTTATAATTTTGATGTATTTATGCTCTCAACATAGTTTTTAAAATGAAACACAATATCCATTTAAAAGATAGAGCTTAATCATATTAAATACTATAACGGCTCTTAAAATAGATAAAAAAAAGTTTTGAAAGGACTTATTATTAATTACATTAAACATTACACATTTCTGTACAAGTAATACAAAACATATTTCACTCATTTTCTAGTAAAACAATCCATCTGAAGTTAGCTGCTTCGATTTTTCTCGTAAAACTCGTTTTTCGGAAAATATCAAAGAATGAAAGTTTATTAGTTATTTTAGGGAAAATTCATATTGGAAAAAAAATGGGGGGAAATTCGGAGACATGATGCAAGGTGCGATATATCTGAATGCGTGATATAGAGAGGAGTTACTGTATCTTTACAACTATAAGTATTTGAACGTTAAAAGCATTGATAATGATTTATTTTTCATAAGGTGTTCTTGTGTGTATGATGGCTGTTGCTGATACAATCAAACCGGAAGCGCATCTAGCTGTCTACACTCTGAAAAAAATGGGACTGGACGTCATACTCCTTACTGGTGACAACAAGAAAACTGCTGCTGCAATTGCTAGACAGGCAAGTTTATTCTTTTGGGTTAACACTAGCAAATTAATATGTTCTTCGTATGGGCTAAAAAAAAATGAAGCTGATGTTGTATTCAAGTAATAATTTAGTCTGGTCTTTGGTAATGCTTCTGTTATTTTTCCATTTAATTCAAGTTAAGCTAACTTTAGCTATGTTGCATCGTAAATGTAAAATAAGGTTATTTCAATTAAAAATCTCAATTGGAATGAAAAAACACATTTCAGAAAGTTGGCGTAATTTTTGGTGGCTTTGTGAGCTTGGCGACACATTTGGTGAGAATGTGAAGATCACCACAAAAGCCCATTACAAATCAATAGATCAATGTCACCCAAATGAAGAATCGCCAAATAAAACACAGACAATTTTTGTTATAACCGAACACCAAACTCATAAATAATAAAAGTTGTCAAAAACAACTTAAACCATCATTTAATTTTCCCCATGCAAGACCCATTATATGCGTTATCTAATTCTTTTATAATAATTTTATTATAAAAAATGAGATATTGTATTTACTAAACTCCCCGGCGTAACAGCCCATTACTGGGCCAAGGCATGCCGTGCCCTTTTCAGCTTTCGTGACCTAGGTCTCTGGGGTGCTAGGCATATGTCCCGGTAAGGTGGTCTGCCTCACGCGGAACCCCCAGTGTTTAGTCCCAGTCAAGCGTACTTGGTACCCATTTTATTGACCCACTTCAAGAGATGAAAGGATGGGTCAACCTCGCCCAATCCGGCATTCGATTCCCGGACCTATAGCATGGCAATGCGAAGCAAGCCACTGGGCCTCTATATTGTATTTACTTCGAATAATTTAATGATTTATAAGATTATTATCTTCATTGAATCTATTTAAATTAATTTTAACAAATGCCTTTAAAACATCAAACCCTTTCATTTCTCTCGTTTCTCTAGGTTGGCATATCTCGAGTATTCGCCGAAGTGCTGCCATCGCACAAAGTGATGAAAATTCAGCAACTGCAAGAGCGGGGCATCAAAGTTGCCATGGTAGGAGACGGGGTGAATGACTCCCCTGCATTGGCGAAAGCCGATGTTGGTATCGCCATCGCCAATGGGACTGATGTTGCAGTAGAAGCGGCTGATGTTGTGCTGATAAGAGTAGGTTTTGATGATTTGTGCAATGACTTCTTGTTTTCATAAGGCTTTATTGGGAAATGAATTCACATATCTAGGCAGTTTGCAAAATTGCAAGAGATCTGGAATCCATATTAAATAAATAAAAAAGAATTAAGGTACAAGAAATCGTAACAAAGCATCAGAAATAATTACTAGCATTATAAGCAACCAAATTCTAATTAACACTATATATCAAGCAAATTCAATCATTTAAAGTTGTTTATACTTAATGGCATCCCAATCATTGGCAATGTCCCGAATTTTCCTGGTGGCTAGGTCTAGCATGTAACAGGTTAAAAGCGATAACATAGGTTATCTATGTTGTACTGATTTTGAGTTAATTTTCTCTTTTTTTAAAAAAACCTTCCTTTACCAAACCTTTAAAAAACCTTCGCCCACCACCTTTTCACTATTCAATACACATTTTAATTTGTAACAATTTCTTTGGAACACAATTCTACCCACTATTTACTGAAATTGATAAACAAGGGAAAATACACTGTGCTCAATTTTATTTATTGTATGTGATATGTAGTTGTTGCTAATCCTGAGATCACCAGCTAGGCAGTAGTCAGACGATCTCCAAAAGATTGTTGACGGTTAAAAAGTCCAATTACAGTCAAAGGGTCGGATGTTATGTCTTTCTCATCAAGTCCAATACACATAATATGTTTCATAAAGTAGCTGAATAAAACTAAAAACTAAACTCCCCGGCGCTACAGCCCATTACTGGGCCAAGACCTGCCGTGCCCATTTCAGCTTTCGTGACCTAGGGATCTGGAATCCTACCATATGCCCCGGTAAGGTGGTCAGCCTCACGCGGAGCCCCCAGTGTTTAGTTCCCAAGCATGCTTGGTACCCATTTTATCGACCCACTCAAGGCATGAACGGCTGGGTCAACCTCGCCCAGTCCGGGATTCGATCCCCGGACCTGTGGCGTGGCAATGCAAAGCACTACCACTCGGCCACTGGGCCTCAAAGTAGCTGAATAATAAATGAAAATTTTAGCCTTGTGTATGGTTTAAAGAAATAAAATTTGAAACTGTGCAATTTTTTTATGATAAATGCATATTTGCTACAAGACTATTGAATCGTAATAAAAAAGATTACTTTATGTATGTCTGATTTAAGTGCCGAAAAATAGTTCTACAAAGTTTGCAAGTAATATTAACAAATTACTCCATTTTAGTTACCATGTACATGTTTAAAAAAATATTTATCAGGCAGTTAAAATAATAAAAGTAAATTTTAAATACAATTTAAGAATACTGTAATGTGATGTATTAAAATATTTTTAATTTGGTTTCAAACTTGGTGTCTTTAAATTAGTTTTAAGGAGTTAAATAGGTAGAAATAAGCATTGTAATTTCCTATGTAAAAAAATTCTATTTATTAGTTGCATTTGTTAAATTTACTTTTGTTTTCTTTCAGAATGACCTCTTGGATGTAGTTGGTGCCATCGATCTATCTAACCGCACAGTTAGGAGAATCAGATATAACTTTATATTTGCAAGCATGTACAACATTATTGGGATCCCTCTAGCTGCTGGTAAAACACATCTTTTCTCAATATTGGTTGAAGTATTTTTGTTTTATGGTTTCATTTTATAAGTATTTGTTAGAGGGTGTCAGAATTTAAATTCTAAACCATTGGCCACCACTGTATGTTAAACTCAATTAGAGTACATTATAAACTATTAATTGTAATTAATGTATTTTTGTCTTTTCAGGGGTTTTCCGGCCATTTGGAATTGTTTTGAAGCCTTGGATGGGATCAGCTGCCATGGCCCTTTCTTCTGTGTCAGTCGTGTGTTCTTCCCTACTTCTGAAACTGTAAGAACTGTTCTTATATAAAAATAGCAGTCTATGCAATCTTCTTGCTATTAATTTATATATTTATGAAGTATAACCTGCACATCTTTTACTTTGCCTAAAAAAGCTGTACCTTTTTGTTGTTATAACTTTCATGTTAATTATATTGATTTGTGAATACAAAACATATGTTTACTGAGCCGTGCTTTTGTCTTAATAATCGATTTTCTTATTGAGGTTTTATGTGGTTAAGTGATTACTTTAGCCAATAATTAAGCAGGCAATTCATAATCCCAGCTCATCAACAGAATTTCGCTTCTTACCAACCAGGGCTTAACTATTATTTTTACTTATTTAAATCATTAGCAAGTTTTTTTAAGGTCATCCAAATTCTTATCACTCTTTTCTTCAAACAGATACAAAAAACCAACAAAGGAAAAACTCACCACACCGGCCTACCAAGAAGTCCTTCACAAAACTCGTCTCCACTGCATCGAAAATGGAGACGACATTTCGATCCATCGTGGGATCGACGACATTCCATTGCCAGAACCCAGAGGCTCCATTAAAAGTAATAACCTCAGTTTCATTATGAACTACATGCCCGGAAAGGGCAAAGGGGGACGGCCCGAAAGCCAGGAATTGGAGACCTTTATCGGAAATGATCATGTATAGAGTGGATTTGATTTATTTTGTAAAATGGGGCTCAAGGTCAATCAGTTCTTCTCTTGTAACCTTAAAACACATTATAATATTGACCCAGGCAGAACAAATGTCATGTCTACAAAACAAGTTAGACCATTCTCAATAACTACAACCACTAAATGTAATTTTTTTTACAATAAAAAATGTTTATATCGTATTAGTAGATACAGTGGTTGATTGGAGTAGAACAAAATCGTTTTATAGTTGTTACTACTACAGTTATATTGCCTGATATGTTGCTCCAATAAAGACCTTGAATGGATTAGATTAACTGTTATAAATTATTTCTCATATGGGTCTTCTTTTGTGGCACATAGTTAAAAAGGAAAATGTCTGGCCTTAAGCCCTCTTACAAAAAGTTACCTGTTCTGTTAATAAAATTATTTTTTCCTAGAGACTATCTATCCACACTCCTTATAATTGTTTAAGAAAAAATGGTCAGAGTAATTACTTTGGTTAAGATTCTGATGTTGACTGCCCTCCTAGACAGATATAGTATTTGAAATAACTAATTCATCCAACTTTTGTTCTGAACAGGGCTGCCACATACAATTGGTGGTGCATAAGCAGCCAAATGTTGATAAACCTATAATCTTACTAAAAGTTATTGGGTGTTTTTAGATGATAAAGTAATTAAGCTTTTATGTTATTCTGAAGTCTTGTTTTACATTGATAATGTACTGGAAGGCATTGTTTTATAATGAATTTTTATTTGAAAATTTATTTTTGATAATGTACTGGAATGTGTTATGGGGCTTAAAACACATGATGTGGTAAGCGCAAAAAATTAACTCACGATATTTAATTTCTTTTAGTGTTGTATATGTTTTGTCTTGTTTTTTGAAACTACGAATAAATTTCTGTACAAAAATACTACAGAGACTTACTTAACTCAAAACTTTAAATATGGAAACCATAATATTCATATTGTATTTTTGTGTGTTTTTTATTAGCGTTTATGCTTCCATAGACTTAAATAATTTTAAGTTATAATTGTTAGTATGTGCTTTTTAAAAAATCCCCTAAGTAATTTAGTTACTTAATAATCAATGAAAAGTGTTGATTAATTTTAATTTGTATTAATTTATTAAAAAGAAATCTTATTTAAGTATTATTGCAACAAAAAGTGAAAACACCTGTGAACAAATTATGTGATAATAAGATGTACAGATGCCTCCAATTAGATATAGATCTCTTCCAGTGTAATTCTTAATATTTTAGATTTAGTATTTTGTAAACTTTTTTGTAATATGCTTACTCTAAAATATTTTATTTTATATATTTTGCCATTTAATAATTTATGCAAAGAGCACAATCGTTTTGTATATCTATATACTTCAGAAGATCTGTTGACATTTACATTTTTGCATAGGTGTTACACATTTTTTATATTCATAGTATTACGTAATGTGTTTTTTATTTATGTATAAATCATGCACTTTTTAGTTTAAGTGTAAAATATGCCAATACTGTGCACTAAATTTATAACCAATTTACACAATTAAATTAAACTTTTTTTTTAAGTACAACAAAAGATTTTTTTTTAATTTAAAGCCTCAAATATTAATTGATGTAAAAAAAAAAATATTAATGTGTAGCAAAAACTTGGGGCCTAATTCTTTTGTAATAAAACTCAATGTAAAACAACCAAATTTTATACAAAACTTGTATGTAAAATTTTAATATAACTAGATTACATACTGATTTATCATTCTATGGGACTTCATATTAAGATTATTTGCTCGATACTAATTTTATGTATTTTTTGTGTAATTGACACATTTAAACTTTTTGTTGATCCTTGTTAATCCACTAGCATTGAACATGCATCTTTTTACATTTATAATATGTTTTGTTTATAATTTTATTGTGGAAATGCATGTATTTTTGTGTGTTTACAGAATTATATGTACTTATGCTTTAAACTTTTGTTTTAGGAAATGAATGCGGAAGTAGTGATGATTTAACGAGATTAATTTAAGCTAGTCAAAAGCAAGTGGCTATAATCAACTTAATCGGAATATTTGTTTGGGAATATAACCTAAATTCCTTAAAGAATGTCATGTTTGAGTTAATTAACTGTCGTTATAAATAAAGTATTTAAAAAATTAGGCCAATTGAGTTTTGACTAGCATGAAGTAAATTTGCTTGGGGAGAGAGGGAAATCAACTTGCTTGTAATTTTTTTTTGTATGGGAATATATAGAGGAAGGAATCAATAACACATGTTGTACTTAAATGACACTCCTCTGATAAACATGAGGGAACTTTCATAAACTATATTAAACAAAACATCTAGTAAAACTTCTAAGAAATGTCTATTTTTAAAAAAACACGAGGCATTTTTGCAATTTGAATTTCACCTTGTCCATTCTTTTTATTTGGCTAAATGTTTTTTATTTTAACTTTACACTAATTCAAGTCTTCATTCATGCTAGATAATTGTAACTGAGCAGCATTGAGTAAAAATCTCTAGATCAAATAAAAAATATTGTAACAAATACTAAATTCAACGCAAACTGATTTGTTTGTGTTGTATTTCCTTTAAATATTTTCATCACTTTTTTAATGAAAACTCAATCAACATGTTATTTATAAAACTTTATTAAATATTTTCTGTTTTTAGTGATGTTCCTGGAATGACCAAATGTTTTACACTTTGTAAATTTTATGTACATATATAGTTTATTAAAAATAATTGCTTCACAATTTGTGTTTTTATTTTTTGTACATAAATAGCAATAAAGATTAACAAAAACTTGTTTGACAACTATATAAATTCTTCCAAAACAATTATAGAATTTAAGTATGCAATTCAGTCTGGACAACTACAAAATGCACAATTTTCCATGTCTGCTTTTTGTATTCTGCTTATTAACTTGTAAATGTTTTATTAATTCAAATGTTACTGGGTTTTAATTTTAGCCATTAACCACTTAAAAGTAGTAACCTGATAAAATAAATTGAGTCTAATATAAAGGGGAAAACTGTTTGGGTCGGGAGAGAACCGGAAAGAAAAATTAATCTTTAATATTAACACAACATAGGGTATTCGACACTATATAAATACATTCTGATGTATGGTTAGAGAAATACCCTAAGCTCTTGTGCAGTTATCGACTGAAGTTATATTTGAACTGTTTAGGTTGTCAATGCCTTATTTACTGCAATGGTTCTTTCCTCAAACACTCATTTTGGTCCATTATAAAAATAAACTTAAATGGTAAACAAAATATGCATATTTTATTACCATAAGAACTTAACTAGTGTTGTACATTTTAAAAAGCTATAGCTAACTATTGAAAAGCTTTTTACACTACCTTTGATATTAAGTTTGCCAGCTAATGATTTTTGGCATGAAGAAGTTTTCTACAGATATTTATTGCTTAGAAACTATCCACTAACCTGGGAAGTGCAAAATGAACAAGTGTTTGTTTACTCTTAAATTTATAACTAAATCAACCACAGCACAAAACTTTTTTTTTACCCAATTAATTTTAGCACAGTTTGGGCAAAGTAATTATTGTACTAATTCTTTTATACTCTTTCTCTGTTAGACTTCTAACGGTATCGGATATGTAATGTAATTTTATTTTCAGATTTGTAACTTTAAATTATTGAACCTCTTAAAAATGTCTTTTTTAATTCTAAATTTTACAAAATCTTTAAATTTACTTTAAAAATATTATAAGTTCATTGTAAATGAAGAAAAATTAAGTATAAATACAATACAAAAACTAGTATTTATGAAAAATTAATGTTCAGTGCTTCAAACCCCAAGTTTCTTAAGTTTGAATCTTGAAAAATCCACTAGCACATTATACTAGCATTATTTTGTAAAATTTTAGAAAAAATTTCCCCTCCCCCAATCATTAAAAAATATTTACACTTTACAAAAAAGCGCTAGAATTTCACATTTAGAAAATACGAGCATTAACAACTGCACCAGCTGTTCAGATATTTCGAAAGACATTTTTTAACCAAAACAACTAAAACAGACAAAATTGTTCATAGGAATAACAATCTGAATGATTGCAAAAATGTTTCTTCAAACTTATTAACAGAGAACCGAGAAACAGATTCTCTGGCACATTTTCTAATTTCATATAAGTCTGTTTCCTTCATGTTCCACACGTTTTTCATGGCATCAGCAAAACTTTGAACATCAGTTGCTAAAAATCCTGTTTTCTTTCCATTAAAATCCACCACAATGTCCATTTTTGGGCCTCCTGAATCATGTGCTATCATTACTAATCCTGCTGACATGCATTCGACAATTCCTTAAAAGAAAAGTCACGTTGACATTAGAATCTAATGAATATATAAAATATACAGAATTTTTTTTTTAACTTTTAAGTGTGTGTTTATGTAACTAAGTGTTCCTAAGTTACTCTAGTATTTTAAAATTGAAAGAATTTTAAGAATGAAATGTACAATAACTGATTTAATACTTAATTTACTGATTCAAAACTAGAAAGAAATCAAAATGGTTTTGGTAATTTATTTAGTGATATTTATTTTTAAAATAGCTTAAAAGGTATAGGCTCTCGAACTAATATTTTATAAAAATTATTATTTAAACTCTAATATACATTCCTTGCCCTTTAAAGCCCATTTCACATCTGCAAACTACTTGCAATTCCATTGAAACTCATAACTTGTGGTAACCTGGTTTTTCAGGTTTCCACAAAAATTATTTCCCACAATTTGGCAAGTTTCATCTTTTTGCAAACAAACTTCATTCAAACCATAGACTCAGATCAATAAGATCAATTTCCATTTTTTCCGTCCATTTACTAGCCACTTTTAATTGCGAAGATTTTTGCTTCAAGCAAGGAAAGTTGGCGTCTTAAAAAGTAAATAAACAACTAGTTGGCGAAGTCTAGTTCGCCACAATTTAGCCAAACAAATACTTAATTCTGATTGGCTAACGGTACATGCAACTTGAGATTTTTTCGTGCTTGCACGAAAAAATCTCACTACTTGAGTGCAACTTTTAAATGCATGGTGTCCAAGTAGGGGGGAGTCGCATGTAGTTGTGTCAAGGTGTGAAATGGGCCTAATAATCTTAAAGTTGCATGTGTCGGTTTATATAATTGAAAACTTTATTTGTAATTGTAATGGTCTATTAAACAATGTATTAAAGACAGTTTTATAAAATATAAATATAATAACTATACATTTTTCTAAATTATGTCACAAAACATTATAAAACTAAAATTACAATTAATTATAGGGACATTGTTTATGATGATTTTTTTTTAAGTTAAGTAAGTACACACAAAAAACTTACCTATTCCAAAATGCTCATCTCTCATAGTATGCAATGCCACAGAAGCATTCTCCATCTCTTTCATAACGTCCTGGAAACTGAGATTCACCATAAACTCAACATTATTTAAGATGCCCAAGTCTTTGCATAACTTTTTAAGTCCGTCCACCCTTCTACTATCGGCTTCGTCCCGACAGCTACCAACTAGAACTAAGGTGGGTAAATGACTATTGTTTTTGACAGAGTTTGTACCTAAGGAGAAAAAATTATGTTTAATTACCTTGAAATTATTAAATAATGAATTTTTATTCATTAAAATTACACAAGTGAAATTGGATTTTACAATCCATAAAATGTACAATTTAAGCAAAAATAGGCGAGGTTGGTAATAAATATTTTTGAAATCGGTTTAGGATAGGCCAAATTATCTTGTATATGTATCGACGAGCTGCAAATTTCTTTGAACATCAGAAATTACACTTGGGTAAAGTATAGATGGGCACTTAATAATTTGTGCATCATTGTATACTTCCCAATCAAAAAATCCTAAACAAATTTTCACAAAGTTTAATTTTTGGCATTATTAAACAGTTTGCATGACTCATTAACGTTACTGGATTTAAGAGTATGCCGCATAAAGACAAAGGTTCATTTGCCGCCCTATCTATAGTAAATATTTGCCTAATACATTTTTTATACCACAATAGGATAGGGGTTTGTTGAGTTTTTATGTGATTTAAACAAAGATCATATAGTTTGGATACAGCTAGAGTTTTAATACTTTTAAATAATAAAAAATTAGCTTTAGAAAAAATTTGAATAAAGTTTTTCTTTCTAGATACTAGATCACTAGAAATATGGCCCCATTCTTTATATTTAAAGAACTACCATTCAATTAAATTGAGAACCACAACCGCTACATCTGTTATTTAACATGTCAAATCAGCTTAACCGTTTAACACATTTTCCTAACTTAAAAAATTGATGTTTTTTTTAATGTTTCAATTGGTTTGAAACAATAAGAAGATAAATATTCTTTTTAAAAAAATACAAACCCTGTTCCAGCTCAGATATGAACTGATGAAAAGCTCGGATTTGAAGCTGGTGGTCCTTCTCTGGGCGGAACTGGGCTATTGACAGAAACCTGGATTTCCCATCATGAGACTCCAACGGAATGTTGTTAAACTGTGAAACATCACAAGGAGGGTAAACCGTAAAGGTACGCTGCGTTTTCTTCCACAGCTCCAGTATGTGTCCACGGGTCCATGAGGAGTTTACCATGATCACTTCAGCTCGCCTCCCCACAAATCCATACAGAAAAGCGAATATCTTGTAATAAACCAGTTTACACTCCGAAAATATCTTATTGTTGGAGATGAATCGGCGGTTGTTCACGCCAACTTGTCGGTTTTGAACAACCTTTAGCATGTCCGTACTGATGGTTGGGAAGTGTACATAGGCACAGATTCTCGAGGAGCCAAAGAATTTGAAGATTGGGAAAGTAAATGCATATCCCATGGTGTCTATGTAGATGTCTGGCACATGTTTCGACAAGGCTTCTAATGCTAGGACAACAGAGCCCAGGCTTTGCATAAGTAGAGTGCAAAAGGGGTAGTATTTGGCTTCGACAAGGAATCTGCATCTTAAGTATTCAATTTCAATTCCTCTATGCAGTTTAATGTTAAAACGAAGTTCAACGTTTTTTATGATGTCCTCTGCAGAAACATTATCCCCCGAGTAGACAACACAGTGAATGTTCTTGTACCTGAAAAAGAGAATTTGCTTGATAACTTAAATAAACAAAACCACACCACAATCTCATATTTAAACAATACACCAACATTGCAGACAAGGTAGAAATTTACTGTACGGTAACCATTGGCGAACTTTCCAATATCGAGTCAAAAGTCCGTATTCTGGTGACTTTCCATAACAGAAACCCAGCCGAAATGAGCAAGTAATGGTCAGATAGGGTTGTCGGAATAGGTCATAGTTGCGAAGTCAGGTAATGTGAATCATCAGTCGAAGTCAGACAGGTTGGCACAAAAAATTATTTATCGCCAAATCCGAAAAAAAAAAAACACGTCAATGGTTACCGAACAGTAAATCTGATCCGGCAGGGTAGACAATAGTTGAATGCGCCGCTACAATATTCTACAATTATTTTATGTTATATGTCACATGGAAATGAATATAAACTTTTAGGAAATAAAACTAGTGAAAGAAAACTGTTTTAATAAATTATATATCTACGCACTCTTTTTGAACAGCACGTATTGCTTCCCATAGCACTCGTTCCCCTCCTCCTCCAGCATTACAGTATGGATGAAAAAAGCCGACTGACACTGTGTCTTTCATACGTCTTTTCCAAGCAAATCTTTTTATGAAAAACAAAAGGAATAATATAACGGGAAAGAACAAAAACATAACTTTTATAACAAACAGAAACATAGTTCAAATTGTCGATTTCTAGCAGACGTCATTTACGTACACAAAAATAACCACGATTGCCATTTTTCGTAATACAATACAGTTCTGCTTACAAAAAAGTTTTATGAAAATTAGTCAAATTAATTTATCATGACTAACCTGCTAACTTTTCGATTTCGAGCAAATTATTTGAAATTTTTTTTTGCTGGGAATTAATTTATTTTCCTGCTTTAATCTCTGTGCTTTAGTAAAAAAATATATCAGTATCAACAACAATGAAAACGAAGTGAATTCAGAAAAACTAAACGTCGAGAAGAGAAAGTTTGTTGTTTATTTAATGTTTAAATCTTTGATAATGTATTTTACGATTAATTAGGCCATTTTTAAGGCTATTTAAATATTTAGAATTTTGAGTTTGTGCTTAAATGTTCGTGGAATCTTATAATTTTGAAATCCACCAAATTTAGTAGCCGAAGATGTGCAATGTTATGTTCATTCTTCGTAAGTAGGCAATACATAGATTGCGAAAGTGTCATGTTTTCCAGAAATAAACTCTAAACAAGTGAAGTGTTCATTTTAAGAGTACAAAAATAATTTTAAATGTGTTGAAATGCAATTTGCTTGACCTAAATGTGAAGAAATAACAAAACTTGAAGTAAATGTGTTAAAACGAAAGGAAGAACTTCACAGGGGTTTTTTTGCTGATAGTAAGTGTAAAGTGAATTTTGATACCAGTAAATAAATGTTTTTGCAGTATAAGTGAGATATTAAACGTTTTCTACTCTTGAAAATAAAACAAACTTAACTAGGACAAAATGGCTTTAAAACAAAAGTATTCCTAGCCAATAAGGCAATAATTCTGTTTTTACGATAATGTCTTTGATGTAGTTACAATGTGCTTACCCTTTTCATCGAAGGATAAAGAAAAAAATGATTTTAATCTTTCTATAATTGAAGCTGCTCTCATTACACCAAACTATATGTTTGTAGGTCATTTTGCAACCTGTTTAATGCAACATAATGACCCTATCTTTATATTTTGTAGGTATTCACATGTTTTTTTAAAGATTTATTTACTTGGTACAAGAGCAAAATAAGTGCATAATTACTTAACTTTAGGGGAGGTGTAGAACTTGTAACCAAACTGTGAGCTTCCCCCACATTATATGCTCCATTTCTTACAAACACATTTTAAATAATGGGTAGAAATTTACTGTACGGTCACCTTTGGCGAACTTTCCAAAATCGTGCCAAAAGTCCGTATTTTGGCGGCTTTTTTAATAACCATGATTCAAAGATATGAACCTGACCGAAATGAGCAAAATAACGGTGCAATAGGGTTGCCGGAAAACATCATTAGTGCAAAGTCAGAGAATTTGAATCCTCGGGTTGTCAGAAAATATTATTTATCGCCTAATCCGAAAAAATCCTGATCCAAATTATTACTATAACTGCAATCTAACTACAACCATAAAGTAAGCTCAATCCTTAACTTATCATATATCCTTTCACAGGTTAATAACATGAATTACCTTCACTAACCCAAGAAATTCCAACAAACAAGATGTCTGAAGCAGCGCAGGTCAGCTCCCTTCCCCTCCCACCTCTCCAGTATGTCAACCTCTACACAGATGAAAACATCCAGAAAGGGCGGGCGCCATCCCCGCCAAAATGCAACATGGAGTCCTACACCATGTTTGGGGCTCAGTATAATGCAGAGGACCCTATCATACGCCCATTGGAGAGCCAGGTATTGTGAGATTCAAATATTTAGTCGCAAAACATTTGATGCTTTTCTTTTAAACAAACAGCCTCAGTATTACACGCTATCAAATCTTAAGTAGAGCTTTTCTGCAGGTAAAGGTGTGAATCTAAATCAAGTTTCAGATTTTATCTGGTTTGTGTATTTATTTTAATTGATAGCATTAGGTTTTATTGAAATTTAGATGCAGGTTAAGGAAGGATGTTATTTTTTTTCGTGTGTAAGTTAGTAACCCTGATTTTAACGGCTATAATTTTGACCAAAACTTCTCTGCTTATATATGGAATCAGATTTTTTCCTCCCCAAGTCCTTTTTTTGTAATTTTGTTGGCCAATCACTTGTAAAACCAGGTAAAGAATATCAAACATTTTTTAATGCAACCAATACAGAGTAACAAGACATGTGTTCCAGATATTATGCAATAATGATTGTTTACATTAGAATTACAAAGGTTCTTTCTTCTTTTGCACAGGGTATCCGGAGGCTGTACCCACAGAACTATGACCACAAGCGAGAGCTTAAGAAGCTCAACCACTCCATCCTGGTCAACTTTTTAGACATGCTGGACATCCTTATTCGATGTCCTGACACCAGTAAGCGAGAAGAGAAAAAGGAAGACATCAATCTCTTATTCATCCACACACATCACTTGGTCAACGAATTTAGACCACATCAGGTATACTTAAGAATATTCATTTCAAATTTCTATTCTTCTTACTACAGTCCACCACAGATTAAGTTTGCAGTTGCGCGCACAGACGCCGAGGAAAAGTTGTGAGTAAAGAAACCTCACTATCTAATCAGAGCAGGCGACGAAATTTCCCCTGCTTTGATTGGCTGCCCCTTTCAGATACTTTAATATTTGTGCGCTTTGTTATGTCAAAATTGAGAGAAAAAAATAATTAATATTACATTCTAACTGAAAAAAAACTAATAAATGTCTTAAAATATTGAATAAAGTGGTTTATTGAGTGTGAAATACCTTTTTTTTGTTCAATTCTCACACTCGAAAATGAGAACTATTTACCCTTTTTCCCTTAGAACATTTCTATACTGCATACTTAAACTGTGGCGAGGTATTACAAATATTTGAAGAGCAGATCATGCTATGTGATATTTTGAAAAGTAAGGCTTTTTGTATCAATGAACACATTATCCCTATTTAAGTTACATGTTTCCCCTTTTTCATAAACTTGAAGTTCAGTATGCTTTTTTTACTCTTTGCAAGTACTGATTTAATGGATCTAAAAGCAACCTAAAATCTTTTAGACTTCAAATAAAGTCTTCAATTAAGTCATCTTTAAATCTTAAGAATCGTTTTCAACCTTTTTAATTGCATAGGACTTTCTTTCAATAATCAATTAGTCGGTAGGTTTTTATGTGTACCTAACAGCAACTACTTTGCTTTAAAATCTTATTGGCTAAAATTCAGTTTTTGAAATAGCAATAAGTATTTTTCAAATGAAAACGTTAGAGAGTTTTGGGGGATTTAAGAAAATAACTCATCCATAGTTCTAAATGCCCCTGACTGAACAATTGTAAAAATTAAAAAAATAGGTTCACACAAGTTTAATAATACTTTGATGTTGCCTCTTTTTCTTAATCTAGGCCCGAGAGACACTCAGAGTCATGCTGGATGTCCAAAAGAGGCAAAGAATAGAGACCACTGAGAGATTCCAGAAGCAGCTTGAGAAAGTGACAGAAATGCTGCAGCAGACTACCTCGGGTCTGCCTGACTCCGCAGACATGGACTGCAAGTTTCTCGTGCCCACAGAATCCATAGGACTTGGACCCAAAGAGGCACAGTCGGACGATAAGGAGGAACATTGCTGTAGCCTTGACCGGATAATGTGCGATATCATCGATGCAATCTGAATTGTTGCATATCTTTTAAAAAACTGATGTACTCCATAGAAGCTGAAAGAGCATAGCAGTGGGTGTAGCTGAAACCTCATCTGTGTGCCTTATTCGTACGGTTTTAAGCAAATTGTGTTTTGCATTCCTGTATAAAACTCGTATTGTTCGGAGACTTATGAATGGTTATAAAAACATGAGAGTGGCCTCTTTATTATAGTGGCTAAAAGGGATAGTGTGTCTAACCACTTCAAAATGAAGATACTGGTTGTCATAATCCCTTATGTAACTCTATTGCTACATAATTTTTTTAAAAAAATTAATACTTGCCTAATTCTTATTATTAAAAAAGAACATTTAAAAAGACATTCAAATATTCAAAACAAAAAAGTGCAACAAAAGTTGGCATTGCAGATTCTGTTGTTTAGTATGCATGCAAATTGTGCAATTCAAAAATATGCCACCTATGTGCTTTTCTTGCTATCCCTTTTAGCCACTATACTTTATATTCGAACTAGTATTACTGCTACTTGCACTGGATCACTTCCACATTGTTTTGATCAGAACAGATTTGGGCTGTGTTATTGTCTGAAGTCAGCATTTTTGAAAACCTGCTTGTAAATATTTTATATTGGTTTACATGTGGGAAAACATTTAATTGCTTCATGTAACCAGCGAACAATAACTTTGGATACTTAGACTGTGTGCCTTATCAACATAGATTTTGAAAACCATAACCTTTTCATTGTTACTGTGAAACACTGTTTTATTGAAGATTTACTTAAACTCATTTGTAATTATCAATAAAGAAATGACTTGTGTGCTGTATATTTCTTAGTTCTCATATTAACTAGCTATTATTTTTTTAGGGGGAGGTAGCCCGTTTACTAGAGGTTTCTCATCGCTTGAAAGTGGTTCTAAATTACAACTCTTATTGCCAATCTCATGTAGATCTAATTCAACGTTATTTCAACTACATTAACTCGCATGAAAATTCTGTTGTATCATCATGTACACAGGATAAAAGTATTTTGTGGTCTATATATTCATACTTGCAACTGAGATAACTAACTCAATGGTTTTACACACACACCTGTGGTGTATGCCCTTGATATAGCCCCGCCTCGATCACTGACCATGTTTTAAATCATGAGATGTCACCAGTTTTCGAAATTGGATTTAAAAAATTCTGAGAAGTCTGGGCGACAACTTGAAGCACTAAGCGCAAATGCACATTAACCAGGAGAATTTTCTTTTTAAAAAAAATTAATGAAAAATTTGTGCTATTTTTGGAGTAAACGGGGTAAAATAGAAATTTTAAAGATCGCCGGACTTGCTTACTTATAAAGTCACCGGAGTATCGCCCCGGGTTCTGTCAGAGATTCTATATATTAGACAATCATAGTAATTTTGGGATTTTACATTAGCCATAATGCGGATGTTTCTTATGATGCCACACTCCATGCTGCGATTTCATTGGTTGTTTATTTCCTGTACTACCACTACCAGATGCAAACCCATTTGAAGATTTTATGATGTTTCAATATTTGTAGAGCGATTTTAGGACTGCCGAAATTTTTGCAATTATATTACCACAACAAAGGTTTAAAAAAAATGGATAGGTGAAGATTTCTTATCTTAAGTTAAATATTTTTGGTGAGATATCTTCGAAACCACAATATAAAAAAGTTTGTATTGAAGATTTTTTGAAAAACTGTAGCCGTGAGATAATTGCGACTACATTTATTTTGTTGTCGCAAATTCGAAAAAAATTGTCGCATTTTGCGACTGAATTTCGTACCCTGGACGTCACCCAATAAGTACCCCCTCATGCAGTTATAGTGCGACGATATTCAACTCAACTTGATCCCTGCCTAAATGTACTGCAACTTTGTAAATTTTCTAAATAGAAGACCTTTAAAAATTCATTTTTTGAAGATCTAGGCTTGAGAGCTAGGACGAAGGAAATTACACCCAGGGCAAAGGTGAGAATCGAGCCCGCACAAGGTAGAAAGCGAAAACTGTTAGCGTAATGGTCAGCGATCTTAACCATTAAGCCACCCGAGGTGCAATTAATTTTGTGTTTCGAACTCAATAGGCTCGTTTACATGAGCCATCGAATCCGTGAAATGCAGAGCAAACTCCCAATTTTTCCCTCTTGGGGATTTTCGCGATGGCCCTGTTTTCGCCCAGGCAGAACGGAAATTGCAGGGTTCATTGGAGGGTTTGTCAAACCGTTACATTCGAATCAAGGAGGGTTTGACGTTTCACTCCATGGATTTGGTCAAAGACTATCATTTGGGTTAGAAATTCTGCTCGACCGCTTTTTCCCTAATGGTGGGTTTGTCATTCGATGGAACATGTTAACGTGCTTAATGTCAGGTCTACCTTGCCACCATGGTTTAGGTTACGAAACAAAAATAGGTGTGTTAAAGCCAATTAAGAAGACGTGAAATAGACAGCCCGATACTTAAAGCTTTGTTATTGTTTTGATTTTCGCCAGCAGGGTGGTTTTTGGGTTATTGTTTAAAAAGAAATATCACTCTTGACGTGGAAAAATAAAATATACTCTTTCTATTAGTGCTTTAAATTAAATTTTGACAAAATAAACTTTTTTTATATTTATAAAGAATATGGCACTTGTTTTTGTGGCCCTTGCAATTATATCTTGTTGCTCAAATGTAGTTCTATTAGAAATTTTAATGAGGTATTAACTTGTAATTACTTTATATATATATATATTTATGGCATTGATGCAAAATCAAAATGTTAAAAATGACCCATATAGCATATATTTTATGAAGTTTTTTTTTTTTAAATCTAAGGTTTACCTTATTCAATAAGCAATAATTTTCCATCAAATAGGATAAACAAGATTTCTCTCAGTACGTCAGGTTTTAGAAATGTGTAGCAAACTATTTTTACCCAAAGTAGAAAATGCTAAATCCACTTATTAGTATAATGTGCTAATATGAGGGGAAAAAAATGAAAATTATCTGATGAAATTTTAGTGTTGTAAAAAAATAATCTCAGTGCAATCCTGTGGAACACAATGTGCTTTATAATTTTCAATAGAGAAATTTCGCACTTTCTAACCAACTGCCAACAGAATTTTCTAACCAACAAGCACCTTCAACTAGGAATTATTGCTCTGCTTTTGTGGCAATCATTTTTCCTAAATAGCTTCATATTAAAGTTCTCAAGTGTTTCATATTTACTTATCATATAGGCTAATTCTATGCATTGTTTAAAACTTCGAATATTTTTGTTTGTTTAGGAATATACCAGGATGTGGGAACCTTATAACATTTTTCCAGTTCTTGTTTATAGCCCTGGAGGGTTTCATATTTGCATCAAGATGTGGAACTGTAAAACCTGCAGTGCCAATTAGGTGTGTTAAATTCTACTCTTACATTACGTGAAATAGGTGTTCTTAAAATAATTATAGAAAGCTACTAATAGTAGTTAGTTCCTAAACTCTGGAAGGAGCATCAAAATGCTCGTCAATAGGTCGGTGAAGCCTGGCAACCCTGTATGAGCAACAACTTTTTCCACCAATCCTATACATTACCTGTTAAAATAGGCATTTTAAACCGAAATTTTCAAATATTTTTATAACAGAAAATTGATATGTTATTGCTGTGGATGGTTCTTTAGATAATGAAGTTTCGGAAAACATGTACTTTTAAAAAAATATAACTGTAGGAACAATCTTGAAAGCTTAAATTCCTCGGAGTACTATACTTTGGCGAGTGATTGGCGACATCCAATGCAAACTGTCAAGTGTCAATTGTGATCGGCGAACTCATGCCAAATGTGGCACATATTCTCCTTAAAGCTGTCGCCAAGTTACCCAAAAATAGGCTTCACTAGCTTATCATGGGATGCTCCTACCAGAGTTTCAGTTCTGTTCAGTGGTTAGTTCTTATCCCATAAAATGTTATACTTATGCTAAGAAAATGCTACATGAAAGTTAAGCTTCCCGAAGCCATATTCTATAAACATTTCTAGAAACATTTGTGAATGCTTTTCTTCTAAATTTATATAGATGATTCAATTTACATAAATCTGCTTTGTATATATATTACATTTTATAACATTCAATGAAAATGAACCGTAATAAAACTTTTTACAGTGTTAGGTACAACCTTATGATTAAAAAAAACTATTTAACAAGCACACTTTTGTATTTACTTCATAAAAGTTCATTAATTGTATTTTATTACTTCATTGAAATAAATTATCTATTTTTCATACGTGAAATACAAATCTAAACAATTGCCCAAGCATAAAACAAATGTCAATTTTATTTACATTGTTTTTTTTCAGAAATTACCTTTTATTAGTCATCATGTACTTCGCTGTAAGCGTCTCCAACAACTGGGCTCTGAACTTCAATATTCCCATACCTCTCCACATGATCTTTAAGTCTGTATGTTATAGTTTCTGTATGAAATTGCATTCATCTAAATTTATTACGCCGATATAGATCCAAGTTCCATAGTGTAGGACGTAAAACCATTGTCCTAAGTTTTCCCTTTTGAACTTTAATTTCTCTATCTAATTGTAGTTGCATCTAGTCAGTATATGTTTTTTTAAACACTTACTCTTTATCTGTAAAGTTAAGATAAAGCATCTTTTTTGTAGTTTATATACAATGCATTAACTAATTAATAATTATTAATGAATGTGTGGGAAATATAATGCCTGATTTCCATTTCTAAAAATAGTTCACTGCTAAACATATGTAATGGCAATTTATTTCTAAAATTTTATCTTACTTTTTCACTGTTCATGAACATTTTTCATGTATTGTAGATGCATTAAAAAAAAATATTTTTATCAATGTGAGTAAAGGTGATGAAGTTAAATTCAATTTTCAGCAAGCATTTTGCTTTAGTAAATTAACTTTTCCACATTAAGACATAAGAAATATACTAGCTAAAAATGTAGTTATTTATTACCAAAATTTTTATAACCAGTGTAATGTTAATTATGAATATTAAAGAGCTGGGTAGAAATTTACAACCATTGGCGAACTTTCCGAAATCGCGCCAGAAGTCCGTATTCTGGCGACTTTTGATGTCATGCTCTCTTCACAACGATGACGTTTTCCGGCAACCCTATCTAATCATTATGCGTTTTGGTCAGGTCAGACAGGTTGCCACCAAAAACTATTTATCGCCAAATCGGAAAATCGCGCCAATGGTTACCGTACAGTAAAGGTGAACCAAAGAGCTGTTTTTAATTTTACTTTTGTGTAAATACTGTAGATCTTTTTCAAATCAAATTTTTATTTTTTATAGGGATCATTAGTAACAAGCATGTTACTAGGAATGCTGATTCTTAAAAGAAGGCAAGTCCTAATATATAGTTGTAGTTTGAGTTAATTATGCCACAAGCGTGCAAAAACGACTTTCTAAAAGGAAAATTATGTCTATTTATTAAACATCTCACATTCACTTAATGTAGTACCTATTTTCATTTAATATTCCACTTTCATTACAAGTTTAGTTTCCCACTTTTAAAATATTGCAGAGCCATATATTCTTTATTTATATTTCTCATTCAAGTATTTAAAAAAAATATTTGTGCTGAATAAAAATAGTTGTTATAACCACAAATATTAGTGAGTAACTGATTAAAATAACATTTAGGACACTGAGAGTTTTCTTTAAGGTAATTTGTCATCTGAGTCAGTAATACTCTTGCCATTTTGACCCTAGAAATTTCTCTTTAAATCTGGCAACAGTAGAGTATAAGATGTGTCTGAAAGTAATACTCATTATTTTTTAATAGAAAATATAAATAGTTTTGATTAGCTGTAAAAAATTAAAAAAGTAACTTTTATAAAATTGTACGTTAGAGATTTATCTAATATTTTTCCATAATAATAAAAAAATGGCATCATCAAGACTTTACTTTTTTATACTTTCAGGTATTCCATGAGGAAATATGCTTCTGTATTAATGGTTTCAATCGGCATTCTTATTGCTACATGGGCATCACAACAATTAAAAGTAAGTTCACAATATGTTGGCCCAAATATTTCATTTGATAAATAATTTAAAATATATTTTCCCTTTTAACCCGTGTATTAAAAAATATTGCAAGCTGAGATACTTTTTTTTTGGTACTGATTGGATACAAATCAATCATATTTTTACCCTTGTTTAAAACTTAATTTCTGTAAATTGTTTGATATCATTTACTTTTTTTTATACATATAAAGCAGTTATTTGTTGCATGATAAATTATGTATATGTTAAAAATATGTTAAGACATGAAAGGTAAAATATATTATCAACCAAGACATTCTTTAAATGTTCATTAAATAAAATTAAAATATGCAGTTATGATACTGCCAAATATTTAAGTTATGTTAATTATTAAAAATGTAAAGCAATAATAATTTCCTTTTATATTTTTTTAATTAGAATAATGAAAAAGAGATAAGAAAGTTGGATGATGTACCAGTAACTGACAAGTCACTTATAGGTATCAATATTTTGTTATACAATACTTCTTAGTACATTTAACTTATAGTTAATTTTTTTTATTTCAGTTGAACTGCATCTAAGAATAGATTCTATTTTTTTTTTTCAAATTGAATTTCACCAACTTAAAAAAATATTTTCTTTGTTACTTTTTAAACATCCCTATTATGAATTTCAAAATTGATTTCTATTCTCCAATTTGTGGGGCGGCAAGAAAATTTGTATGAAAAAATAGCGATTTTGGTCTGATTAAAACTGATAAGCAAGTGTATGTTAGTTTTTTTTTAATTTCCCTTTGTTACATATTAAGTGCTCTCTTGTTAAATTTTACAGCTCTCAAACCAGAGTAAAAGTTAACCACAACTAACTAATTGGTTAAGTAAAATTACTGTTGAAAAAGAGGTAAATTGACAATATTTAGAATCTGAAAATATCCTCGGCTGCCGCTACCATCAAATAAATTTTAGAATAAAAAAAAAAAATTCAGAAATCTTTGAAAGACTGTCTAGTTTATATGGAATGCCTCTTTTGTGGTCTTTAAAGTTTAGTAGTCAAAACAGCTGTTTCATCTGATGCACATAACAAAAATTAATATTTTCTAAGTCTCTTTCCCAAATGATCTTTTTATGTTTCGAAAGGTTCAAAATAAAAGAGCCTGAATATACTAAAAGTTAACTTTTAGCTTGAATAATATTTATTATCTTTTGTAGGGATTTTACTTATGTCATTCTCCTTATTACTGTCAGCATATATGGGTATTTATCAAGAAAATATTTTTCAAAAATTTGGTAAACACCCAAGAGAAGCCCTTTTTTATTCAGTAAGTATTGACTTTATATACTAACAGTGCTGCATTGGTAAAAGTAGCATAAGATATGCTTAACGTATTCTTTAAAAAATAAAATGAATGTTTGCTCTTTAACTAACCCTGTTATCAATACAAACCAGAGGTTATAGGGCATTGTACAGGGTGAGGCAAACAAAAGTGGCCCTTGTTTCAAGATAAGAATACGACAGAAATCTTGCCAAGTCTAAAACCAATACAAAAACAGGTTTGCTAACTGAAGCTATTGATCTCTTCAATATCAACCCCAAACAAACGCTTGGCGACTTATTTGCCGGCAACTGCGCTACGGTTTTAGAAGCTAGTTGAAATGAAATTTAAACAAGGTTTGTAGAGCTGATCAAGAAAAGTTCCCACCAGTGATTATTTGATTGTTTCGATCGTTATTTATCCTAGAGAAACGGACCTTTTTGTTTATGGTAATGCAAAACATTCTAAATTGATTGCAAGATACAAAATTTGCATTATGGGTGAAGCTAATCCGATCCAACCAATGCAAAAACAGGTTTCATGCCGCTTCAAGAGTTTTTCTCGCCAAGCATTTCAGCGTATTCCTATCTCTAGACCGGGGCCACTTTTGTTTGCCTCACCCTGTATTAAACCTATCAAATGGTAAACCGCAGTGTACCTTCTAATACAGAACTCTATATGAAGTGAATAGCCCTTTCAAAAATATGTTTCTTTATATATTTTTATTTAGACCGTTTCACATGCAACAGTTTCGGTTATTGTCTGCTTAACTTAAGGTGCTGGATGGTTGGAGTGACAATGTTAAGTCAATTGGATCTTTTATGTGTAAATGAAGCTAAAATTGTACTTACAGTTCTACCTGCAGATTTCTATCAAGTAGGCAATGTTAAACTCTGCTGCAGTAGAAAAATACTGCATCAACGATTTTCCTTATTTCAAACTCACTTATCATTACCACTACTTGATCCCAATTAAAACCATAAATGGTTTAATATTGGTTGCATGCAAAAGATCCAGTTAATTTGACTTTGCTATTGTGATAATCCAGCACAGTAAGTACAACGAATATTACCTCAACCATTATTCTTACTCATCAAATGAAGCTTCTTAGTATTTATAAGAAGTTTTAATCCAAGTTATTATAATAACTCATTTTTTTTAATTATACAATGTTTTTTTTTCTATAGCATGCATTACCATTGCCAGGTTTCATTATGCTTGCATCAGACATAACTTCACATCTGCCATTGTTTTCTAAATCAGGTAAGAGAATTATGTAATGGAAATCACTATTATTTGCTCAAATTAAAAATTAACTAAGAATTATTAACTTTTATGCATACATAGTCTATTTAATCTTGACTTAAGAAAATATTCTAAACTTTTTCTTATTTTTGCCTTATTTGTGAGGGAATTTCATGCCCAGAAATTCTGGCCATTTTTACACTAAAAACCTTCATTTATTTAAGACAACATCTTTGGTTTAACAAATATTATTTCTTAATATGTATCACAATGAGATTCCTACAGTAGTAACAGGAAAGTAAAGCAAACCATCCATTTAATGGACACTAGGTCTCAAGAGGATAAATGTGTCAAAATATTTTTCTCAATCTACCAAAATTTTAAAGTAGTTTTTCATTTTTAATTTGTCAGAATTTTATATGCATACACAAGCTAAAGCTTCTTCTTTAATAATTAAATATTGAGTATTAATAATTTGTATTTTTTTAAAGTAAATTGTTTCTGTCCTCAGCTCCTATTCTCTTATTTGCATCTGTCAGCATTCCATACCTGTGGCTGTGCCTTTTAGGCAATGTTTTTACTCAGTATCCTTTTTAGAAAATTAAAACGTTTAGTAGATATGTATTGAAGTTTATTGCCGATATCTATTTACAAATGAAACTCATGCATCTCATCTTTATTTATGCATAATGAGTTTATAAAAAAATGATTTTTTCGGACAATAAATACCTACTGTCGGTGTTCTCTAATCAGAAGGCTCTTTTGATATTGGTTTTTATTTCATCTTCAAACTGGAGTGTTTGATGTAAATGAATGTTAGCTAATAGAAAAAGAATTCTATGCTAACTGAAATAACCCTTCTTTGCAATTCTAAGTTGTTTTTTTATAGTGAGTGCACACTCAAATAAAAAAAACAATACAATAATCGTTTTCATGTGTAATTTTTTAAAAAAAGCTAAAACAATGTCAGTAAGCATAAAACATATATTTTTATAATTGAAGAGTTTGGTAGAAAAACGTGCTAAGTGACAAAAAAACTGAAAACGAGAAAATACGCTTTCAAGGTTTTTTTTTTTGCACTCAGATCTGTTGGAAACAATACTTGTAAAAAGCATAAAAAATATGCTGAACTATAAGTTTATATAAAAGGGAAACTTGTTATGGTTAAAGAATTTAGCAATATGTTCATTGACACAACAATCTCAATTTTTTCATAAATGTCCCTTACCACGTTCTTCCCCTAAGCTCTTCAATTACTTTTTGTGAACCTTAACGTATAAACGTTGAAATCGGTAATCTTGTAATTAAAAATATGAATTGTATTAGAGAAATTGTTTTCTTACGTTGTAAAGAGTATTGGTATCCTTAACTCCAAAAGATACATCTGTGTTCGGTCAGTATTCACCATTGTCTCAAGGTACTCAGCACTGACAGTCACCATGATAATCACGTGTCGTAAATTCATTTCATTGGTGTTTTCCATTCTTTACTTTCAAAATCCGTTCACCCCTGCCCACTGGTGGGGTACTGCCCTGGTGTTCACAGGAACTCTGTTGTTTACAGACATCGCGAGTTTCAGCGATCAACGAGCAAAGAAGGAAAAGTAAAAAATTTTGAGCTATTTATTTTTAATTTATTTATAGGTCAGAATTGAATGGGAAAAAATCGATATATGAAAGTGTTTGAAAATATTGAACAAGTATGTTTTTTTAAGGCCTTTATATGTCACTTTATTTATATGCAATGTATTAAATTACTCAATGAATATGCTCACAAAAACAGTAGAAGGAAACAAAATAAAAATCTCATTAAAGATTTTTAACTTCTATATAGATAGATTTAAAGAATGACAGATTTTTTTATTTTTGTGCTTTTCATTAAAATAGCTTTATAATTCAATCTATAATACAACGTTAAATCTGTTATGTCCCCAATTTTTAATAATGGTTCAGAAAGGGAAAAATGCTTTCTTGAAAAGATGCGCAAAAACCCTAGCTTATTGGTGTTAGTTTGTGTTATGTGTTTCTTTGCTTTTTAATTAAGTGGGTATATGGTAAGAAAACTTTTGTCAATGACTTACTGTACAAATGCGATAAACTATAACTATTTTTTTTTTCAATTTATATATTCATTTCTGAATATAATTAAAGTATAGAATTATAAATGAAAGCGGTTTATACCTCAATCAATTGATAATTAAAAGTAATGATTAATATATCTAAATATATTTGAGATAATCTACTCCACACGTACTGTTGTCTATGGTTTGTAAATAAGAAACTCTTGTCTTAATTAAACATCTTAGAACTAATTTTTAATAGGGAATTTTAGACTTGAGACATTATATGTTCTTAACTTGGTCAGTTTTGTAAGTTTTTTTTTAGATCTAATTTGTAAGCTTTCAGCATAGGCATAAAATGTATATCATACTTGTCTACTAACCTTTGAAAAAATAAGATGAAACAAATTTTACTGGAAATCTTTATTAATTTTTTTTATATAGAAAATATTTATTTTCCAGATAAAATATTTTGTACTAAAATTATTTTTGATAGAATATTTACTTATTGAAGACATTTATAGATTTATAATAATGTTGACTTATTTTTAAGGATATTTTTGTACTGCTTCGTAGCAATAAGTTGAATGTTATTTTATATTTTTTATGTTTTAAAACCTTTTTTATTCATTTCCCGCCTGTAATGTGTATGAAAAGCAAGTCAATGTGCCCAAATGCAATAATTTTGTTATAAACAACCAACTTCAAGTGCTAACTTTCTGTAAAATAACACTTTCTTCAGAGAAGGTGGTTATAGACATTGATTAAACACAAATGAATAAGGTAAGGTTGGTTAAAGTACTTTTTAAAAAAATCGAAACAATTTATAAAGGTTTTTGTTAAAGTAAACTCAATGGTAATAAGGTATATCTAACATTTGGAAAGTTCTAATGCACTTTGGTAACTCATATCTATAAGCTTCGACAAATAATTGAATATATATATATATCATTAAAAACTGATGTAATAAATTGGTATTATCAAATTAAAATTTATTACTAAAGTTTTTTCATATCCGTCTTAATTAGCTCCAATCCAATGAAAAATATTAGTTTCTTCAATCCTTGGTTATATTTTTATTATCAAGTAATATTTATAATAGATCTAATTTGAAAAACTATATTTCGGCACATTTACTTTGTTGTATTTTGTTTGTGTTGTAGCAATATCAATCTAAAGTGTCTTGTCAATTTCAGAAGCAATAAACCTACTGTTTTTATTGTACTGTGAAGTGAAACATGTAATAAATTATATGTAACCCTTGCTTTCTTTGTGTTTATATTTTTGTGTAAACACATTAATTATAGACAAAAAATGACTTAAATTGCAATTCTAAAAGAAACAAAATATAAAATATTTTATAAATTTATTTATTCAAAGATTGGCTGACAAATATTCCAAAAGTAGTGACACCACAAAAACATTATACTTATAAATCAATTTTAATGCCAAGGGATTTTCATTATCTGGGGAAATTCCTTTATTTTTAAAAAATTAAATCCAGTAATTTGGTGCTGTTGTTTTTCTGGATTCATTTCCTTTAATAATGAGTTTATAACATTTTCAAGCCTGATTTAAAAAAAAATCTAAAAAATTAAGAGTTTCAGGGTAAATATTCTTAGTCACAATCAATATTAAGGCTGTATAAACAACTTTTCTTATATTTATAAATCTCATTAATGTGCATTAATTTAAGAATTAAATAGACCAATAAATCTTAATCAAATTATATGAACTTAAGTTATACTGAGTTATCAAAACAATTTAAGTCAACAAAACAAAAGTTTTTTTTTAAAGGCAGAAACTTAGTTTTCAGGAACAAGTAAACATTACATGTTTTAAAGAATACTGTAAGTTGTTAACTTAATTTTTTAAGGCACAATGTTTTACATCTGTGCTATTTAAAGCAACCAAACAACTATAATACAGTTTGGCTTGTGTGATTTTATATATAGGAGCTTCTTTTCCTCTGATATACCCACAAAGAATTCTCAAAAATACAAGGAAATAAATAATATTTTTTTAATTAAGAGGGATTGTCAGTCCCTTAGAGCTAATTGCATTAGTTTTGGAATCGCAACTTCAGCAGAAGTATCGCTTTGCCCTGTTAGCCCTTTTTTCCGAGGCATGGGAATCAACATTACATAGAAATGAAACAAATTTTAAACGAAAACGTTTTCTAGTTATTTAACTATATATTTCTGAAGTTTTAAAATGCCAAAAATATACAGCAGATGGTGACACTATTTTAAAACTTTTTCAATTAATAATTAAATAACCAGCTGTCACTTTCTTTTCAATTTTGTTTTAAATTAATGTTATGATGATTCAAATACCAGGTAAAAATGGAATAACATGGCAAAGCAATTCTTTTGCAAAAGTTGCGATTTCAAAACTAATGCATTAGATCTATGGGACTGACAGTCCCTTTTAAACATTAATTCTCATTTTATATATTAGTGCAAACATTTTTAATTCCTTGATGGCGGAGGCTGATACAATTTTGCAGAGGGCCTGTTTTGGTCTTGGCGATAGTTTCTTTGGCGATCATGGCCCCCACGACGGTTCTGTGGGCGGTTTGAATTATGCTGAAACTCGGAGATGGCTGGAAAATCTTGGGCAGAGTTGCCACCTTCCCAATGACTTGGTTGGAATGAAATTGGTCCAGCATTCTGGAATATAGAATGGTTATGTTCAGAGTCCAATACAATACACTTTTCAATTTTTTTTAAAAATAAAATGTTAGATTTTTTTAAGGCAATACTACATTAGGATTGATCATTATTTAGAATATTTACAGTACAGTCCCGATTTTCCGCTTTAACCGTAAATATTTTAAAGATTTTTCCTACGACTACCGAAAAAAATTCTGAACAGAACACGATCTCACAAACCCTCAGGGAAAAGAAATCCAACAACAATATCTCCTTTACCCCATGCCTCTGACTAAAAGCTATCAAAAGTAGTGTTATTGAATAGATAGAACAACAAGAAGAAGCAACACCAGCAATCCTGTTATCCTTTTTAAAAAAAGGCAATACATTGCTGCCGAGTAACGCAGAAATAACATCAAACAATTAAGGACTTTTTTAAGTGAAAGAACTCTTTAAATGTCATATATGCATATGAATTGCACATGGTATCTCTATATAACATTTGTATTACCAGTTAAAATATACATTTAGACATACACAATCGTTTTATTTACGATTTTCGCTCTAACCGAGTTAATCTCGAAACCACATAACTCGGATAATCGAGGTTCTACTGTACTTAAATTTTTGTTTTAATTGGGAGTGGAGATGAACCATTAGAATAAATAGGTAGCTCATTGTTTTTGTTTTTTTAATTTTAAAGCTTCCGTGAACAAAGTAAGGCAGACACACATTTCCAAATTAAAATCAGTGCTAGCTTTATTTCCCAACTCTTAAAGTTCTGAAATATGTAATCTTTAATCTGATCAATATTTGCCCAAGAATACATAGTGGGTAAATTCTTGTATTCAAGAAAAGGTGATTTATATGCACATTACCATGGGCATGTGCTTTTTTAACTCTTAAGTAAAACATCCAGAATCAATTTTCATCTCTCAGGAAATTTAGCCTTAATAATAAAATAGGAACAAACTTAATGCTTAATAATTAGTGAGACAACATCAATATGAGTGAACGCAAATCCCATTCTAATTTTACAGATGTCAAATGCCCCCACATAAATCTTATGTCCCATTAATTCAACCAAAAATAGTTCAAAAGAGAGTATGGTTATTTAAAGAGCATGGTACACTTGGAAGACATGTGGCATCCTGAGGCTAATTAATGTATGAAAACTTATAAATAATTACCCATCCAGAATTCAAAGTGTTAACTTGTAGTGGTTGAACGTCATCTACTAAAACTTCTTCATAGTTGCCATATTCAAGGAAATAAACAACACAAGTTCTTCCTTCTTTACCAACTGCATGGACAGTGGCACGATAAAACTAAAGAAAAATCAAAAGTTAAGATGTTTACTGATGTACAAAAATGAATAGAATTATATAGTTTCGAATAATAAAGTAATATTTTAGTATTGAATATAATATACAAGTAGCAACTTTTTATTGACTAGATAATGCTTGCTTTTGCTGAAGTATAGTTCCTATCCAATAATTTAACTTTAAAATTCATTAAATTTGATAAATGTTTAAGTGCTTTAAATTGAGCAACAACAAACCTTCCAAATGCAACCAAATTTAATAAATTTTCAAAACTTTTGAGCTGTCTTTTAATAAGTACAATTGAAAAAAAAAACAGTATATATTTAATTTGCCACATTATTAAATGCTAAGCACATTAAATTAAAGACTTAAAAAATAGACTATTCTTTACCCTATTGTCTTCCCAATACTTGGCATTGACTTCTGTACCAGGTTTCAGGAATGGCTTTGAAGGAACACAAACCTGCCCCCCACTTTGCATATCATACCCATGCAGTTTCACTTGGGAAGTCCTCTGGGCCAAGTCCTCAATGTCATTTGACCTCCGATCACTGTTGTGATAACGATCATTACTTCTAGGATGCTCGTTGAAGTTTGATCCTCTCTGAAACCTCCTAGAAGAATTGACAGTGTCGTCTCGATAAGAGTTTTCATAAGGTCTTTGTTGTTGTTGTTGAGGCCCTTGGTTCCTTGGATTCTGAAACTTGTCGGAATTGTTGTATTTGTTCCGTTGGTCAAGTCTTTTGTCTTGATTGAAAAATTGACCTAGGTTAGGGGTTCCTGGCTGTCTCTGTACTTCTTCAGCTTGCCAGTTTTGGTCGTTTCTGTAGCCTCTGCCGTTTCTGTTCCGGTCGTCATTCCTTTGAGGTTGCCTGGATTCTGGATCATTGTAGTTCCTTAGGGGTCTATTGTTTTGGCCAGATGTTTCATTGGAGTTGAACTGTTGCTGGTATGAATCAGGTTTTGTTTTCTCATTAGGTAGCTTAAACAAATAATACAAAAGGTTATGAATTAGACTAAAACAAACTAATGTGATGGTTTTCATAGTGTAGGCCAAATGACAAAACCATGAATGCGCACATTCCAGGAATTGACAATTACTGAAAACTATGGACATAACATCCATTTTTTCATTGCTGTATCTTTTCACATTCATGTTTTTATCATTTGACTGACGATATATAAGACAAGATTACCACATAAAACATATTTTTCTCAGTATACAGCTTAAATTTTTTTTTAATATTTTGACTTGAAAAACAAATGAGCTTGAATGAATTCTAGATTAATTAGTTTCTGTTGATTAAAAAATAATTCTACTCATATAAGCTGGCCTGATATACAATACTTACTTCTTTTCCTCCTCCAAAAACTTTGGCTTTTCCTTCTTTTGCTTTGGAGACTTCAGCTATATTGGCCAACCTTTGCTGCTTGAATGCAGCATCTTCCTTGGCTTCTTTCGCCTCTAGTTCCAAGGAACGGAAGTTTCCTAAATAAGCATTAAAACAAGCGTTAGAGTCCAGAATAGATTCCTATACATTATTAACATTGGTGGCCAAAAGTGTGGACACTTTTTGAAAGTTTCATATTTTTCAACTTTGTGTGATTACAGAATATATTAATTGTATATCAAATTAAACAATTGTATATCAAATTAAAAGTAATTTAATCTTTATGAGGACCACTGTGAGCAGATCGCTGAAGCAGTCTATGAGACCTTTGGTCCCATATAATCTATATCCATGGACACAACATCATCATCATCATCAGAGTAATTTCATGTAGAATTAAAAATACAGTATTACAATATCTGTATTATGAATAAGTTATGCAACTAATAGTATGATCTGTCTTAGTTTTGCAAGTCATTGAACCAGCACCTTGTATTGCAATTTCAGCATAAGAGAATCCATTGATTGTGCTTGTTTGTTCAACTAAAATGAGCATAAATTTATTTGTAATACAGATACTTTGATTCTGTTTTTAATGAAATTCTACATTAAATTACCTTCAATTAAATATTTAATTGTGTGTATTTAAGCGAAATTTAATAGATGCAAGAACACAGGTAACAGTTGAAACACAAGAAAATTTCAAAAAGTGTCCACACTTTTGGCCACCACTTGTATGTAAACATTTTAGTAATTCTTTTACCTGCTTTAACTTTATGGGCATTTATTGGTTTTCCAAATGGTATCCATGGGGGCGGACCAGTGCCATCCAAATTCTCTTTTGTACGGACATGATGAGCTAGGCTCTAAGGAAAAACAGTGTTAATTAGTATCAGAAAAAAGTGTGCATAAAAAGTGATATCAAAGTACTGGCAGCAGTCCTGAATACCTAAAAATATCCTTAGGGGTTAAAAAAGAGGAGTTTAAGGTTGAGTTGACAGCTATATTATAAACTAAACATATATACTGAAAAAAAAACATAGAATAAATTTATCCCAAGAGGGCCTCTATAAATTGTGGGAGGTGTTTAAGGGAAGAAGGGGTCAATGCAAAGAGAATCATCAATCTTTGATAATTTTCTTTCACAAAAAAAAAGTTTAAAATTGCTAGGAAATAGGGTTAAATTAAAATAAAAAAGTCTCAATATAAATGAAAAAAATCTAATCTGATCTAATCTAATCCTAATCATACATCTAAGGTGAGAGAACGGAAATGTCATTCGAGAAAAAAAAATTGTTAAAACCACACCAGTTGACTTATAAATGCTTCCCCCCCCCCCCTTTCCAATGCTTTGTATTAAGTCGGTTGTCTATATCCCTGCTAGCATTAATCTGTTGTTGAATAATGTGTGATTTGCTCTTTGAACCTTGCGATAAACCCCATTTGATGAAAAATATTATTTTAAATGTTGATTTTTTTTTCAAAGTTTCCAATTTCAATATTTTTACAATGTATAATATATAAAGCAATGTGTTTGCAATATTCATATAAATGATTAGTTAATACAAAGTAAATTTTTTTAATTACAAATCCATATCCAGTTGCTATATTACCTTATTCAGCTCCCATTTTGAAACCAACTGATCCACAAATCCTCCTAGAACTGTAAATTGATGCTCACTCAGCAGCATAAAGCTGTTTTGCATAGGAATTTTTCCAGGTTTCAGATAGATTTTGGTCCCTGGTGGAGTGTCCATGCTACATAATTAAATTTCATAACAATTCAGTCAGTTTTAAGTATTGTTAGTATGCATAATTAAGACATTAATTAAAAGGAAAATATATTTTAAAAACAGAAGCAATCCAAGTGCAACGTAAACTTTGAAAGCGCTTCCTCCTCCCCTTGTGTGCTTTTCCAGGAAATTTGTTTAGGATAGGTTTTGAATTATTGTTGTACTAGAGCTACACGAGGGCTATTAGTGACGGGCGTTGTATTTTAGAACCACAGTCAAGACGAGCCGACACCTGAATAGGCACCCAACGCAACCGATTCCAGGAAAAACGCTTTTCCAGGAAATAGCATGAGCATCGCTGTTCTAAGCCTACCTTGTTTGAGGTTGTGCTGTGAGGTAAATTGCAATTGCTTTCTAAACCCAAGTAGAGTGGGTTGAAAACAGAAATCAACGACGCTCACTCTGTTTCCTGTAAACCACCGTAGGAAGAAGGGGAAGAAAGTGTTTTTGAATCTTGCATTGTGATTAGATGTACTATAATAATACTATTACAAGTGTAACTTTAACCCCTACTAGCAATGAACTTTTTTGAAAACAGATTGAAGAAACATCATTTATTATGTCCTATGTTATGGAGGTACTGCCCCTGTAACGTTACATAGTACATTATTTATGTACTATATAATGTAGCATTAGAGGTTTGCAATGTAACATGTTACAGCTACTATTTTGCTACGTAATGTATACTATGTAACATAGAACTACTTTTAAGTAAAAGACCTTAAAATTTAGTCATGCGGAGTCCTGTAAAGGTGTGTCCTATTAACATGAAACTATGGCCATATAGAAGGTTAAGAAAAATTGCAATTTCTCACCTGATAGACTTCCATTGCCCCCATTGCAAGCAGTTAACGTGCGTATTTCCATCTGTCAAAAGCAGCCTCAGTATGGGAGGGGCACCAGAACCATACTCATACTTAGGAGCTGTGGCATTCTTGATCTTCTGGATCTGAACAACCCCAGATCCGGAGATCTAGAAAGTTGACACATATTTAATACTTTGAAATGTCAAAATAATATTAACTAAAAAGTTTTTGGTCTCTATCATAATCAAAGTATATAGGCCAGTATTTCAAAATTGGCTGCTGTCTAGAGCAGCGAATTTTCAAAGCCGTCAGGATTGCATTTTTTTCTAGAATTTATAAGGCAAAGCATTAAAATTATAATTTGATTTAAGCTAAATGAACTTAATATGTTTTAAAAAGTTGAAATTACTAATGAATTCTATCCATTGCTTGTATGAAACAAATGTAATTATATATTAAGCGAATATGAACTATAAAGAAGCATGAACAAATTCTTAAAACCAGTCCCGAGAGTATAATTTGTCCAAAAGAAAGTGAACTGAAAGGGTTACTGTTTTTCAGCTTATAACCACAAAGACCAAAGTTAAAGTTACTATGACTTCATGTTTCTGAGGGAATCTGAGCTGTTGATTTCTTCTAAACAGATTATAGGAAAGGTAAACTAAAAACTAAGAAAAAATTTTAAGAAAGCTACTCAATTAGTAAAAATTCTCAACCAAAATACTTCAAGTGCAACTTTCTCCACTTGAAATATTTTGGTTGAGAATATTGTCCAACTAAGTGGCTTTCTTAAAAATCTTTCTTAGTTTACCTTTCCTATTGCAACTTTTTCCCACTTTGAATTCTGATGCTTCTGTAATTCTTCAGGATCAATACTGGCTTTTATGCACAAATTAAATGAAGCTGAATAAACCATTTATAACAGAGACACTATCCCATATGTTAAATATCTTGAAATCAGAATGTTAAACCACAAAACATTCAATTTCTTATTAATCCACAGCATCTACTACTACTAGCATTAAATTTAAATACTGTTTTATCAGTTTACCCCAAAATAACTCATTCAAACCATATTTATCAAAAATTGAGCACAAAAAAAGTTTTGATTTGTCTTTAAAGAAATTTACTCACAAAATCTAATTTGGCTCCTTTCATATCTTCAGGGAAAAAATTACCCCCTATGTTTCTCAAATCCATCTAAAAATATAAAAAATAAATGTATCCAGTTTATACAAAATGAATTAAATAATTAAAATTGTTTTTTTTATCAAAGCCTTACAGAATAAAGCTTTTATTATAACATACAGTAACAGAAACTATAGATTCAAAAGTTCAAATACTTACATTCAAAGCATTCTGTGCAATTTCTCTTACATTAGCCTTTTCCAATCCAACTTTGCATACTTCTAGACCTTCTTTGGATAAATTCCTAAACATTTAAACAGAATTTGAGTATACATTTTGTTTTAAATTGGCGACATTTTTAAATTTCTACCATATTCTCTCTAAAAACTACCGTGCGTACTTAATTTTTTTCACATTGTTCTTACATTTATAAATACCAGAGAACAACTTTAAGATGCTTTTGTAACATTTCGATGAGTAATTTGCCATGTCCAAAGCCATGACTCGAATTTGGGTTTTTTACTGAAGAAATATTTATTGAAATACAACAGAACATAAACTGCTAAAATATGTTGAGAATACACTATGTAAAAAAATATTTTTAAAAGAGTAAACATGATGTCCGAAGTTTTTAAAGTACTAAGATGCTTACCATCCTTTTGCTTTTAACTCAGCGGATAAATCCATTTTACTTAAGCGTTTATCAAATTGAAAACAATTATTATACTTAAAATTTTAAACTTGAATATCTTCCACATAAACATTAGCAGAAAAAAATAGTTTGTTTTGCTTTCTATTTTACACAGTTACAGTCAAACGCAAAAAAATATGGTTTGGTTTGGTTCAACTCATAGGTCAGATCCTTTGAATGTATTTGAGTTATTAATGACGATTTGCGATCTATTGACCTTTGAGAAAGACCCGAATATCATGCCTTATATTCCTTTTTAAAACTCAATTTCTATAAATAAAAGCTTTTCGTAGCCTTAATAACAGCTTAAAGCTTTATTTAATAGTCAGCTTCGATAATTTCATAGGTAATTCAGTATCAGTAGTCAAGTCTGCTTCAGAAGGTATTAGTTACCATGGTAATCATTTGATGCAATCACAGATTCAAAAACGAGAAATAGTTGGTATCCAGATGATTTTTTTTTCATGCACTCCATGAGAAATGCAAGATAAAATATCGCCATTTAAAGTATTGCTAAGGTAATATATTCATTTTTGTAATTTGTAAAGCGTTCTTACTTAAGCAATGTATTTATTAACCTTTTTGATTTCAAATGCTTTTAATTTTGAAAAACTCACAGGAAAAGTTCCGTTAAAATGAAGGAAATGGACACATCAGAATGGAGGTTCATTGAGGATGATAATGAACATTTTGACCCATTGCAATCTAAAACGCCATCCACACAACATAAAGACAAGTGTTTTGATGTCGTGGATCATTCCATTGAACAAGAAATGAGAGAAACCATCATCGAGAATATAAGAAGTGTGGTTAGTATATTAAGTTTTCAACTTCAATGCTTAAAACTGCAAGATTAGTTAAGGCTTCAATTTCAAACTTTAGTTAAAAAAATCCAACAAAAAATTAGGTTGAAGAGGTTGGTGCATGTTAAATCCAATGTATAGTCTTGACACCGCTACGATGTCGCTGCTAGTTCATGTAGGATGGCATTCCATGTTTTGGCACACCTTCGATTAAACATTATTTAAGTACGATGTTCGTCGCCAATTTCCCTTTAGCAGCTCTTGTGCACGATTACCCCCCCCCCTCCCGAAAAAAACCCCCCGCTTAACCCCCCATTCTATCTGATTTACAGCAGAAAGGAATTTCTGACATCGATAAAAAAACGCTAATAAGTTCACTAACATCACTTTTGTCTTGACAGACAACAATTTACAATTTGAATATATATTGTAATGATTCGAACAAAAGTAGCTATTTATTATCTATCCCTGTATTCATTAAAGCTAATTAAACTATTAGTATGTTGTGAAACAAAATTTGTGTGAAATTTTCAAATAAAATGCCATTACTCTTAACTCTCGTGTTCAGAAGAAAAAAAAAACACATGTGATATTTTCTTTTACACCTAATGTTTTGTTTAGGTTACAGACAAGAGCAATGGTGAAAATACATTGATAACCTGCAAAATAGAAGAATCTAATAGAAGTCCTAAAATGTAAGTTCATTTAAAGTTTTTTTGTTTAAAAAAATTAAAAAGCAGTTATTCTTTAAAATTAATCTCTTGATATCTGAAAGTAAAATTGCATATTGGTCGTGATAATTAAATTTTACCAATAAAGTAGTTATTCTTTCAAACTAATCTCTTGACATCTTACTCTACAATAGCATTTGTCATGAAAATGGTCTTTCTATCGAAAGTTTAGCACAGCTTGAAATTTGAAGTATTAATCTTTTCAAGTTTAGTTCACGAAGGATCAAAAGTATCTAAAACAATGCTAATAAAATTATTCTATCGTAATTTTTAGAAACAGGAAAGAAAATGAAGAAATTCTTACAAACTTAAAAGAGTTTAAAATGGAAACAAATCCCTATTTAGTGTTATGCAATAGACTGGATGAAGAGGAAGGGATTAAGATGCCTTCAGTAGAAGATAAACTTAAACTGGCAGTGAGTAACAGGACTTTTGGTTAATGGCACAAACCATTAGTCTTTATTTGTCTGTTTGAAATATTTTATAACACAATTAAAATAGCTATGTCTTCAAATTATTAAACTGTACTACTAAGCATTTTATAATTCCATAGTTTTGTTTTTAGTAAAGTTTAGTGGAATATTCCACCTCTTTTAAGTTTCATTTAAAGAAAAAAAAAGCATTTGTTTTAATAATGTTTATTAGACAAAGTTTAAATATATGAGGTTCAGCATGGTGCAGACACTTTTTAGAACTACTCAGTTGTACTAATCTATTTTTCAAAGATAAAACTTTATGTTATTGTTTTAACCCTTTCAGTCCCAGTGATGCCATTTGGCATCATCACTTTCAATATTTTTTTCAAAATGTTTATGTCCCGCTATGACATCCAAACACACATCATTCGATTCTTCACACTTTGTTCTATCAGACAAAATTTTACTTTAATCTCAATAGAAGTCAGAACTACTATTTTTTTTATTCAGAAAATAGTCAACAAGCGTTTCTCCTGATTTTTTATAAGTTCACTTCAGTTCCACATATTTAAAACACAATTTAAACTATTTCGGTTAAAATAATTACTAATTTTTTTTTAATAATATGGTCAGATACCTTAAAATATATAACTCGAAGTGTTTTTAGGTAATATAAATTTTTTTATCTTGTTGTTTTCCACAGTTAAAGAATTTTGGCATTGTTTCAAAAACCATATAAAAAAATTAAATGGATTTTTTTTCCTTATGGAATTCGTATATTTGACGTAAAATAAGCTTATTTTGTGAATATCAGATGTTTCTGTAGTGTAGTAAATTTTTGGGACTGAAAGGGTTAAACATGTTTAGTCCACTGTTGTAGATGCCCCATAAGTTAAGACTACTAGGGAGTGCTCATGAAGGTAGTAATTAAAACAAACAAAATAGATGCCAAATAGTATGAAAAAGATTATTAATAGAATTTTTTTAAAAAAATACTATTTACTAAAGCTTATGAGGTTTATTATATAGGTTTTTGTGTTAATTCATTCGATCAACTAAGAACTGGAATTGTTTAAATCTTTGAAAAATTCAAATATGTAAACAAGATGTATATTCTAAACAACCAACTATTTCAGGAAGATCGCTTACGGGTATCAGTCAACAATTTTTGCGAAACATGTGAGGAACTATTGGAGACAACAGACTCTTCTGACACTGAGTCTAGCAAAGTGAGACCACTTCTTAAACCAGAAGCTGTGCACGAGTATTTTCGGCCCAAAGTTTTAGAGCCGGGTCTTCTTCAGCCACAAAACCTTTCAGTTTCTGAATTCAATGATAAACCGAAAGCTAGAGCTACTCAAGATACTGAGGTAAAGACATATAACAATTTACAAACATCTTTAAACATATTCGACAAATTCTTAGGTCAGTAAGTTAAGATTCCATGAAACGCTACCGAAGGACTAACATGATCTTAAGAAAATTCTGTGTCAATAAAACTGACTGGCACTTAATGTGATGTGTAATAATGTACTACTTTATGCGTAAATTGAGCTTTAATTATTCTTTTTAAAAAATGTAAAAGTACTCTTAAGGACCTACATTTCAAAGCATAAGGATTTTTAAGGTTTTCAAAATAATTTTTTTGAAGGTACAGCTTTAGAATGCATTGTTTAGTGCAACAAGAAATTAAGATTTGCAGTTGAATAGCAAAACATTTGGATATGGAAAACCTTTCTTTCATGTTGTGTGTTTACTTCTAATTATTTTTAGAAACATTGATAAAAGTCTGAAACACAGAATAAAGCCTATATGTCAGCGTTTAATATTTCTGTTGCTTTTTGAAAATATACAAATACCATATGAATCCTGAAAAGGTAGCACTAGGTAATTAATTTTTAATAAAGTTACAATAATTTTACAATAAAAAAGCATTAAATAATTACATAAAAATTAATTATTTATACATAATCTATTTTTTAAAAAAACTAGTTACCGTTCACAAAAATACTGACTAGGAAGAAAGGGACTCTGAAGCAGGGTTTTTACCTACCATCAGACACTTTGCTCACTCAAGACAAAATAATAGACAAATTAACTGCTGAGGTAGGTGATAGAATTCAATAGTTTAGTTAGAATAACCAGGAAAATATAAATAAGCCTCATTGAGAGGGATCTTGATTTGGAATTATTTTAAATAAATTTATTCTACAATTCTTGTTGAATAGTTTATTAATTCATTAGTTCATTTGAAAATATTTACCAAGTTTTAGCAATAATAATGTATACACTTAAGAATTACTTTCAGAATTTAAATCTTTAAAATTGCCCAAATTTATATAAAATCAAATTATTTTTAGGAGGCAGAGCTACTTAACTCTACTTCAACCAAAGCATTTCTCAAATTTCTTGAAGACCGAAAGAAAGAGCCACCAAAGGTAACTATTAACATAAATACTATTCGAATAGCATAAATGTTTGACTTCACAATACATATTTTTTTTAAAAAAATAATGTATAAACGAAACATTTTATTAATAGTAATCCCTTTATAATAAGTAAATTAATTTAAGATTTGAAAACAAATTTCTTTAAAACTGTAAATTTTTAAACTTGCAGGTTCTGCAAGATATTCAGAAAAAGCTCAAAGAAACTCAAAAGTACGAAAAACAATAAGAAAATGGGAAATATGTTTTTAACGTCATCATCATTATAGTTACATTCCACATTGTTTGCACCAAGATAAGCATACTCTATTACGAGGAAATAATGAATATTTAATTTGCAATGTATGTAAAACACAAAACTGTCCTTACTATGTATATTAGCATGGTTTTGAACAAAAATATATAAGATAAAAAAATTGACATGGCTAATAAATTCATACTAAAAACTTTTGAGGGTATTTGTGTTTATTACTAATCACAAAGCAATACATGTTTTTAATGCAAAACTTATAAACCAATAATGCATATAACACACTTCTAACAAATGGAATAAAGTAAAGGATTATTTCAATAACGAGGTCTTTTATACTCAGGTGTTTCCTAAAATAAAATTTAATATGTTATAGCACAATTAATAATAACATTTGTATACAAACTAGAAATATACAAGCTACTTACACTCCACTGCTCCTGTATCATTCCTACGAGCAATAATCTGAGAAATTTAACTAAACTTAACAAGATAATACACACATTTAATCCCATAAAAAGTAAGAATTTATTTATGGAGAATATTATAGCAAATTGGCTATCTTTTTTAGCTAAGAGACAGGATTTTAAGAGCAAATATTTATTATAAAAACATTTATTTGTCATAATTATACAAAAAATTTAACTTTATAAGTGATTACTTACCTGATTAACTATTTGGAGCTCACGATTGAGTTTCGTCTTTTCATCACGTTTTCCAGTTCCTGTTCGTCTGGTTTTACGACCATCAGCCATTTTGACACCATACTGAAAGACACCTAAAATAATAGTTCAAAGGGAATTAGTTTCACTATTATTTTCAAATGATTTATTTAAAAGTAATTAGGCAAATTAAAAAATATTATGTACAAGCTAAAATATTGTTATTTAGCTATTTTTAAGCTAAGTACGTTTAGAGCTAGTAACAAACAAACCTAAATGATTAATTATATAATTTTTTAAGCAGTCAATTCAAAACATAATTTACAATACAAGAAGAACAGCAGATTTTTAAAATAGAAAACTGTATTGAGCTGTACCAGATGGTGTAGCAGCCTTCAAGGAAGCGGTGCATATTGGAAAAATATCAAAAGTCTGGTACAGCTCTATTGTTACCACCCCAAAACCATAACTCTTATTTGTGTAAAAATTATAATTTTAGAAACACTTTTTAGAGCATTAAAAGTACAAAACTTGTTATATCATGACATGACAGTCATTTAATATTAAAGATTTACAAGAATACAAAAATAAATAACAATAACTATGAGTAGTGTGATTGTAATAATGCAATCCATATTATTTTTAATTAATTTACTTTGGAAGGGCTTCTTTGCTGCTCAAGTAATCACTGTATTCCTCAGCAGTGTCGAAGTTCCAACGTCCAATTGGACCCTTCTTGTTGCCCTATGAAAGAATTGAAATCATTTAGAAGACCTCAACAGCTTTAAATGAAAACTGTTCTAGTCTTGATTAACTTTAGACTTTATACTTTTAAAAATAAAAAGTTAAATGCAAGCAATAACTTTTAACAATAGGAATATTATTGGGATAATGTAGAGTTGGCATTGCTTGAAGCGGTTAATAATCTGCCATTGTATCAATATATGGACTTATCTTTCATCACCCTTAAACACTCCATTGATTCTTAAAAAAATACAATTGTTCGAATGAAGTACACAAATATTAAAGATATTAATATATTTTAAACAAACTCAACAGCATAAATATTTACATTTTGTCCTTTGTTATTCGATCATCAGAACCTTCACCATAGTATCCAGATAAAATATTATCCCATTCCTGAAATAAAATCATTTAAATAATAAGTTTAAAATTAAATGAAACATAGTTTAGCATAAAAGTTTCTAAAGATGTTTAACAATACAAAGTTTTTGAATTAATTTAAGATAATTAACAAGCAAATAATTGAAACTAAGAAATTTCTATATTCAGAAGGTGAAAAAAGTCCATAAGACTATTAAGAATCGTTTAGAGCAAATGTTTCTGCTTTGCACTTTATTATAATTGAAGAGCTTATTGGGAAAATATGCTAAGTGACTATGTGGCTCGCACGCAACTTGCCAAGTGGAGTGCTAAGAAGTTGTGTAGCATTAGTGCAAGTTCACAAGCCACAACCAAATTGTAAATAAGAAGAAAATGAAGACATGTAACTTCTAAAATCTATGTAAATTTCTTGATCAATATAAGACGAGTGCTGTCCTTTCCTGAGGGCAGAACTCGGTACTGTTTTAAAGCACACTAAGCGTGATTAATATATAACTGCTTTTAAATTTAATTTAGTTCTGTAAATAAAAGTTTTGTTTACCTAAATAGTTTTATTTACTTAATAAGTTAGAACATCCTCTACAACTAAAAAGGGAAAACGAGAAAATGCACTTGGATAGTTAATAATGGCACTTACAAACGGTCAAATACATAGTTAACTTAAATTTTATACACATAGGGAATCTTGTTATCCTTTTAAAGGGGGGAATAATATCTAATTGACAAAAAAATCTCAATTTTTTTTCAAAAATGTCACTTAGCATGTTCTTCCAATAAGCTCTTCAATTATGAAATAGTATATAAAAAGCTCCTAGGTGTTTATGACCAGGTTTTAAATTGTTTAACAATCAACAGAAAAATGATAAAAAAACAATAAACATCAAAAGTAAAATAATACAAAAGCTTAACTATACCATTACACACTCACGTTGCTTCTCTTCTCTTCCTAATTAAGATAAATAAGAATACATTAAATAAAAACAAATAGCATGGATGTTAAAAAAAATTGCAATATAACAAGATCTTACTTCAATTCTGGGTTTTCAAAATATCACTTTCTATCTTTTGAATCTGAGTGTTTGTCCGGTTTGCTTTTGCTTCGTTTTTCCAGTGTTGGTTGTTCCAGTGGTCCATTGAATAGTATAATCAATAGATTCTATATCCATTCCTTCAGATTCTTGACAAATTACAAAACAAATATCTCAATATTGAGAAACAGCAGGCCCTTTTCTGAATCTTTTACATTCTTCATCTAATGAATTGAATACCTGATTAAAATTTTCTGTTCCGTCACCTACATTTGTATATTTTTTTATAAGAGAATTTAAATACTCAGTTCTTGCACCTGTTTCATCAAAACAAAGATTGTGCAATTTTGTAAAAATTGAACAAGTTTTGAGTCCTGCTCCATTTAATAACTTGTTAGATAATTTATCTACATCGAAAAGTTCCTTTATAGCTAAAAAATGACTTAAAAACTCTTTTTGAAAACAAAGGGCATGAAACTCTTGCAAAATAGAAGCAGCGTTACTTCCTGACAAAAATAATATATAGGATAAATTACTCATTTTAAAACCCGAGTTCATGAAATCTTCTAAATATTTTGTTTTATTTCCATTCTTATCGAAGCAAACTTTATGAAACTCTTTTAAAGCAGAACAAATATTACTTCCAGCGCCATGTAACACTCTAGATAAAAGATTTGGTGTAAACTCTGCCTTAATAAAATTACGCAAGTACTTTTTTGGCTTCCCTGCAGTATCAAAACAAAAATCATGGAATTCTTCCAAACTATCTGCTCCATAACTCAAAATACTGCATAAATCAGTCGGTCTAAAACATATTTTTAATTTAGTAAAATCATTTAGATATTTTGTTGGATTTCCTTCATCATCAAAACAAATATTATGGAATTTTTTTAATAGAGACGCAGCTTTAGTTCCTGATCCACAAAATGCAGAAGATAAATGATGCATTTCAAAATCTGCTTTAGTGAAATCCTCTAAATATTTTGTTGGATTTCCATTCTTGTCAAAACAAACCTTATGAAACTTTTTTAAAGCAGAACAAACATTAGCTCCTGCTCCACCTAAAATACCTGATAGATTACTTATCTTAAAACCTACATTAATGAAATCTTCTAAATATTTTGTTGGATTTCCATCCTCATCAAAGCAAAGTTTATGAAACTCTTTTAAAACGGAACAAGCATTAGCACCTATTCCTCTTAAACTACCAGATAAGCTACTTATCTTAAACCCTACATTAGTGAAATCCTTTAAATATTTGGTTTGATTTCCTTCGTTATCAAACCAAAACTTATAAAGCTCCTCAAAAGCTTGTTTAGCTTTTGCTCCTGTCCTATGTAAAATACTAGATATAGTAGATAAATTTATTCCGTTTTCCTCTAGAGTTTGCAAACATTTTGTTTTCTCTCCTTTTTCATCAAACCAAAGACTATACAGATCCTCAAAGGCATGTTTAGCTTCTGTACCTCCACTTAAAATACCAGATATATTGGATAGATTTACTCCATTTTTTTCTAGGGTTTGTAAATATTTTGTTTTCTCTCCTTTTTCATCAAACCAAAGATTATAAAGCTCCTCAAAAGCTTGTTTAGCTTTTGCTCCTGTTCCACCTAAAATACTAGATATAGTAGACAGACTTACTTCATGTTTTCTTAAAGTTTGTAAACAATGTGTTGGATTTCCTTCATTATCAAACCAAAGATTGTAAATATCCATAAAAGCTTGTTTAGACTTTGCTCTTGATCCATTTAAAATACTAGATACAGTAGATAAATTTACTCCATTTTTTTCTAGAGTTTGTAAATATTGCGTTTTTTCTCCTTTCTCATCAAACCAAAGATTATAAAGCTCCTCAAAAGTTTGCTTAGCTTTAGGTCCTGTTCCATGTAATATACCAGATATATTAGATAGCTTTATTCTGCTGTTTTCTAGAGTTCGTAAATATTGTGTCTTCTCTCCTTTCTCATCAAACCAAAGATTATAAAGTTCTTCAAAAGCTTGCTTAGCTTTTGCTCCTGCTCCACTTAAAATACCAGATATATTAGGTAAATTTACTCCGTTGTATTCTAGAGTTCGTAAATATTGTGTCTTCTCTCCTTTTTTATCAAACCAAAGATTGTAAAGTTCCTCAAAAGCATGTTTAGCTTTTGCTCCTGTTTTAGCTAAAATGCTAGTAATATTAGATAGATTTACCTCGTTGTCTTCTAGAGTTCGTAAATATTGCGTCTTCTCTCCTTTCTCATCAAACCAAAGATTATAAAGCTCCTCAAAAGTGTGTTTAGCTTTTGCTCCTGCTCCACTTAAAATACTAGATACATTAGATAGATTTACTCCATTTCTTTCTAGAGTTTGTAAATATTGTGTCTTCTCTCCTTTCTCATGAAACCAAAGATTATAAAGCTCCTCAAAAGTATGTTTAGCTTTTGCTCCTACTCCACTTAAAATACTAGATATATTCGATAGATTTACTCCATTGTTTTCTAAAGTTTGTAAATATTGTGTTTTCTCTCCTTTTTCATCAAACCAAAGTTTATAGAGATCCTCAAAGGCTTGCTGAGCTTTAGCTCTTGCTTTACTTAAAATACTAGATACATTACATAGATTTACTCCGTTGTTTTCTAGAGTTTGTAAATATTGCGTCTTCTCTCCTTTCTCATCAAACCAAAGATTATAAAGCTCCTCAAAAGTTTGTATGGCTTTTGCTCCTGCTCCATTTAAAATACTAGACACATTACAATGGATTTGATTTTTATACAGAACATTAAACATATCACTACCTTCTGGTGTATTTAAATAAAAATTAAATTTTGGAAGATGTGACTTAGTTGCGATACTCTGAGCAAATTTACTTTTCGCTTTATCAATTTCTTCAAGTCGTAATCTCTTTACTTCCACACTTTCTTTATCCTTAATATCAATGATTTTACCTCTTTTTCTTTTTTGAACTTTTTTATTGTCATTCTGATACCATAACTCTGAACCTGCTCTGAAATTAATATCTTGACTATTTGACATATTTTTGCTACGATTGACTTCTGCACCAAGTTTCAGGAACGGCTTTGACGGAACGCAAACCTGTCCCCCACTCTGCATATTATACCCATGGAGTTTCACCTGGGGATTTCTTAGTGCCAAATCCTCAATGTCATTCGATCTCCGGTCACTGTTGTGATAACGATCAGTAATTCCAGGATGCTCTGTGAAGTTTGAGCATATCTGAATTTTCCTAGAAGCATTCACAGTGTCCTCTAGATAATTGTTACATTTGTTCTGTTGGTCAAGTATTTTGTCTTGATTGGAAAATTGGTCTAGGTTAGGGGTTCGCGGTTGTCTATGCACTTTTTCAGCATGCCAGTTTTGGTCTTTTCCGTAGCCCCGGCCGTTTCTGTTCCGGTCCTCATTCCTTTGAGGTTGCCTGGATTCTGGATCATTGTAGTTCCTTTGGGATCTCTTATTTTGGCCTGATGTTTCATTGGAGTTATACTGATGTTGGTATGAATCAGGCTTTGTTTTTTCATTAGGTAGCTTAAAAAAATAAGATGTGTTATCAATGTGATGGTTATTATATTGTAGGTTAGTTCAAATGGCAAAACCGCAAATGAGCAAACTAAAGGGATTGACGACTTTTGAAAACTATGGACTTAACAGTATTCAGTTTTCCATCTCTGGTTTTTGAACATTTGTGATTTTGTCATTTGACTAATGATATAAGACAAGATTAACACATAAAACACATTTTTCCTCAATATGTAGCATAAAATTTAAACAACAAAAAAACCTGAAAAGCAATTTAGTTTGATTAAACTCTTGATTAATTAGTTTCTGTTTAAAAAATAATACAACAACTCATAACCTGACCTGATATACAATACTTACAATACAATACTTACTATATTTTATGAAGCTATAATACATTGATTTATTTAGAAGCATTGCATTTTTCCTGTTTAGACTTGTCTGCTCATCACTTGACTGTGGTTCGAAATTAAAAAGCCCCCAGCTAACAGCCGTCATGTAGCAAAATTAGTTTGGATTTCCCATATTATTTTGTAAATAGAGAGGTTAAATAATAAAAGAAATACTTAATACATTGCATAACATATTCTTAATCTCGTCATTGTACTGTACTTTTAAAATACTATTTGAATATGACAGTTTTTTGGAGGAATATTTTATGACACTAGACATTCACGAGAATGGTTGACCGAGCTTGGAAGCACGTGACGCAAAAGATTATTGCAAACTGCTTTAAGAAAGCTGGCTTTGAGAAAGAAGGAACCAAAATTGGATCGGACGAGGGACAGGAGATTAGTGCTGAACCTGAAAATGACATTGAATGTGAAAAATGGGGGGAAATTACAAAATCCTTCAATATTTCCCAAATAACTTTTGAAGATTTTGTTGAAGCATAGACAACGATGTTGAAGTTTGTGGACACGAAGAAATAATTTCTTCTCCATCGTAGGATGATGAGTAAGAAGTGGATGCTCCAGAACCAGGGCCGGATTTCTAAATAGGCTGTAGCCTAGAGCAGCAAATTTTTTGGGGTGGCAAATTTTACAAACAATTAAAGCGGCATTGGCCATAATAAATTATCGATAGATGTTAATATTTTTTTTAAAAAGAAAAAAAATAATATACATTAATGTGTAAATCATAAACGTATGTATAATACTAATATTTCGCAGCAAATATGGTAAATGCGAGGGAAATTGTACTCTATCCTCCTGATTTGGAAGTTGATGCACAAATATTAGAACAGTTTAAAAAAATTCACCTATTATTTCGCTTTCAATTTAGAGTGTACATAAATGATTCTATTATGTAGAAAGAAAAAAAAATAGTCAAGAAAACTATCTGGCGGCAAATCGATAGTAGCCTACAGGCGGCAAATCTTTAAATCCGGCATTTTCCGGAACCATCACCCTCAGTTACTGCGTCTCAAAATAGAGATGTTAACAAATTACGACGCTTCATGGAAGGCATGGAAAATGTGGAATCTCTCTAAAGCTACTATTCCTACGTAACTTTTTTCGCCATTGTTTATATATTTAAAATACCGACGAACTTTTTTTTAGATGCTTTTGTAAAATTTAGATGTATATAGCCATGGCACGAATTTGTTTTACTAAAGAAATAATTATAGAAATACAACAGAACATAAACTGTTAAAATATATAGAGAATACACCGTGTAAAAAAAATACAGTAAACATAATGTCCCGAAGTTTTTAATGTACTTAGATGCTTACCATCCGTTTGCCTTTAACTGAGCGGATAAATCTATTGAACTTGAACGCTTATCAAATTGAAAACAATTATTAATCAAACAATAATTAAATTCAAATGTTCAAATTTTAATCTTGATCTTGAAAAATGAAAATCTTCCACCCACATGGTTAGCTGGTTTTCTGCTCCGTCAGAATCTTCCACATAAACATTAGCCGAAAATTTTGGAGCGTCTCCTGCTCAAACCAATTTCAAGCATTCAATGGTCAGTGAACGTACCCTTTTTAAAGGTTTACCAGAGAATATTTCATGTTTGGCGTAGGATTTGGTTCGATCTGTAGTTTGGCACCCGTTTTGTGTGTAGGTATTGATTTTTTGTAGTCCCATGTTTTTTTTTTTAGATTTGGAGAGGGCTGCTAAGTTATTTTTTTTTTGATGTTTTTTCGTTATTTTGCAGTTCGTTTGATAAAAATATACTAGTTCGTTTTATATATAGGTTTGATTTTTGAATGTTCGATGTTATTTCTAGATTTGAAGAGGTCTGGTAAGTTAGCATTATATTAAAATATTGTGTCGTTTTACGAGAAGGTTTCGTTTTTGAACGTGAATCTTCTAAAACTAATTTTTTTGTTTTGCGAATGAAAAAAGTTTTTCGGTGAGGTTTTTTAAAACAAAAACTAAATTGCCCGGGTCCCCAACGAGTAGTTATAGAATTCAATGAGCTATCAATACTGCTATACTGCCCCATGTTGGATACTGATGGGTTTTTTTTTTTTTTTTTTTTAGAGAAAACAAATTGCCCGGTGCCCCAAACAGCCAGTTAGGCAATTTATTGCCAAATATGGTAAGCCAAATACTTGACCATCATCATAATCACGTGACCACTCCAAACCAAGTCTACCAATGAATACTTGGAATCGGTTTGAGCTGGAGATTCTCGTGAAATAAGTTGAGATATGTGCTCGCCGATTGGCTGCTTCAGATTAAATAGATCAGGGGTTCCCAACAAAATTTTCTCGCGGACCCCTCATCGAGTCGTTATTGTGACAAGGACCCCCATAAAATTCTAATCCTAAAATTAAACAGTGAGAACCCAATTAAGAGTCTTTTTTACATTGTATACGTTTTTTCAGTTACAAAACGTTATACTTCATAAGTTATGTTATAGTTAATTTTAATTTTCAGTTCTTGGAGATTATTTAAATCTGTACTTTGAACCAATTATTTCTGAAATGTTAGCTTCCAAACTTGAAACTTTCACTTTAAAATCAAACCGCATGTCGAGCTAATTCCTAAATTTGTTTTTCATGAAACACATGGAAGAAAATACTTTCTCTCATCGATTTGTGGCTGCAAATGGAATTTCATTGCCTTATCTCCAAGTTTCTTGTAGTCCTTGCGTGCTGATGCTCAGAAGTCAGTAATTTTATCACCAATGAAAAGGTTTTCAACGTACCTCAGCTGGACAGATCCACAAGTTGATCTTGCTCTTCTTCAGTGAGGCTTTGAATTTTGTGTATTTTTTCACAGTTGAAGGGATTTTTAATCCATCTGTCGTCAGGGTCAGATTTAGGAAATTACTCTATACATTGATCTTGATTTGGTGAGGCAAACTCTCCTCTGGTGACTCCAAGAATTGTTTTAAAGTAGAAAAGTTAGTTAGAGTGACTTGTTTTCTTTCCTTGACGCCCAGATTTGACATTTTTTGACCATAGCGTTAATCTTATATCCAACTTTGAACATGTCTGTCTACATTTTTTACTTGAAAACTCAAGTTTTACTCATTAAAGTGTTCAAGTACATCTGTTTAGTATAGGGTACCTTCAATACACTGTGTGTTCCAGTAACCCTAGTTTAGTACGTAACTGAGTAAAGCAAAGAGAAGTTAGTGAGAAAATTTTGAGTTAGTGTTTTGCGCTAGACTCTGGCTAATGCAGGAAGCTTCCAAAAAACAAAAATTCTGTTATTATTCGAATTATATTTAATATTTTTTTTTTATTCTAATAGCATCTGGCGGACCCCTCTGGCATAGCTCGCGGACCCCTGGGGGTCCGCGGACCACCAGTTGGGAACCACTGAAATAGATAAAGGATAAATTAAAGGATCTTTACATCCCAAATAGTCCAGTGAATAGAGACTCAAAAAGGGGGTTTACCATACAAAAGGTCCGGTATCGCTGATTTTTTTATTTGTTGTGTGAGACCAACAACTGTGAACTACTGTGTAGTAATAAATGTGAGTTTTCGTCATCCTCGTTCTATTGCTTTTTCCGCCATCTTGAAAAAATGTTCAAAATTTCGCCCATTTTCCAGTTTTTGGCCCATAACTTTTTTCCTAAGCATTTTTAAATCGAACTTTTCGACACAAAGTTGTAGAAAATAAAATTTTCTTCAAAATCAGTAGCAAAAGTGTTTTTCTACGACAAACAGTTAAAGAGCTAAGAAACAGCAAAAAGGGTGCTAAATCGAGTGTTTCGAAAAAATATTACGTTCCAACGACTTTCTATCACCGTAACTCACATGAGACTTCATTTTAGCAATAAAGTAGTATTTTACAAATTGTAGAAAATTTAATTTCCTATGAAATACACATATCAAAAATAAGTTTCTTATAGATTCCATTAGAAAGGTGAAATGTACAGAAACACACAAAAAATTCATATTTTCACCCGACAATACAAAGTTTTATTTTTTAACCTACAGCTCTTTCCCAGTGAATTTTTTAGTGTTTTTGTGAATACAAAAGTTGTTTAAAATAATTTTTTCTATAAAATGGTTCGGTTTTGTGTTCCATACGATAAAATTTGACGGAGCTACGTTTTTCGAAAAATGGCGTAAAATCTTGAATTTTGCTAAAAGAGTTTTTCACCACTTAAAATCCCAATAATTAAAAAAGAAATCATCGTTTTAGGGGATCATAATTATTATGAAACTTGTAGATATCATCATTTATTATATTTGTAAGGCCTTAAAAGTAATTTTAGGCTCAATTCCAAAGAATTTAGGTACCGTCAAAGCGGGTATCTTTGGCCACGGAGGGTAACTTTGGCCACGCGTCGGAAAAAGATTTGTTTCTTAATTTCTCTTCATAAAATGATCTCATCTTAAATTGTTTTACATTTTTGGAAAGGTAGAAATATCGCCTTTCATTTCATGTAAAGAAAAATCTCATTCTAAATCTGGCAATACTACAAATGCTTGCTATCTCTTCCAACTTTTGTCTGGAACACTTAAAAAAATATTGAAAATATTTAAATAAAACACTCTATTCGATTCTTTTATTAATGAGGAAGAATATTACACCATTTGTTTTATTCTAAGTTGACTACTTTTTATGCTGTATTTAAATATTTGTAATTGGGAAGCTTTTGCCGATGAATGCGGGTAACTTTGGCCATAGATGTAAATATTTTCTTATCGAACTTTGCACTTTGAAAAATGTATGTAAAAGTGTATTAAGTTTAACTATTTTTGAAAAAATTCTTACTTTTATGATCACTCATTTTTTAGATTTTTTTTTACATCTCATGATTTTAAACATTAAAAAGATAAAGATAGAATGCAAGATACGTATTCCACTCAAAATCGCAAATGTCGAAAGGTAAACATTTTCAAATTCCTAATTATAAATATATTATTTTTCACCTTTTATAACAAAATCGTTTGCTTTTTACAAATATATTTGTTATTAAATCTTGCTTCAAAAAAGTTCTTTTTTCCTTATTAAAATAGAAGTTTATTTTTCTTTCTTTTAAGCGACAAACAAAACAATACTAGTATTCAACGTGTAATGCCATTCCACGATGCACTGCAATGTAAATGTTAAGTTATATACCATTTTAAATAACTATATGTCTTATAACTTTGTTGTTTTGGGGTTTAAAGTTATAATATTGCTATTTAAATCGTTAACACAGCTTTTAAGGATGTTAAAAAGTATGTTTTGTTATGTATTTCTTGGGTGGCCAAAGTTACCCGCCCGGCTCCTAACAGTGTCTTATTTTTTAAAATTAATACCAATTTTTTATTAATTTATAAAATGTAACAAAAATGCCTGAAAATTATTCCTAAATGTACAATACTTAGAATACATAAGGATTTTTAAGTGTTTAAATCGTTTTTGAAGTTAAATTTTTCTTCTTTTGTGAAAAAAACTATGATTTTGGCCAAAGTTACCCGCACTGACGGTACATTAAAAAAATCGAAGATGCGCATTTTTCGTTTGAATAAATGGACTTGATTTTTTTAAAGATTTCAATTCACATGAGACTGAAGTAAAATTTTCCTTTCAACAAAGAATTTTAATAAATAATAAAAACTATTATATGCCCTTTTCGTTTAAGGAGCATCGTACCAATAGAACAATGGAAAAAATATAGGAAATATGTTATAGAAAATTATCAATTTTTTAATGAGTTGTTTTAATAAACAATTTATGCTTAAAGTAATACACATACAAAAAAAACCAAACAGTATTCTGAGCGGCATTTATCATGCCTAACAGTTTATATCAGAACTAGCTATATGGAGAATTGAAATGGTACAAATAAAATTTGACAAGTATATAGCTGTCAAGTGTATAAATTACGTTATCAATCGGACTCGTTTGGGTGGCATATAAAGAAGACCTTCAGCTGATTCATCTTCATAGATTGATGAAATTGTGTCTAGATCATTATCATCTTCGTCGACGATGAGTGCCCTATTGTCGCAGGACTACCCACAGCAGTGCTTACAAATGTAAGAGAAATGCAATCCAGATTTTCTGCAACTGCATGCAGCGAAAAAACTTTTGATGTATTTACATTTAATTGTTTTCAATAAAACCGCAGGCGCAGTAAAACCGCAGGCTTTTTCGTCATAATAGACATTAAACCTCTACTCCCTTTCATCCATCCGTAATTGAACGGATTTTTTTAAATTCCTCTCCAGGCCATGACTTGATGGTAATCCCCCATGAGAAGAGGATCATCTTCACCTGACCAAAATATGCAGTCCAATAATGCTTTTTGATTTACTTATTTAGCTGCCTAGTAATTTCAACGAAATCCACCAATGACGTCGCATCGCCTTATAATGATTGGCAGATTTTTACCTCCAGGTGATCGGAAGGGTGTCTCGTTTTACTTTTGTAGCTCCGGTACAGACCAAGTCAAACAAATAAGAATATTTTTCTGCTGATCAAGTCCGTGAGTTGCAATCGCAGTAACAGTTTCAATGTAAAGATCGTACTGATGAAAGGGGGGGGGGGGGCGGGTAAGCGAAATTAAGGGTCTAAAATATAGGAAAAAATAGGAATTATAGGAAATATAGGAACTTTTTCAAATTTATAGGAAATATAGGAGCGCTGCGAGGCCTGCTTCTGTCACAAAAAGTCGTGAAGTCTGCTTGAGAAGGTAACAGTTACCATGGTAATCATTTGATACAATCACAAATTCAAAAACGAGAAATAAGATATCGAGATGACTTCTTTTTTATTCACTCCATGAGAAATGCAAGATAAAATATTGAAATTTAAAGTATCTCTAAGGTAAAATTTAATTTAAGTACTTTGTAAAGCATTCCTACTTAAACAATATGTATTTATTAACCTTTTTAATTTCACAAATGCTTTTATTTTATTGCAATCTAAAATGACATCCACGCAGCAGAAAGACAAGTGTTTTGATGTCGTTTATCAATCCATTGAACAAGAAATGAGAGAAACCATCATCAAGAATGTAAGAAGTGTGGTTAGTATATTAAGTTTTCAATTTCAATGCTTCAAACTGTAGTTTAAAAAAATCAACAAAAAACTGGTTGAAGAGTTTGGTGCATGTTAAATCCAATGTAATGTCTTGACACTGCTACAATGTCACTCTTAGTTTATGTAGGTTGGCTTTCCATGTTTTAGCATCTTCAATTAAACACTATTTAAATAAGATTTTTATCCCCAATTTCCTTTTAGTAGTTCCAGTGCACAATTAGCGCACGACTCCTGCCACAAAAATACTTTTAACACTATTCTACCTGATTCACAGAAAGGTTTAACTTTAAACATTGATAATAAAAGTTAAAAAGTTCACTTACATCACATTCGTCTTGACAGATAACAGTTTACAATTTGAATATATTTTTTAATGGAATCAAACAAAAGTAGCTATTTATTACCTATCCCTGTTCATTGAAGTTAATTAAACTATTAGTATGTTGTGAAACAAAATTTGCGTGACATTCTCAAATTAAATGCCGTTAGTCTTAATTTACTCTCAGGTTCAGAAAAACTAAAGAGATATTTCAAACTGTGTAACTTTTTGAATTAAAAGAAAAAGATTTACAGAAAAAGTAACAATAAACTCAAAAGTATGATAAATAATAAGAAAATGAAAAAAAGATAAGTTATTAATGTCATCATCATTAGTAACACTCCACAATGTTTATATTCAGAGAAGCATACTATTAAGAGGAAATAATTTATATTTGATTTGACAGTATTAACCAAAGTTGTCCTTGATAAAATATTTCACAAAATATCTAAATATTTTGAATGCAATAATAATTATTTATATTAGCATGGTTTTAAAAAGATTACAAATTGACAAAGCAAATAAAATTCATACCAAAATTTGTTTAGGTTATTTGTGTTTATTACTAATCTCAAGGCAATACAAGTTTGCAATGTAAAATAATATAACAAAAACTTACAATAATGCATAAAACACACTTCTAATAAATGGAATAAAGTGATTATTTCAATAACGAGGTCTTTTATACTCAGGCGTTCCCCTAAAATAAAATTTAAGATGTTATAGCACAATTAATAATAACAATGTAAAAAAAACTAGAAATATACAAGTTACTTACACTCCACTAGCTCCTGTATCCTTCCTACGGGCAATAATCTGGGGAAAAAAAACTAAACTTAACAAAGTAACACACAGATTCAATTCCATAAAAAGTAAGAATGAAGGAGAACATAGCAGATTGGCTATCTTTTTTGCTAAGATACAGTACAGGGTGGTAACAAAATCCTTACAAAAAAGTTCCCTGATATTTCCATGATTTCCCTGATACTTTCATAAAAAATTCCCTGATTCTACAATTACTTTTTAGTATTGTTGGAATTACCGTCATACTAAAGCTACATGAGGGCTATTGGAGACGGGTATCATAATTTAGAACCACAGTCAAGTAATGAAGACACCTGAGTAGGCACTCAACGCAACCATTAAGGGGACATCGTACGCAGCGTTGGGACTTTGGAGCATATTTGGCGTTTGATAATAATTGACAGTATTTTTGCCTCTCGAAGAGAGCTGAGTTTACTTTTGTAGCTCTGGTTCAGGCCAATTGGACCAACCAGAATATTTTCTTTTGATCAAGAAGTGTCTCATAGTATAGTGATCGCAAGAACAACCAAAACTTACTGTTTAAACAATCCAAAATGGAAAAATTCCCTGACATTTAGCAAAATTTTAAATATTCCCTGAGAATTCTCCGATATTTCCAGAATTAAAAAGTTCCCTGAGAATCCCCCGATTTCCAGGTTCTGTTACCACTCTGCAGTATTTTATGAGAAAATATTTATTTTTAAGACATTTATGTGTAATAATTATACAAAAATGTAACCTTATATAAATGATTATTAACCTGATTAATCTTTTGGAGCTCACGATCGAGTTTTGTCTTCTCATCTCGCTTTCCAGTTCCTGTTCGTCTGGTTTTACGACCATCTGCCATTTTGACACCATACTGAAAGGCAGCCCTAAAATAATAGTTCAAAGGGAATTTAGAGCACTCTCTGTGGTTTCACTATTATTTAAAAGTGATTCATTTAAAAGTATTTACGCAAATTTAAAATTATTATGTGCAAGCTAAAATATCCTTATTTAGCTATTTTTACACAAAGTATATTTAGAGCTAGTAACAAACAACCCTAAAAGCTTAATTAAATAATTCTTTAAGAACTCAATTCAAAACATAAAATCTTATTGAGCTGTACCAGATGATGTAGCAGCCTTAAAGGAAGAGGTAATGAAAATATCAAAAGTCTGGTACAGCTCTATTACTTCCACCAATAAAATAAGTCTTATTTGTTTAGAAATTATAATTTTAGAATAACTTTTATGGAGTATTAAACAATACAAAACCTCTTAGTTTCCACACTATGTTTATAATTAAAAAGTGGAAAGTATTATAATCGTTCAGTCAGTCACCCACTTTCACAGAATGAACCGCCTACATTTCAGGAGAGCCTACATCTCAAATTTTAACTAGAAGCATATTTAAAATTTTAATAACTAAAAATTTCATCTACATTAAATAATATGAAAATTCCATTTTTATTCAAAATTTTCACTGTTGCCATTTCATCAAACGGACGCAATAGAGTTCTTTTTAATGGTTTATTATATATCTGAAGTAAGATGAATAAATAATTCTAACTGCATAAATTTTCCAAAGTTTCCCTTTTTTTTAAAGCATCAATTTTCCTAATAATTTACTCTTCGAACTGTTATTTAAATTAACAAATAATAACTGAATTTTCGAAAGTTAATGAAAAATACATCATTATTCTTCAAACTGCAAATAAATTTAGCAAACAATAAAGGCTAATTATTAAATCAGCAGAAGATCAATACAAATAGTTAATTTTGGAGTGTAAAAGTTTGAATTATATTTAGCTAAAGGCCTGTTTGGAAAATTTCTTTATAAGGTGTTTTATAGTGTTTTCCTGTTGAACACAAATCTTGTGTGGAAGCAGTTTAAGTGACAGATTCTGTAACAAACCAACTTGTTGTAATATCATGGCAGTCGTTTAATTAATATATTAAAATTTACTTAAATACAAAATTTAACCCTTTCAGTCCCAAAAATTTACTACACTACAGAAACATCTGATATTCGCAAAATAAGCATATTTGAGGTCAAAAATAAGAGTTCCATAAGAAAAAAAATTCATTTTAATTTTTTATATGGTTTTTGAAATAATGCCAAAATTTTTTAACTGTGGGAAAACAATAAAATAAAAGAATATATATTGCCTAAAACACTTCGGGTTATATATATTTTCCGGTATCTGACCATATTATTAAAAAAAATATAGTAATTATTTTAACCGAAAATAGTTTAAATTCTGTTTTAAATATGTGGAACTGAAGTGAACTTTTCAAAAATCAGGTGAAACGCTTGTTAGCTATTTTCTAAATAAAAAAATAGTTGTTTTGACTCCATTGAGGTTAATGTAAAATATTGTCTAATAGAACAAAGTGTGAAGAATCGAATGATATGTGTTTGGATGTCATAACGGACATAAACATTTGGAGAAAAAAATATTGAAAGTGATGATTCCAAATGGCATCACTGGGACTGAAAGGGTTAATAATAATAACTGTGAGTGGTATGATTGTAATAAAACAATCCATATTATTGTAAATAAATTTACTTCGGAAGGGCTTCTTTACTGCTCATATAATCACTGTATTCCTCAGCAGTGTCAAAGTCCCAACGTCCAATGGGACCCTTCTTGTTACCCTATGAAAGAATAGAAATGGTTTGGATCATCAATGGTTTGAAATGAAAATACAAACCTCTTTAACCTTTATTCACTTTAATTATGCATTTAAAACAAAATAAAAAAAATTCATAAAGACTTTAAATATTGATTAAATAGGTAAGACAGTACCAAAGTCGAAAAAAAAAAGACTGCATAAGTGATGCTGATATTTCTTTTATCTAAAATAAAATTTTCTGGGAATATCCCCAAAAGCACCTACAGAATTAGGCATAGGAAAATAGTGGGTTTTCTTAGCTAATTTTGCAAAATTATTTTGTTTGATCTTACAGTTATTGAGTTCTGCCAGACAGTGTGTCATAAAATAAAATTAATGCATTTATATTTTAACTAAACCAAAAATAGCAATAATAAACTAAAGTATCATTTGATTCACCTTGTTCAATTACACAAGCTCATGTTTTATGAAAAAAAAAATTATTGAATTAAATATTAACATAACTAAAATAGTTAACATAAATACCATATCCATTTTGGAATAGTCTACTTCATCATCACTGTCAGCAACAGCATCATCATTTTCTGGAGCACTAAAAACAGTTTAAATAATATTAGTCAACTTAGACACTAATTGCAAGCAATTAATTTTTCCACAATTACAATATAATTTAGGTAATGTATCTATAACTATAAACAAAAATAGTTATAGCAGTGACTAGGGCTGCCATTTTTTGAATTTATTAATAATTCTTCTAATAATCTGCTATTGAATAAATATAGATTATATATAAAAAGACAAGGTGCGTTTTCCAAAAAAAAGATCCATATTAAATATCTACAAACTAGATAAAGTTTTACCCCGGATAACATTCAGCATAACTTTCAGGCATATCTCTTTCTATTTTACTAGTCAGCTTGGCTTTCAGCCTTTCATCACCCTTAAGCACTCCATGGATTCTAAAAACAAACGTTTGAATGAATAAAGTACACAAAGATTACATTTGTTAATAGATTTTACATGAACCTAACAGGATAAATAATTACATTTTGTCCTTTGTTATTCGATCATCAGAACCTTCACCATAGTCTCCAGATAAAATATTATCCCATTCCTGAAATAAAATAATTAAAATAATCAGCTTTAAAATAAATTAATAATAGTTTAGCACAATAGTTCTGTAAAGATGCTTAACAACTGCAATTTTTTTTAGATGAATTAAATATAATTAAAGGTCTGAAATGAATAATTGAAACAATTAGGAGATTGCAGTAAATTTAAAGTTCACTTATACAATAAACTTGATGCTGGTTAAATACATTTCTATCAATAGGAAACTATGACGCAGTACTAAACAAATGCTCTAATAATGGAATTTATTATCAGGACATGAAAAAAATCTATAAGACCATTTGGTTAATACCAAAAGAATCATTTAAAGCAAATTTTCTGCTTCACACTTTATTATACTTGTGAAATATTATATAAAAGTATCAAGTGTTTATGACTCAGATCTAAAGGGTTTAACAATTAACAGAAAAATATTTTTTAAAAAAACCAATATTAAGTATCAAAAGAAAAACACAAAAGCTTAACTATACCATTGCACGCTCACGCTGCTTCTCTTCTCTCCTTTTCTCTTCCTAATTAAGATAAATAAGAATAGATTAAATAAAAACAAATATAATGAGTTTTTTTTAAATGCAATTTCACAAGGTCTTACTTCAATTCTGGGCTTTTCAAAATATGACTTTCTATCTTTTGAGTCTGAGTGTTTGTCCGGTTTGCTTTTGCTACGTTTTTCCAGTGTTGGCACATAATCACCAATTTCACCAAAAATACTGAAAAAAAGGGGAAATATTTACAAATATTAGTTATACTGTTATACAGATTCTTCACTTTTGGCTGGAAATTTTTTATATGTTACTTAAAAGCAAATATAATATTTCATTAATGGTACTCCTCTTCTAGGCTGCACTCGGAGAGTTAAAGTAATCTAGATTCGTGTGTTATACACAGACATATCAAACCAGTATTTTACCACTTGTATGAGCAGACCTGATGATTCTATATACTCAACATAGAAATACCAAATTTGAATTAATTTTTGAATTTACATGGCATAGGCAACAATTTCTAATTTTCGAAGAGGGAAACATTAAACTTTGTTTTGGCGCCCAGAATTCAGGAATTTTATATTACAGAGTCAAATTTGGAGAATTGGTAGGTAGTTGTTGACCGGACATTGATTGAGGGGGTCAATGACTATAAATCTTGGATTTCCCATTGTTTGACTGATTACCCAGAGAGAGTAGAACTCGTTGTCTACTTCATTAGAACTACTGTCTAATCACATAAATATCGAATACTACAATAACACATTTTAATTGAAAAAAAACCCTGCACATTATCAAACTTTAATATATTGGCATTTTTTTAAACTTTGCACAACAACTGATATGTAAGCTCCCAGTACATTTTTCTGAAAATTTCATTCCATTTCATTCAAGAAAGTTTATTTTCAACTTAGGTAATGCAATCAAGATGCCTTGGAAAAATAAAAACACACCTGTCATCAGCAAGTTTAGGTTTTTTCGTATCATCCTCCTTAATGAGCTTTCCCTTCTCCCTCTTCTTGGATTTCTTGTTGTGCAGTCCTTGTCTCAGGTAAGACAAAATTTGGGTCAGTTTTTTAATTACAATGTCATTGGTGGTCAAAGTAGTTTGAGACTAAAGGAGAAGGAAATTATATTTCAATAAAAGATCATTTATATTTTAATATCAGCAATTTTTTTAGAATAAAAACAAACTACAAAAGCAAAAAATAATGTGTGGAAAATTAGAAGTTTTTCTAAGGCCAATAGGAATTACAAAAGTATGAGAGTGAAATAACAATTTTTTAAATGTTGATTAGTTTTTTTATATTATTATGGTGGAACACTTGTTACCTTGAAGAAGCAACTGCTAGAAGTACTACACTTTTGAATCAATATTTACTTTATCAAAAAGTTCAATAATTAACAAACATAACTCTTATGACTGCAATAACCACTTTTTCCAATGAAAAAAATAACTCGCACATTATGGGTAAATAAGATATTTAAAAATAGTTGAACAATCTAAAGATTGAAGTTTTCTAGGAAGAAAATGGAAATAAAGAGCAAATAAGTGGTGTTATTGTAAAATTAACATTTTCCAAAGTATAACAAAAATAAAGGGCAGGTCAGTTCAATTAACCACTTTGTCCGATAGAATTTACAATGGTCAAAAGTCTCCAAGAAAAGTACCAAGCCCTATATCTTAGTAACACTTTGCAGACTGTAAATTTTGCAACTATACCCTCCAAAATGGTTTTTTATGAGCTTAGCATAAGAAAATATTCCAGTGTTCTGAAAGAAAACTTCCAAAGTGGTTTTTGTTCAGCCAAAAAAAGCTGTGCCATCATTGGCCAGGAACATCAAATATTACTTAGGCATTTTTTTTAAAGTTTGTAACACACAATAGTTACAATATTCAATTATAATACATTAGTTTATGATACAGTGTATTATGAAATGTATATCAAACTGTCAAATTTAAGCAAATGTTATATGTGTTTGATAGTAATACTTTGAGGTTAATAAATCAATATCATTTGGTTGTATTAAGATTTCATTGCGACACGTACTTCAAAACTGGGACAATCTGCTTTACTTCTTAATAGAGTAGTTGGAATGTCACTTTCTTCATCTTCCAAATCATAGATGTAGGCCATTCTATTGGGAAGAAACAACTCGCTCCTCTCAGGGTAGCGGTGTTTGAAAACCTGGCGATATATGCTTTTACCTGAATAAAAATAGACATTTGGTTCATAACTTAGGAAGTTTATCAACAGAAACAATATTAAAGAATGTACAACAAAAAATATAGGACAAAAGGTATTTACCTAACTTGGTTCGAAAGTTAATTTCTTCTTCTTCATCTTTGTCCCTGAATAAAATAAACAGTTAGAAACATTTTTAATTTAAATATTGTTAAGCATTTAAATTATAATATGAATCAGATGCAAATTGTCAAAGAACTAAATATTTCACTTTGTGTATCAGTCGGTTAAATTTTTAATCGGTTAAAGCAGACAGATCAGGGATCAAAGGTTCTATCTGCACTGTTTTAAATACTAAAATTAAATTATTATAATTTACAAAAAAAAAAAAAAAAATAGTAATAATAATAAAATGAAACACTAATGTGTTTTTCTAACTTTTATAGTTAATAAACGGCTTCAAGTGCACATTTTTAGTTAAATCTCAAAAAAAGTAAATCCAACAGTTTATTTAATTTATTATCGATTCAATATTTTTCTCTATAGAGTTTAAGACATCATTTTTAAGATAAAGCTCAAGGTATTAAGCAACAAAAAAATGCAAAAATGGGCATTAAAAATATTTTTTGAAGCTTATGATTAATATATTTAATATTGAAGCAATCTCAATCTGTATATATTAAAAGTAGATAAGCAATAATTGCATTACAACTGTTTTCTTCCAATATTATTTAAATAAAGGAGAAAAAGCAATAAAAAATGTACTTGTGTTTTAAAAGCTGGGTTTCCAACTGTTCCTCTTCTTTTTCTTTATAATTAATTTCACTGCGAACCTGGAATAATGAAAAAATAGTTTTCAAGAAATTATAAATATATTTGTGATATTAGAAATATTGTTTTATTTTCAAGACATGCATTGGCATTGTTTCATATAAGACAGTCTTTTAAAAGTTATGAAGAACAAAATGCACTTTTTAAAAATGTGAAACATTTTTGTATATCCTGACAATCAGATTCATTGGTGGTTTGCCAACAACCAACATGCTACAAAAGTTCCTATAATCAACACTAATTGGGCATGCTGTTCCCATTGACACTTAAGCTTTAGTGGGAGAAGGTACATCAGTAATGGCTTTGGTTGCCAGAGATTTCAGCAGGTATCAAGAGCACAGTCAAAATAATTTTTTTCACAGGTAATAATAAGCCATGATTAACATATTAGACTAGTAGTTACTGATTTAAACTCCTGGGTGCAACATCCCATTAGTGGGACAAGGCCTGCCGTGCCAATTTTCAGCTTTCGTGACCTAGGTATCTGGTGTGCTAGGCATATGCCCCGTTAAGGTGGCCAGCCTCACACCGAATCCCCAGTGTTTAGTTCCCAAGCATGCTTTGCTTGCTACCCATTTTATTGACCCACTCAAGGGATGAAAGGATGGGGTTACCTCGCCCAATCCGGGAATTGATCCCCGGACCTGTGGCATGGCAGTGCAAAGCACTACCACTAAGCCACTAGGCTTCTGTTAGACTAGCAGTTACTGATTTATTGATATTCTGTATATTAGTTTTCTCTTTTAAGAAAACTTTAAGTATTATCCCCTTAACTTTGGACACCTCCAACATATTCCCTGGCAATCTTTTTTATTTACAACACATCAAAGTCATGATAATTTTGATCTCCTTACTTTTTGAAGGAGGGCATAATCCAGGCCTTTCACCAAATGGGTATGCTCCATGTCACCACCCAAGAACTTGGATTCTTGAATCATTTGTCTCCTTCGTTCAGCTGCATCCAAGCCACTGGTAAAGTAAAAATTCAAAATATTGTATAAATTAGTACCTTAGAGCGAATGGTTACCTGTCAGCAGTTTTGCCTAGGAAATCTAATTAAGCATAATTACGCCAACTAGTTTAGTTTTCAAAAATGCTAGATTTTCAAGGCAAGCAGCAAGATTAATTGAACATTTTACAGTACAACCATAAAAAAATGCCATCCCACCTTTTAATGTACAGAATTCACACATGTGAATTAGAAAGTGCATAAAAATAGATATGCTTAAAGAAATAATTTCAGTACCAGGTAATAAAATTAAAAGGATACTGTGAACAAACATTAAAAAATAGCATTACAGTACAGAGTGCTCTATTTGTTTACTATTTAAACATTTTAGTATGGTAATTAACTTTTTTAATAAAGCAAATTTTCTAAAAAATTAAAAATATATATATATTTGGAAATGATATTAAAAGCACAAAAGCTTTTCAGAAATAATACAAATTGCATGTTTTTTAGAATTATAATGGGGCAATTACGATTTAGCATCTGGTGCAACGGCTCTATATCCAGCAGCAGATGTAATGGGGTCTTCATTCTGGTAATCAGGGTTGGCACCATCTCTCCTCTCCTTTGCCTAAAATAATGTTGTAAATTAGTTTGTAGTCGAGAAAGAATACTTTAACAAACCATCTGCTAAAAATAAATTTGCAGAAAGAAAAGGCAAAGGAACTATATTAACATTAAATTATATTTTTCTAAGAGGAAATTTAGGGTTTGTTTAGGTTTATAAAATAAATTCTGTAGGAACAGTTTAAAAAAAATTGACACAAACAATTATTTAAGTTGGCAAATTTATATTTTTACAGTGCCTCAGTAAACCTAAAACTATTTACATTAAAGCTATGAGGAAATATATTACTTTACATATTTAGCCCTTAAAAAAATCAAAATAATATTAGTTTAGGTTTTGAATAATTGATGCACTAGAGCTACACGAGAGCCATTGGCAACGGGCGTCCTATTTCAGAGCCACAGTCAAGTGACGAGCCGACACCCGAGTAGGCACCCAACGCAACCGTTAAAGGCGACATTGTAAGCAGCATTATTACTTTGAAGGATATTTAACATGCACTCCCTTACGGTATCATTCGTCGGACATTTTTTGGCAGCACAGTCTGTTTATAGGTCGGCAGCTATTTTGTCGATGCCCGGACCCGAACCTGGGACCTTTCGCATGCTAGGTGAGTGCCTAACCGACTGGGCTCCCCAGCCCCCATAATATTAGTTTATAAATATACAAATATTTGAGTTTACTTACCCTGTCCCTGTACCTTTGGGCCAATTCAGCTAGCTTATCCTCTTGTTGCTTGTTCAAGTTGGCATAGTATCTATCATTAAAAAAAAAAAAAAAGAGGAATAAGTTTGGACTTGGTGACTGTCAAAAATGCATTTGTTTTTGAGGTTTTATATAGAAGTATGCATTATATTATTGAAGTATTACAAAAATATTTACTTTTTCTTTCTTTTTCTTCGCTCTGCTCTGTCATCTGAGGTTCCTTCTCCATCATCATCACTATCTGAATCACTCTCTTGCTTTTTGGTACTAAATTACAGAAAAAAAGTTTAAACTCAGAGAAAAGGGATCAAGCACTTTAATTCCATACACATACATGAACAATAAAAAACTTTAGAGAACACCTTTATTTGCACAAAATACGACACATTTTAATTCCAAACTTATTTTTTTTAATAACTTTTACTTTTAGTGGCATTAAGGTATCTGCCTCGTTTCCCCAAGATAGCAAGTTTGGTCCTCGTCGAGTTGGTAAACTTTCAGGATGGAAAAATCTTAGGCTTGCATATCGTATTATAATGTGACATGTAAAAGAGACTTTATGTAGCGTATTCCGATTGGCATGGGTACTTTTGGCATAATTAAAAAATCTCAGCATACATACTTTAACGTTCACAGAAAGGTCAATAATAATTATTTAATTTAAAAAATTATCAGCAAAAGCCTAAATGATGCAACTAAAATAACTCGGTTCCGGGAATTATGCATAGCGAACAAAAGGCCTGAACTGTCGAAAAGCAGCCCTCCCAGAGAGAAAATTTTTGTACTAAAAAGAAGAGTTATGGTTACTTTGAAGAGTCTATCAAAGATTCTGTGAAAATAAGTTTAAAAATGACAACATAGTTTTGATGGAAGGACAAAGCGTAGACACAACAATTAAGCAATAGTTTTGGTGATTTTTGAGGTAGAGTGTTAAAAAAAGATGTGCTACATCAGACTTCCAAAACAGATGGCTTACAAAACATATAACACACATTGTAACGTACGGCAGTGAGACATGGACCATGGGCAGAAAAGACAAAAACAAATTTGCTTAATTACCAGAAGACGGTTTGGAGAAAATAATGTGACCAGTTCAAGTATAAGTTCGTTGGAATAACTTGGAGAGAGAGAAAATCAATAGGAATATCATAGACTAGAGAAATTGGAATAGAGAAAATCATAAAAGAAAAAATATCGTATATAAAAATCTCAATGCCTATCATGGCTAAGACACATAGAAAGAATGAAAGATAATAGAAGAATAAAAAAGAACTTAAACTGGACACCCTGCGGGACATAACCAAAAGGACCAATGCCAAGATAGCCAAAGAAAAGATGACATGATGGATGATAAAAAGTTGTTTAATGTCTGTAACTGTAAAATAAAAGGTTCAATGTCAAGATGCTTGGAAAATTTGTACAAGCTAGGTTTCACAAGCTAAATAAAAAAGAAATGAAAAATATGGTCCCATAATATAAAACAAGGATTTTCACATCAAGGGTTGAGAAATAACATTGTTCGAACACCAAATTTTGATTAGGTTAGGTTTGAATTATCGTCGCACTAGAGCAACACGAGGGCTATTGGCAACGTATTTTAGAACCACAGTCAAGTGACGAGCCGACACCTGAATAGGCACCCAACGCAACCGTTAAGGGCGACATTGTACACAGCGTTAGGACTTTGAAGGATATTTAACATGCACTCCCTTACACTGGGTCGGACATTTTTGGCTGCACGGGCCGTTTATAGGTCGACAGCTATTTTACCGATGCCCGGAACCGAACCTAGGACCTTCCGCATGCTAAGCGAGTGCCTAACCGACTGGGCTCCCCAGCCTTTGAGATTTTGGGTATTGGTTTTGGTTTGGTTTGAATTATCGTCGCACTAGAGCGAAGGCTACTGGTCGCACGAGGGCTATTGGCGACAGGCGTCATATTTTAGAACCACAGTCAGGTGACGAGCCAACACCTGAATAGGCACCTAACGCAACCGTTAATTTGGGTATTGTATTGAAATAAACATTGACATTTATACTCACACAGTCGGCTTGGGAGCGTGAACTTCTTCTGTAGCAGGAGTTGCAATGGGATGTGCAGGAGCGCGAGGTGTCATCAACAATTTCCGAAAATCATCATTGGTCATAGGATGATGACTCCTAATATTTATTTAAAAAAAAATCAGGATTAGGTTATTTCATTGAATATAATCGACATTACATATTTTAAGGATTCAAATAAAAGATAAACTTTTCAAAGTTCTTGTAACATTATTTTTTAATTTAAAGTATAATTCACACTTCATAAGACAAAGAATCTGATGGTATACTGAAGGTCTTCTAATATTTTATTCAAACTAAAATGTCTGATGGAAGTGCAATCCATGGCTAAGGCTAACTAAAAATTAAAGCTTTCAAGCCAAGAAAAGGTCTTGTTTTAATTCACGTATTATTAATTGTTTTGTCATGTATTATCATACGTCACATATTATTCATAGTTATAATAAAGTGCCCTTGAAAACTAAACATAACGCTGCACTACTTTCATAGAAAATTATGCTGTACCATATCCTCTTAAGCAAGGCATATATGGAGGGAGTTATTGCACTGTACACAGAAAAGTGGCCTATCGTACAAATATGATTTTTCAAGTTGTAAATGCTACAATATTCAAAATTTAAATATTTTAGCGATTAAAACAAAAATCAAATCAATCCGTAGAATAGTTGGAATACAGTTAGTGAATCGGTATTTGTTCTATAATGCAATGCAAAAAATTAAATTCATAAGATTTTTCTGAAAAACTAGCATTTTGAAGATAGGTCATGTTTTTGCGTACATTGCGTTATGGTCTCAAGAACTACCCCTTGAATTTGTTTTTCTTCGCCGTGATTGGTGCTGTGCCTGTTTGACACATAAGCTCTTCTTGTTACATTAGTTTGAAACCCTAAGCCAAACTACCCCATTTTAAAATCCAAAAGTATTTTTTAGTAGCTAATACTTTAGTTTAGCAAGTGTGAAGATAATGGTGTCCTACAACTTTTGATAATGCATAAAATTTACAAATACCTAAAATCCACAAAAAATTTCTCCAAAATAATGGAAACTTTAATATTTTAAAATCCATATACTTCAAAAGAAATATAGACTATATTGAAAGTATTGGTTGACATTAATCTTTAAGCTCTGATACGTACGAGTGATCTTCATTGCGCGATGCATTCTCTGTTGGAGGAAGAGGATTTGAAAACGGTTCATGTTCTCGCTCTAAAAGAAAAAAAATAAATTAACACATGTGTATGGTCTTTAAAGATAAAATAAGTGATGCATAGAAAGAGAAGTGATTAAATGTACATAACATATTAAAAACTGGTAAGCTATCAAACACTCATGTTTAAACGGCAATAAATTGTATTCTAGCTCAAAGTATAAGCATAACTTTAAAAACTTTTGAAGCAAAAACTTGCTTTAAGGTTATGCAACTTGAGACTTGTACAGCTTTGCTTGTACTAGCCTAGTTCTACATGTTGAATACAAATCTGCTTTAAAAACTAAAAGATGTTACGTACCACCACGTTCTGGCATTTTAGCTTTATTTACAGCTTACCAAATATTATTAGGATTTATTATTTATTTAAAAGGATGGGTCCAAAAACACAGAGACAGAAGACAGACAGAACAAAAACAACTTTTGTTAGGCTTACTGGTTATTAAGCAAAATAATTGTTGCCATATGTTTAAAACTTGAAAAATGCAACGAACAAAAAAATTAAAATAAGCTTAAAAAATAAGAGTTATTGATTAAAGTTGATATTCAGTTTTAAAAACTTACCATTGCTTTTTTTTTCATTTTCAAAAAATAGCAATGAAATAGTGTTTTTTTAATGTTTTTTTTTTTCCATGTCATGAGTTCATTCATTTTGCATAAATATTTGGCATCACTTATGTATTTATAATTTTACCGCGATGCTGTGAATTAAATTTTAGTTTAAATAATAAGTACCTGTCGGTAAGGGTATTCACAACTTTTTGTATATTTTTTTGCTTAAATACAAAATATTATTTCTCATTGCTTTGGAATAGCAGGTTTTATCAATCTCTTAAAAAGAGAAGATCCTGCATTGCCTCTGCGTAACAGCTGATACCTTGTTTGGCATTCATTGTCTATCTAGTTTTTGTTTTGATTTGTTGCTTGTCAAGTAATTAATGTATTTAAAGTTTGCATTCTCAAAATTAAGTAACAATAGTTTCAGTTGAACTTTGCATAACTGTCTTACATTTTTTTTTGGCTCAAAAGTAATAAACATATTTGGAATTTCAACTATAATGCATATATACCTACAACATGTTCCCCACTTTGTTATATCATATCAATGATATATTAGTTGAATTTTATGTGATATAGCTGTTCTCTATATTTAATTTAAAAATAAATCTAGACTCTTATCATACAGGATTATGACAATAAGAAATGGTCTATTTGCCTAATAAAACCTACCCCAGATGCTGGGTTAAGGCATTTTAAAATGGTGCAATTAGCTGTATTTTAATGTGGAGCATTATCTTGTTTTGCAAACATAAATATGCATGTTGAAAGTGTAAACAATTCTCAATTGAAGTTCAATCAGGGTTGCTGTAATGAACTGCAACAGGCTAGATAGTAGATAATCAGTTTATTCCTTTAACATGGTTGGCATAATTTGTGCTTCATATCTTATTTGACCATTTTAAGAAAGTTTCGCTTGCTTAATAGAATGTCTACAATTTTATAGCAAAAACTTTAATTGGAAAACTTTGTATGAAAACGACAGGTTAAAATTCCTTCTTGTAAAAAGTCCTAGCCCCCGATTTTCTTGCATGCATAAGGTACCTGGTTAGAATCCAGGCATTGCCAAAACAACGTCCAGCCTATAAACGATCTGTGCAGCTAAAAAGAAAAAAAATACCTTGTCTGGAGGTAGTGGATGTGAAATATGATCCAATATCCTAATGAAGCATACATTGGGTTCACCTTTACTGTACGGTAACCATTGGCGCGATTTTCCGATTTGGCGATAAATAGTTTTTGGTGGCAACCTGTCGGACCTGACCGAAACGCATAATGGTTAGATAGGGTTGCCGGAAAACATCATCGTTGTGAAGAGAGCATGACGTCAAAAGTCGCCAGAATACGGACTTCTGGCGCGATTTCGGAAGCTTTTCAGTTGTGTGTGCTTACTTTGATGTAGGCTTGTCACTTAACTGTGGTTCTAGATTGTAACGCCTGTCACCAAAATCCCTCAGCTAGCTAGCTCTGGTGCTACGATAATTAAATCTACACCTACCCATGGTTTGTGCCTAGGCCTTGCGAAACTTGCCATTGACCTATTGAATTCTGTGCAGCCAAAAAGTCTGACGAATCGTCCCTTGTGGATTAAGTGGACGTTGAATATGCTCAAATGGTCCTGACTCTGTGTCTGTTGCTTCCTTAAAATTTGTGTTGGGTGACATTTGATTGTGGCTCTAAATTGAAAAGTACAGGGGAAAAAACGCTTGATTTCATAGAAGGCTCTCCTAAATAGGCCTCTTTGGCGAGGATACCGAGAAATTGCCTAAACTGGTGTAAAGAAGCCAGTTACCCACTTTGTTTTTCTTTCGCTACAACCCTGATTCATGCCAGAGATCAGTGGACTGACGTTTGTACCGCAAATGAAGAACCGAAAGAAAACTGGTTTCCTGTCGCCAATGTCTGCCAAGCAGACACAATTACGGAAAGACTCCTAATAAATCAAGCGGTTCTTCCCCTGTACTTTCAATTGCGATGGTTCTCACTAATAGTACTATGGCTGCTCTTGTGCCAACCCAAAATAGGGAAATGCTATGATATGGGTATCTACTGAGGTAATGTTCTTGTTGCTTTACAAAAGTTCAATCCACATTATGAGGCCTTACTAGTAGCTTTACTGTAGTACAGGGTGGCGTAAATAAAAGTGGCCCCTTCATCAGCTACAAATGCAGAGAGATGCTTGGTGAGATAAACCATTGAAGCCTTCTGAAAACATCCAAGTCGAATTCATAAATTAATCTAGCGTTTAAGGACTTCTCTTGGTATAGTAGCTTTACTCCTCTGAAGGATCCAAACTATAAACCCGTCACCTGAATGTCATGTTTTTCAGCAACACACATAGTTTTAAAAAATTTATGAATTTAATAATTTCATTAAATTTTAAAATTTAAGGTATGGAGGGGCCATTTATAACTATCTACTACAAAATATATATATTTTTTAATTTAATAAATTAAATTACCAGTTAAAAATTGTAATTTAGATCTCTTGCAGAGAAAACAAGTTTACACTTCAGGGTTACTGTAGATTTTTCAGTAGATTTTTGTAGTTGTGTTTTACTGTAGATTTTTCAAACCAACTCTACAAGCATGCATTAGGCTATTGCAATATATATATATATATATATTTATTACCATTGATCTAATGTTAGTATAAAATCTAATTATTTAGGGTAGACACACTGGTATCGAAATGTCGAGAAGTCTGGAAAAATGGAAGAACTTTTTTAGCCGAAGAGATACGACTCCCATCGATTTCGAGGGAATGAGAGTCGATCCTTATGTTGTAGAATTGGGAACTTTAAAGGTAATCTTTTGACCCATTAGCGATCAAATAATTTTCAAGAAAACAGTCATAAAAGTGCCTATTTTTTTAACTTGGTAAATTATCTAAAAAATTTGTATGAACTAGGGTTTGAAGTTAACAAATTAACATTATGTATACATTATATATTCATTTTAAATTTGTGTTTGTTTTGAGTTTGTAATTTTAAAAAAAGTTAATTTTATTGTTTTAATTGGTGGGTTTCAGTTTAATTCTTCTCGCATTACTACTAAGCACTTGTTGGCCATTTTAATTTTAATTGTTTACTTTGAGTTAGTTTTAATCTTATTGGCCTGTTACTACTGGTGCCCGTAAATAACACTTTAACAGGAAGGCAAAACCTCACACTTTAATTTTGACGGGAGAAAGAAAGAGTTAAAAATAAACCTTAAAATATTTTTTAAAAAAAATTTTGGTGACAATTTAATATACCAAACAGTGTAATTTTTGTCAAACGTTAATTGAAACCATTATAAGTAATCATAATGATATTTTTTACTTAATATATAAATTCTTATTCTATGTTTGCTTAAAAATTGGATTTAATATATGCTTGTGTGTCCTCACCTGAAGTCAGGCTTCCTCCCTAATTTTGGAATAATTATTGCATAGGTCAAGCCTTTTTTTTTTAAATAGAAAACTAATTGGGAAAAAGTTAAATGCATATCTCGAGGCTGCTTCTTTGAGTTAATATGTGTACTGTAATAACTAATATATCATATTTATTATATTTGTTAATTAGATTCGTAAAGGATCTTATTAAAGCCCAAATTCCAGTTTGCTTGTTGTTAGAGATCTCAATATTCTGCCCGAGTCCTAAGAAACTTTTTTTTCTTGTTAAATGTTTAAAAAGCTAACATGTAATTTTTTTATTTAAGAACATAAAAGATTAAACGTTCTTTGCAAATGTTTTTACTAGGACATTAGTGCTGAAAACAGTGTGTCTCACAGATTGAAGAGCTTAAAAGACCTTTATGAACCTGTGTTAACCAAAAAATTAGCAGATGTAAGTATACTTTTATAAAAACAATTTTAAAAAATTAGAAATGTATTAACATTTTAAGATTATAAAACTTTTATGGTTTCTATTCTGATCATAAGGTCAATAAGTTAACATCTGTTAGATTTACAGATTTAATATCAAAATTTATTTTATTCTTCTGAATTCTTGTAAATGCTTTGAATGCAATGTTTGTGGCATTGAAGTACATTTTTTTTTTGTGCATAGTATGCCATAGAATCTATTTGTAAGCAAATTGAGGACTTGCTAAGTCCACATCAGAGTGCAGAAACCAGGCATATTGTTTTCCAGTTTTATATTGCACTTATAAATGGGCAGGTAAGCTGATTTTCTTTTTTTGTTGCTTGTATTATTATTAATAATTTTAAACTTTGTGTCTTGATGATGCCTCCTGGCAGCAGTAATCATATCACTTTTGCTCTTAATGAAATGGTTTGCTAAGTCCTTAATGGGAAATAGTTGAGTTAAATGGAAGATTAAGATACTTTCTGTAGCTGTTATTTACAATTCTTTTCATAAATCTTATCGTAAAGTTTAGTTTGACTTGAAAATCTGCAGAAATCTTTGATTTAAAACTAAAGTTTATGGCACTATTAATGTGAAAATCGATTGAAGTAAGTTTTTCATTTAAAATTTCTATGTTTAATGAAATTAAATATAGAAGTGTGAGTACGATTTCTGTTACTGTACAGTTATCAGATTAATTTAATTAATAGTTTGTTTTTATTTCCAGCTATATCATATGCAAATAATGAGAACCTACCTATTTAGATTAATAGTTCAACATAATATAGCAGAAGATATACTGCCCAGGTAGATATATACTTTTACTTTTTTTATTATTTTAAAATAGATTTTTTAATTGAAAGTATTTGTCCCATATGTTCAAAATATGTATCCCTTCCTCCTTATTTCACTGATTATCTCCATAATGTTAACTATTCCAAAGTTGTTTCACTATAAACATCTTATTTTCTCTTTTGATTTTAAATGTGTTAACTAAAATAATATTTTCAATTTATATTTTATATGTTATGTGTATTTGTTTTTTGATGTAGACTTGACATGTTAAAAGCCTTATCAGAAAATGGAAAAACTATTACTAACTTTGAAGAAGAAATTGGTAATTCATATTTTGTATTTTTTATATGTGTGATAGTTAAAGGTATTGCGCCAACAAATGACACATAATCCCAGTAGCAGAACTTTCTGAATGTGGCCGCAGCACGACTTTTTAAGGAAAAAGCTGCAGGGAATAAGGACTGAAAGTCGCGAAACTACACGGGGATCCAAAAGTCACAAAACTACGGCGATCCAAAAGTCGCTGAATTCGGGGGATCCGAAAGTCGTGGAACTTCGGCGATCCAATAATCGCGAAACTTCGGGGATCCGAAAGTCATTAATCTCCGGCGATCCGAAAGTCGTGGAACTCCGGGGATCCGGAAGACGAGAAACTCCGCTGATCCGATAATCGCAAAACTCGATCCGAAAGTCGCCGAAATAAAGGGATCTTTGGGAACCCAAAAGTCGCGAAACTTCGGGGATAAAAAAAGTTGTGAAACTACGGGGATCCGAAAAACGCGGAACTTCGTGTAAATCGGGCAGCAGCATTGCTGCGGTGCTGCGCTGTTTCTGCTACCGGGCATATAATCCGACTCTAGTTTTAAAAAATAAAATGCATTACAATGGATATAAGATGTAATGTTAGTGTGCCAATAGCCAGTATTTAGCTCTAGTTCTATATTCAATCATATAAACCACTATTGAGATTAATTGGCCTTACTAGTTACTTGATTTATATATTTTAAACCTCCTATAAATCAATACAAAAATGTCCTAGTTGTTGAATTTTTTGTACCAAGCAACACATTAACCAATAAGATATACCACTTTCATCTTAACTTTATAGATTGCCCTACAAACGATTACACATAAAATACTTAGATTATATGTCTAACTACAGTGACCTTTCACCAGACCTATCGCTATTATTCTTCTTACAAAAATATCTTAACCTTTTTTTTAGTTAAAGATAAAATTACAATGTAGGTTTTAAAAGAATTTCCCTTTGCACCTTTCTACAGGTCACTTCTGTTAGTATGCGTATTATGTTTATCAATCTGAGAGTGGAGAGTTACTTTTAAAAAGTAACACACTGTTACAGTTACTATAGGAAAAGCAACAAGTTACTTTACGAGGTAACTAATCAAAGTTACCTACTGTTAGAAATTTCAAGTTATATGAGCCATTTTACCAATTTTCAAAAAAAAAAAATCAAAACTAAAAAAAGTTGGGACAATTGGAAAAGTCGAGAATGAAAATTCAACGTTGTTGAAAGTTAAATTTTTAAAATTTAAGCCGAACGGCAAACTGTACCAAAAGTTCGGTGAAGAGCGGCATGAGAAATAATGGAAATTTTTTATTTTTCATTATTCTTTACCGCTAAATCATTACTTAACCGCTTTTTGTTATTTCCTTACTGCTAAAAATAACTAATTTATGGTAATCTTTCTAACTAATTTAACGTTGTTACCTAAAGATAAGTAACTGTTTCAAGTAATGTGTTACTCCTATCCCTGAGATCAATGTTAAAGAAACACTTCTGTAAACTGTATTTACTTTATTAGTGTTGTGCATTCAATAAACTCTTTTCAGGTCCACTTCTTTTGACTTGGTTTCCTGGCTTCATGAATGTTGGAAAAGTGACTGAATTCCTTACTCTAGTGACGAATGTCATTAAGTTTAATGCAGCTTACCTGGATGACAATGTTGTTGAAGGCTATATAAGGTATGAATATTTTTTTAAAAAAATTATGTTTGAATAGTTTAAAAATCTAAGCATTGATGATTTTTTTATAACTCTTGTGTTTGATACATTTATAATGTTTCAGGCATATTCTAACTCTAGTTTGCAAAACCAAATTTCTAGAGGACCTGCAGGTTAGTTTGTATTCTTTTTTTTACAAAGTTTTAAGTTTTTTTTTCAACAATCACAGCCATTTGTGTAAAGGATGTAAATCTAAACAGGTTAATTTATTATTGCGCACACTTATTCTCAGCAGCATGTATATTTTCTAAAACTTAACCCATGCATGAATTTTTATTTTTATCCTAAAAAAATATGTATGTATCTTTAATACTCACACATTAAGGCAAAAATATTTTTAAAAAAATAACTGCATTAGAATTTAAATAATTTCAATTTTTAAAAAAAATTCTAAAAATGACAAAAACCATCTGCAAAATTCCAATTTTGATAATAATGACTAGAAAACTACTCAAAATATTTCAAAATAACCCTTTTTAACTATGATTAATTTTTCAAAACAATTTATTATTATTTAGTACTAACATTATTATTCTTTGATAACCTCACTCTTTAATTTTGAATACACATTTAGTACTGTCATCTATGAGGATTATTAGTAACTAAAACTTTAAAATGAAATGTAATAGATGAAAAAAACACAGATTTGTCTAGGAGGAGCTCTAATTTAATAGAATAAAGTGGATTATGTTACTTGTTACCAAACGGTAACAGTATGCATGAGAGGGTTAATCTAGTTTTTAATATTTTTGCATTTTTAAATAGATTCTCTGTAACTAGTTTTCTTTCATTTTTAGGAAAGTCTTAATATCTTGGAGGCTATTTTATGTTACAGTCATCTCCCTCAGAGTGTATTACAAGTTTTTGTGAGAATATTGTGTTGTACAGTAAATATCGAAGCCTTAGTACCTTGTAGTCTGAAGGTATTAAAAATTATTTTAATTTTACCTTTATTTCATGTCAAATATAAATTTATATTCATTTATTCCAAAATTTTAAACTTAAGCTTGAATATTAGTTTAATAATACACGAAATTCTTTTTAGCAAATGCGAAATTTACTAGGCACCAACATTGGACATACAGGCATATTTACACTTTGTGTGATACTTCAAGATGTGTAAGTTTTTTTTATCTTAATTTTTTTTCATTTACCAAGTGTCCTTAAGAATATTACTTAATCTTTTTAGTTGTGCTCTGACTTGTAATTATAGTTCTTTGACTGTCACGTTAATTTTAAAACACTTTTGAAATAAAAAGGATGTTATTTTTTTTATGTCCATGTGCTTTTGAAAACTAGCGTAATTCATTTAAGATTATAAAGTTAATTTATAGCGTAGTACATAATTATAATGTAAATACTTATTAAGGGTATGGTAGGGTTAATTCGTGTGAAATGAAGCTCGTTTTGGATTTTTTTTGACAAAACAATTAAAATCTATTCAATTAAACCAATGGTACATTTAAAGTGTGACATTCAAAGAATATTGTGTCTAATTTTCTTGAAGATGGCAGCAATTTTTGTCAAGCGTCTCGGGAAAAAAAGGTTGAATTGCGGGGCCCATCATAATTCGTTGCTATTTATAATTTTTGTGTGTCGATTTAAGGTTTAAAATTTGCATGATAAAACTAGCATTGGTTTTGTAAATTGCATTTAACCAGTTCATAGTTTTATTTATAGTGACGGAAAAAAAACTTCCACTGTTTTAATCAAAATTTACGATTTTTTAATTAATAGGATTAAATTTTAACAGCTATGTTGAGTGATCATATTTTTGGCCAATTTGTACACTTATTTTTCCCTAATATTCTTTGTGTTGTTAAAACTTGCGGAACTTCTTGACAGGAGGAACTATAAAAACCCTAAGCTCGTTCGTGGTGCTGTGTTCTTCATTGGTATGGCCTTATGGAGTGAACAGAGGGTACCGACTCTGTCTCATCCCCCAACGGCAATATTGCCATCATTTTTCAAGGTATTCTTTAATGTGCATCATTAATTTCAAAAATAGCTTTATCAACAATATTGTGCTTTCTTGGTTTTTTTTTATGAACAGTTAAAGTAAAATAATACATTCAACTGCAAAGCTATGTTAGATTCTGGCAAGTTGCAATTACAAATTGTTAAACTAGCATGTTCTGGGGAATATGCTGAGTCTTCAAAGGCTTGTCCGCCAATATTGCAGCCCCATTAAAGAAAAAAAATTATTAAACTAGCATAGAAAGTTCAAATTACTTTTCTTGACAATTTTATATGCCATTTGTATTAAACAGCTGAAATAAAAAAAAAATTTGGCTCGTTCATTGGCACCTTTGTCTGATTGAAATTACAATCATCAAAATTCAACAAATAACAGACTTTACAATTATGTTAGTTTTGAAACTGATCTTTCATGTTGCCTTATCCAATGTAAACATAATAGGACATTAAATTATACTCCATTTAAGTGTTTGAAAAAACCTTCTTCAATATAATACAGTATGATTGGATGAAAAAGCTAGATTTGAGTCATCTGTGCTGGCAAATAAATGGCAAATAAATTCAAAACCTTTTTTTTAAGGTTCTCGAAAGTAATGAGATTATCATCGCTTACGAAGTTGTTTTGGCTCTTAACCGTCTAGTCACAGAATGTGGAGAACAACTTCACAACCGAAGTAATCTTTGGGATGCAATTTTCACAATTTTAGAAAAAGTTTTTATCTTTGTCGAGGTAAGTAAAATATTTTTTTGTGTTAACCAGTAAAAAAATTGTTGCAGCTTTAAAGCTGTAACTATTTTTTTAAAATTAATTTTCCATAACCTGTTATGTATTGGGTGAGCTGTTCATTGTAAAAACCTTGACTTGAAATTCTGTTTATTTAAAAGGTTAAAAAAAAAGTGTATGATGAATGATAGAATAGCTTAACCAATTTACATTTGATTGCTATAAACTTGAGTAACTTAACTATATTAGTATGTTATTGATTTCTCAATAAACATTTGTTAAAGCTTTTTTTAAAATCCTCTTTATAAAATGCCTCTGAAATAGCACAGAGTTTAGATTATTTATTAGTATACATTTGTAAAGTAATTTCGGTTTTTGAATAAAAATAAAAACAAAAGAAGATGAACTTTAAAGTTCTTTTATTTGTAGATAAGAATATTCCAAATGGTATTATTAACTTATGTGGTTTTGATGTCTGCAATTTAGAGTTATTTTTTATTATTTTCAGTCTCAGCCAAATTCCCAGACGGTGATAAAGTCCTTGAATGACCTTCTCTCGGTTGCTGAAAGGAACTGCCCTGACGACTCTCACGAGTCTCTTTTTAGAATTATTGAAATGTGTTCAGATTACAGAAATGTAATTATTATTTATCATATAAGTCAATTGCTTCAAAATCATCAAGCAGCTAAAACTTTAAAAAATTACCATTTTGAATTTCATTTTTTACCTGCCTTTTTTTCTTTAAATGGATGGGTACAACAAAGAAGGTCCACTTTTGACTAAATATGATAATTGTTTTAAGAATATAGCCCAAAGATACACTAAATTGACTTGTTGTTGGTCTCATGAACCTAAATTCTGATATAATTATTTGTATATGATTATAATTTTGGCTACTATATTATGATTTATAATATAGTAGCTAAATTTGAGCTGTTGCATGTTTAATTAAGCATATATCTAATCATAACTAATTCAAAACTGAATTAGCCCATGACCTTTCAAACAAAATGGGCCACTTTCCGATCTGTGATGAACTTCATTTATTTTCAGTTTTAATTCTCAACTTTAACAGTTTAGTTTTTCAAGGTTGCAGCGCATTTGAAAATTTGTCGACATCAAAGTTGACTTATTTAAAAGGATATGATTTTTGTCTACTAATGTGTAAAATTTTAAGTAAGAGAATGACTAATTTGTTTACTGGCATTTTACAGGAGCTATCTGTCAAACGGCTCATTACATATAAGTCGGACCAATTAAAGTGGTACAAGCCAAATTTCAGTGCCAATTTAAATTTATTGCTGGAAAAGTTTTTTAAGTAAGTAAAATCCTATGTCTTTATGTAAATGTATTTAATGTAAATGTGTTTGTCCTATGTCTTAATCTTTTGTCGAATATTTAGTTGTGCTAAGTCCTAATAGTTTAGCATGTGAATGTAACTTTTGAGAACATGCTGACATTGATAGTATAATGCAGTTTATACTATAAAGTTGATTTACTTTTTTATGAACTTAAGATGTATTACAGCAAGAATTATATTTTCATAGATAAAAAATAATTAGCTATCTTGCCAATCAACTTACTTTTTTAATTCTGTGTTTTGGTTAGTTGTAATTTTATACAATTGTTTTGTTTAGAAATGAAAAGCGTCCAGCAGTGCAGCTAGAGACCTTGAATGTTGTCCGTACTGCTAGAGAGATAAATGCTAGTTTCTTTGAAGTTAGTACAATATCTTACATTTGGTATCAGTTTATCATGAAATGCCAATCTTTTTAATTTCATCATAAAATCTTTTGATTTTTTCTTTTAATCTTTCTTTTTAATTTCATCATGTCCATCTTAAAAATTAAGATGCACATAATAATTGAAAAGCTTAGTTTTGAAAACGTGCTAAGTGACAAAAAGGTGAAAATGGGAAAATGAGCTTTAAAGTTTTAAATTTGTGCAGTGGTTGGTTGAAAACCGGTACTAGCAAACAGTAAAAAATACACTAAACTTAGAGTTTATAAAAAAGAGGAGATCTGTTATCGTTAAAGAAGTTAGTAATATGTTAATCAACACAAAAATCTCGATTTTTACAAAAATGTCACTTAGCATGTTCTTCCACTAAGCTCTTCAATTTATTTTTTGTCCTAAATTTCATTTTATCACTAATAATAAATGAAGGGCCCATCAAATTAAATCCTACTGTACATGTTGGTTGGATTCTTTTTTTCAATAACGTTAATCAATCTCAATCAACACTTAACATTTTAAAAATGTGATGTTAATACTTTGCAGAAATTATGAACGTTTAGATTTTGTATATTTTAAGGAAAGTTATGTAATCAGTTTGTGTCAGATAAATGCTTTCAAATGCTTTGATTTTATGTCTTGTCCATTATAATTTTGTTTTGCAAAGAATATTTGATAAATGCATTGATATTTTACATGGCTATTATGCTCATTAACAATTGCCCAACCACAAAGTTTTCTAGTTTCAGCTACAAATATGAAAATTCTTATCAGTGTGCTTAAATTAAAATTTAAATGATGGTAAACAATATTTAATGTTTTTAGGATGATATCATAGATCAAGCTATTCTGCAAAATATGTCCAACGCAGATGCCATACCTGATAGTTCTGTTAGAAAAGGAGTAGTTCAACTTCTCATCTTCATGTTGGAATCCAGTAAAACTCGGTGGTTTTTAGATATTTTAGAAGTTATAGAAAAGGTATGTTAATTTCATACATCTTTTTTCTTGCGTACTACATCTAATAATGGGTACATGTGGGTAGAAACAATGCACAGAAGTAATTCAGATTTGTTGGTGAAATTTCAGTTTGTCTTGTGTTTATGTTCCATTTTTCATAACCTATAACATGTTTTTTTTAACCCTCTAATGCATACTGTTACCGTTTGGTAACAAGTAACCTAATCCACTGTATTCTATTAAATTAGAGCTCCTCCAAGACAAATCTGTGGGTTTTTTTCATCTATTACATTTCATTTTAAAGTTTTAGTTATTAATAATCCTCATAGATGACAGTAGTAAAAGTGTGATCAAAATTAAAGAGTGAAATTATTAACTTTTGTGAAATTAAGTTTTTGGCAGTATTCATAGAGTAATAATATTAGTACTAAATATTAATAAATTGTTTTGAAAATTTACTCATAGTTAAAAAGAGTTATTTGAAATATTTTTAGTAGTTTTCTAGTCATAATTATCAAAACTGGAATTTTGCAGTTGGTTTTTGTCATATAGAAATTTTTTTAAAAATTGAAAGTATTTAAATTCTAATGCAGTTAAATTTTTTTTAGTATTTTTCCCATAATGTGTAAGTATTAAAGATACATATATATTTTTTGGGATGAAAATAAAAATTCATGCATTAGAGGGTTAAAGAAGTAGCATCAAATAAAAAAAATATATGTATTTAGAAAACTTTTTCTTTCTAGCTTTTTAATTATGTTAGCCATTTTGGCAATCTATATTTAGCAACTTCCTCAATAATGTATTTGATATTTTAAATCCTAGATCATGAAACGGATGTTCGAAAACCCACTAGAGAAAAGTTATACGGTTGTAAGTGATTCAACGAAAGATTCCTATTCTGATGTTGTAGCTGCAGTTGAAGGACTTGTTCATGCTTTTAAGGTACCCTCAGTTTCATCTTAAATGAAAATTTAATCTTTTAAAAGATTTAGTTGTTAATAATCAGGTTTTTTTCATTGATACTTGGCTGCTGGATTGAATTGCTCTATAGATATTTTTTTAACTTAAAGGTAATCTTAGTTTTTAAAAGTTCAAACTTTCATGATTTTTAACACATCCTGGTTAGTAGTCTTTTGTCAATCCATTTAATGATAAATGCATCACTAAAAGCTTTAATTTAATAAGAAATTTCTACTTTTTGCTACTTTCTCAATATATTTGATATTCCAAATAATTTTATGCAGGAATTGAAATAAAGCGTTACTTTTAACGACATTACTTAAAAGAGTTACTTTTTTGGTAACACCGTTAGATTTTTCAGAAAGTAACTGCTATTTTCTCAATTGTACTCTTAATTGATATTTTTTGTTTGATGTTTGTCTTAAGTTTAACTTTTAACAACGTTGAATTTTCATCATTAGCTTTTTTCCCGTTTGTCACTAGTTTTTTTTTTATTTTTAATATTGGTTCCCGTTGAAAAACAGTAAAATGGCTAATTTACAATTTTTCTTAGAACTTGAAATTTTTAAGTAACTGTAATTAGTCACTTTTTATATTAACTGTAACTAGTTACTTTTCTAATTATGTAATCCCAGTCGGTTAGGCATTAGCCTAGCTTTCAAAAGGTCCCAGGTTCGGGTCTGGGCATAGCCAAAATAACTGCTGACCTATAAACGACCCATGCAGCCAAAAATGTCTGATAAATATCCCGCGTAAGGAAGTGCACGTTAAATATCCTTCAAAGTCCTAATGCTGCATACGATGTCGCCCTTAACGGTTACGTTGGGTGCCTATTCAGGTGTCGACTCGTCACTTGACTGTGGTTCTAAAATACGACGCCCGTCACTATTAACCCTCGTGTGTCTCTGGTGCGACGATAATTTGAACTAAACTAAAGCTTATTAAGTAACAGTTACATTTTGAAAGTAACTTTCCAATCCCTGATTGTTTGTTTTGTATTTTCATATGCTTACTTGGCAAGATGAAAATTTAAAGTTTATCTAATGTCTTTTATTCATTTACAATTTTCAGGGCAAACTGTTTTGCATGCCTTCCTCACAATGCATCGAAATATATTTATTGTTAGTGAAGCACATAAATCAACACTATGAAAAACAACTAACTTACACTGAAGAAGCTGTCCAAGCTAGGAAATTGGTAAACATATTTTATAATATTTCGTGGCATGATGTTTACTATTGCCACTAAATAATATTTAAAAGTTTTGTTAGGTCATGATAATTCTAACCTAACAAAAATTTTAATATTGCTATTAGTTCACCATTATAGTTAACTTTATAATTCATCTATTAAAAGCAATATTTGAAAAGCAGTTTAAAAAAAGAGGGCTAAGTTTTAGTTTCAAACCAAGCTTTTCTTGGATATATGCTCAACTTTATAAAAAATTTCCTTTCAGATTAACATGATGGAAAGTAGTTGTTTCCTCAATCATGTGGTTTAGAATTTTTAACAAAAAAGACATAATTAATTAAAATTATTTAAAGTTTATTGTTTGTTGTTTTCAGATCTTAGAATTTTCCTTTCAAATCCGAGCCAACAGACATCGGCAAATAGGAGTTCAATCAAATGCTGGTACAGATTACAGTGTCTACATTCTATGTGATACAGGGTAGGGTAATGCGTCATAAATTTTTTTGAAATTTATACTTTTTTCAAACTATCCAAAAACTATAAGATTTTCATTTACAGATTACAGAACATTATATTCCTTGAATAACTTGGGCAGAATAATTCTTGGTTCTTTAGACAAATTTTAAGTTTCCATTGGTGCCATTGAGACAAAAAAAAAAATGTCTACCTTAAACAAAAATTTCTGGTAAAGATTTTTTTTAAATATTGGTGACCCGAAATCAGAAATTGAATTTTCTTTACCAATTCAGTGATTATCTTTTTGCAATCAACTTAAATATTAGGCTATAAGATGTTTTGCTTAGGTTACCTTAGTTATAAAGTGACTGAAAATATTTTAAAAAGTGGTACAGGCAGAAGGATTTATAATTATTGCATGGGTACTCATTTTTGTATATAATGAAAGAAATTAGAATAATTATAAAACATTCACAAAATGAAGATAGAGATAATTTCACTAATGGCTACCATTGTAAGATCTCAATGTTATTATTCGAGCAAATGTAAATTTTTACTATTAAAAAGTTTTGTCAGTATTGTGTCAGTAAGAATTTTATTATTCTTTCAATTAATGTGCTCAATATGAATCCCATTTCAAACCTTGGAAATTGTTTGCCAGATACAAATTGCCAAATGATCTTGTTTAACGTGTTAACACACTTCTAGCAGGGGCTGGGAATCCCAGTCGGTTAGGCTTTTGCCTCGTGTGCGGAAGGTCTCGGGTTCAGGTCCGGGCATCGCCAAAATTACTGTTGACCTTTAAACGCCCCATGCAGCCAAAAAATGTCTGAATTAAACCTGTGTTGAGGAAGTGCATGTTAAATATGCTCTAAAGTCCTAGCTCTACACCCAATGTCACCCTCAAAGGTTGGGTTGGGTGCCTGCTTAGGTGTCGGCTCATCACTTGACTGGTTCTAAAATACGATGTCTGTCCTAGTGTAGCTCTCGTGCTTTGATTATTTAAACTAGCCACAGTTCTATCACTGTATTCATGTTGTTTGAAAAGTAGAATTGTTTCTCATGTCAGGAATACAGATGGCATTGAATCTCCTCCAACTAGTCCACCACCAAGCTCGCCTTCATCCATGATGCCAACAATTTCATATTTGAGCTACAACAAAGCATATAAAGTGATAATAACTTGCTTAAAAGAGGTAACCTTTTTTGGCATTCTCTTAGAAAGTAATGTTAGTTCTTTGTTTCAGAAATTCTGGAAATTAATTGGTATCTTTGGTAAAAGGAATGAATTAAAAATGATGTAATGTCAATGCTTAAATACAGTCAAACCTCGTTAACACAAACTCGGAGTTTCGCCTAAGACGAACTGAAGGCATTTCTCTGGCCTATAAACTTTAGGCTAATGCTAAAAAATCTCTTAACAAGAAATTGCTTTAAACAGAATTCAGAATTTGATTTTTTTTCTTAGTAAAGTTTCTTAGTTTCTTCAAAGTTTCAAAGAAAAGGGCTGTGCACACATAACATTATCATTTTAGGGGGGGGGGGGTTAAGCCAAATGATATCGTAGGATATCGAAAGGGGTAGGGGGGTTTAAGTTTGATAACATCATTTTCTATTTATTTATTTTCTACATTGTTATAAAGTGTTCGAATATCGCACAAATTAAATATTTTTAAAATTGCCACCTATTTTAGCATTAGTCGTGATATTAAATTTATTCTATTTTTAATAATTTTGATAATCATTCCTCGATTTTATAAAACATTACTGATAATTATGTTGTTAATATTGACTGCACACCAATAATTTTATGAAGGAATGGTTGGGCTATAGAATTTAAAACTTAAATTTTCTTTTTGTACCTGATACCGATATCATGGAGTGGGGGGGGGGGGGGTAATGATAACGTTTGCTATCATAGGAGCAGGGGTGGGTAAAAAATATTTGTAAAATTGATAACGTTTTATGTGCACAGCCCAAATAAATCAAAACTTAAAAAAAAATTATGGCAACAAACATTATAAAAATAAATTGTCTTCTACATCTGAGAAAATCATGAGATTTCCCATGATTCGCCAGTTTTAATTCTATGAATAATGCGGCAAGTGTAGAATGATCCTGTATATTATGAAAAGTGTATATGTTCCTCTATAGAGGCTAAAACTGAAGAACATATGAAATTAGAAGTGGTTCGTATTTAAACTTATTGATTTTCATTTAAAATGAATTGAAATCGGCAATCTATTTCTTTTGAGACAAGAAAAAAACAGCATTTTGTAACTAAGCACTGTTCTTAATTGCTGTTCCTTAAAAAAAAAATCCTAATTTTTCTGTAGTATGTACTACTCTAATTTACTGAAATACTAATTGCATACACGATGTATTATTAGTGTTTTACATTGTAAAATTAGAAGAATAATTTTTAGATGTGATTTTTTTAAACTATTCACTGGTTCTTACATTTAAATTAGCTTTCCTAATTAACTAAAGTCTTGCCCTTACTTCCATACTTCAGAAGACTTTTTAATGTTATCTCTGATTTTATATTTAAAAAAAATTGGTTGAAATTGTTTTTATTTTTTAGGAAAGGGAGTGGCCTATTTTAGAAATGGTATTGAAACATATTCCTGTTATGCTGCAAAATAAAACCTTGATTGTGAAAGGAAATTGCAGTGTACCTACATTATGCTCAACTTTATGTAATTTAGTAAGTTATAAATGTATATATTTCAGTTTATGAAAATCCTTAGAAACTTCTTGTTTTCAGGAAAACTAGTTTAAAGTTTCTTAAAAATACTTAATTTTAAAATGTAAGTTATGAAAGGCCAAAATTTGCCCAATGTGTGAAAGTTGAGTATTGAACATGCACTGAAATAAAATTTTTAAAAATAGTAAGTTATTTGCTTAAATTAACAAGCTGAATTGACCTAAAACTTATGCAGTCCCAAAATCTTCAACCAGGGGATATTTTTCCTTAGTCCCCACTCCCTGGAGTTATCATAGCAAAAAAATAATCGCATTTGAAATCATAAAGAAGCCGTAAATACGATGATACTTGAATATTTTAAATTCCTAAATTTTGTTTCTAGTACATGTGAAGAACCTAATCGTAATATTATTTTTTGTAAAAAATATTGTTAGAGATTATTCCTTTACTCTTTCCCAAAGTTTCTTTCCATGTTTCCTCATTGTACGAAGTGAATTTATTGGCATTCGAGTGTTTAGCCAGTTGTAAAACCAGTCCTTACTCTAGATTATGGCTTCAAAAAAAGATTGGTAAATAACCATGGTTGACATACTTTCCCATGGAAGAATAGTTGATTCCAGTTTCTAGATGGTTATGAACTATTTTGTCAAATGTTAATGTAATGGTATATTGCTATAGCTCTTCTTTAAAGTCTTTAGTTTTTATTTAAAGTAATGTGTATGTACCTTTGCAATGATACTACTCTCACTTTTAATTTAGATAAAGGAGCGAAACGATAGATTTCCCGACAGTTTGAAGAACACCCCACCAAGATTAACAAGAACTGATGTCCAGGGGAACATTTTTCCTTGTGTTGCTTCACTGACATCTTATCATTCTAATTTGGAATCGCACATGCAGGTACTAATTTTTACCTGTATGCTTATTTTTGTTTTATTTATTTTGTTTAGGATAGTTTCTGCTATGTTTAATCAATAAAAAAAATGCCCTTTTATGTGTACTGGGTGATATATTGATAGCTGCTTTAGGTTCATTTGATGAAATTTAGTTAAATGTTTTTGTTCATATCCCCTTTTAACAAATTATGTTTTTTAATAATAATGTTAGAAGTGTGTATGGCTTGGAAAAGAAGTTGTGATTTTTTAGCCGCTGAAATTGATTAAATACTTCTGGTGTTCAGTTAATTTCTTTTTTAAAAAAATTATCAGATAAAATAAATAAAAAAACTAAACTCCTCGGTGCATTAGCCAGTTAGTGGGCCAAGGCCTGCCGTGCCTATTCCAGCTCGCGTGACCAAGAGCTCTGGGTGCTAGCCATATGTCCCAGCAAGGTGGTCAGCCCACGCGGAACCTCCAGTGTTTAGTTTCCTATCATGCTTGGTCCTCATTTTATCGACCCACTTAAGAAATGAAAGGCTGAGTCAACCTCTCACAATCCGGGACTCAATCCCCAGACCTGTGGCATGGCAATGCGAAGCATTACCACTAAGCCACTGGGCCTCATAATATAAATAAGTTGGCCTTAAATTATATTTTTAGAACTTATGTATATAAACTTTTTATTTCATTCATTCTTTTCATTTCTAGAGAATATTGATTAAATGTCTTCAATTTGGATTGGTATCAAGAAGTGCAAAGATCTGCATGGAGGGATTGACCTTGTGCATTCTAGAAATGCAAAATTCCATGATCAAACTGTTGCCAGATGTGCTGCTAAATCTTTCAAAGATCTCTGCCACAAAAATAGTTGCTGTATCAGTGCTAGAATTCTTATCAAGTAAAACTTTTTTTTTAATCCTTGGTACACTAGGACAACCTCTTGACCCAAATTTAAAATCACTTTTTGCATGACAGATTTTTTTAAGAATCTAGACAGTGATGCTTATAACGGTCTTAAATAACTTCTTAATGTAATAACTCTATAATATCTTAATAATTTTTTAAATTTAATTTTTTCTTAATTTTTTTTTTCAAAGCTATGAACCAAAGTTATCCCATTTTATTGTACAAAATATTTAAATGTGTTAATACAAGTTTTAAATATTTATTAAACAGTGGCTAATGGGTTTATCATGTCTGCCTTGTGAGCCCAAGATCGTGTGTTCGAGCCCCTCTGAGTTGTGGAATTTTCTGGATGGGAAAATCTTTCCTGGGCACGCATGTCACATGATTATGTAGCATTAAAAGATCCCTGGAGGGCTCATTTGGCTTGGATGCTCTCGGCAAAATTAAAATCTCGGCATACTTTAACTTCCACAGAGAGCTCAGATTCATTGTAATCTGCACATCAAAATTGGTAGCGAGAGTCACCTAGATGTTGTCACAAAAAAAATGGCTCTCGGTTCAAAGGAATATGCAGAGTCTGCAAAGGCTTGACTGCCAATATTGCAGCCCCATTGGTAAAAAAAAATATTTATTGAACAAGTATATTGAGAAGCAGAACAAGGGAAATGTTATCCTTATTGTTTAACTTACAATATCAGTAATTTATATTAATGGTTGAATTGGTAGAGTTAGAGAGTATCCCATCAATCAGTTAAATTTATCTGTTATATTATTTACTGTATAAATACCCCCCTTATTCCTTGGTTAAATGTTTTTTTTAAAATATGTTTGCCTTTACATATTTTTCTTTTTACCATCATTTTGTAAGAACTTTATAATTAACAAAAATAAACTAAAACCTTTTCTGGTGCATTATTTTTTAATGATTCAAGTTTTATAAGCTCATATTTAATTAAGCAAACTTAGAATTAAGAATTGCAAATTGCATTATAAATTTTTTTCCCTCTATTTCTCAAAAAAGATGTAAATACGAAAACTGCTTCTATCTGTGTGTTTAAAAGTAATTTTCCTGTATCTTGAGAATTGTCTGATTTATCTTGTTTTATTATTTTATGTAGGTTTTTGTTCCAAGTACTAAAAAATCATCCCTAGAAAGATTTTTCATATTTGTCTAATGTAAATATTACTACTAATGCTACTTAATTATTCATGTTATTTTCTTAAACTAAGTATTTTTCTCTTAGATCTCATAAGATTACCCCATCTTTATGTTAGCTTTGTTGAAGATCAATACATGAGTATTTTTGCTATTGCACTTCCTTATACGAACCCATTTAAGTAAGTATTAGCATTTTAATTCTGCAATATTTTTATTTACATTATGATCTTTAAAACAAATATTAATAATTTTTACTAAAATAACATTGAATGACCAAAAAAATATTATTCCTTCAGGTTTAATCTCTATACCGTGGCATTAGCTCATCATGTTCTATCTATGTGGTTTTTAAAATGTCGGATACCGTTTCGACGAGACTTTGCGAAGTTCATTACTAAGGTAAACCACTCTTATTATATTAAAATAGTTATATGTTTTTGTGAAAAAAGCTGATAAATGCTATTAGAATATTATTTAATTTTACTGCTAAATTTAATTTGGTTATTGCCATAGTAGTCTCGTATAATTTGACATCTAGATTTTATTAAACTTTTTTATTTTAATTTTTTACTGTATCAGGAAGCATGTTTTAAAATGACATTTTTGAAACAGCAGCGTTTAGAAAATTTTCTAATTTTTATTGTAATTTTAAAAATTGTGCATGTTATGGTTGGAAAAATTATATCACTGTTTGTATATAAGATTTAAAAAATTAAAAGCTAATATTTGCTATTTTTATTTCAATCTAAGGGTCTTCGTAGCAATTTAAATGTTCCTTTGGAAAATCAAAGCTCATCTAGTCGTAGTGACGAAGGCACTTCATCGTATGTTCTGAATTTATTTATTTATTAAATATTTATCTTAAATTGAATTTAAATTATAAATTATCTCTCAAATAACATTTTTAACGAAGGCACTTCATCGTAAGCTCTGAATTTATATATTTATTAAATATTTATCTTAAATTGAATTTAAATTATAAATTATCTAACAAATATGTATTTTAACTGTCCATATATCTACTTTATGAATTTTATGGAGTAATTTTTTAAAAATTGAAACATCTTTAAGTGATAAATATAAATATTAAAATTACGGTGGCTTTATAAGTTTTAAAAAGTAGAACAGCTTGGATTTTTTTTAGTGTAAGCCACTATGGAACTGCATGTAATTGATAACTTTGTATTTAAAAACCTTTTTTGTTTTTAATATAGAGAGATGACCAATGCAGCTATTTTAGCTCTGCACACAGAATTTATGGAGACGGGGCTGGACTTGATGGCCAGATTTACATTTGGAATGTGTACTAATGTTCCTCAGAGGTGGGTCTTTAAAAAAAATCACATGTAAATAATAAATATTTTCACTTTATATTTAGCTAAAAAGTGATTTGAATCTTGAGTAATTATGAGCTGTCTTGCTAGTTTTTGCTATTAGTTTGTTTATTATATAGTTTGGAGTTGCTTGTGTCTGCGCATCCACAAATAAGTGGTGCAACTAGTGACGTACCTGCGCATAGCGCCTCTAGTGTGTGTTTATACAGTGCAAGTTGTGGGAAAATAAGCAGAATCCTTTTCAACTTAAATGAAGCTTATTGTCGTGTGACCAGTGCAATAGAAATAATAAAAATAAATTAAAAAAAAGTACGTATAATTAGAGACAGGTGGGATAGAACAGTTAAATAGTTCCAAATGCCTGGAGCACAGCACTGGCCACATCCGCAGCTTTGTCCGTATAAACGGCTTCCCAGGAACAGTTCAAGTCAATCTTGAAGAGTGCTGCAGTGATGTAAGTGCAGTTGAAGAGGTGCTGGGGATTCAGCTGCGTGTTCGGACAATGCCTTTATTCTGGGTATTTTCTGGAATGAAGCTTGTTGTGCTTTTACGGTCCTCAAGATTTATCAACTTGGTTTTACTGTATTCCTAAGTAAATCAACATTTTAACTTTTATGTTGCACAGTCGTGCAAAAGAAGTATCCACCCCTGATTTTTTTTTTTTAGATACTTAGTTTGTGGTTTTCAGTTGATTAATAACATTCTGAGTTACTTAAACAAATAAAAAATCATAAGTGGTCGTATTAAAACTAACGTATTGAAATTTTAAAACAAAAACTCTTATTAAAACTAACAACATATTTATTTACAAAGATCATCAGTTCAATCGTCTTGGTGTAAAAAAAAGAAATTAGACACCAAGCTTTGCTAAAAAAGGACACTTTATTATCAGACTGTCTCAGATAGTTTTTAGACATTTCATAATTGAAAGAAATATATTTGAAGTAATATTAGTGTTTAAAAATGTGTTAGTAATTTAATTTACTGTTTCTGTCAAATGATGCAAAAGCAACCCGCTAATAACTTGCATTCGCAGCAACAAGCGTGACAATTGACTTATTTGATATATGAAAAATATTTAAATTTTTTCCTTCAGGTCTCCAGTTGCTGAATTCCTTCTAGAGAATGGACAAAAGTCGAGCTGGCTAGTTGGGAATAAAATTGTTACCATCACTACCAGTGGTTGCGGAACTAAATCCTTTAAACAAGGTCTTTGCGAAAGATGCTACACCTCTTCACATGAATTGAATAAGAATATTGATACGGGTAACGATTCATGTTTGGTTATAGAAAACTTTCATTGGCAAATTTGTAATTTTGAATACTTTTCTTATTTTTTATTTAGTTGTTATACTTAATGTTATTCCATCAATATATTAAAAGCAAATAGTTTGTTTATTTAACTTAAACATAGATGTAAATAAATCATAGACTTAAAGGATTAAATAAATCATTTTAACAAAACTAGAGTTCCAAATTTGCATATGAAATCTTGCAAACCTAAAAGAATTTAATGCCTTTTTTAAAAATATTATCAATTGTTTAAAAGATAGCTAAGCCTGGATGAAACCATATACACAGACAAGAAGTATTTAGTACAGATAATAAATCTTGTTAAAAATAGGATAGTTACATATCCAACAATTTCATAAAATTAGTATTAGGAATAAGGATATAAAATGTGCACTGTTTTACAATTCTCAATAATTAATGTTGACCATAATAAATGCATACATTCTCAGTATGGATTTTAAAAATAATTTGAAAAGCTTTTTATTATCCTAAACGAAAGAGCTATTATTCATCTAAAAGCTATGATTTATCTAAAACCTGAAAGATTTCTTATTCTTTTAGTTGTGTTTTGTGTCATGTTTTAAAAATATATACTTTCGAGCATCCTATACCAAAACCAACCTTAAGTTTGCAGTATACAAATGTTCTTCGAGAAAAAGGGTAAATAGTCCTCATTTTTTAGTGCGAGAATCAAATACAAAAATGTATTTCACATTTAATAAACAAATTGATTTGTTATTTCAAGACATAAATTTATTATTTTCATTAGTTAAGCTTCGGTTAGTGTTATTTTAATTATTTTTCTCCTTCAATTTTGACGTAACAGGGCGCATGAATATCAGGGTCGAAAGGAGCAGCCAATCAGAGTACGTGAAATTGCGGCGCCAGCCGGGTTGTTTACTCAGTTTCCTCCTCTCGGTACATTTCTCTGCTGCAAACTTAAGCTCGGTTTTGGTATAGAAATGGATAAAAATGTAATTGTTGTTTTTCCTTTTGATACATGCTAATTAATATTGATTTTTAGGATCGATGGGAGACAATGAATCCATAGTAGATGAGAATGACAGTATTTTCATGGAACCAGAAGCAACAGTGGAAACAAGGTCTTCTGAAAAATTCTCGCTTCAAAGAAAACGCCACAGGTCCGCCATTCAAGGAGTGAACACAACTCTTTCTAAGGAGCTTCAAATGGAGAGTAATAAGACTAAAGATGACATTAGACTGCATTATCAGAAGTTTAGGGAAACTAATGCAGTTGCAAGGTTAGAACTTTATTGTAACATTTGAAATTTCAATGACCAATTCAGCTTTCGTTACTTATTCACTGAACCTTTTACAAGCAGAAGAATGCATTTTAATAGAAATTTTATAAGAGCAATTCATAATTGTCTTGGGGACGTCTATTAATTATTTGAAATGGTTTTGATAACCCCCTGGTGATATTTCGAGATATTAAAATAAGTAATACTATAACTATAGTCTTCACTATTTTGAATGACTCATGCACTTATCAGTACTTAAAAACCAACAGAATACATTTTATCTGTATCTTTTATATAGTATTCATACTTCAAATTAATGGGGTTGTTTCATGGTGAATCTGGCAATAGCTCTGCAATATTTTGTTTTCCTTAGTCTTGAATTACTTTTGATTTGGTTAAGTTGGTTGGTAGACCTATATTCAGGTTAGTGTGCTTGGTCATCAAGCATAGCCGATTATCTCTACCAACCAACACAAAAATAATTCGAGAGTAAGGAAAACAAAACCGCAGCTGTTGCCAGATTCGCTGTGAAACAACTCCATTGATATCTACTAAAATATTTGTTCACCATTTAGAAGACATACTTATGTTCCTGATACTGATCGAATGTCTACTATTAAGTCAATGGAGTCCTCTTCAAAAAGTAATTTATTGTACTTCATTTTATTGTAGATTATTTTCTTATTATCAACTTACTCTCATGTCCAAAATTTGAGATTTCATAGAAACTACATTGAAATATGCAATTGTCTTTTGACAACTTGTAATATGTATTACAACACCTATATATTCTTGTATAATGTTGTGATTGCAATTAAGCTTTACTCAGAATGGAATCATAGTAAAGCACCAAATGGCCTTAAAAATCCCTTTAAAAAAATCATAATTTTTAAGAAAGTATTTACCTAAACATCTTCAAATCCTTAATATTGGAATATTTTTGGAGATATAAATATTTAAAGAAAATAACAATCCTTTCTTTTGATTAATAGGCTCATGAAATCTTTATCTGCAAAAACAAACAACATTGCTTAGTAGATGTAATATTCAAAATATATTAAAAAACTTTTAATTAAGTTGCTAATTTTACAGAAAAATAGTAATAATTGTTATGTTTATTATAATAATTTTAGCAACTGTGTGTCCAAATTATGGCTACTGTTTCTTTTAGTTACTGTGTTAATATTAGAAATAACCACCTTTAAATTAGTTTATTTACTGGGTGTTTCTTTCATATTAGGCAAAGATAGCGATAAAAGTGGCCAATTGTGCAGTTGTTGGTGCACCAGTTGGGCCGAAGTTCACATCCGACGGCCAACTGGAAACACTTCCTGGATGATGAAAATGAACAACCAAGTCTTCTTGCCTTCCAATCCACTAGTAAGTTAAATGATGGAAATTTGTTTAAGAGGGAACAAGCCTGATGGACTACAGATCTCCAATCCAAAGTGCCTCATTGTTAATCTAATAGGTATAAGAGGATTTTCTAAGCCACATTTCTCCAGCTGCATTGAATATTTTTACAAATGTTTTTTTTTTTTTTAATAATAAGTGTAGATAACTTACAAGTCTCTATAATCCCACTTTTTGAAATTGCCTTGAATATTTTTTGTAAAATTATTTATGTAAAATTTTAAAAACATATTCGAACCAATTTCAAGCAGTGGGATTGTCGGGACCTGTAAGTCAGCTACATGTATCACATAATAAACCCGTTTGTAAAAATATTCAATTCAGCCTTAGAAATGTGGCTTGGAAAAAAATTCTCCATTTAATTAACAATGAGGCACTTTGCTTTGGAGATCCCTGCGGTCCAGCTGACTCATTTCCCCTTTTAAGCTCTTAGTTTGCCCATAATTTATATATTGCCTTGTAATTGTATGATATTGGGTTCTCTCTTTAACATTGCTTTGTAAATTTTGTGACTATTGCAATCTAATGACTCCTTCCCATAAAAATTCCAGTAGTCAGTAAATTTTTTCATCACGATCTTCATCCATTGAAATTGACCTTCACCTTGAATCTCATTGGGTATAACTGCTCTTGTTTGAAGAATCCTCTAATATTGATAATTTGCATCACTCTAGACTTAACTTCCAAATTGATTACAAGAAGGAGCCTGCTTCGACAATTTTAATAACATTTTCTAAATTTGGTTAATATTTGCTGGCTCCATTATACAGTGTCTCCCAAAAGTGATCATGCACGAACAAGAGTCAATAAAAAATCTCACTAATTGTCATTAATATTTTATTTTGACATGAAATGTAACATTTTGTTTAAAATGTGAATAATAGTGATATTTTCTTTTGTTAGGATGTTCCTCTTTCTGTTTTGAATTCTTTAATCCTTCCTCAAATCGAAAAAGAAGATCAAATAAGATGCCAAAACTCGGCTGACAATGAAGACCTTGATGTCGTTGAATCGGAATTCAGTAAGTTTTCATTCAGTTACTATAGTTGAGAACCAGTGATCAAATACTAAATAAAAAAAATATGAAGTTAAAAAGTTTAAAGGGATTTAATTTTATTTTGCTCTTCTTATGGGTTCTTAAAAGTACAACAATAAGCATGTTTCTGTTAATTTGAAAGGCTTTTTAGTTTGATGAAAACTATTCGAGTAAACATAAAGAGAGGAGCTAAAAACCCTCCAAAGTCTTTTTTGAACAGATTTAGAGCTGTAAAAAATCAGATTATCAGTTATTTTTATATGAACAACAGAAAAAAATGTCAAGATTTTAGACAAAAATTGGAAGAATTATAATTCTGTTAAACTTTTTTTAATAAAAATTTTATCAGAAAAGGCTGGCATATTAGATATTTAAATTTTTATTTTCCTTTAAAATCTGCAAAATCTTCTAACCATGGTCTTCCCCCTAGTTGTGGAATTTTTTTTAATCATCAAGGTACATCTATAGGAGATTTATCTAGAACAATACCTTTTTCATTATTAAAGTACAAACATTTGCAGACTTTTAAATATATTTTTTGCTTAAATATGAAACCGATTTGTAAAACAGCTGGCTACAATATGCATATTATTCATTCACTTTTACTTAATGAAACACTGAAAAATACAACTCGTAACTCATTGACAGCCATTGTCAAAAAAAAAAATGCCTCGTGAAAATGTGTTTTCTGCTTAAGGTTATCTAAATAAACAAAATATAAGACAAATGAAGGCCATATTTCCTGAGCAATGTATGCAAGACAAATTAAATTAATAAAAAAAACATATTTTAAAAATTTATAGTTACAGCCCCGGGTGGGCCCTATCCTTCTCAATCAATTTCCGCCAGGCCTGTCTCGCCTGGTCTTCCAGTTTTAGACTTTTAAGACTTAGTATCTTTCCACGCAGACAGCCCATCTCAGCTTTGGTCGACCTCTGGGCCTTGATCTGATGGGCTGAGCCAGAAAGATTGTGTTTGTAGAATGCTCTTTGTTCATTTAAATGATGTGACCAGCAGATTTAATTCTTTGGGTTTTTACATACTTGACAACATCAGGGTCTCTAAAAGCCCGATAGTGCATGATATTTTAATGCTTTAACTATTTAAACTATTTTTATCTGTTCCAGAAGAGTTCCCATGCAGCAAAGCAATCGACATCGTTCCTAGTCAAAGGTCTGTTCCTCCCATGAGGCGCACAAATTCTAGTCCAGATATGAATACTGGGTGGCTGCTATCTTCTGATCGAGAACACAAACAATCTCCTTTCGAAAGCTCAACGGAATCGGAAAGAAGCAATATGGCTGATAAAGAAGAAATTGCCAGTGGGTCTTCTACACAAACCTCTTTGAGTAAACAAGGTAGGTTTTAAACAGTTTTTGCATCTGATTTTGTTAATTTGTCAATTTATTACAACTATTATTGATTGCAATTGCTGCAATTAATTTTCTTATTTCCCAGTATTAGTTTTAAAGGAGAAATTCTTATTTTTTCAATTAGAACCTTAAGAAGATTTAATTAAAAATGATTTTTAAATGAGTCATTTACAGAATAAATTATATGAACACTAAAAATTAAAAACCTTTATTTCTGATTATTTATCCTACTGTGCCCATGTCTAAACTTAGAATGTGTACATTATGTCTGTTTTCTTTTTAAATAAAATATGGTAATTATAGAAGTATCTGAAAAAGGGAACACAAAGAATTTGAAACTTGATTTGTCCGGGAGTAGGGACAAAAGTTTGGAACTACAAAGTAGCATAAATTCTGCCCCGATAGAGAAAAGGTTATATAGTAATGAAGGTAATTGTATTTATTATAAGAAGCATGCCTTTAAATTTGCTTGGATTTCATTTTGCATGGGGTTTGGATTGCTCATATCTGGGTCTTACTAGTCTTTTAATAAGATGGATTTACTTAAGGTGAAATAATTTTCTTATGTCATTAGGTTGTTTTCTCTCATTTAATCAACTTTCCATTGTCCGGTTTTGAAAAATGAAGACAATAATTTTTTCCCACCTTGTTTAAAATTACTAAAAATATTAGGTGCACGTATTATAAATGCACTCCTGGAATTGTAGTACACCAGTGCTAATTTTACTTTTGCTTTATTCAGAAGGTAACCTTAATGTAGTATACTAATTTGAAATTGTGAAATACCATAAAAGAACACTAATAAATCGAAATTAAAAAATATATACTGCTATTTAAATCTCTTTTTTTCTTGCAAAGACATTTAACTGCTTGATATGCTTAATATAAGTTTATTATGTTTTTTTAGAAAATATTAAATAAGTTTTTAATTCTTGTCTGTTTTGATACTACCGATTTGTTTTTATTTACATTTGTGCTGGCTAGTTAAATGTCTGGCTGCCACAACTCGGCTTTCATCCCAAATATTTTGATTGTGGAAGCGTCCACTTTGTACAAACGTCGAGAACCAAAAGGCGGCAGGGCTGCCAACCCCATAGTGTTTGGCAAGCCTGTGGATTGTTGGGTTAGTTTGTTGGAAATAATGTGTCACACTAAAGCTACACATAGGTTTTTCGTGAAAAAAGATTATAGTTAATTGCTGAAGGTCGTCATCAATTCCATGTGCATTTTCTTTTCACGTTCAATAGATTTGCATCTATATAATTTGTATTATTTACCAAATTCAGTATCACTTCGGGGAACCCTTTAAGTTAAAAAATAGCCATTCAATAATAGTGAGCTCATGCAAGTTAGTACTGTTCTTCAGTTGAGAAGCTGTTCTAAACTTAAGAAAGATGCACCTGCAAAAGCAATGAATCGCCAAATATACTAGTATACCAAATATACTATATATAGTTTGGTGATATTATATAGTATACTATATAATATCACCAAATATACTATGTATAGTAACTCTGCTGAAATCAAAATCTTCCTTATCCCCTTTTCGTTTTACGAGTGATAGTTTGGACTGGTCTAAAACACACGGCATAGATGCCAAAAAGTGTTGGGAGGACTATAAAAACAAAACCTCTTATTGTTTTTTAATTGAGGTATTTACATTTGTACACTTGTGTAGATTTTAAGTCTTTAGCTATTGCTGTTTTATTTATCTAAGATTAATTTATCTAAGTTTAATTATTTTATCTAAAAATACTTCCTGTTCCTAACATTTCTAAATGACATTGTAGCTCAACAGCAACCTCCTATGCCCTCCTCATTCAGGGATCGAGGCCACACCATTTCTGTGATGAGCCCAAGTCGACCAACTGGCTCAGAAAACTTGGCCAAAGCTCCGGAAGTCAGCCAACGAAGTGGAATCAGCCCAAGGTGAGAAATTCACCAGGAATGGGAATTATGCAACAATTGTGCCATAGAGCACTAAAAATTGGCTTCTTCTCACATGATTTAGTAGTTATTGATTTGTTTTCAGGTTTTTTTTCGCCAAAATTTCTCGTATTTCGTTCCAAAAGTAAAATTTTGCTGATCTGAATCGGAATTAGAATTCATTTTTAGAAGATGTGAAGCCTTGTGCGACCCTAAAAATAGCCCCTATATACAATTTCGAACATTTACACTATTACATCCATCAGTGACCTAGTCAGTTTTATCTTTTTCATGCTTTTTTTAACGGTTTCTTTTTTTTTTTCAAAATTAATTATATTCTTACTAAAACTTTTAGTCTGAAATTATTTATTTGACATAATGTTTTAGTTATAATTATAAAATCTATTTTAAAGTATATTTTGTAAAAGGAAATTAATTCAGATTGTTTTTTTTTAATATAAGCTCATTTTAAAACTCACAAAAATCTTTGTAATATAAAATAAACAGTTCTTCTGCTTAGTTAACTAAAGTCCCTATCCATTAGAATAATCCAAATATTTAATACATTTAAGCAATTTATAAATATAGAGTAGTAATTTATAATAATATAGTTATACATGTTTCTTTAAAAGTTGCTGATGCTAATAAAACTTTTTTTCAACAGCTTCGTTTTCCTACAGCTATTTCACAACAGTAGCTTTGGTCCCGCTACTTACAAACCATTACTACTCCAACAAACTGAAGTAGGTTCTTTTAGTTTGAATTTTTAGTGCTTTTTATTAAACCTTTAAATTTGTAGTATTAAAGAAATGTGCTTTTATTTCAGACAAATACAAGAGCTTTAACGGTGCTAGATCACATACCTCCCTATGATACACATAAAATTGGAATTGTGTATGTTGGTCCAGGACAAGTAAGATTCGCTTTTTTTGTTACAGTCCTGCACAAAAGTTTAGACACAGAAGCAATTCTTGAAAAAAGCGTCAATGTTACTATTTTTCATTAGATTTTTTTTAATATATATTCTTTAGACAGCATGAAAAATAATAGGGTAAAAAATTTTGACAAAAAATATAAATAAATTTGACTGCCATCAACAAATTAAAAATGTCCATACTTTCCTTGCCACAAAAGTATAGACTCAAGTTTCAGTTTTATGCAAATTCTATACAGGAGGTGATTGCGTCATCAAAGGGGAGGGGTTTTAAGTTGCTTTAAAAGGTTGAAGGTAATTTTCATTAAGAAGGTAATTCTTCCTGTATAGAATTTGCATAAAACGGAAACTTTTGTCTGTACTTTTGTGGCAAGGAAAGTATGGACATTTTTAATTTGTTGATGGAAGTCAAATTTATTTATATTTTTTGTCAAAAAATTTTACCCTATTATTTTTCATGCTGTCTAAGGATTATATATTTAAAAAAAAAAAAAACTACTGAAAAATAGTAACATTGACGATTTTTTCATGAATTGCGTCTGTGTCTAAATTTTTGTGCAGGACTGTATAAATCTTTAAAATTATTAAGAGTAGAAACAATGTATACATTATTTTTACAAGTTAAGTTGTTACATAATTTTTAAACAAACTTTTTAAGCTTAAGCTCGACAAGCACTTTCTTAAAATTAATTAAATATTTTATGTATCGTCTAGGCTGATGATGAGGTAGCTATTTTGAGCAACATATATGGTTCTCCAAGATACGTAGAGTTCTTAAGAGGATTAGGAGAAATTGTGGACCTCTGTGAAAGTGATCCCCACACTACATATCTCGGAGGGTTAGATACCAGAGGCGAAGATGGGACATTTGCTCTCATATGGCATGATGATGTCATGCAGGGTAAGTAAGATATTTGTGAAATAAAAATGTATTTTCTGTTAAATTTTACTGTTTTTAGGGAAAAATTGTATCTTTTATAAGAGATTTATTACGAGAGTCCAAGTGGTAAGGCTGGGCTTTCAAACCTTCACATTTTTTGTGTGTGTCTGTGACGCTGCCGAAATGTGAATGTCAAGCTAAATAAAACCATAAGTTTTGATAACCGCGTCTGCAATTTTTTGGATATTACTGTCATAAACATCTATTAATGATAGCAGAACTCCAATGCCTCTCAAATTGGCACTCATTGCCAGGCATTCAAAAATGTGGTTTGGTGTAAGCTGCGTATCTGAGCAGTTGTCACAGTTTCTATACAACTTCCTGCCCTTTTTGTCTATCTTCATGCCTCTGTGATGATTGGTTCTTAGTCTGGCAATGGTTTTAGTAGCAGGATCTACCTGCATTTAAATTACAAAGGTGCCTCGTTTGAATAGATTTTTCTCTTAATTTATATTTAGCGATTGTATTTGCATCTTGGAGATAAACTTTATTATTATTACAGATGTTTCATCAAATGTGATATTTCAGCAGTGCCATCTTACAAATGGCACTCTTCACTAGCTTGTGTGGCTGAAGTGTTTTTTGTCAAACGAAACTATGTCTTATCTTAATTAACTTAATATCGATTTCATAAAGTTTTAAAGCCTTTGATAAAATGGGGACTTGTAGCAAAATGTTTATTTGACTAATCGAACTTATAAACTGAAATGTATGAACATATAAGTTTTCTAAAAAAAAAACCTATGTTTGCTGAAACTTGTGTTTTAATCCCACACATTAACGAAAAACATGCTTAAAAGAAATCAGATACTTAAAGTTTAAAAATTTGTAAGGTATAAAAACTCTTATATGGTTATCTGCTTTGCAAATTATTGCTTAGAGATTAAAAAAAAAAACTTCTTGAATTTTTCAAAATTGGAATATATCTTATTCTCAATAATGGTCCCTGAAGATAAATTTATAGTATTTAATGTATTCAACCTTTTCAGTTGTGTTCCATGTCGCTACCTTCATGATAAACAAGGAATCTGATAAAAATCGGAATGAAAAGAAGAAACATATAGCAAATGATGGTGTTATGATAGTATATAATGAAAGTGGAGAAGATTTCAAACTTTCCACCATTAAAGTAAGTCATAAAGTGTTACAATAATTATTTTATGTTAAAATTTTAAATAATAGGAAGTGGTTTCTTATTTTGATTTTTAAAACTGTTTTTTAATTGAAAATTAGGAAATACATTAATTTCTTTGTTTTATTTAGTTTAATTGCCTATAAAGAAATTAAAATATTATTCACATAACTTAAGTTTTTGGGAATTTCTTTTCTAACTTTTATTTTATAATTTACAGCATTGGCTTATTAATGGATTAGTAAAATATGAATCTGTGTATGAAAATATAATTGTTTTATTATTATTTAAACTTTAAAACTGAATTTTATATTTTTAAATAAAATAACATTAACTCTGAAGATGTGTTTTTTTGTTTGTATTACACCAACACATTTAAATAAAGTGTGTTTAGAAATTAAAAATCCAATTTTTGAACCCACCTCAAACAACCCCCATAATTTCTTTTCCAATGGAAAACAAACTTGTTTATTTTCATGTATACAACAACATTCATGGGCATTTTTAATACATATAATGAATGCCTCTTATTCATCTTTTATTATAGGGACATGTTACAAATGCTTGCGTTGTAATTAGGCCTGAAGATTTCAATTCAAATATTGTTTCAGTAAAACATAAAACAAAAGGTAAGCTCACACTATTAGTGCATTTTTGTCCTACTTTTTTAAAATTTAAAATAATTTTTTAAAAAATGAAAAAGTAGGAATTGACATTCTGACAATGTCCGTCTGTCCGTACCCCCTTTCCAAAATGGGTTCTATCCATTGGATCTTAAAAATTCTTTTTTTATTGAAAAGCTAAGACCTCAGAGACCCAACTTTCATACTTTTGGTCTGTCTATCTGTTTCTCTCATAGATATCATAGTTAAAGTATTAGATTGGGAGGTCACGTGACCTCCAATGCTAATGACGGGATACGCATGGATACCAAAATTGGAAGGGTATGGGGCCAGTGGAGAAAAGTGCTACGAAAAATAAAATTTAATTCCAAAATTTCAAGTAAAATATTTTAAAAATACTGGAAAAGTGGTTCACGTTTTTTTTAAAGTCACTAAAAATATTCCAAAATGCAGTTAGTATTTTATGGTATTTTTTTTTATTGTAGAATTATGTTTTATTTTCTCGTAGCACTTTTCTTCTTAAAGTGTTGGCAACACTGGCCCCATACTCTTCCAATTTTGTTCTCCATGCGCGTCCCGTAGTTAGCATTGGAGGTCACGTGATCTGCCAATTTTAATACTTTAACTATGATATCTATGGTTTCTCCAGACAGACAGTGTTTGTTGACAAATTTCTCATTGAATTAGCATTAGAATTTAATTTTAAATATTTGAAATCACCTTTGCCACATCAACAAAGCATGAGAAAATTGATATAAGAATTAAATAGTATTGACATGCCGCCTGTCCCTTTCAAAATGGGTTCTATCCATTGATCTTAAAAATTCCTTATTTTGCTAAAAAGGTATGAACTAAGAGAGTATTTACTGTTACAAATTACTTGTTTCTCTATGAGAATTCCAGTGAATTTTTAAGCAACAGGAAAGTAGGCTATTTTAGTTCTTATAGAACTTCTTGTTTATTACAAAATTGTAGCATTCCTATTTAGATAGTTACCCCTAAGCATGTGTTCATTATTTAATTTTTTTACGGATCATACATTTTCATTATACATTTTATTTCAATTACCTAATAAATAATACGTCTTTATCAGCACTTCTTAAGCAGCACTATATATTTTGTTTTCATAGAATTGGCTGATACATTTGGACATACAGAAGAATATATAGTGTCAGATCAGAGTTTACCAGTGTTTGTACGACAAATGGCTTTGCATGCTAATGTAAGTATATTTTCTTCATATAATTTTATAAACAAGTTTATATACCATAGGAAGACACTCAGTTTAGTTCTGTTTATCTTTAATTTTAGCATTCACATTAAGTTTATACATCAAGAATAATTAACCATGAAGAAAATTGTTTACAATTAACTTTATTCCACTTTTGCTAACATCTATTTCCATTTAATCATCTAAAATTATTTTTTCAAATGACTTGAATATTAGTTACTTTTGAATATTAGTTATAAAAATTTTATATAAAAGGTGTGTTTTTTTTTTAAATTACACATTGAATCCCCTATCCAAGATATATTTATTGCATTTTTTTATTGTTGGATTTATAAAAGGAGCAAGCCTTTTAAAAGGATTATTTATATTAGAGCATAAATTAAAAGTCAATTTGGTGGCTTGAAGGTTTTATATTTTATAAAATCCTGTTGTTGTTTTTTACAAATTTGGTTTGAGTAGTTGAAATCTGGTGTGGAAAAAGTGCTAAGTGATTTTAAGAGAGAATAAAATATCTTTAAGACTCCATTATTTTTTTTCTTCCCTATGTTTAACATAACACAAGGTATATCCACAAAGAAAGTTCCGTTTGGTTTTATAAAAAAAAACATGTTCATATACAGAAACAAACTTATTGTACAACTCCTAAAACTACATTTTTACATAGCTTCCAAAATGTCAAGGCACTTGTCATAGCGTGGCGCAAGTTTTTGTATTTCGTCTTCATAGAAGGTTGCCGCCTGCGTTTTCAACTATGTGGTAACATGTTCATTCAGCTTGTCCGTATTAAACACGAATGCACATGTTTACTGGGAGACCATTAAAGAAATTGTTTGGTGCAATATAGAACAAGCGCCAAAGATTACTGTCAAAAGATGTTTTTACAGGATAATGCACACTGTGAACGTGACAAAACAACTCCTACAGAACTTTAACTGAGAAGTGTTTCATCTAAAACCTGTTCGATCATCCCCCGTACAGCCCGGACTTTGTTCTTAAGGACTTTCATCTCTTCTTCACCTAAAATCTTTCCTTGGTGGTCAACATTTAAACGATGAAGAGGAGGTGAAAGAGCATGGCACTGGAGGCAACCTTCCATGAAAAAACGAATACAAAAACTTGTAGCACGCTATGACAAGTGCTACAAAATTTTGGAAGCTATGTAAGTGGGGCTGGGGAGCCCACTTGGTTAGGCAATCGCCTACAATATGAAAGGTCCCAGGTTCGGGTCCGGGCATCGCGAAAATAACTGCCGACCTATAAATGCCCCTTGCAGCCAAAAACAATTCCAACAAATAATACCCTGTGTAAGGGAGTGCAGGTTAAATGTCCTTCAAAGTCCTAACTCTGTATGATGCCCCCTTAAATGATTGCGTTGGGTGACTATTCAGGTGTCAGCTCATCACTTGAATGTGGTTCTAAAATAAGACGTCCGTCGCCAATAGCCCTTGTGTAACTCTAGGGCGAGGATAATTCACAAACCTAACTATGTAAATTGTATAGTAGTTTAATAGTTGTAGATTTTTGTACAGTAAATTTGTATCTGTACGCTTTTTATATAACCAAACGAACTTACTTTGTGGATATACTTCGCAAATCCTAAACCTATTTAATTATATAAAAACTAAAATATTTAATTGTATTGCAGCTCGCAGCTTTGCTAATAACCCGTCGTCAACAATCCACCAAATACGCACAAGTATCAAATTGGCTGGAACGTTTACGGACTATCAAACGTCTTCGATCCAAAGTCTTAGATGAAATCAAAAAGAAGAACGAAAATTTCGGCTTTGAAAGTTCCTTCGATGTTGCTGACTATGACGATTTTACAGATTATGTATGATAAACTCTATAAATTTGTTTAACTATTTTTTGTATATTAAGTCAAATTTAAAGCTTTGTACAGATTGTGAATTTTAAAATGATTTGATTGTTTGCAATATATTTTACGATTATAATAAAGATAATTTATATTTTTTACTGTACTTAGAAATTATTAATAAACAATTCAGTCCAACATTTAAAAAGTATAAATTAATACTTTCTACACCTTCCACTAGAGCCATAATAGGTGGCTACTCATTCTTTTTGTAGTTTTAATATTTCAAATTTTTTATAATGATAACACTAAATTCTTATTAGGTGCTTTTTTTTTAAAGTTTAAACTATTATCTTTATGCAACTGTTTCACACCTAAAAGTGGATCTTTTTAGATAAGTCTTCTGAAGTACTAATCTTTCGAGTGATAAGCAAAGATGCACAAAAACAAAGCTTGTTTTCCATGCATATTTCAATTTCCAATAATACATTATTTTTAGAATTGTAATTGAAGTGAATGCTGATGCGACTCCTCAAATTTTTACAAATATATTTATAATTTTTTAAAAACAATATTAAGTTTTAGAAAAATTTATAGTTTCTATGTGTAGTATATACTTCTTGGTTGTTAGATGCTAGATTATTCATAGTTTAACACAGTTTACATTTTTCTAAACTATTTATAACCTGTTTATCACACCGGTAAAAAACCAACAGGTAATTTTTTCCCCAAATTTTAAGTTCTTAAAAAGAAACTATTTTTGTGAAAATGTTCGCCCATCTTGGGGATAACTAAAAATGGATAAAAGTGCAAACTTGTTTCTACTGCATGGGTTTAAATTTTTAAAACGTATTTAAAAAATGTTCTAAGACATTCTGTATTAAATGGATTTTAAAAGAAACACTTTAAAATTAAAAAATATATAAAATATTCAAATGGACAAATGATAGACCTTGGACTGGTTTATGCATCTGTATTCCTCAGTTGGTTTAAAGTTTTACAATTTTTTTCATTCCACAAAGAAGTGGAGGTATGTAAAGCACATCAGCGATAAGAATGAAACGTTCAATTTTGTTCGAAATCCAACAAGATATTTACATGAATACTACTTGGATCAAATTAAAAAAAAACATTTTTAATGCTTTAAAGGGACGAATTTACATCTTTATGTCCCTTTTTGAGAAGATTTCTTATGGCCGTCGTGATGACATTTTGTACAGTTTCTTCCCGTACTTATGTAAGGAGACAATGATCGGGCCAATTTTTTGGACTCCTTTTTCTCGCAGGAATATTTACATTTCATATTTCGCCAAAATTTTTCTATCCCTTTTGCTTGTAGGACGTTAGGCCCATTGTTCTTTTTGGGTATGAAATCAATATTCTAGTTCCTCAGATGCTCAGTTACATCTTTCGTGTAATGACTGATGGTCATATCAGGCCAGAATGGAATTTTTACTTTTCGAGGGTGTTGGAGGATGAAGGGTATCTTTATACATTGTTGCGAGCAAATTTTACCATTCACAGTTCCCTTATATAGAACACCGGTTTGGACACCCTAGTTTGGACATATTCCCAGCCTCATCCATGGCGTGCAACACCATCACTTTTCTGGCGAATTTCTCTTTAAATTAAAGTTTAATTCTATATTCTACGGTAACAGAATTAGAATAAGCAGAATGGTAGTACTAGTAGTTACTACCACCAGCAACGTTGCGATCATACATGAAATGGAACTCATCATCAATGATGAGTTTCAGTTATGAACCAGATTGAATCAATTTCCGATAAATGTTTAAGCAGTTCTGCTTTGCTCGATCTTTTTTTTTCTTTATGTACTTCGGAACCATTTTTTTTTCTTTTAAAGCTCCTAAGTTCAAAACTTCTTAAATGATTTTGTGCACATTAGATTTGGATATCTTTAATTTCCGACTGATGTAGCGATTTGAATTATGAGGTTTCTTGTCCATGACTTTTTTTAACCTTCGTTACAAGAGTTTGGTTATTTTTCCGGATTCTTTTTCCAAAATTTCGATAAATTTTGGTGTTTCCTAGTTCATTATAGTTTTAAAAGACGATTTATAGTTTCTTTTGAAATTTTTTCGCTCTTTAAAATGTTTAAGAGTACTACATTCTTGCACCCTCCTAGTACCTAAATTCTAGAATTGTACAATTTCTTTTCGAATAGCGTTCGATAAATGAGCTGGCATATTGAATCCATAGATTAAGAAGTATTCTTTGTTTATGATTGAATCTTGCAACAACAACAATCAAAATCGTATCTTACTTTAAAGTGTGAGTGATCTTCTTTCTGCGGATAGTGTGAATTTTAGCATGTTACAAATGTCTCGCATTAGCTTAGCCATTCGAAATAACTCATCGAGGACGCACTTTATATACATTTTAAAGTCTTAAATAATTCACGCAATGATCCTAGATCTTATGCCAACCTTAAGCCTAAATAATTAATAAAATCTAAGACACATAAACTAATTTGTAAATGAATGATTGAAAACATATAAAAAATTTATCAGACCATATTGGTCAAAATATATACATATGCGCTTCATTGTATTTATTGTATTTAGTATTCAACCTATAAAAAAAATGTTTTAATTAAAAAGAGATTTAAAATTAAAACAAGTAGAGATAAATAACATCTCAATTTTGCAAATGATTTGCATATATTGTATATAAACTTGTTACATTGTAAGTGTTAGTGAAAGTATTGTAAAAAAAAAATCACATCAAAATATTGTTTAAACAGATTTATTTAAAGTGCTTTTTAAACTTCAACAACCCCAATATTATACAGAAATACTCAAGATTTTCCTCAATATTCAAATTAAATTAGCATTTTAAACATAACTTGTTCCACTTGTAACTTACAATATGACTTCAATTATACTAAACATAAAAAATTTAATAATTCTTTTTCAAATATGTAGCTTACTAGAGAAAGAGCAGATGTCCTTGGACATCTTCCATTTCCCTAATAAGAAAACCAAAATTATATATAATATATTTTTCTATTCAAAATGTTAGAGAAAAACATCAATAACTTTTAAACATTACACAATAAGATATAATTATAATTTTTTTAAACAATATTATTTAACAATAAGTACCACCATTTATACAAAATAAATGCATAAAAAGTAAATAAACTATTTTTATTGCTTCTTCACCACTTTGAGCCAAACATTTTAATAAAAATATTCTCAAAAATAGTTACATATACCAAGTAAAATCTAAGGACTAGATTAAACATACCTGATAGAAAGGCACTATTCTAAATGCCTTGTTAAAATATGCAATATTATGTTACACTAATTAGAAGGCAAAGATGCACTAAAAAGCTAAGCTCTGGATCATTCCATTACAAGACTATTCTACAACATATTTCGAACATATTTGCGTAAATATAAATAAAAAATTTTGAAAAATTCAAACGCACTGAGTGCTAGTGCTGCTCATAAAGTGGTATTATATATTGCTTGGAGAAACATCTTGTATTGAATATCAATTTTTATTATTTAAAAAGTTTATTAATCATACCTTAAATCCATAGAAAAGCGACTCTTAAACCAAATTTTTCTGGTTTCGATTGTAACTGATAAAAACCACCGTCTTATTTTTTTTATATATCATTTAAAATAAAAGGTTTGTAAATTTTGCCACTATTCTGTTAATTTTTATGTGCTGCAAATTATTTATAGAGGGAAAAAATTACAAAATATTTTCTGAAATTTTAAATTAAAAAAAAAAAATCCATATTTTGATTCACTTTAGTTATTAATTCAAGCAGTAGTAAATAAAAATATAATAAAACTTTTGTAACAACCTATTTTTACATAGCTTTTAATAAGAATATGATACCAAGTGATTAGTAACCAATTGAAATATACATTAAAAATCACAGACATGGATAAGCTTATATAGGATGTAGAATATGTGTACGAAGAACTTTGGGTTTTGGCAACCATGAGATGCCCTAGTTCGTTGGATAATTCAAGGATTAAAATTTTGTACAATAGCACCAAAAATAACAGCAGTTCTACAGTTGTTGCTATGCAAAAGCTGATAAAGTAGGAGTCTCCGATTATGAAATAAAAATTTAAGAATTTTTTTTGTAGTCACAAACAGAAATCGATTGACTCCCATAAAAAGGTATAGAGAAAATGTTTCCGTCTGGAAGCAGATTAATTTCAAGTTAATTTAAGTCAGTCGAAAAGCCATAAAATTTTAAGTATTTAAATTGTAAGGTACTTTTGTAGAAACTAAGTAATAGGAAATATAGTTAACTAAAACCTACAACCCTTCTTTCCACAAATGCTATATTGAATTAAAATTTACTGCATTCTATATATATCATAAACTGCAAGATTTCAAAATACTAATACTTTGCTCTGATTGAAAATTACATGGTACAACAGCAGTAAAACTGCCATTATATATCACATTAGAATTTCAGTTATTTAAAAAAGTGGCAGTGGTTTATTTTAAATTGAGTTTAAACTTTGAATTTGATATTTAATAATTAGGAACATTAGCGAAGTAAAGATTTAATTGACGTTTTATCTACATAAAGTTGCATGAAAAATTACTTGAACGTTTATGACAGTTGTATGCTATTAATTTATAAATTTAAGACTAAATAATTTACTAGCACTGTAAATATTATCAAACTAGTTCTGAAATATGATGTAATATTTAGTCAAATTTATTACATTTAAACATGATAAAGAACTTTTTCTTAAAAACATATATTAACTTTTTAAACTTAATAGTAATACTACATCTTGAAACAGTTAAAATTCTTTCAACAAATGTTTAAGTACATTCAATTGAAATAAATAACTAAAAAACTTATATTCTATCACATAGTAAATTAACACAAATTACAAGAGTTTCACTTGTGCTATAAGGATAAACTTATATATTTAGTTTAATTTCTATTAAAATTTAGACTAAACAACATAATATGCAACTATAATAAACTTCTATAGCCACACTAAAACAATAATATAAGTATAAAACACCGTTTTAAGTATCACACTAACCAGTAAAAAGCATGTGTATATAATAAAGCACTTAAGTGGTATATTCTTAATAATAATAATATAGCAGGGATGGTCATTTCCGTAGCGCTAATGCATTAGCTTTGATATCGTGACCTAGTATAGCTTAGCAATGCAAGAATTTTTTCACCAGGTATGTGAATCATATAGGTTCAATCGTTTGGTCTACGTGACCAGTTTAAATCCAAATTTATTAGTAGAGAAACAAAGATACATTACATTAGTAAGACCAATAGTACTATAAGGAAGTGGATGCTGGACAATGAATAAATCAGATGAAGGCAAATTACTGGTTTTTGAATGAAAAATTTGAGTAGAATTTTTGGAGCGATAAAGGAAAACAGAGTTTGGAGAATAATGTATAATCATGAAGGACTACAATTTAAATAAAGAGAGCCAAACATAGTAAAAGCCATTAAAGTGTCACAAGTATCATGGCTTGGACATTTATATAGATATACTGATGAAAATCTGACTAAAAAAATAGCAATTCAAAACCCAGTAGGAAACAGAAAAAGAGGCAGGCCCCGGACAAAGTGGATGGACAATATGGAAAAAAAACCTTGAAAAATTTAAGTTTGAATAATTGGAAGCCATTGACGTCTAATAGGTCAAGATGGTCCAAGCTTGTTGAGACAGCCTTGGCTGGAAATTGGCTGTAGCGCTAAAGAAGAAGAATGTGAATCATCATAACTGCAAAATAAGACAAATTTAAAAGGGGAAATATCATCCGGCTCTTTAATTATTAGTTTTAAAGTTATAAACCCCAAAATGTTTTAGAGTGGGTGACCCTATTTTTAAACTGTATTAATTATTAGATAACCATATGTTATTTTTCTTTCATATTCGTTTTATTTTGCTGTTATAACGATTCTCATACCTGGTGAAAAAAAGTGCTTCCATGGCAAAGCAATATTTCTTGTACAATATTTCCAATACATTAGCTCTAGGGGACTGACGAACAACCAAACATCCCTCTTAAGGTCTACAACTTTGGGCTTAGCATAATATTTCACTAAAATTAAGTAACAGCAACCATTAACAGCGTTAAACTTTTTAAGTTTAAACCTCTAATCAGTTCAGATCTTAGACTGAACTAGCTAAAACCAGATGAATACAAGGATATTACTTGATAATGAGAAAACTAAAGCGAGTTGAATAATGAGAAATAGCTTTGATGAATAAGATCCTTGAATCTAGTTTTAGCTAGTAAAAAAAGGGGTTTGACTAATTAAAGGTTTTCACACAATAGGCGATATAAATCTACAAATAAGTTAATTTGAATCACAGCCAACTTCTCCGTTTGTTTCATAAATAACTTCGATTTGTGATGTGCGGAACTCTCCCTTTTCTCTTTCTAATTTTAGTTGCACCTATAAAAATTGAAAGGGAAAAAGTCATAATTTGTAGTTGTTACACATACAATTCAAACTGTCCATAAGAATTTATTGTACGTATGTAAAAATTAGTAAGAATAAGAGAAAAGTAAATATAAATTAATTATTCTGTGATAAATTTTTTTTTTTAATTTAGTGCATTGAAATAGTATAATGAATAAAAAAAATATTTTTAAAAAGTTAGTTAAATATTTACAAAAATTAAGGTTTAATTTATTCACTTATTCACTGTTTTGTGATTGTATGCATAAAGCCATATATACAATTTATAGGTTAAAATTTAAATAGACTGACACAGTAAGAATGATTACAAGCATTTAAAAAAAATCTGAGGTACAGTTTTAATTTTGATAAGATCTCAATGACAACAATTCATTTTATAAAAAAAATTGCTGTTTTAAACTGCTACAGTAATTACGATTTATAACTTTTTATAAACCAGATTTACAGATTTAGATTAAAACTAAAATAACAGTAATGATTAATGGATTTTATACACAAATAGAATACAGATGTCAAGTTGTAGGTGAGAACTATCTTTATAATTTCATCAAAACTAATTATATTACAATCTTGTGGTCTAAATGTCACTATAATATTTACACATACCTTTGGAAAGATATGATCCTTATTTTTAAGTTGAAATATGATTGATTTAAAATAAATTGTGTTTTTAAATTTAAAAAAATCTTACCTCATCATTTAAAACCAAGATACGGCCTTCTGTTTTTGGTTGTAGCTGGCACTGGGCTCTTTCTACTTCGTCAACAATTGCAGGTAGTGCTGGATTATTAGGACTTAAGTCGTGGTGGTCATTGGACTTGTGGACTTGAAATTTGCCAACTTCTTCCAGCATTTTTACAGCACTGTGCCTGTAAGAAAATTACTCAAATTGTAATATACCAAATAGTTTATTTCTAAAATTATAAGTAAGTAAAATTAAGTGCACAACAAAGGGCCAAGAATCAACTTTAAAATTGAACTTTCTAGAATATCAATATTAAATTAATAACATCCCACAGTAGAGAGAGAATAAAAAACCTGTTGAAATTTACTAAGTTACATTAACTAAATAAGAAAGCATATTAAGAACATTTGTAAAGATATAACTGTACTAAATCAAAACAGCAGTTGGTTGGACTATAACATAATAAGATGGCCGGGATAGCCTGGTTGGAGAAGTGATGGACTGCCATCTTTTAAGTTGCAAATTTGAGCCCAGCCGTTCAAAGACTCCCAGTGATGTATGTCGAAACAAGTTGTGGTCCAAAGTGCTCCAAGTTCCCATTCTAAATCAATACCTCTGGGGATGACAAGTCAAGTATGGAATCCTCAGCTTCAGCTTGTCCTCAGTCTCTAAATCACTAAACCACTTATTGTTGGTAGTGCTGCCCTCTATTGGCTCTCGAATGAGGTAGTAAATTACCTGCCAAGAGAGAGTTGCAGTGGTGCTGCCCTGTACCATGTTAGAAAATATAGAAATGAACTCCTTGGTCAGCGTTATTGTGAATGGAACCGAAAGTCAAATCACTTCAGGGTTGCTATAAAATGCTCATAGCATAGGTGCTATAGTCCCCACAATACCTTTCATAGACAGATAGGCATAATATAATAAAGAGATCAATTACATTTATAACCCAGTAGCAGAACTTTCTGAATGTAGAAGCAGCATAACCTTTTAAGGAAAAATTTGGCTTCAGGGAGTGAGGCCATTGTTTAGTAAGTACAGACCCCTAGATGTTTCGGCAATTTGGCCGCAGAGACCCTCCAATTAGGATGCAGCATTGCTGGCGTGTTGCACGGTTTCTGCTACCAGGATTTATAATAGTGGAAATACAAAGAAACCAGGCAATTCGTCTGACAAAAATAAATGTCTTTTCACATTTTTCCCAGTACAGTGTGAACATATAACTCTCCTAAAAATTTAAAAGACTGTAAAAAAATACCTTCTTGACAAAGCAATTAAACTCTGTCGGTGATTTGTCTTATGCTGAACAGCACCAGTTAGCACCTTTATTGCATGAAAGTGATTCTGGACGATTGTGCACAATTCGGGACACTCTTCTTCATTCATCTAAAAAAGATTAGATAGAATACAAAGATATACAATGGGTAAACATGGTTCATAACCTTTCACTTAAGGAAATTTTATGTTTCTTAAAATACAAAGTACAAACATGTTTGGGTCACATATGAAGAGTTTAGTGGAAAAACAGCATGCTAATTGGCATTTAAAAAAAATGAGATTTTTGTATCAAGAAACATACTGCTAACTTCTTTAACAATTTCCCCTTTTTCATAAACAGTACATTAAGTTCAGAATATTTTTTACAGTTTGCAAGTACCGTTTTCAACGGATCTAAGTGCAAACTGAAAACTTTAAAGCTCATTTTCTTGTTTTCACCCTAATGTCACTTAGCATGTTCTTCCACTAAGCTCTTCATATCATATATAACTAAAACCAGAGATTAATACATGGAATTTGTACTTGAGCTTCAAATAATCTTATGCAAAACTATTAAAAATCAGTTTAATCAGTAGTAATTGTTTATTAAAAATCAGTTTAATTATCAGAATAATATACTAAATCACATCAGTAAGATTTTTTAAATAAAAATGTTTTTAAATTTTATTGCACATTGTAAAATGTACTGCACGGGAAACTTACAAGTAGCAATATTTCCGTAATGGCCAAGGAGTAAGAAACCGTATAAACTACGATATGATACAGTTTTTAATTTATAAAATATGAGAAAAAAAGATATTACCAAAGTTTCACAGTTTTTCAATGCTTCATATCCATCTCGTCCTTGGCATAAATATGCTTTTGTTACCAATCTATATTTCTAGAAAATGTCAAATTTAAAAGCATAAAAATATAGGAATAACAATTACATTGTAATTTATTATTTAAAAAAAAGTAAGCATTTGGATTCCATAGAAGTAAAAAAAAGTTATATTTGTGCTGAAATATTTAGGCTCTACTTCTTCAGCAGTGGCCTAACAATCAATTTATCTTCTTCAATGGCACGACAGCCCCGGGTGCCCTGGCCTTCTCAATCAATTTCCTCCAGGCCTGCCTATGCCTGGCAGTGGTCTTCCAGCTTGAGACTTTTAGGACTGATAAGTCTCTTTCCATGCAGTCGGCCCACCTCAGCTTTGGTCGACCTCTGGGCTTTGATACGATGGGCTAAGCCAAAAAGATCATGTTTGTGGAACGATCTCTGTTCATTTGAATGATGTGACCAGCCCATTTAATTCTTTGGATTTTTACATATTCGACAACATCAGGCTCTCTAAAAGCCCGATTGACAATCAATTTATATCAAATCAAATTTGTTTATTTAAATACGATACATATTGCGGGCAGTGGAGCTAAGTGGCTCACCTCGTCCTGGCTCGGCTATAAGGGTATCATTTGAAGCCTAAGACACTGGCTAGAGTTGTATGTTGTGTAAACACATGTTTAATAAGACTTAATAGCTGATATTTAACTGTAAAAAAAAACTGATACTGAACTGAACTACTTTAATGTAACTACTGTACTGATAAATTCTTCAAAAAGCTGTGTCCACCCCAATAATTTTAGTTTACTATCAATTCTTACACTATATGCAAAAACTTAATAAATATGGTGCATACATTTCTTTCTGTATCTACACATGAATTGTGTAAAGCAAGAATATAAACACGTCTAAAATCTACTAAAAATAATTATAAATTTAAAAAAGCTAAATGTTTTCAAACATACCTGAGAAAAATCTAAGTATTCATCACCAATTTTGATATACTTTGGGTCAATGCGATTTCCTACAGGCTTGGATGGGTCAAATGCAAAGGATATGCCAGATACTTGGGGGAATCTTCCCTCCAATTTTGGATATTGAGATACACCATTCTCTAAAGCTTTATACAGCTGTTCCCCTAGCAATTAAAATCAAATAAAATTAAGTTGTACATTTTATTAAATTCATTTAGGACTTGACCCACATAATAAATTAATGAACACAAGACTTTAAAATTGAGTGCATCTAAATGAAAAATAATTATTGTAAAGTGTGTTTTTTAAAGCTTTATTATTATTTTTTTAAGTATAACTCCAGCTTTAACGTCAAAGGAAAAATATTTTGCAGTGAACAAAAATTAAAAATAGTATGGCAGCATCTTTGCTGTATTTAGCAGGGAAATTAAATGTTGGATCTCCTAAAACTCATTTTTAATTTCAGCAAATATTTTTAAGTGCATAATTTTTGATATACTCAATGTAAATTTACTACACTAATGCTTCAAATAACTTATGAATATATTTTGAATCACCAATACAATTTTACTCAAAATAACAAAGTATTTAAACTAACAATTTTATTTGCAAAAAAGTAATTAAAAAAGCAACTAGTAAAGCTATATCATTGGCTTAGCGTGACATTTTTAAAACCAAATGTCTAATACCCCCCCCCCCCCCCCAAAAAAAAAAAGATTACTTTTACCATCAGAAACTTGACATTGAAAGCCTGGTATTTTTTTTTAAACTAAGTCTAACTTGAAAAACATGCAATAGTAGTTGTAAATTACCTAGAAAACTCATTGAGAACTGACTGACTACCGAAAAACCACAGTTTACTTGTTGATAGCCAATCACATTATCAAGCCCTCTACCACAATGCCTTTTAATTTAATATTTTTTTTAATAAAAAAAATAACTGATTTCAAACTTGCTTATCTATAACTAGGGACAAGAAGATACATTGGGGCACTTTTTTGAAATATTTTTTTCTATCCTTTTCGCACTGCATGCAAGATACTCTGTGTACGTATCATAAAAAACAAACAGTAACACTCTCAAACAAAACAAAACTGCAGCAAAAGAGTTTTAAAAAAAAGGCTGTAATAGTAAGTGGTCATCATTTTGATGTAGGTATGCTTGAGTCTTTAATCGCCACTACCAAGCACATCACCAAATATTTTCTATCACCAATACACTTGAAATTTTATACACAACGCCAAAGACATTACTTTGCAATTGAAGAGCTTAGTGGAAGAATATGCCAAGTGAAATTTTTGAAAAAAATTAGATTTTTGCGCCCAATGAACATATTATTCCTTTAACAGTGAGTGTGGCAAGTCTTCCATTTTTCATAAGCCTAAAGTTAATAAATTGGGGCTGGGGACTTGGGGAGCCCAGACGGTTAGGCACTAGCCTAGCATGCGAAAGGTTCCAGGTTCGTGTCCGGGTATTGCCAAAATAACTGCCGATCTATAAACGGCCAGTGCAGCCAAATATGTCCGACGAATAAAACCCCGTGTAAGGGAGTGCACCTTAAATATCCTTCAAAGTCCTAATGCTGCTTAAGATGTCGCTCTTAACGGTTGCATTGGGTGCCTATTCAGGTGTTGGCTCGTTTCTTGACTGTTATTCTAAAATTCAAACCTAACCTAAAGTTAAAATATTTAGTTTTAACCGTTTGCAAGTATCTTTTTAACTGGCTTTAAAAGCAAGCTAAAAAATTTTAAGCCCAGTTTCTCGTTTTCACCTTTTAGTCACTTAGCCTATTCTTAAACTAAGCTCTGTAATTGCAGGGTGAAAAATTACCTGTTACACTTATGACTAATAAAGAGTCCATCATGGGTAGAATGGTAACCAGATCTCTCATCGTAAATGGCCCCCTTGGGTGGATTCGGTCGGATCTTAAGGTCCCTGAGTTCAAGATGGCTACGTCGGAATGTGTTGCAGACAACATGATATCGCAAATGAAATTCCCTGAAATTAATTATTCCCATTAATCTTCGAATTATGAAAGCGAAAAAATAATTAGAGAGCTTCATACAAGGTCCATGGTATAATTTTGTAAGTTTCCAAGAGGTTAAGAAAACTTTGTTCGTTTGATCTGGTCAAATGCATATTAAAAGGCAAAATTTTGAAATGCACAGGTAAGCTTAAATCAAAGAAACGTGTAATACATTTTTACAGCTTTTGAAAGAAAAATTAAAAAAGGTAGAAAAAAAATCTGGTGAAAAAGAAGTCCAATGGTTTAGCATCATTGTCTAATGGACAGGACAGTGGTTTTTTTTATACAATAATTGCAAATTGACACTTACTGAAATTTAAGTAATGAATCACTAAAACTAGGGACCACTTTTGTCATATATTGTCATGACAATACTTTTGGAATATGCAAAAAGTTTATTTTACAATGTATTTAATTTGCATTCTCATTTGCTATAAATTTTAAAACATCACCACATACATCTCACATAGTATGATACGTTTTTCTTGCCTTGACAAGATCTTTTAAAAACAACCCAAATTATACCATAAATTAAAAAACATAGATAAGTAACAAACAGTAATTGATCATAAAAAATTATAACATTAATGAAAAATAGATTAAATATATAAAATTACTCAAAAACAGCATACCTAAATTTGTCTCTTGAGTTCTTATACTCGAAAATCTTCCATCTAAATCAACACAGAATTCTCCCAAAACCATATCCATTTTACCCTCAACCACATCTAAGGAGAAAAAAATTATTTAACAAACTATTCAAGCAATATATTTATTTAAACAAACACATTTTTAAAATTTGATTCAAATGTACTTGGTAAAATCGTTATATTTCAAAAGCTGTTTAATGTAATAAATTGCCATATTACTGTTTGTATTTTTATGCAGAATATTAAGCTAATTGGTTTACCTTGACCATATTTAGATATTCCAAAGTAAGTTTTGATTTAGTAGTTCATAGAAAACATATTGATTCAATTTTAGTTTACCCAGGAGCAGGGCCTGTTCTAAGAAAACTCAAACTATAGGCACAGCCTATTTTGGGGCCTCCTTTACAAAAAAAATGTTGCATATGATTTCCAGTAATGATGGTGCTATATGACTTTTGCATCCAATTTTTGCTGAAATTTTATTGACTTTCTTAAAAACATTGATCAAAACAATCACTTAGGGTTAATTTCTTAGTCAACACCGAGCAAAAAAATAAAGTGGGGTATCAGAATTTTTTTAAAGTTTACTAATATTTTGGGGATTTGTAGCATTTAGCATAATACAAACTGAAACTTAGGGGCCCCTAAAATTTTGGGGCCCTAGGCATGCGCCTATGGGCCTTGTGGAAGAACAGGCCCTGCCCAGGAGTTTAATTTACTACAAGTAAAACAGCGTAGCAAAAAAATATGAATATAAGTTAGCCAGCACTTAAAGAGAAATCAAATCGAAAGACAGTCAAGTTGGGATAAGAAGTAACTGCTTAAAGAATAAAAAAAGATACCTTTATATTTTAGCAGAAGTGAATCAAGGCCCGGATCAGTATTGAATTCCGAAGTGACAGCTATTTGGTCAATGGTGATATCCACAGAACCCGAGTTGAAAATTAAATTTATTTTGGAAAAATGCTGGAAATCTGTTCCACTTTTAATAACATATTTGCCATTGATCTAAGAGAGAGAGAGAAGAAAGTAAAATATAGAATATTGTAAACAGCCCCTAATACTGGATAGAACAGGATTAAATATTATTTAATTTGGAAACAAATTAAATTTATTTTGGAAAATTTTTGGAAATCTGCTCCACTTTTAATAACATATTTGCCATTAATCTAAAAGAGAGAGAAAAAAGTAAAATATAGAATATTGTAAACAGTCCCAAATACTGGATAGAACAGGATTAAATATTATTTAATTTGGAAACATAAATTAAATTTTGCCAAAAGGCTCACTATTAAATGAATATATTCCAGGTTTTTTAAATCCTGAAGTAATATTTTTTGGTGTGAATGATGCCTGGTATGAAATGCCGACATCCTTGCTATGTGGTAAATGTTGATAATTTTCTCCGGATTATTTATTGACCAGTCGTTGCACGCTGTATTATATCGGCCGTTAAATGATTTATATACCTATATACATCCAATGGCTGAAGCCTATGGCTGCAGTGAGGTGGAAATGTTAGCTTGACAACACAATTTTCTCTAGCTTTGTCGACTGATTCAATTGTAACATGACTGTCATGGTTGTCAAGTAATAATATAAGTGAATACAGGCCATACTGCATTTCCAGTTGCATTAATGATGCATAATACAGTTGCCAGCAAATCTAAATGTTTGTTTTTAAATGTTTCATTTTTTTTTAGTAACAGAGGGGAGGAATGGGACATGTCCCATTCCTTCCCCTTTCAGTGTGTCCCACTCCTCCCTCTACACAATGCTTCTAAAAAATAACTTTTCATGTAAACCATGCTGACCTTAACCTTAACTAAATTGCTGATATGCGTACATTATATCTTTAAGAGTACTATGACACCGCATAATGTTTGTTTTAGAAATTACATGAATAAAGAAATAAAACTAAGAATATATTAAAAACTTAATCTGGAGATGTGAAAATAAACATTTTCCGAATGTAAACTGAAAGTTGAATCTGGATGAACTAGAAATAGGTAACAACAAAAAGCTATACATATGCTATCTGGTGGTGAGACTGGAAATAAAATTAGGTAATTTTTTTTGCCATAATTTCAGCTGTCCCACCCCTCCCAATGTCCCAATCCTCCCTCCTCTCCCCTATAAAGTAGTTGAATATCTAATTGAAATTCTCCAGTTTTTTATATTTATAACCTGAGTAACATTATATATTTTAGCTTGAAAAAGTAACAATATAGTAATTAATTTCTCATAGAACTGTTGACTGAAAGCACTTTACTCTATACTAACTCTCTAAAACTATAACGCTTTTAAATAAGGATATAATTTTTGCTTGCAATATACAAATAGTTAAATAAATTCAATCTCTAAAAAGAGAGGTTTTAGACTTTACCTGTCTAGCATCATAAACATGGTCATGGCCACCGAGAATCAGATCTATTTCATCAACGTTTTCTGCCAAACGAACGTCATTGGGAAATCGCATGTGCGTCAATGCAATGACATAATCCACTCCTTCCTAAGAAAGAAAAAACATAAGCATCTTAAAATTTGTTTTAACAAACAAAAGTTCAGTTTATTTTACAAATTAAATTAAGATAATTTGTTTTGAGATTTACTTCTGTTTATCTTGCCTTTCTAATGAAATACTTATGGATACTAATGAATACTAATAAAAATACTCATGGAACATAGATATGAAACATGAAAGTTAGGTAAAATGATTATAAAATACAAGACTTAGATGAGGATAAAAGCTAGAAGAAGAAAAATTCATTGTATTACAGTTAAGTGGTTAAGGACAATGTAATGTTATTAAACTACTATTTAAAATCTAATTATTTAAATTACACAGATCAAAGTTATTTTGAACTCAAAATACTTCACATTTATTTTATAATAATGAAATGAAATTAAGGCTGAGAGTTAAAAAAAGATTGACTTGAGGTTTGGTTTGGTTTGAATTATCGTCGCACTTGAGCTACATGAGGGCTATTGATTGACTTGAGGAATTCAAATGAATTTAGTAAATTTAAGGCCTTGATTTAAAGAGATGGATCACAAGTATTAAAATAGGGTAGACTAACCAGTGAATGAACGTTTAAGGAGCTGTGTTCGCCAGTGAATAAACACCACGACATAATGACCAGGACAACCAACCATATGTCAGATAGTTTCCTACTAGATGGGAGGAAGTCAGAGTTGCCAATCTATCTAGTGGAATGATTTTCAATCCTTATTTTTTAATTGTATTTACCAAATGTTCATTCACTGGGTCCTGTTCACTCACTGATCAGTCTACCCTAATCTAAAAAAAAAAAAAAAAAAATAACACAAAAACTAAATAAATTTTTCGAAAGCATTATGTAACCAAGTGGAAGTATTACATTTTCTTTCAATTGTAGAGCTAATTTTCTTCCTTCTGTAACGAAATCGAAGTATGTTACTTCATCTGCCTCAATGGTGGCCAAGGTAGCCAGCCATTCTTCCTCAACAAGGCCAATAATTCCAAACTAAAGCAGAAAAAGGAATTAATGTTTAAAAATAATTACTATAATTTTTAATAGGAATTTAAATTGAATGAGAAAAACAATTTTAAATGCAAAAATACATATTTTTAAAACTTTTTTTCAGTTAAGTGAATCAAATGATATTTCTTTGATAAAAAAAAACCTTGCCAACTTGGCAAGTGTCTATTTGATGGAATTATGGGATAATTTTTGCATTTCCTGATTAATTATTATGAAATTAAATATAATACATTAAATTAGAATATTTATGTTATGAAAAGTAGCATATGAACTATCTTGGGTTTTAAGACTAGTTTTCTAAATTCCCCAATAGTTGATTTCAAAATTTAGAAAATTGTAGATTTTTATTGGTTATCTTTAGTTAATAACACAAATTATTGTATTGTATAACATCCTAACCAGGACATAATATTGAAATTTAAGATATATTGGAAGTAAATTACATTCTACTAGACATATTATTTGCAAAAAGGATTTAATTTTTTCATTCGTAAAGATTTAGTACAAAAAAATAAATACACACAAACAAGACAAACCTTTATTCCTTTGTTTACTATGGTGTAAGTTACTAGGCCATTTGCTAGTGGAAGCTCGGTCTCATTGTCTATGACATTGCTAATAAGCCAGGGAAAATTGGTTTGGACAGCAAACTCGGACAAGGAATCTACTCCAAAATCTTAAATGTAAAAGAAAAGGGTAAATTAAACAGAAATATATTATGGCTCGAATTTAATTTAAAAATAACTAGTTATCCTTTCTATACGAATTTAAATATGAAATTATCAACAAAGTAATTTGTTTGCATTGTGATTAAAAAAATATGTTATTACGAAAGTTGGCATAACTTAGGATTGATAATTTTAAGAGAACAATATAACGTGTAAGGATGTGGTTTTAAAATAAAATAAAATCAGTTGTGTTTTTGGAAGAATAAAGTTTAGTTTGAAAAGCAACTGTTTCATTTGTGTTTCTAATACCTAATTATGATAGTTTTGGGTTATAAAGTTTAAGACTACAATATGTTTCATTATGCTACAGTTATGAGCAATACTTATGGGGAAATGATTCTATTTACATTTAAAAAAAAACAGTTTTTAAATTATGTCTCTTTTCACAATATGATTATTTTTGTGTAAAACAATATAATTACATATTGTTAAATAATATAAGAAACTCTCATGCAAATTTATTAACTATGATAGGTAATTAAATCTTGCATAAATGAGTTGATTAAATTACCAAAATCATGATTTCCATAGACAGCACAATGAACTCCACAAGAATTTAACACAGGTATCATTTGTTCACCTTTGGTAAAGGTACTCACTAAAAAAAGATACACAGATTATAATAGTAGTAACATTTTTCCAATAAGGCAGATACTATTAAATTAAGATAGTTAAAATAAAAAAATGCAAAAGGTTTACGAGACAGCAAAAACTTGTCACAGTTTAGAATAATGCATTTTGAGTTATCAAAATAATTACTATTGGGTAAAAAATAATGATTTATAACTGAATTATTCAACGTTTTTTTATTAATTTATCTTAGTTCTAGTTGATACTTGAGTGAAACTTGAGCAATTTTAAATTAATATTTGCAATATTTAATTCAAAAAGTAATTTTTTGGAGTAAAATCTAATACATATATGCATTTCAACATTTATCACTCATAGGGCAAACTTATCAGATTAAAATTCTAAACTCAAAGTTTGAAAAAGAATACATTATAGTTCAGACTACCAAGAAAAATGTAAAACATGCAATTAAGTTTTTCATGATTATGACCATTTTTGATGAAATAGCCCATTTAACTATTCTTACTGCCCAATACGAGAAATATTGCTGTGAATAAATACACATGCGTCACAATAAATTTAACATGTTCAGTATATGGTAGCATTAAATAGTAAATATTTTTAATGCACTGAAATACTTTATGAGTAAAAAAAAAGTATTGGTAAGTGCATGCATCTAAACAAAATTGATAATAAATGTAAAAAATATTTTAGTAAAGAAATGCTATACTTCACTTATATACAGGTTTTATAACAGTTCAAAATTGAATACCTAGACTAGACCCGCTTCAATTTACTAAAAACTAGGGGATGCAACATTTTACGACTTCTAATTACCACTTAACATCAATGCATTTAAAAGCAATTATGTACCCTTTAAGGTAATTTAAAAACTTTAAGACCTAAAAAGTTCTATAGCGGATACCCCTTGCACAAGCATGATTTTTCTAAAACATTTTAATGACGTATAAAACAGGTAATAGAAATTGGAATACCGATTTTATAGTTCTTTTAGAGACTTGATTTGGACTTGTTTAGTTTTGCCTTGTAAAGAGGTTTCAGACAATTAAACAGACACATGAATCAATGTTCAAAAATCACTTTTTTAGACCAAGAGCCTTCCACAACGTGTAGAAAACATAAAAGCTCCATTTTGGATTTTCGACCTTATTCCAATAGTTTTATTACTTTACACATTACACATAATTGAAAGTAGTAATCTATATATTTGCAAGAAGTCACTAATCCCCATTTACAAGATCTCAATATTACACATAACACCTTACTGATAGACGGTGCAAAAATATCCCCGCTAAAAAGTATCAGAGGCTCTAAGTCGCTGAAACTCTTCAAAGCAGTGCAAAATCTGGAGGCTCCTCCAACAGGCTCTGCTGCTTGACTTTCCACATTGTAGCAGTCATTGAAGTGCAAAATTGTAACAGCAGTCATCCTGATACCTACAGTAAAACCGATATTAAGTTTGCAGTATACAAATGTTCTATGAGAAAAAGGGTAAATAGTTCTCATTTTCGAGGGTGAGAATCGAATACAAAAAGGTATTTCACATTCAATAAACAAATTTATTTGTTATTTCAAGACATATATTTATTATTTTTATTAGTTTAGCTTCAGTTAGAGTGTAATTTTAATTAGTTTTTCCTTCTATTTTGACATAAAAGGGAGCACGAATATCAGGGTCAAAGGAGCAACCAATCAGAGCAGGAGAAATTTCGGCACCAGCAGCATTGTTTATGCAGTTTCCATACAAAGCATGTTTCTGTTTTTTCATCTATCTTAATTTACTTTTAATGATACAATTTTTGTATTTACCCAGATATGATATATAGAGTTGGGAAATCCATTTTTTTCGTCATGAGAAAGGTACATATTTTTAAAATTGAACCTTTTTTGCTTATTATTGATAAATATTTGTTTATAGTTAAATGTTTTCGACTTTTATTCCTTGGTTCATGTTTAGGAATATTTTCCCCCAGAATGAAAAAGTACCTTTAATTTATAATGTAAGCTACTAAAGTTGTAATTTTATCTAAATTAAATTAATTTTATCAGTAGTTTAAAGGCTTATAACCCTTGGCAAATAAAAAAAATAAAAAATAATAAACTTACCAAGTATTTTTTTTTCTGTAAAATCGTAAATATAGTAGAAAAGAGCTTTTCGAAAAGTTAGTATTACTTTTTGAAAACGCAATAAAAAGCAGTCCAAAATGAGACTAATACAATACTTTTAACTTCGCTGACCCGCTTTTCTGAGGGGATTGTGTCAAAAAATAAACTGTGTAAACATCTTTGTTAAGATTCATTGCTTTCAAGGAAGTTATGCAAGAGCAAATATGTATTTCTTTACTATGTCTTTAAATAGCTCAATAATTCTAGGATTACATGATGTTTAAATATTATTATTATTTTTCGACAAAACAGTAAATTGTGTCAGAGAAAAAATTGTCAGACAATCAAACGAGTTTAACATGGATTCTTAAATATCCACGTTCTAGATTCATTTGTAGTAAAATAAGTAATAAATTAGATAGAAAACAGTTTACAGACTACACCCATTTTCCAACCTTAACAACAATTTACATTCGGCACGAAGACAAAGACATTGGAATTCGGAATTCATTAACTTATCCAGTCTAATAACTTAATAATTAGAGCGCATGCGTTTAAATGTAGAACTTAAGAAAAACAAAACAAATGACGCAATTTCTTGAAATTCGATATTTTTAACTGGATTTGCTAGGAACATGACCGGTCGGATTCTCCTATTCGTGAGAATTAACATATGCTGGCACAACTTAAAGGTAACTACTACGTTTGGCAAAAAATTACTATTTTGGCGCTTTAAGTTGAATATGGGCAGTTTCTTGAAAATTGTTATAAAGTTGGCTAATGCCGCTAAACTTATATCTAATGTGTCCTGTTCGATTTCCAAAAAGTTGTGAAAAGTTCTCGAAATCACTACAACTAAAATAAAAATGTATGTTAACATCTTCATTATTGTTACACCTATTAATATAGATTTATTATCATTACATATTTTGATAGTTAATAGAATATCAAGTCAATTTAATTAAATTGAAATAAAAAAAATTCTAATAAGAAATAGCAGGATGGATCGATTTAAATCATGACATTTGATTTAATCGAGATATTTAAACTGTATGATTCTTTAAAAAAAATCACTGATTTAAATAATTTTTTTCCTTAACTCAGGCATCAGTAGAAAGGGTTTTTCAGCCTATGGATTGGTGCATTTACTATAAGAAATAGGTTGAGTGCTGAAAAGGCAGCAAAATAAGTATTTTTGTATAATGTTCTTAATAAATAAAATGTCATTATGGTAATTTTGTCCTTTTTTTTGTTAAATTTATTCTACATGTGGAATCATAAGTTTTAATTTAAGATTTAGATTTGGTTATAATTACGATCAGTATTTATTTTCAGATAAATCTAGGTTTCAGTCTAGCAGTTTTCAACATTTATTTCACTTATAAGTATGTTGATTATTGTTACAGTTTTTAAAACTGAATGTTAATTTAAATAGTTCAGATTACAAAATTAAAAATATTATTCATTTTATAGTTTTTAAAAGTATAAATTTGAAATATTCTTCATTTTAGATATCATTGTGTTTCATTTGTACTTTAATTTTTAAGTGATAATTAAAAAGTCCTTAATCAAATTCCCAAGAATACGCAAATTAGTATGCAAAATAAAAAAAAAATCAAACAAATCGGATTTAAATCAAAATAATCCGATTTTCAGATAAATCTAGGTTTCAGTCTAGCATTTTGCAACATTTATTTCACTTATAAGTTTGTCGATTATTGTTCAGTTTTTAAAACTGAATGTTAATTTAAATAGTTCAGATTGTAAAATTAAAAATATAATCCATTTTTTAGTATTCATAGTTTTTAAAAGTATAAATTTAAAATAGTCTTCATTTTAGATATCATTCATTGTATTTCATTTGTACATTAATTTTTAAGTGGTAATTAAAAAGTCCTTAAGGGGGTTCCAGTATGTTGTATATCGGCAATGTTAAATTGGCCAATTGCAATGTACCTTTTCACAATAACTACTGATCAGATCATCTTAAAAATTTCTGTGTGTGTTATACCAACCTTATATACTAATCTGAGGTTAAAAGTCTTTTCTAAATAACTGTTAGATTTTTTTTAAATAAAATAAGTTTTAAAGTACCCAAAAAATCATGAAATTTTTCACTTTTTTGCCCCATACAATTTTTTTCACTTTAGTTTTATTAAAATTTATAACATCAGATTAATCTATACTATGTATTACATCATATAAAAAAAGTTTACGAGAAAACATAGCATAGTTTTTGAGAAAAGGTACATCGAAGTTCAAAAAATCAAGTTCTGAGAAAAACGCATTTAAAGTTTTTATTGTTAACCCATGTTCTTACGAAGCCATGACATTAAAATGGCTTTTAATGTCAAAAATATTTTTCCAATAGTCTTGATACTTTGTGACATTATTAATAAAGGTTGTAATAGTATTTTAACCCAATAATTTTTGTTTTGATTTTTTCCACCGATTTTTGGGTATTGAACCCCCTTAATCAAATTTTCAAGAATACGCAAATTAGTATGCTAAATATTAAAAAAATCAAACAAATCTGATTTAAATCATAATCCAATTTAATTCAAATATTTTTTTTAATCATGATTTTTTTTCCCTGAGAAATAGCTATTTCAGATTTTTGGATAAAGTAGTACACCATAAGAAATTCAATACCAGTGCATACATTAGGTTTTCAACCAAATATATATTTAAAACTTAGTGTAATGAATTAAAAAAATAATTTCAATCGTTAAAAGAAGATTAGAGAAACATTAAGAAGCGTTCGCGCGCAAAGCACGGTAGCAGCCGGTCATCTCTGCCTGCCCGCTGTCTTCCATGTGTCGTGTGTCGTCACGCGGAGGAGAGAAGCCGAAGGCTGCGTTTTCAGGGGGCGGAGCTAAGCTCCAACTTTAAAAATTAATTTAAAAAAAACTAAAAGTCGGATTGAGGTAAAATTTATGTTGTTGGTTTTCAAATTGCATAGAGATTCGTTTAAAAAAAATAAAAAAAAATACATGCAAGTTCCCCATTTACAATCGATTATTTTGAAAACGGAACCATAACCAAACATTTTCTCCTTTGGCTACTAAATTATCTCTCTCTATAGTAACCTATATGTAGTAACCTTTAATCCGACCAATAAAATAATCCAAAAAGTCACGAACCTAGACGTTCACATACACGTAACAAAAACTAGTTTGTCAAATAAATTTAAATAAAGATCACTTTAACTCGAAAAAGCTTGTATAATAGAATCATTAAGGTTTTGTTAAATTGTTTTTTAAGGGTTAATGTGATTTAGTTTTCATAAAAAGGAATGGCAATTTAAAATTTAGAAACAACCAACATTCCAAATTACATACCAGAAAGATAAACAAAAGCAATCAAAACATGCTTATGATCGCCGTCAAAATAGTTGAAATCATAATTTAATTAATACTATTTTGGCTAATTAACGATTTAAAAAATGGGTATCAGAGGTTTAAGCACTTTCTTCAACAACAATCCAGATCTTTCAAAATCTCATAAATTGTATAATACTAAAGTTATAATCGACGGAAACAATCTCATTCATCTTTTATATTTTTCTAACAAAGTTGACTTTATTTACGGCGGTGATTATCACAAGTAAGTATTATATATTTAACAATTTCTATAGGATTATATGCAACGTTAGTGTAAGTTACACTTGTGTAAAAGATAGATATTATTAGATTGAGGACAAATGTTTTACGGCACAAAATTTCCTAAACTACGTTTATGATGTAATCGGACGACATTTGGTGCTTTTATTCTTTTTTCTCAAACAAAGCATACAAGGCAACATTTTGGCGTCTTAGAGTTAATAACTTGAATCACAATTTTTATTTTTACTATTTTAATAGTGATAGACAGACTGATTACAGTCACTTTATGCTGTAGCAAATTCCAGCTGTACAACATTTATCATCCTCAATGGCTACCCAGTATTCTAAAAAAACAAAAACTTCTAAAAGAACTAAAATAGTTCTTTTACATATGTACTCACTGAAATTCTTACAAAAAAAAAAATTATATATATATTTGTAACACTAGCTGTCACTTAGAGCCGCTTCCATGCAAAGATTTATACACCTTAGAAAAAATCTCCAAATATAGCCACTAGTTGTAATTAAAAATTTTAAAAACCAAAATTGGCTATTTTCATTAATTTTCTTTTGCAAATTAAGTAAATATTATTTATTGTTTGCTAAATTTATATTCAGTTTGAAGTTTAATTATGTAAAACTTGGATCAAATCCTAGAATCCACTTCAGCGACATTTAGCATGTTTTAAAAATTGTTGCCAAAGCCTTAGATGATGGAGCTTCTTTTCTTCTTATCTTATTATGATGTAATTTCACACTGATTTATATGGCAAATATAAATTTCCCTTTATTAGTTGTGAATAAATAAAGTTTCCCATTGTATTTTTGATGAAGCAACAGCGATTTAAATGACAGAAAATTTAATTATAATGCTAATTAAATGGGTAGTTTGTCAACAGACATATAGGCAGAGGTACGTTCAGATGTACAATGCAAAAAATATTTTAAAATAAAAAAAAAGGAAAGTCTGCTTAAATGGAAAGCACCTGTCCAAATTAAATACTATGGCGATCTTATATGTATGTACTAGTTTTCTGTATTTCATGTTTTTAATTAAAATTTTATTGTTCTAGTTGGAACGCAAACTATTCAAAGTTTCTTAATTTAAATTATTTAGAATTGAAATCTTTTAAACTCAAATTAACCTTACCACTTTGAATAGAGGATAAAATAATTTTACAATATACATAATTGAAGGGTTTAAATTAAAAGAGCATATCCAACATGATTATACATTTTGGTCAAATAATATGGTCCAGAAACATTGCAATGTGCATAGGAAATTTCTATTGAAATTATGAGCCAAACCAAGGCAGATATTGTTTGTAATTTTAATTTTTTACAAATAATTTTGGGATATTCTTACTAAATTTATAAAAATTATTATGTACTTTTAATTGAAATTTTTGTTTCTTGTATTTGTTTTTGATGTTTCTTGCTTATTTTTTTAGGTATGCAAAATCAATTCGGAAATATTTTTCCTCGTACTTGGAATGCAACATCAGGCCTATTGTCATATTCGATGGCGGCTATGACAAAACTGACCGGAAATTTCAAACTATTTTGAAGAGGTCTAGAGACAGACTAAATCTCACCCAGCAAATTGTCAAGTATGGAGATTGTGCTGGGGGTGTTTTACCGATAAACGCCAAGGTGGTTTTCAGAGATGTCCTCGTGGAAATGGGCATTCCCTTTGCCCAGTGTGATTTTGAGGCAGATGATCAAGTCACTTCATTGGCCAACCATTACAACTGCCCAGTGCTTAGCAACGACAGCGATTTTTATATTTTTAATATTCTCAATGGCTTCATTCGTCTGTCTTCAGTTGATACGACTGTTTCAGAATCAACAAATGATGATGGGGATAGCTTTAAATATCTTAAATGCAGCATTTATTACGTTGATAAGTTTCTGTCACACTTTCCAGGAATTGACCGAAACATTCTTCCTCTTTTCGGAACACTGGTGGGGAACGATTTTGTCGACAGCAAAGAGTTCAACAAATTTTTCAACAGTGTCCGGTTCCCTAAACAGAAATCAAGAAAATTTAAAGTCAATGAAAGGCAAAAAAAGATAATTGGGCTTCTTTCATGGTTGGCCCATTGCAACCTCAACGAAAACATAAAACAAATACTGCTATATGCTAAAAAAGAAAGAAGAGAATACTTGAGGTCTGTGATTGATCGTTCAATTAATGGTTACAAGACACAGAAGTGCAATTTGGTATTTATAATTGATGGTGAAATTGAAAACTTAGAGAAGATATTTGAGTCTGAAACAATCTTGGAGACACCATGCGGTCATGCTTTGCCAATTCAATTTGTAATTGCATTTCATCAAGGAACCATTCTGCCCTTTTTTCTTAATATTATCAATCTGCATCGAACTTTTTTACAAGCCCAAGTGGAAGACATTTCGGAAGAAAGTAGTCATGCATGCTCTCGCTACATCCGCCAAATAATGTATGGAATTCTCTTGCAACATTCAGCGAATGATGAAAAAGTGCATGATGATGAATGTCTCAGTGCCATTGAGGAGTACGATAGACGTAGTGGACGCCTGCATAAAGAAATAGTCAACCCTATTTTTACACTGGACAATGGAAATAATTTGCCAATGTTAAATGATTTGTATACAATGAAAAAGAGTGATTTGAAAGACCTTTTATCTTCTGTCTTGGTAAAAGATGTTACATACTTACAATGTGTACCAGAAAATTTAGAACTGCTGTTTGGATGTATCAACTATTGGTTAAACAGTTGTTCACCAAAACCAAGGGAGGAGATGGTGTACGCTCTAATAATAAATATTATTTATTATCACATAACATTAAAGATAATTAAGAAAGAAGCTATAGGTTCTTCAACACATCAAAGTGATGATGCATTTGATATAGCTTTCGTTATCAATAGTATTACAGAAAAAGAAGCTGATTTTGCTGTGCAAAACCTTAAAAAATATGCTCATAAGCCAGTTTTAAATAGAGTAAATCCTCTTATCATAAGCACTATACATAACTTTGGCCAACTTCAAACTTGTATTCTCTATGCTTTGTATTTAAACATGCTGTTAAATTATCCTTTTAAGGCTCCTAAACTTCATGAAATGTTTGCTGGTACATTGCTGTACAATTTGACAAAAGATATGCTGTCCCGCCAATTTCCACAACTATTTATATCCGAACTGTTGGGGAGGCAAAGCAAAGTAAATGAACTTTTTGTCTTGTTGAAAAATAAAATATTTGAATGTATACCAGCTGACTTTTTTGCAGAAATTGACCGTACAATGCTTCAGAAAAAGAAAGGAAGTAAAAATAAACAAAAACGATCTACCAAGGAAGCAGATATAGAAGTTTCTGATCATTGCAATGAGTTAGAAAATTTGTGTCTGGAAGAAAATTGCAATGTTGGGGACTTTAGTGAAGTTTACATATAGCTAACAGTGAAACAATTAACTTACAAATATTGTAATTAAAACCTCTAATAAAATATGTGTTATAATTTTAATTCATTCATTTAGTGTGCACACTAACAAGGGCGTACCCAGGATCTGATTTAGAGGGGGGCAGGTAATGTTATGGGCCCCCCATTTCTTTAGTTGGATGGGCCCCTTTGAGGAATTTTCCTTTGATGCACCCCCCACCCCGTTTCGAATCTCATATGGTTTGCTTATTACAATTCGCAGTAAGTAATTGATAGGATTTTTTTTAATTATTAGAAAATTTATTTATCCCACTCTCTCTCTCTCATTTATAATTATACACTGGGTAAATAATCACTTGTTAAATCATTTTTAATTACTAATTAAAACAATGGGAATGTTTCAGGTCATATAATGCTCTTGTTTGCATTTTTCATCATTACTGAATTTCATTAGTTGCTTCGGCTTCCCGTAGTGCGATTTCATATATTCGTTGCTTCGTTTTCACTCTCAATGTGACCGATGCAGATGAACATGTTTTCGTTCCATGCAGACTTTCTTTAACATAGGTTTTAAACAACCAATAGCACAACAAGAAGTTGGCATTTAAAAAATTTTATTAAGTGAAATATTCTTAGAAAACTCATTTTCGAATGCGAAAACGTAAGTAATTCCAGGCAACAAACCGTTGGATCCCGTTACAGCGGCTGCCAATCACGACGTGAAACTACCCCATTACCTATGACAAATGACAGTGATTGCGCTCTCTAGAAGGGAAGGGCGTAGGCTATATAGCCTATTACCCTGCTCGCCAGAAGAGGCAGTCACAAGAGACACACAAAAAAGGACGACACAAACACATAGACAAATAACAACATTTATTGACAAACACAAACATCCATGCCTTTACCGGGATTCGAACCCAAGCCCAGCAGCTCCAAAGGCTAATACACTAACCATTGCGCCGGTGGACCGGCACCCCATTACCTAACATTCATTTGAACTGCAATTCCTCCAAATACATTTTTCAAAGGAGTTTTGTTTCAGCCGATTCAACTATTTTTTGCCAGAAGCCTGTATTTTTTTAATAAAAAAATTGTTTTGTGATTAAAATATATTCACAAATTTGTTTTCGGAGAATCTTTAAAGAAATCTGAAGTTTTCCACATTAAAAAATGCTTGGTTAAAAAATCTAACCAAAATAATACTATAACCAAATTATTGAATGGATTTTTTATTTTTTGCTTTTAACAATTCTAGCTTATATCTTTCGAAGTATGTGGCCTCATATTCATACTTAGGTCGAACCTTAATCGAAAACATGCCCTCGAATAACATACCCCTTTATCAAGCACAAGCTCGAAAACGTATAGACTTTTCAGAAAAATCCTATTTTTACTGAAATAATATAATTTATCTCTTTTATCATTTTCTTGTAAATTACATTGATTTTTACTATACAATTGTTTAAAACGACAAATAAAAGAATAGTTTTAGGCACTAAATTTGTTTAACCAGTTTTTTGCGAGCGTTCTCTCAAAGAGGCCCTCTACTATTTTTTGTGCCATTAAAAAAGGCCCTATACTTTTTTTTCATAAGGTTTCTTTCATTTTCTAAGACTATAAAATCTTGTATCTTGATGTTGAGAAGCTAAATTTTGTCAGAAAATTTGGCTTGGTTTAAAACAAAATTCGGAGCCCCTTTTATGTATATATAAGCTCCAACTCCCCCCAGGGCCCTATCACCGAATATCACCTGCTGCTTTGCCATACTGGATAAGAAGGGTATTGGATTACAAGGGTATATAGTAATTTGATATAACAATTACGTTTTCTTGCTTAATGTATGGTAAATGTAACCTTTAATTTTACGCAAGTTGGTAGCCCATTACAATTCTCTTGGCCCATTAGTTGTCCATGTTTTAAACTAAACGATGTAGTATGGGGGGGCCCCAAATTCAGGAAAGACTTCACATGCAAAAAAAAGTCTTGATAGGATTAGGGGGCCCGGAAAGTTAAATTGATATTACCCAATTGATATTATATTGGGCCCAATTTGAAAAAAAAAAGTACTTAAACCCCCTTTATAAATAGAATATACATCAACTGGGGGCTTCAGTGGGCCCAATTACTAACAAATGGCCAGATTTTAAAAATATGTAGACCCCTTTTTGCGTAAAGTATTGGGCCCCCAGAGGCCAACTCAGGACCAATCGCAAAAATATGGGCCTCAATTGGAACATCATTCGTGGGCCCCTTTTATATCAGATTATATGAAAGGTCCTCCAGGCGCAAAGTGGGCCCATGGGCCCGACTGGGAACACAACGTGGATTTTTTTAATGCCTCTCTTTTTACTTATATTACATACAGGGGCCCACTTCACCCTTTCTAGAGGGGGGCAGCTGCCCCCCTCTGCCCTATGGTGGGTACGCCCATGCACACTAATGTTATAGTCTGTAACACTAACACTCCCATTCTTCAAAGAGATGTAGTCGAAAAGCTTAATAGTTATGAATTTTAAAGGGTTTTTTGCAAAGATAAAATATACTCTTAATTTGCTTTAAAGATCTAAATTAATCTTTAATACATCCTTATCTGACACCTCAGAAATAAGAAGCAAAATGATTTTTATGAAATTTTTCTTAATGTATCTATAGTTGTAAATATTTATTGCGGGTAGCTTAGTTCGTAAAAGCACTGACATTGCATGTTCTAGTCTGAATAGTGGAGGGGGCTGTAAGTAATCATATAAAGCAAATTGTTTTTAATTTTAAGAGACTTGGTATAAATGGAGTTATATATTTAAGGACCTAACATTTTTTTTATTATTTCACATTAGATATCAACTGAAGTGTAATCTTCAAAATATCACTGGGTTAAAAAAAAAAAAAAGAAATTTGTCTTCTTCTAATGAATACGGGTTATATAATAACTGACTGTCTGTGGAAGACAACTGTCTGTAGAAAAGGATGGTTTTTTTTACTGTATTGTGCACAATGTATGATTGGTGACTAAAACAGAAAAGTATATTCCACAAATCCACAAGTGGCCGTACTAAAACTCCCTGAACAACGGCAAAATAATCTCATTTGATTTAGAAGTATAATACTTCTACTAATGTATCCTAGTATTCATTTGCTGAAAATAGAGGAAAAAGTGCGATAATCTTCAGATTCCAGCGGGGGTTCGGGAGCCCAGTCGGATGAGGTTCTCGATTTGTATGCGAAAGGTCCCAGGTTCGGGTCCTTGTATATCTAAAATAACTGTCGATCTACGAATAGTCTTTGGGGCAGGTGCATTATTTAGTTAGAGGGGGGGCCGGAGGATTATAGGGGGGGGTCATGATTGAAATTTATCCTCAAAAGGGGGGTCAGGTGTTAATATTCTAATTTCGTTACTTTTCCCAATCTTTCCGACGGCTGTCTGATGCATTTCGAAATTCCACTCCTAAGAAGGGAACATTTCGCATTCCCGAAATACAAGCTTTTCTTCGCTGCTAAAGGCGTGACGGTGAGCAAGAATTGCTGAAGTACGAATGTTTCTCCTTATCTGTTTACTTTTCCAAGTATCGCATAATAAAACCCGTAATTACAGGCATCTGCCGAAGAGAAGTATTCTGAAATAAATCACGCTGACTGTCAAGCAGGTGGGTTGTCGTTTGTCAAGTTTCGACCAGTGCAAAACCCTTTGTGTTCAAGAACAAAGTCTCTGCCCTCGAAGAGGGGGAGGGGGCACGTTCACACCCTTTTCTCTCAATACCTGCATGGGAGTTAGCTTGTGGACTCGTTGTCGGCTGACTTAGCGTAAAGGATTTATATTAAATAAAAACAAAATGTTTATTAATTACAATTTCAGCATTTTGTTTGTGCTTATGTTTCGTTAGTTTGGGTTTACTTTGAAAAAAGGTAAGATAGCTTTATTTCAATTTTTCTTATAACTTGAAATTTCAAAAAGTACCTGTGAATCGTTACTCTTTGTATTAAGTACCTGTAACGCGTTACTTTTCATATTAAGTAACTGCAACAAAATAAAATAGTACATTTGAAGATTTTCTTTTTCAACTTACAGCAAGGCAGTCAATCCAGTTGTAAAAAAATCTGCTTATTTCCAACAGCAATTCCCAACTTTTGATAACATATAAACAATTTTCGTAACAACAAATTATTTAATGAAATTTCGCCATAAACAAAACTACTGCTTTTATTATGATAAAGTAATATTATCTTTAAATTTTTCAAACCGTAACAAATGTAGACCCAACCTACGAATAAAATTACATTCAGGACACAATGCAATTATGATATACGTATGTTACTATTTACTAAACATTTTATTTGCGTAAATGCTATCAATCATCACAGTCTGAAAAGCTGTCTTCAGCTTGCATACATTACATCATCATGCATGCATTCCAATTAGTTGTTTCTGCCCAGGGCCGGATATAGATTTTATGCGCCCCTTGGCCCGTGGGTTTTTTTGTCGCCCTCTCTTCACACCATGGTATAGGAGGGAAAAATTTGACCTAAGAAAGGTCTTTGTGAAGATAATTTGTATTTTATTCTAATTCATCATGAAGTAAAATTAAATTTAATAATGAGATAATCAACTGGCTCTAAATTTTGGTATATTATATATTATAAGCTATAAATAAATAGGACAACGAGTTATTAAAATTTGTTTAAACCATTTAATAATCATTATATACTTAATTATATACATATACACTACATTTTACTCAAGTTAAACTGATATTCATATACAATGCTTAAATTTTCTACTAATAAATCTTTTAATACGAAATTGGTTTACGAAAAACCAGACATACATACGAAATTGGATTTTAAAAAAATCAAAAGTAGTACTGTTTTGAACTCTAAAAAGAACTTTTTAAAGTGTAACTTGATTCAAAAAGAGCTGGTAACAAAAAAAAAATACGGAAAGCCACGGAGAGCATGTAGATGTAGATTGTATTGTGGTCTATAACATTTTATGGAATCCGACAAAAAAAAAAGCAGAATAAATTTGCGCCCATCATCATGGTGCGCCCCTGGCCCGGGCCTATTGGTAAATCCGGCCCTGTTTCTGCGTCTTGTGGCAGTAGATCTAGAATGCAACATTTCGCTTCCGTGATCAAAAATTTGCCACACCAGCAATTTATCGGTGTCTGAGTCTGACGGTGTAAGTTTACTTAAACCATTAACATTTATGATGGATGCTGGAAAACTGTAAAAAAAAATAAAAAAAATTCCGATGTTTTATTTAAAATATTTTTTTCGTGGGGGGGGGGGGGGTCATATTTTAAATTTCAGGTCCTGAGGGGGGGGGTCAACCTTTTTATTTACAGCTGTGTTCCAAAATTCTCCGGCCCCCCCTCTAGTTAATTAATGCGCCTGCCCTTGAAGTCAAAAAGTAGAGGGAGAGGGAGCACACATTCATTTGCCCAAACTGACAAATGAATGACGCTGTTAAAAAATGAGTTGGGTGAATGCACTCGGTTGTTGGCTCGTCACTTGACTGTGGTTCTAACTTATAACACTCGTAATCAATGGTTCTCGTGTAGCTCTAGTGGGACGATATTTCAACTTAATCTAACATTAACAGTTCAGTTAAAAAGATTAGGTGTTGTCTTTGTCATTAGAAGATTTTATAAAATTAACAAGCATCCTTTTAGGTTGTTCCCCTTTGAAATTCAAACAAGAAATTGCATACAAGTCAAATAAAAGCGTATAAGTAATTGTAATGAATTAAATATCCTCCAAATGATACAGAAATTAAAATATTTATAAATTGTTATTTTTTGGGTCACTCCTCTTCTAAACGTTTTTCAAAAATTGAAATAAGTTTCATTCTAAGTATATATGATAGTTATAATCAATTCTTATTAAATCAAATAGCTGAATTTAAGCTTGATTAATCCGATATTTTAAGTAATCACTAGAATTTTCTTTATAAATATTAGCTAAAGGCCGTATCACACGAGCGGTTTTTCACCAACGCCAACCACCAACCCAACTTCCTCCCCCCAATTTCGGCCCCCAAAAACTTGTTAAGGGGTTGCCAAAGTAGGGGAAGATTTCTCTTTTCCGACTGTCATGACTAAAACGGTATCTCTACAGTAGGCGGCAATTTATTAAAAAATCGGACCTTTGGATTGATTTAAGTAATATTTTATTTCACTTGTAGGATTTATCTTTTAATTATTTTTTTTTCTTTCACACTATTGTTTAGTGATGGATATGATCCATTGATGTATATGTTGTAAAAAAAATTAGTCTTGGGGTTTGGTTATGGAAGCTTTTTCCTTTCTTTTACATATAATCCTTTAGTGGTGACATTAAAAAGGAAAACAATTGTCAAAGATATGTAAAAAAATAATGTTACAATTTGATAAAGATTGCTCACTTTAAAAAAGAATTTTACCAGTCAATTTCAATCTGTCACTGTATATCAGAATTCATTGATGATTACATTCTATTAAAATCCTTATTCTGTAAACAAAACAAATAAACCCTAGAAGGTTGAAAATTTTAATTCTTCCATTTAGATTGTTAAATTAACACACTTGCGTAGAGAGATATTTTGAAGGCTATAAATTGTTGGAATTTTCTTTAGGTTGCAAATATTTCTTTTTTACAAATTTTAAATAAAAGTTGATATGAAGTTTAGCCTTCACATTTAGAACAAAAGGGGCGATTTTACCCATCTACTTTATATATAGCAAATGCTATATAAGGTTATTGCATTTACGAAAGAAAATCCTTAAAAATAGCTAATTTCTTATGCTTAAAATCGAACTAAAAGCTGTGCCAAATGATTTTTTTCCCCCTGAGACATAGAAATCAATCTTATGTGGAATTGGCTCTAAGTAACAATTTTCGTTTAAAAAACTACTTTTCAACATAGTTGTATCGAAAAAATAGATTGAAAATCAAAATATCATGCTTGTAAATAAATAAACAACAACTTGGCGCAATATGGCTTGAAGATTTGGCCATGATTTGGCTTCAACCAAAACAGAACCGTGACGTCAGTGTAGCGTCAGTCACCGATTCCCCTGATTGGTTGTTGGGGACAAGTTGGCCAACTCTGTCGCGGTGAAACGACGAAGTTGTTCCAACTTAGGACCAACGCCTACGTCATAGCACGCGGCAATTCTACCAATCAGGTTTGGAGCAATGGGGGGAAAGAAGTTGGCGTTGTCGGTTGGGTTGGTGAAAACTGCTCGTGTGATATGGCCTTAACGTTGCGCTCCGTACAAACCATGTGCCCCAATTTCAAAATATAACAGAACTTCGGCGAGCCACATGGCAACACCTGAACAAAATTTAACCGCCGGGAATTGCCATTTTAGCATCGTGTGGGGTGCGGTTTGATTACCGGTCAAAATATATTTTTTTAGTATTGAAAATCCTCATTAAAATGTCTACTAAAACCAGGAAAGGGGCCGCCTCGTCTTCCCAGCAGCAGCGGGCCCCGTCGGCCGAAAAGACCAGCCCGCAGAAGACCAAAACACCCCTCAGCCCGGCCCGCGTATCCCGTCTGGAGGAGAAGAAACAGTTGCAGAATTTGAATGACCGTTTGGCCACTTACATCGACCGTGTCCGGTTTTTAGAGGGCGAAAATAACCGTCTGGGCTCGCAGGTGACCACCATCGAGGAGAAGTATGAAAAGGAGATCCGGAACACCAAGGAGATCTACGAAAAGGAGATCTTCAATCTCCGGACCGGGATAGATTTGACGGGCAGCGAGAAGGCACAAGCGCTGCTGGAGCTTAAGAACCTGAAGGCGGAATTTACTGAGAATAAGAAAAAGTGAGTGGTGGATTCAAGTCTTATTCAGTTTCGTTTTGGAACTGTCAATGACAAAAGTAGTTTATTTTTGTAGTTAAAATGTAATTCAAAATGCTATAGTCATCGATTGTTAAAATAGTAGAAGCAGCCATTCATTAAGTTTATTTACAGTTAGTGCACTCGGAACTATTCGGTCTCGATTGCGTTACTTGTCAATCAATGAATGTGCCCAAGTGTGGTAAGCATTCAACTAAATATTTCATACAACTGATAGGCATAGCAACCCTGGGTTACTTTTCTGAGCTGTTAAAAGTTACCAATAAGCACTCCAGCCATTATATCATGCGTCTACTGTGCTGTTTTTGAATTAAGTTTTTTTTCTGTAAGGAGTAAACTAACCTCTGTGGAATGACAGCTCATTGTGGGCCAAAGCTTGCTCAGTATATTCAGCAGGCAAGACCTAGGGACATGACATGCATTGCAGCAAATGTTACGGCCAGTTGGTCAAATTCATGTGAAACCTCTGGATTGTGATATTCTCAGTTCTCATTTTAATGCTTTGCTGGGGACCCCGTCGGTTGAGGCACTCGTTCTCCTTGCATGCGAGAGGTCCCAGTTCAGGTCTAAATTGTGATGCCAATAGCCTTTGCTCTAGTGCCACGATTTTCAATCTGCCCTCATTTTATTGACTTTAAATGGTCAAGGATGGATGATAGACTTCAAAATCATTGTCGATTTGGAATTTGAACCTTTGACCTGGTATTTATCACCTAATGACAAACAATTTGTTAGTTTTTTTTTAATTAATAGTATGGTATAACATTTTTAAAATTTAAAATGTCTTATAAATTTCCAGCTCAAGAGGTGTTTGGCAAGACCTTCAAAATCTTACTTGACATCTTTGCCATGTTATTTTTTATACAATTAATGAATGAATTGCTTTGATGTCATTCTTTTTGTAAAGCTTGAACCAATATAATTGTTAGTTTGAAGAAAAATTAAAAAAAAAATTAAGCTGCAGACTTCATTCTACAAATATCCATATTGAGTGTGCCTATGAAGTTGAGTGAAGAGGATTTGATTGAATTTTGCGTTTTAGTCTCTATAATATTTATTGGTTCCGTCATATCCTTTGTACTTTGAATATTGATTGCTATTATGTGTGCTTTAACTTTTCCCACCATTTCGTAGGCTCACAAAGAAAGAAAAAGACTTAGCAGCTGCAGAAAAATCAGTGGGTCATTTGGAAAATCGCAATCAAGATCTTCAAAATGAAATTAATCATCTTGCTACAGAAAATCAAAAATTGACAGTAAGAATTAAGGTAAGACCAACTTTATACATTTACACCGAAAAGTGTGGGGAGTGAGATAACAAAATTGCTACACATTATATTTTTCTGATTTCCTTTTTTTCTGAGAAAAAAAATTGTTAAGTCGAATTTTTTAAAAAAAAGTAGTAGACAAAAATTTACGTTTGTAGTTAACTTAATGTTTAGTATATTTAGTTAAGTATATAAATAAACAATTTATATATATTCTTAGGAGTTAGAACAGGAAAATGGCCTCCTCTCTGACTTGTTGGCAGCAGCTCGATCAGATGCTGATGCTAAGACATTGAAAATTACAGATTTAGAGAACAGACTTCAAACTCTGAAAGAGGAACTGAATTTCAAGGAAACAGTCTATGAAAAGGTGTGGGTAAATTCCAGCTATTTTTTTTATTATTTTACAAGCTTTCTCCAGGTATTAAAAACTAAACTGAACTTATGGTTTTAAATTAAAAATAGTCGTTTTTTTTAAAGAGAAAACAGGTAGAAATTTACTGTACGGTAACTATTGGCAAACTTTCCGAAATTGCGCCAAAAGTCAGTATTCTGGCGACTTTTGACGTCATGCTCTCTTCACAACGATGACATTTTCCGGCAACCCTATCTGACCGTTATGGGTTTCGGTCGAAGTCAGACAGGTTGCCACAAAAAACTATTTATCGCCAAATTTGAAAATCGCGCCAATAGCACCGAACAGTAAAGGTGATCCGAGAAAATACAATATATATCTTAACTATTTTTAAATTTTATTAAACAGTTAAATTTAATAGTAGACAAAATGTTCAAGGTATTCGGCCAAAAGTAAGAAAAGTAAATTTTAATGTATTCTTCTTGGTTAATAAAAAAAAGTTTTGGTTTTGTGTTGATAAAGAGGATTGCAGTAGGAAACGATTTATCTGACATCATACTTTTTTAAAAAAAGTTATCTTAATATTTGATAAGTTATCTTGCACCTTGTGGTTTTTAATGGTATTTATAGATAAGAGAACTTGTGCTGCTGAACTATTGATAGGATATTTTTGATATCTTTGCATAACACTTTATTTTTTTAAAAAAAAAGTCTGTCTTTTAACATGAGATTGTCACATGTTTTGAAAAAAATGTCAAGTTTAAGTCTAATATTGTTGAATTTCTTTATTAATAATCTTGTATCTACCTCTTTTTATAATTAATTACGTTATTTAAAAAAAATTCAAATTTTAATATTGTGCACTCAATCATAATGGGAAATATACAATAGTTGTACTAGTTAGCATAATTTTTTTAGTCTAATATCTCAAATCACCATTCTTGGGAATTAAGGAACAGGAGGCAGAGCACTTAGTGTTTTAGTTTATTAAAAAAAACCCCAACTTTTCTTAATTTGTTTCAGACTGATGCTGCCCCTGATTATTGATTTAACACCAGAATTTATATAAAATATTCCTTGATTATGGATGCTTAAGCCAAGTTTTATCTTAAAACTAAGTAGATTTAGTTTGAATCTTTTTCAAAATTTAAATTTACTCTTGAGAGATAAATAAAGGCCTCAAAACTAACTTGGAAATATGTTCACAGAGCTACAAAGCTTTAAGTATAAGCTGATTTATATTTGACTTGAGCACCTATATAGTCAATATTAACAAAATTTTTCACTTCATTGGCAATCATTTTGTGCATTAGAATTTTTATGTGATTTAATTAATTTTTAAATAGCAGATTAAATTAATTTTCCTATGTAGGAGCTTTCTGACTCCAGGATTATGAAAACAGTTGAAATTTCATCCCTCGATGCCAGCGTCCGAGAAGATTATGATCAACGATTGGCCGATACTCTTAAAGAATTGCGAGATCAGTACGAAACTCAAATGAAGATGAGCAGCGAAGAGATAATATCTATTTATGAAAAGAAGGTAAGCAAGTCGCCTTTTTTCATACTTAATATTTTGAATATTTTGGATTGTTCTTAGACATGGGTCATAGTTTTTACCACTTAGTGCTCCTGGGCACATATAGTCAATATAAAAAAAAATTCCACTTCATTGACAATCATTTTGTAATGATTGTCAATGAAGCTGAAGTGGAAGGGTATTTCCTTGTGAAGCATTGCTTTGTGCTATCAATTAAGAGAAAGCAAATATTGTTAGTCGATAAAGCTGTACCACACTTCCGGATTTAATCCTCAGGGCCTTATCAACTCAATGAAGGACCAACCATGCTTATACAGGGTGAGGCAAACAAAAGTGGCCCCGGTCTAGAGATAAGAATACGTTGAAATGCTTGGCGAGAAAAACTCTAGAAGCCGCCTGAAACCTGTTTTTGCGTTGGTTGGATCTTAATAGCTTCACATTAGAGCTACTCATAAGACTAGTAGCGAGTTCAGATATTAGTTCTTATTGTATGAAGACGTCCCATAATGCAGATTTTGTGTTTTGCAATCAATTTAGAATGTTTTTTATCAACAAAAACAAAAAAGTCTGATTCTCTAGAGTAAAGACCAAAATAATCACTAGTGTGAACTTTTCTTGATCAGCTCTACAAACCTTGTTTATATTTCATTTCAACTAACTTCTGAAACCATAGCAGCGTAGTTGCTGGCAAATAAGTCGCCCAGCGTTTGTTTGGGCTTAATATTGAAGCGATCAAAAGCTTCAGTTAGCAAACGCAAACCTGTTTTTGTATTGGTTTTTGACTTGGTAACCTTTCTGTCTTATTCTTATCTCCACTTAGGGGCCACTTTTGTTTGCCTCACCCTGTAAAGTTGCTAGGTGTTTGTGTTAATTTTATGCTTTTTGGCCTATGTTTAGTTTCTTATGTCTCAGCTTGATTTTGTTTTGAAGAAAAGATACATGAATAAAATACAGGGTTCCCACGCCCCCTTGAAAGTCCTTAAGAAGTCCTTGATTTTGATTTTCGTTTTCAAGGACCCTTTTATACTCCTTGATTTTGACTAAAAATCATTGAAAAGTCCTTGATTTTTATTTTTGATTTCAAGGACACTCTAAATACCCCTTGATTTTCATCAACAATCATCGAGAGTCCTTGATTTTTTTCTTCCGCGACGGCGCACAACCGTTCGAAATACGGGAACTCTTTTTCTATAACACTGCCAACGCAGTGATAAATGGTGCGTTTAGCACTGCCGCAAACAAAACGTCATTAGACAGAGGAACCGGTAGTATTTTCGCCAAATCCTTTTTCCCTCGGATCTGATATGGTTGCTATAACATCTGGCATTAGCAATATTTCGAATTGCAGACACAATTTTTTTCCGATTGTTTGTTATGGATGCATCTTTTGTCGCTTAAACTTATGATTTCATTACGTAGTAACTCTTGCATAGTAATCTTAACTTCTTCTTTACGGTTATTTAATGCAGAATTTCTTTTAAAAAAACTTGAATTCTTCAGTGTTTTTTTATAATTTTTATGCTAGACCGACATGTAGCGTTCCGTTTAGTTGAAAAAAAAATAACCATCAAACTTGGCATATGCTGCTGATGCTTGGAGAGAACGAAACCTGAGACCTCTTAAAATTTTATCAAAATAGGCCGCTAACTGCGATTCGTTACAAATAAGCAAAAATATAGAGGCGTGGATGTTTGGTTGACCCATCCGTTGCTGAATTATAAAAAAAAATCGGGTTTAACGCCTTGTAATTTTTGCTTATTTGCAGCAAAATCTAGTGTTGCCCGTTATTAGTTAGGGACTGATTAGTCAAACAAACCTCGCCGTCTTTTATTCTAGTTCACAGTATAAGCGTACATTGAGGTCTTTTTCTTTTTATTACTTTGACGTTTGGAAGATGATAATGGTTGGTCCATGACTTACGCCTGCCAAACTCCAGACCTCAAAAAATCCTAAATAAAAATGTATGTAAAATAATAGTACAGGGTCTCGGTTAAATCATATATTTTGTATTCACATGATATATCTAAATTTAGTATTTAATTTTATAAGAAAAATGGCAAATCGGTGTATTATTAGTCGGTAAAATAATCGTTGCATATAACGATTTAGGGTCCTTGAAATTTTTTTGGGAGTCCTTAAAAAGTCCTTAAAAACTCCTTGGTTTTTATTTTGAAATAAGAGTGGGAACCCTGAAATACTACGTTAAACAGTATGGACTCATAGACCGTGTATTGGGAAAACGCTAAAATTACACATGGATAGTTTTCCGAAACTGATGTGGTTATTTGTTTAGTTTTTTTTCTACTTTTTGATTTAAAAGTTAAATCTAAAGTCAAACGAGAAAAGTTTTTCTCTCTTCCAGTTTATTTTTACTTCAATTCACACCACACAGTCGAACTATAGTAAATTTATCAAAGAAATACATCAACAATGTTTGTTTCGAATCTGACTATGACCTAGAATTTACTGGTCTGCTTCCTTGAGGGACAAATAAGTCCTAGAGCATAATGGCTGTGGCCAACAGCCCTTGTGTAATTCTTCTTTCCTTGCTTTTTTATTGAAATGTTATTTTCAGAAAACTTAACTTCTATATTTTTACAGCTCTTTGACCTGCAACGAGAATTTGATTCAAAAACCAAATCTTCCCGTGGGAAAGAGGAAGAAGCTAGGAGTATTAGAAGCAAGGTGGAATTCTTGTCTTCCAAAGTGTCTGAACTTGAGACTCAGGTTTGTAAATTCTACATTTTAAAAATATTAATGTATTGTATGATTGTCTTTGCATTATTTTTTTTATCAATGCAATTAATAGTTATAATTTTTAAAGTTAATTTCATCCAAATAATCCATATATGAGAGTTTTAAGGATCTGTTGCTTTTAAAAGTTATTTAAGTATTTTGTTTTCCATGAATTCTGTTTTTTGAAAATTGGAATTTTTTCATTGTTGGGATAAAAAGGTTTTTATAGTCATTTATTGAAAGTTAAAGCCCTCTTTGTTTTAGTTAACTAAAAGTTGGTGTCTTTTTTATTTATGAGGCTAAATTGCATTAGTTAAGCATAATTTTCTATATGTGCATTTAATAGAAACTAATATAGCTAAATTTTTAATTGGTCTGTACGTCGTTATGCCGATAGTGCAAAAAAATGGAAATTCAGAGTTCAGCCTTTTTGATTAGTTTGTACTTTCATGCCTGCTTAACTCATAAGAGTTACTATTTACCATGCATATTTTTCTCCCCCTTGACTAACTTCCCACATTATTAGCACCTATTATTTGAATACAGAGGAAACTTAATCCCTTTCACTACGTTGTTCACTCTACAGGTCTGTAGGCTCTTACTCAAGAAATTAATCCTTGTTGTAAAATGGTTACTAATAATAATACATTTCAAAAACTAATAAATTAATTAACCTAATTTAATAAATTTCTTTTCCAGAACGAATCGCTGAAGCATCGCATTAAGGACCTCGAGGCTCTCTTGGAGCAAGAACGGGAGTGGCACAACAACGCCATGAAGGCCAAAGACGAGGAACTGAAGAGCTTGAGAGACGAGTCCCAGAAGCAGCTCTCCGAGTACCAAGACCTTCTTGGCATCAAGGTTGCCCTGGATATGGAGATTGCAGCTTACAGGAAATTGTTGGAGGGAGAGGAAGCCAGGTAGGTGGTAACCAGCGTGTAAAATACTTTTTTTTGCGTGTATAGCAGTTCTGCTACACCAAAGTATTTGTGTGTAGCAATTTTTAATTAATGCATAGCACTTTTGAAAAAATTTAAGGACTCGTCCTGTCGCAGTCTCTTTTAATTGTTTTTGGGATAAATTTTAATTTTTGAGAAATATCCTCCTTCCTGTTTCCTTATTTCTTGCGAATAATATTTGCACAAAAATTACATTATAATTATTAAGTATATACATAACATATTGCATTATATTAAAAAAAACCCACTGTATATAGCTTTAAAAACCTTACTAGATAAATTAAAAATATTACATAATAAATACTAATACTAAAAAGTAAGAATTTATTTTTAATTATTGCCAGCTTGCCACCATTATCAAAATACCTTTTTTTTTACAAATAACAAAATTAAGTCACTAAAAAAGTTCTCAAAGTCTCTAATCAGAATCGTCATTTTTTTTCCTTTTGCCATATGGCTTTGTGCTCGGACGTCTTGACGAACTTAAAAAAACATTCACTGCATTATCAGGAGAGAAATCTTGCAGTTGAGGTCCTTCAATCTTAATTCGAAGCAAATTTTCCAGAGTATCTTCTTCTAAATGATTCCTGCACTCAGTTTTGATTCTTCCCATGAAAGAAAATCCTCTCTCAACAGTTGCATTTGATATAGGGAGAATAAGCAAGATTTCAAACAGGTGTGAAAGGTTTGGGAATTTTTCTTTGTTTGTTTTCAATACAAATTTCCACATATCATTTCTTGTGAAGTGAAACAGACTGTGTTTCCAAAAAATCTTTAACTCCTGCCATTCCTCGTTGATCATTGACATGTCAACTGTATTTAACTTAAGCAGTGGCTCTAATGTTTTTTTAAGTAACTCTACCTCCTTATTTCCAAATTCAGTCAAAAGATGTTCATCTGAAGGCCACAATGTTACATCCAAAATCTTAACAGTCTGTATTATGTCACTCTTTATATCCGAAAATCGATCATCAATACAGGCCTGCAATGCTACCATATAGTTCGTAGCTTTATCAGTTGCAGTTAATTTTCCAGATAATTCTATTTTTGAGAATGGCTCGCCGTTTTCAACACTCATAATGCTAGAAGTTAAATAGTCGTCATTTGTGGCTTCTAAATCTGTAAATTTTTTGAGTACATCTTTTAAACTTTCCAAATACGTTATAGCATGCAGAAGATCGCAACTCTCTTTTTGGAAACTAAGTGAAAGTTTTGACAACTTGTCATAGATTCTTAACATTAATAATAAATAATAAACAAACTTCCTAGACTTCAACTCTTTCAGATACCCTTTAATTTTGAGTGCTTTACTCCCACTTTCTGATGATGCCGAATTTTCTAAATGGGTTACTATGAGTGCATATGATTTAACTAATGATTGAGCTGCCCTTTTTTTATGATCTATCCACCTGGTGCCTTGGATATTTTTGGGACTATATGAAGCAGAGTTTTCTTCTTCAGCCATGATTTCTGCCAATTCTTGTATTTCCCTTCGTTTTTTTGGACTTCGTTTATAATAAGCATATAATTTTCCCAACATATTAATGACAGTTTCAAATTGAGTATTTGATACAGAGTCTTTTACAGCCAGCTCAAGTCGATGATTTAGACAATGAACAACAAAGAGCCAAGGACAGATATCTTTTAATTGAGTTGAAACACCCCGCCTGATGCCTAAATTAACACTAGCGCCATCACAACAAAATGCAACTAGTTTCTTTTCAAAGTCAACACCAAATTCTCTTAAAACATCCAGCAACAAGGATTTTAAAGCATCAGCAGTACCAGACTCCACATTTCTAAGTGCAAGAAATTTCGTAGTTGCAGTTGCATCTGAATCCATAAACTTCACATACATTATTAATTTTTCAAAAGTACTAACGTCTGTTGACTCATCCACTAAAACAGAAATGTAGTTTGAACTACTCATTTGATTGATTAAGTCTTCAGTGAAAACTTTAGAAATGCATCCAATAAATTCTGAGCAGCCAGGTTTATTCATATAGGTTTCGCCTAGATCAACACCATGCCGTTTTTCTAACTCAATAATATTAGCAAACTGCGAAAATGGAAGTTCTTGTTTAGCTATAAAATAAGCAATTTCCGTAAGTTTGGCGATTCGTTCTTTTTCTTTTGTTCCAATTTCCGTCACACTCCTTCCGATCGGCGTTTGCAGCAACTGATTAATTGTCCTTGGTTTTTTTTCAATATTCACGGCAGTTGTGTGCATGTCCTACTTCATATGTTTACAAATATTGTCCTTCTTTATCGAAGCACCGGTAATGCCGTTGATTAGCGATGCGTTGAAATTTTTTTTACATTTTAAGTTTTCTACGTGCTTTGCACATAAAGAGCACATTATTTTAGTAACTACGTTACCGTTACATTCGTACTTCAGCCACTCATTATTCGGATCCATCGACGTGATCCAGTTTTTAACAGTTCGTAACTGAACCGCCATATTTTACTTTCGTTGATTTTTGCTACACAAATAAAAACGAATTTTAAATCTCATCAAATCTTTCTGTTCTGGCACGATTATCGGCGGTTTGTTTACTAAATTGAAAACGTTTTGCAATATGTGCTCGGCGGTTGGCTGCTTCATCTCAATGAACTTAGGTTTGTTTACACTTTTCGTTACTCTTGAATGGAGTTGAGATGTTTCCCTGCGCGAACGAAAACCGGCCAACGGATTCGAATTGAGATTGAGCTCATGACTTAGACAACTGAACTGAAGCGATCTGACTTTGAATCGTTTGCAAAAACAACGGTGGTTGTGACAAACGGAGATTTTTTTTTTTTAGATTTTTGGTATCGCAACTAAATGCGATACAAAGCTAAATCGGCATCGCAAGTTTTCATTTTGGCGTCGCGTTTCGCGATGCGATACCGCTTATTTTACACGCTGGTGGTAACCCTTGGCACTATAGATTTATCATGTTAAGTTGAGAGAGGATTGGTCAAAGGGGTTGAAAGATTATGGCTAAACACTACATTTGCATTTTTTTCTTTCAAAATTGGCAAGATATCTAATTTCTTTGCTGATGCTAGGTTCTCTCTCTCTATATATAATTTCCTAAATATTGATAATTTATTACTACACCAAAACACGCATTAAGTTTGTGCATAAACAGAATGTTGCCTCTCTGATTGGTTGCTCCTATGCGATACGTCCACCCTGATATTTGTTTGCCCTGTTACCTCAAAATCGATGGAAAAAAAAAATTAATATTACACTCAAACTGAAGCAAAAACGAATAAAAATAATGAAAATATCTTGAAATAACGAATAAAGTGATTTATTGAATGTGAAAAGCCTTTTTTTATTCGATTCTCGCACTCGGGAAATGAGAACTATTTACCCTTTTCCCATAGAACATTGGTATACTGCATACTTAAACTGTGGTGAGGTGTAAGCTTAAAATTAGCATTTAATCACTTGTATAGTTTGACTTTCAATAATATTATAGTAATTTAAATAATATTTTGGTTAATTTGTGTGTATAAGGATTTGTACACTTCCTGAAACCTCCCTGAATTCATCTTTTTTCTAAGATCCCTTATAACTCCTGAAATTTGATTGTGAACTTTTAACCTCCAAAGACGGGCGGTTTTTCCGAGCCCAGATATATATAAAAAAGGCAGGGCAAAATTACAAATCTCATTTACAAAATCTTTAGATTTAAATTTAAAAAGACAGCTCAATCCTGACATGTTTCAAAGGTCTTGCTAAATGAGAGTTTAAGCCATTGACACCTTCATTTCCAAATTAACTTATCTGGGTTAAGAGGTCAGTTTTCCAAGATGCAAAACTGACATTTTCATGGCCTGTTTTAGTTTTCCTGTCTTAATTATTCCAAATTCCTTTCCAGACTGCACATCTCTTACTCTGAAGAAGCCACGGAAGGCACAGTAGCCAGGGGTGGAACCCCTGTTCGCCGCACCCCTCTTCGTACGGCCAAGAGGAAAAGGGCCCATTTCGAAGTGGGAGAATCCTCCACCAGCGACACTCAGGTGTCTTCAACTGCAAAGAGTGATGTGGAGATTAACGACCATGATGTCAATGGGAAGTACATCAAGTTGTACAACAAGGGATCAACGGTAAGATCTTCTTTTTATTCTAATGGTTTGTTGAAAAAGTATGGAATGTAGAGTAGAATTTGAATCGGTGAGTGCAGGAACCACTTCAGTCAAAAAAATCCAAAAACTTGTTTTCAATGAAAATATGTGCAGAAAGGCAAGCTGCTTGTTTGGGTGCAAAAACTACATTAGTCTGTTGAGTAGTTCCGTAAATACAGGAGGTTTGTTTCGAGTGTTGAGCGCAGAAATAGAGGAATAGTTATTAAATTTTTTCTCCCTCCTGAAAAATTTGAAATTTGTGATTAGCCTATTCATTTGCTCTTTGGATATTTTTCTGCCTTTTTGCTTTGATTATGTGTATGAATTGGTGAAGCACAATTTATCGATTTCCCTTTGTGGCATCAATAGGATGGGTGCGCACAGTAACAATGTGTTAATTTGTATTGCCTATGCTCATTAATATTTTGATTTTAATGTAATTTATCTAATTCATAATGTGATAACCTGAAAATAAAAAATACAAACCAAGGCACCCACAACTTTTTCTAAATGAAATACTATTTTTATGTAATTTCAATAGAAACAGAAGTCATTCATCATGAGCCCTGTATATCTGATTTCGTGCGTAAATTAACACATCATTTCAAACGAGCATTTGCTTTGATTTTTTAAAATTGTTTTTTCATGGAACTTAATTTGTTCAGGCCTATGGTAATGCATGGTTTGCAGAACCGTGTTTGCAAAATTATTAATTACAATACTAAAATATTAAACGTATCATTAGAATAATACAGTAAAACCTCTGAATACCGGACACTCGCGGTGCCGGAACTTTTGTCCGTTATTTGGAGGTGTCCGTTATTGGGGGGGGGGGGGGGTAAATTTTTAATTTTGAAAAAAAAAACATGACTTAACAAACGGTTAAAATTACTAATTAAAAAAAGAAAGAAATTAAGAACATAAATTTAATAACTTTGATTTGTAATACAATTAGTTGATGTTTGATTGTATTTTAAAATCTATGCAACTCAGCAAGATAAACATGCTTTAATTAAACGTGCTTTTTAAATTTTGCCGCCACTATACTTTTCGTTTTTGAAGCACAAAGTCTTGTCCAGAAATGCGGTAAAATAAAACATCCTATAAATGTTAAAATAAAATATAAAAGAAAGAAATATCACAGCCTATCTGCGTTTTTCCAACTCTAAAACGTTATGCAGTAGATCTCACACTTAGATTTTCTTTTTCAGCAACATCCAAAATATCCATTTTTTCTTTCAACATTAACCTTTTTCTCCTTAAAGACATTATTTTACTTAATCTAAATCAGCTCTCGTTACTTGTTAGCAATTCGACTTTTTTGGATTATGAGCAATTAGAAATTGGACGCAACAACTCCAGGAAAGCGGTCAAACAGGTTCAGTGGACTAAGGGGTGATTGCATTCACTCCCTCTCATATGGTGGTCATTCTCGGAAAGAGAAGATTTCGCGAATAATGGGGGAAATTGACATGGGGCGTGTCGAAACCATTGTAAAGCTATGGTGGTCATTCTAAGGGTTACTAGAAGGTCATATAACAGTCCCCAATACGTAGTTTAGCGATAAGAGAATGAGGGTGCAAAAATATTTGGATGCAAAAATGAGTTTTATTGGGAATGATAGCCGAATTAAATAAAAAAAAAATTAAAAATGCGTCCGCTATTTAGAGGATCCGTTATTTACAGGGGATTACATTAAGTAACCTATGTTAAGGGACTGGGACTTGAGAAAATGTCTGTTATTTAGAGGTGTCCGCTTTTTAGAGGTGTCCGTTAGAGGAGGTAACACTGTATTTAAATTCTCTTAAAATTTCTAAAGTGTCACTGTTAATAAAATCAGGATGAAATAATGTTTAAATAATTTACATCACTTTGTTTAAAAAAAGCTGATTTATATCATTGATGGTTGAATCACAGTGAGATTTATTTTAAGCTAAGTGGACCAACATTTTGCGATTTTTCATCTTGCTGCAGCAATAAATGCTATGTAAATTTATGTACTATATCGTTGTTAAAGATATGATTTAAATGTTGTATTTAGATTTACTGTTCTAATTTATTTACGTTTCAGGAAATTCCTTTAGGTGGTTGGCAACTAATGCGTAAGGCTGGTGAACAAGAAACAATTTACAAATTTCACAGGACAACTGTCATTAAAGCTAACTCTTACATCACAGTAAGATTATTATTGATTATTTCTGCACATAAATATACAGATTTGTGGAAATCAAAAATCATTTAAAAATGAAACCTTAAGGTTTATGTATTTCTAAAGTTAGCCATTTTAATTTCCAAAAACTAGTCTACTTTATTTTTTCCTTGTCAAATTTACTTATAAACAAGGGCAAATGTATATTAAATTGTGAATATTTAAGTTATCACTCATACTAACAAAATTGAATAGGTAAGCCATGTTATAAAGCCCCTATTTTAAATAATTGAAATGTTATAAATTGTGTTGCCCGTACTCATTAATATTTTAATTTATTGGATTCATAACGCTATTACTAGACAATAAAAAAAATGCTGACAAAGGCACCCATAACTTTTTCTGATTAAAATTATGTGTTCATCATTAGCTTTTTTAACTTATTCCATATTGTCCTTTTTTTATTTTAATAAGTCATAATGAAAAGTAATACAAAATTAAGGAAATACTGTTGAAAAAAATAATCTTGATATTTTAATTTGTAGGTTTGGAGTTCTGATGCCGGTGTTGCACACAGCCCACCGACTGATTTTGTAATGAAGGGTCAAAAATGGTTTACAGCTGATAGTATGAGCTCTGTGCTTCTCAATAACAATGGAGAGGTAAATACTATTTTCATTTATTGTTTATGTAATTTGTTTAAATATTACAAGGAAATTTTTTTCGTTATTGCTATTTTCTGGAAAGGATAAGTATTTAAAACTTATAAAATATATAGTTCGAAAAATGTCTGTTAGGATTAAGATTGACAAGTTATGGATTTCTGATAACTATTTGAAGAAAAAAACATATTTCTCACTAGCAAATACCCTTTCTTTGCACGAATTAAATTTTTAAAAAAATTATATTCAAGTATACATACTATTTTATCTGCCATTTGGTAATAAGCCTATGTAAGTGTTTCCTTTCGTTATTAGGTATTATGTCTAGTAACTTATTTTAACTTATAATTCCACAATCCAAGGTACCCTATGCAGGGGTGAACCTTTTCCGGGGGTACCCCGGAATTCCGGATTTTTTTAATATTCTTCCCCCGGAACTCCGGGTTTTATTTTTGACCAAAAATTTTGTTAACTGTTTTCAAAAAAATTAAGTTCGTACTTTTTAAATCACATTTGCATCAAATCGCATTAGCTCTGCACTTTTCACGGAGATCGGACAAGAGTACGTGACTTTGTGACGTCATACAGTGTGTCGACAGAATCGGGAAGTAAAGAAAAGTCTGGAGAAGTCAAGGAAATTCGTTATGTCTTTTAAAAATCAGGGAAAAATTCCTTAGGTGACATTTCGCACCAAACAATCGTTAATCGCCAATATCTCGCTATTACTACTCTAATCCAAAGACGACAAAGCTCAAGAGCGACGATAATTCAAACCTACCTACCAAAGACGACAATCACCATAGCAACCGGTGAAGAAAGGGAAAAAAAAGTTATTTCGTTTTCACTGCCTGTAGCTCCGGTTCAGGCCAAGCCAGACGACCAGGATATTTTTTTCTGATCAATTGTATAGTGTACTCGCTGCTTCCTTGAGTTTGTAGCTCCTGTTCAGGCTTAGTCAGACGACCAGGATATTTTTTCGGATTAAGTGTCGTACTCGCAGCGTCCTTGAGTGGTGATCACAAAAACAGCTTGAATGTTAAAATACTTTTTTTTTTTTACAGTTGGACCTTTTTTTCTACTTCGGCATTTACTGGGGTTTCTGATTTTGGATAATTTTTAATGGAGTGTCGGCGTATACACGCTTTATATATTTAGATTTTTATGTTGGGTAGTACATTTCTAGTGGGATTTTACTGGAAAAGTACTTGAATTTTTTTTCTTAACTAAAAAGACCAAAAATTGAGGATTTCAATCCCAAAAAGGCAGTCAAGGTTTTTTTTTCTTTCAAAACCTGATGCCTAAATTTCTAGCCTGATAAAACTGCCAAACAGCTAAAACTTAAAAGTAATACACCAAGTGAATGACCGCAAAACAAACAAGTTCATAGATAAATCTGAGGAATATGACCCCCTAGCATAATAAATAAAAGAAAATATACTTATTTTAAAGTGTATATAATTATATTAAAAATGCAATTAGTAGTTAAGTATAATATAATTATTAAAATTTATATTGTCGTGATAGCTTTTTTGGTTTTTCAAAACAAGCATTTGGTTTGATTTCAGCTTTTTTGTTCAGCAAGCAATAACATCCCTGTATATCGTAAAATTTTCTATACTTAAGGCAAGACAGAATTTATGTAAGTCTATATGGTAAAATTTAAGGGAAATTTTCAAACGGATTGGGGGAAATGTTTGTAGTAAAAAAAATCTTCTGCACCCCTGTGTAACTGTATGCAGTTATTTGATGATTTCAAAACCCCATATGTTTTTCAACAAAATCAAATGTATTAATTTTTCACACTTTTATCTCGACTTAGTTACCCCCCAAGACTCGTTTTTAGTTTTTTCAGGATTTTTTAGTGGAGGGCAGTTTCACCCCTGCCTATGTTATGCATACCTTCATATCACAAAAATCTTCCTTAACACGTTGGATGCCACTGACTCCTTAAGGAGTCGCATGGTTCCGATTCACCGATAACAGCACATTCTGATGAAATTCATAGTACCATTTCGCCAACCGTTCTTATGAGTTCAAGTTCGCTTGTAACTTTTGCAACCGATCCTTCTGTGCTTGGAATAATACTTGGTGATTTGAAGGAAGGCATTCTATTTAAAATTACGAGGAAATTAAATCCTTCGTCTCAAGTGTAGGGCGACCAGACACATGGCGTACCGCATTTCGTAAAGTGATTCAGTTTGTTATTCAACAATCTATCTATAAAAAAAATGCAAATAGTCTGTTTTATTTTTTTTTAAAACAAAAACTACCCAAAAATAAGAATTAGGAAATTTTAATGATTATTTCTTAGTCGAAAAGTTAATCACTGAAGCAAATCTGGTAATTGGCTTTCAATTCAATTATTAGTGACAGATGATGAATTATCCGGTTGGAAAAGGCCAGGAACATTTCTTTGTATTTTTACGACTAGGTAGCTATCGTGTAGCTTTAGTTAGGACGTTAATTCAACCTAACCTTGCTATTTTACGATCTCGAACTAAGATTTGTACTTGTTCAAAAATGAACAGTTAGTTTATTTCCATTGTAACGAACAGGTTTAAAAAAACAGGATGTTTTTCTACTTCATCAGCCTCTATCGATGAAGACTCTATCGATAATTTAGTGGCAGCGAATGTGTTAATATGAACTTACTGTCATCCTAAAGTCCCTCAAAAATTCTAGTTTAATAATAGTCGTTTAATTATAATAATGTTATTTTGAGTCAAAATCTCAATTATGGAGTAAAGAGTGTTTCAATATTCGCCTGTTGTATGGGATTAATTGGCTAGATTGCTGATGTTCAAACGTTTATTTTTATGCTTATTGATTTGCTCTTTCTTTCAAAAAAAAAAAAAAAAAACTGCTGGTATTTACGAATAAAATAAAAACAAGGTTTTTTATTGTTTCATGCTAAAATGTTTTTAATTGGTCTGTGAAATACCTGATGCTTTTTGTTATTACAAAATTAATTTGTGTGTGTAGGAAATGGCCCAAAGAGAAACATCCAAGAGAACAATCCGATCTATGGAGCAACGAATTTTCGAAACCGGAGGTTATCCATCTGAATATGCACCAGAAGAAATCTATCATCAACAAGTAAGTTGATTTTAAATGTTATAATATTGACGGTGTGATACTGAAAATAGTTTCCGGTTTTTGTGATACCAAAAATAGTTTAAGTGGTTTAAAATCTCCTCTTTATATAATGTAGGTTTTATATTGTGGAAGTTATTCCAGAGTTGAAATACAATTTATAGCATTAATTTGTGTTACTTGTTGCTAAAAAAATAATTTCATGCTCTCTCAAAAGCAGTTATTATAATAAGAATTTTTTCTAAAAGTTTAAGCATTTTATATACATTTTCTAGATAAATCACACAATTATGTTGTCTAATTGTGTGTATAAAAACTTGCTTGTGTAAAATAAATTCTTAACAAATTTCCTTTTTTCCCGCAGGGAGATATTAAAGAGCGGTGTACAATCATGTAAACATCAAAAATAATCTTTTTTAACCCATCCGTTGGACTTTCAAGATTATTTTTAGACCTTAACAATGCTTGACTGTTTTAACCTCGTCAATCATCTAAAGAAGTATGCAAGTTTCACTTTAAAAAAATCCATACTTCATCCTGAAAATTTGCAATGGATTGTTACTTTTTTTTTTAATATTTATAATTGTCTGATATATAATTTTTTGTAGTAATCTTAATACAGATCAGAAGTGTCTTATAGTAGTTTTGCTTGTTGTTTCGGTTTGCTTAGAGTATTCTGTGTTTTTGTTTTAGTTTTTAAATTGTTTTTTTTTTGCAATCTGTAAGCAATAATTTTGCAAGTTAATTAATTTTGTATTTCTTGTATCCCATTTAATAAAGGTTTTATTTTCAAGGTATTTTAATATCCATTTCACTAGGATCTCATATTTTGCAAATCCTGTTAAGTACTTCATTATCATGAATCATTGTAATTATTGTCATAAAAGGACAACCATAATGTCATTTTTTTACGATTTTAACTTTTTTTTTGCTATATTTTGTGTTACATTCAATTATTGGTTATTGTATGGTAGTTTAAAGTTAAAATTAAGTATTTCTCTTCAGTTAGAAAACTTTCTAAACCTGATTTATAATATTTTGCACCTTTTTACTCCGAATATTTGTGTGGGTTTAGAAAGTAAAGACTGCCATTTTTTATTGTGTCATGCTTCTCATTTTGCTTACTTCTGAGCACATTCTCATATCAGTACTATATTGTATTATGTGCCATTGTAATGTCCTATTTGAAATAATAAAATACTAGTTTGTTCAGAATAGTACTTTTGTTATTTTTTCAATTAAGTTCCTAAAAAAAATTAAAGTTGCAATAACAATGACTGCAAGATTGCATCAGGAGTATATATTCAAATAAGTAACCACACATCTCTACAATTGAGGAAAATGGAATATTTTCTTATTGAATAATCAGTCTCGATGAATTGCAGGTTAAGTTTCAAATGCTGTAGGCTTTATATATTTGTAGAAGAAAGTGTTTTTAACCCATTAACGGCGGTTAGCAAGGAAATTTAACACATAGAAATGAACCCTTTAAGTTTACCTAAATAAATATGACAAATAAAGACCACAGTCCTAAACTATTTGTATATGACATTAATTTAAAAAACATAATGGGTTAATTTATGTACCATAGTATATAGTGAGAGGAAATGGGAACCATATGCTAACTGGCACATTTGTTATAACCATTTTAAGACATGGTCTTTACAAATTAAAAGAATAACAATGTTCTGTGTTATTCTAAACCAGTTCCCAACCTGGGGGCGAACGCCCCCATGTGGGTGATTTGTGTTATCAAGGGGGCGATGAGTATTCAAAGAGGGAAAATTTAAATATACTGTACTATAGTACAGTAAAACTATTCTAATTTTTTTGATCATCGTGACAAGTTTCAAACTGACATTCTTACAAGATTAGAAATTTTTTGACTTTGTTAGAAATTCCTGATTCTATTGTCGATCCATTCCCTTTTGAATCTGTGGGTCGTGGATAACCTTGATAACTCTTTGCAGACGGAGTTTGTGGATCTGAAGTATGACAGTGAGGCGAAACTTGTTTCAAACAGAGAGGTTATGAGTTAGCCTGCGTGAAACTTATTTACACTGATCCTTAACTGTGGTAAAAAGCTGAGCTACTTCTCATCTCGTTCCATCAGTATGTTTAGTTAAAAAGGGGTTAGTTCTGTTATCCAGCTCCTCACCAAACAAAGAAATCAATTGGACATTTGCCTCTTGGACAAAGACTTGCGTATGATCTTGAAAAAAAAAAAGTGAAAAAAATGAATGAAAAAGTTTTCAACATTCATGTTTTTTTCTTTAATTTTTTATTGTCAACTCTCTTAAGTTCTCCAGAACTGAGTTTACGGATCTAAGTTAATTATTTCACTTTCATTCTTTGAAAAAAATCTAAAACATAGAAAAAAAAACACATTTTTTCTATTTTATTTACGAGTAACCGGATAAAGCAGCTTTGGTTGTTTTTACATATGGTAGTAAGTGTTTGAAATTATAAAATAGCTTTATTAGTTATACTTTAACTCAAATTATAAAAATTAAAGGGGGGCGATATGTGTTAGTCAACTTGAAGAAGGGGGCGATGTTGCAGAAAAGGTTGGGAACCACTGTTCTAAACTAAATTTGTTCATTTAATAAGCTGTTCAAAGTTAATTTTGTGAAGTAGAATAATTATAAACTAATCTTTACAGAAGTTCAATTGCTTTTACTTAAAATACTTTCTAGTTGTACTTGATTTAAATTTGGTTGGTGAATTGGCTTTATTTTTTATAGAATTTATACGGAATTAGAGAATTTTTATTTGAAAACTTTGTAGATCTACCAAGTTAATCTATATAATCTAATTATAAAGAATATCTATATTCTTGATATATAAGCCAGTATAAATATAGATTTTTTGGTAATTCCCACTTCAAGAAAACTTAGGCCAGTCAAAACATAAGGTAAATATTTTATTTAATAAATTGAAAAAATTTAAACAGGATTGATAAAAAGAGTAATTGTATATGACTAGATACAGTTCTTTTTAAAGCATTGAATAACAGCATAATCCCCAGTAAACTTCCAGTTCTCTGATATTTTTGAAATTTTTTCACTGACGCCCGTTTTTAATCCAACAACAACATCGGCCTTAATCGTCCTCAAAGTAGCCAATGCAGTGGGTTCAAAACCATTCAAAGCACACCTAAATGGTGTTGTCTCTTCCCACTGCCTGTCACCAGTTAGTTTTCTATAATTTAAATCTCCTTTGAGAATTATTAGATCACTTTGGCTCAGCCTCTCATATAACTGCAGATTTGCTTCTTTCATCTCGCTATAGTCATGGGGCAGAGTCCAAAATCCCTCGTTGACAATCACCCACTCTCCAGAATCGAGTCTCTCGGATATCTTCTTGCTGAAGTTGATCAAATTCTCATTGTTGCTTTGTGCAAGAGTTTCCAGTAACCAGTAGATGTCTTTTTCAAGAGTGTCTGAAACGAACCAAGGCATGGTCTTGACATGAATGTTTATCTTCTTCACTAAGTTGGCCGAGTGAAGGAAATGCATGAAACACAGGTCGCAGAAGAGTTCGAAGCCGGCATTGTCGAGGACAAAATCGATCTTGACTTCTTGGGATGATGTGTTGGCCTCTTGCAGAACTTCCCAGATGGTGTTGATGTCGTTTGCAAGAATATTGGTTCTTAGCTCATCGAGTTGAGTCAACTGATCGCTGTGTTTGACGTTTTCTTTTCCAGCTGAGATGGAGAGGTCACATCTGTTGCCCCAGAGAGAGGCCTGCAAAGCAGAAACAAACTGTTAAGGAATAATAATTTTTTGTTATTGTTATTAATTTGAAAAACAATAACAATTGTTAAAAAATTGTTGCAAAAACAGTAAAAGGTACATTGAGTATTAATATGCTGATTCTTAACCTCTATCCTACCATAATTCTAATAGTGAAGCCATCCTATGTCACAGACAAAATACCCAAAAGAGGAGATACACCATTAAAAAAACGAAATAACATGAATCTAGCACTTACACTAAAGCATTGTGTTCGGGACTTGCCCTATTGCTTTTTCCCTCCTTGGCGCTTTCACTCTTGGGAGCTCGCCAACTTCTCGTGGAGAAAGCCGGCAACCCTGGCAGGTGTCTTTTTATAGTAGTTTGAATTCGAAAATGTATCGTATCGTATGAAGAATTGATTTGAAATTTGTATTCGTTAAACAGTCATTGCGACCGCTCGTAATTGAACTTCGTAAATAATGATTTGTTTTTAATAAATTTAAACTTTCTCTCAACAAAAGGTGTTTTTGTGAAATTATGAAACCAAGCCACCTCAACACATTGGTTTAAAGTCAATGCACTAGGATGAACTAAGGTCTCTATTAACCATGCATACTACCCTACTACCCCCATACTACCCCTTCAAAAAAGAATTAGCTGGATTTTTTATAATGAGGGGAGTAAAATGTTACATAGTGATTAAGTTACTTAAGCTGTATGTTTGAACAGCAAATTAGTTTTAAATCAGTATGGGACAAACCCTGCATTTGGAAAAGGTTAGGCTTGAAATGTGATCGCTTAACTCATTAGTAAAACTAGATTTTATTCCCAATGAATGCAACCTAATTTTACAAAAAGCTAAAATTTTAGTTTGATGAGTGAAACAATTTTTTTTATCTTGCATCTATTATAAATTATAAGTTTCCAGAGCACAATGATTTAGTAACAAATAGATTAGACAAAGTTTGAAACAAATATAAAGAATTAATAGTTTTGAAAATAGCAGCAATTTCCTTAGATTTTCTTACAATAAGGCAATTTCACTATTTTTTTATTTGACTTCGTACAGTAAGCTACTTTTCCATGGAAAAAGTGGAAATTTTGCAATTTTTCAATTTAGTTTGCATAACTAGGAGATAGTTCACATGTTAGAAGTATCAAAGGTATCTATAACTATAGTAGATGTAAAATAATAAAATATATTATTCATTGTAAAAAAATAGCTTCACATACTTTAAATTTTGTATACTTGTAAATTACTTTGTACAAAAAGCTTTTCATATTATTATGTATCGTGTTTGAATAAATTTAGTTTTATAAATATTAATAAAAACATAATAGAAAATAAATAAGCTTACCTCTAAGAATTTTTTAAACAGTGTAAATGTGTTAGCTTTATTATTTGAGTCGATGTTTGTCAACGCATCGGTGACAGAAGAACATAGATGTGCAACAGAATCCATAGTTGGTAAAAGTGATTCTTCTTTTTGCTTATGAAAAGGGTCAAAATCCTTCAGCACAGAACTATATTAAAAGACAACAATTGTTATCAGAATTATTATATATTATGTGAAAAAAAAGGAAAGTGTTAAGTATCTAACAATCAGAATCGAAAAACAGTAGCGAGATAGTATGATATTTCTACTAATATTAATCCTACTTAAATTTTTTTTCCACAAAATCCTATTTAAACAATAAAAGTTACCAATTTTAACATATTTTAATGATAGTTTTGTATAATTATTTAATAAAAATATGGTCACCTTGAGCTGATAACAGGATACTATTGTTTAATTGTGTTTGCTACTAGAAAAGGCAATATTTAAAAGGATACATTCTAAATGAATTTCACACACATTTCTGTAGTGAGTATTTCTGTTTGATGTTATTTGCATTTTAAAAGCATTGTCTATCAATTAAATTAATTTACCATTATATCATACATGATGGTACTTTTTCCCTGGAAAAAGAGAGACTTTTTAATTATAGTCTGCATAATTTAGAGATAGTTCAAATGTTAACTTTTAACTATTGTGTGATTATTCTTCAGTTTAACACTTACATAAAATATGAATACTGAGACTTCCAAAACTTTATGGATTTAAAAGAAATGAAAAGTTTCATAAACTTAAATGGAGTGTAAGATGTTACTCCAGTGGTTATAGTACTTATATTTATTTATATTGAATAAAAAAACTTACAAAATTATTAAATACTCCTAAACAATACAAAGTCTCACAATTACCTCAATTCAAAGGATTGTTTTATTCTTCTATAAAAATAGCACTCAGCATACAACCAAGAAGATTCAAACCAAGCAGGCAGAAAATCGTACAAGTCTTCCTGCTTTTTCAAGTAATCGTTCCATAGTTCTACATCTGGCCCATCCGAAACAAGAGGCTTAATTAACTTGTTTGTAACCATCTCATTTTGTAGAGCAGACAATCTGCCGACAATAGCTTTGCTGTCTTCAACTGCGACCTAGAAAAAAAAAAGAAATTGATTGAAGGATTATGGAATATCTAGTTACCAAAGGGTATCTTGTCTAGGTTTTGATGCAGCGTTCGTGCAGATAAGATTGCAAAATTATAGTGTGTTCTTTAACAATTGAAGAGCTTAGTGGAAGAACGTGCTAAGTGATATTTTTGAAAAAATTTATATATTTTTGTCAATGAACATATTACTAAATACTTTAACTATAACAAGTTTCCACCTTTTCATAAACTTTAAGTTAAGTACGTTTTTTATCATTCGAAAGTTCAATTTTTAACGGATCTAAATGCAAACTAGAAACTTTAAAGATTATTTTCTCGGTTTCATCTTTTTGTCACTTAGCACGTTCTTCCACTAAGCTCTTCAGTTGTGTTGGTTTAGAAGATGTAACTCTCAAGTCAGCAATTTCATAGGTTGTTTTAATTTCACTTCCAATGCACAGGTTTTTTTGTCTGCTATGTTCTATTTTACAGTTAACATGCAAGTTTTTATTATTTATTTATAAAACTTTATCAGTTTTAGTTTCATTGATTTTCAAGTATGCAAAGCCTTTTGAAAACATAATTGGTCCTCAGTTCTTAAGTTACATGGATTCACCAATTAAGGCCAGAAAAAAAAAAATTCTTCATCAACATTTTTGTTCCCCTTCAAGACCTGAAACATGCCCATTTAACGTGATTCGCAAACAAAGAAAAGTTTTAGTTCCACGGAAAGAAAAGTTTGCACACAACATTCGTTTCAGTAAGGTAAGAAAATATTGCATTTTTCTTTAAAAAAAACCTATATTTTCAGAAAGCTAAGAATGAAAAAAATATCGCTAGAACTGTTACCACTCAAGACATGAAATATGCCAATTTAAAATCAATTTTCATATTGTTTGGCAAAATTTTTTTAATGCATTTATGATTAATCCTAGTGGTTTATTAATGAAATTCAAATTTTATTTTTTATACAGCTTGTAATGAAAAAGTGACAAAATGGTTCACAATGTATATACTTTTTGCAATGCGTTAGACTGTACAAGCTTACTATATTTGGCAAACAATCACACTATTCCATCCATACTAATTGAACCCCATGCATATTTATTTAGTATCCATAAAACATTTTATTGAAAAACCAAGTCCTTAACTATGATAAAGAAACAGATGCATTCTATGAATAAATTGATTTTAAAAAAAAATATTTTATTAAGTCTGACTTTTGCCCGTCAGCATGATACATCCGTTTTACAGGAGGGTCCCTTTCACACATCCATTCTCACTCGCATATCGGAATTTTGATCCAGATCAAAGGCCGATAATACCCTGATCTGGCACCCCCATAGGTATTAATTTAGTATGGGAACATGGAGGAATTTGTGACCACGACATATTTAACGTGCCCCAGCCACCATTAGTCAACACGGCGGTCTTTAGCCGAGTACAAGCGCCGCCGAGGACAGAACCCACAACCCTTCCGATGCGAGCACGACGCCTCACACGACGATATATAATGTAATGAATCATACTAAAAAACTTTTTCAAAATGTTTTTTTCCTTACTAAATAAGATCATAAGGTGAGTTAATTTGAATTAAATTAAGTTCAACTCATTCAGAATCCACCGAATTAAATTCTTAATGATATCAAAGGCTGAATACAAAAACAATAAAATACCTCTCCATAGGTTTCAGCAAGAGAACTTCGACTTTGGCACATAACATCAACAACCTTCACAAGAATAACTGGTAATCTGTCTTTTATGGTCAGGTATGCAAAGCTTCTGTTGATAGAATTATAAATTACTTTCATTAAAAATATGTCTTTAACAATAATGTGGGGTTTTGTCTTTGACTATTGAATGCACAAAAGCTTTCAAAGCGTATGATATTAATTTTATTTGAATTTTTTTATAGACATGCATAGCTTAGTTTTTAATTAGGGTGACCAGGCATACTGCATTTTGCAGCATAGTACTGCTTTTTAGGTTGCTTTGAGCGATTATGTCCCACCAGTTTCAATGAGTTCTTAAATATCTAAAATGTCCTTTTTATTAATTTTATTTATACTGCAAAATATCCTTCATTTTTGAATGATGATAACAATTTCTCTACCAAAGACTTGAGCCGATTACTATACTGAAACAATATACTAAAATACCGTAGAATAATCCTTTTGTTTTACTTATTTAACACTGTACTGCATTGATTTTGAAAATATCTGGTCACCCTATTTTTATAATAAGATATTGTTACACTTTAGGAAGCAGTACTTAAGATTGATCAAACAAGTAAATTGAGATAGTGTCTGAGGAAGTACCATAACTTTTGGGATTTTTATTCTTACCCCTTAAATTTTCCAGAATAATGTGCAGGAAGGCACTTTTTGTTGTTATTTATTTGTCCAGACATTATGTATTTAACTTATGGTATATGCTTTTAAAAATATAAAAATTATAGTGACAGGGATTATGACAATATTTACAAATTTTTTTGTTTCATTTTCACTTTCATAATATGATTGTTTGCTGCCATTTTTGGTTTTATAAAACTAGGTCCATTTTATATTAGTTGTATTTATGTGCATTTAATATATAAATAAAAGAAAAAAATACTGATGTAATTAAGGGCAAGTGCATTATTTAGTTAGAGGGGGGGCCGGAGGATTATAGGGGGGGGGTCATGGTTAAATTTTATCCTTGAAAGGGGGGGTCTCGTGTTAATATTCAAATTTTTACCAAGGGGGGGGGTTAAGAATTATTATCAGGTATTGAAGTAACTTTCGTTACTTTTCCATTAATCTCTGAAAGCTGTCTGGATTCCAATTTTGAAATTCCACTTCTAAGAAGGGAACATTTCGCTTTCCCGAAGTACGACCTTTTCTTGGGAGGGAAAAATAAAGCATAATAGAATTGTCCACTTTGACAGCTGTGACGGCGACTATCAGGCCAGCCAGAATTGTTAAAGTACGAATGTTTATCCTTGTCTGTTTACCTTTCCAAGTGTACATTATAGCCCCGTAATTACAGACATCTAGGAAAAAGAAGGGTTTAGAAATAAATCATGCTGACTGTCAAACAGGTTGGATGCCTTGCCTATGTGTAAGCCCCTTTGTGTTGCCTGAATGGGGCAGACAACAATGACCAACAACAAAGTCCATTCCCTGGAAGAACTGGGGAAAGAAGGGACAGAGTGGACGTTCATTCTTGAGCTACCCTTATTTCTGTCATAACACGAACGAGTTTTTACTGGTGGACTTGTATGGGACGATTAGCAAGGCAAAGGATTTAAAATTAAATATAAAAAAACGTAAATTATAATTTTAGTAATTCGTTTATCGTGGTTTCCTTTGAAAAATGGTAAGATATGACTAAATTTAAACTTTTCCTACAACTTGAAATTTCAAAAAGTAACGGTGATTCGTATTACTTTTTGTAAAAATAACTGTAACGCGTTACTTTTCAATTTTTATATGAAGTAACTGTAACTATAACAGAGTTACTTTTTTTCTCAAGTAACTGTAACAGTGTTTCTTTTTAAAAGTACATTTCCAATCCCTGAATTTATTTTGATTAAGTTTTAATATTTTCAGAAAAAAAAATATAGATTACCGGAAGCATATAAAATTCATATCACACTAAATGTGTAAAATTGATGCTTTTCAAATTTAACTGTTTTAGTTAGTTATACAACAAATGCATAAAGTTAACCTTTTCTAAATTATATATCGTAGTAATTACTGTGAGCTGCATAATATTGAATAACTTATCAAGTGGACAAATAGTTCATTTGAAGATTCTCTTCTTCAACCTACAGCAAGACAGTCAACCCAGTTGTAAAAAATCTGCTTATTTCCAACGACAATTTTTCCCAACTACATAACAGCGAGAACATAAACAATTTCAACAAAAAAAACTTAAACAAGTTTACTTACCTTACATCATCTTAACATTTCAAATGAAAATTAATGTTTTGTTTAAAAAAATCATTACGAATAAAATCTCACCATAAACAAAACTACTGTTTTTAGGATAATAAACCCTTACTAAAATTTAAGGTATTTTAGAGGTTTTTTTGGAGGTTTAAACTAGGTATTCATGGTATTAAAAGGTATTTTTGAGGTTTTCAGTAATAATACCTCTTGAAATAATACCTGACCGAAGGTATTTTTAAGGTTTTATTTTCAAATACCTAGAGAAACCTCTGAAGTTTTAGGTATTTTACAAGTTTCGCAAGGTTTCTAATAAAAACCTATGGTATTTTAAGGTATGCAGATAAATACCTCCTGAATACTACAGGTATATTAAGGTTTATTTTTTAATACCTATATACCTCGGAATCATTTGGTATTCATATAGTTTATGTAGGTTTCTAATAAATACCTATGTTATTTTAAGGTATTTAAGGGAATACCTCCTGAATACTTCAGGTATTTTGAGGTTTTATTTTTTAAAACCTATATACCTCGGAATCATTTGGTATTCATATAGTTTATATAGGTTTCTAATAAATACCTATGGTATTTTAAGGTATTTAAAGGAATACCTCCTGAATACTTCAGGTATTTTGAGGTTTTATTTTTTTAAAACCTATATACCTCGGAATCATTTGGTATTCATATAGTTTAGCGAGGTTTTTAATAAATACTTATGGTATTTTAAGGTATATAGATGAATACCTACTGAATGCTACAGGTATTTTGAGGTTTTATTTTTTAAAACTTGTAAACCTCGGAATCATTTGGTATTTATATAGTTTAGCGAGGTTTTTAATAAATACCTTTGGTATTTTAAGGTATTCAGATGAATACCTCTTAAATACTACAGGTATTTTGAGGTTTTATTTAAGTATTCTGAAAAATATATTTATAATTGCGTTAAAAAAATCCGACTTTTACATTATAATTTCAATATCAGACGCGTGCAAAAAGTTAGACTTTTTGAAACAGTGAAAAAAAGTACTTTTTGTCACCCAATAAAGCAGTGAATAAAAAGCTTTTTTCACTATTTTCATAAGATGCCAACATTTCAAGCTAAAAGTTCTATTTCATCATATTAATACAATCCAGCTATTTATCGATCTGCTTTTTTTAAAAGTTTTTTAAAGATAGTAATGCACGTGAAATATTTTTGGAACAATGATTTTTTTTCACACAATTACAAAAAATATTGTATGAACCAAGTGCGAAAAGTAAGCTTTTTAAAACACGTGTCATTATTTCACGAGCGAGGCATCCACTAGTTTTAAAAACTGTTACTTTTCACACTTGTTGCATAAATAACTTTTGTAGGGATAGCATGGTATTGAAACATGTACTATTTTTTAAAACTATTATCGAAGTCATTGCAAAGATTTTTTTATGAAATTAAATTATTGTATTTTTAGAAACTATAGTTTTATAAACATAATTTTGGTAGAACCTTTATGTGAATGCAAATTAATTTCTCTTAAAAAGTTATTTCACATGCATACAAATAATATGTTACATATTTTAATTATTTTATGCCTCGATATCCATACTTACAACTCTAATAATGCAATAGAGTGAAAGTTATAAGATTCTTACTGGATAATTAAGTAACATTTACACAAGACTTTAAAAGCAACTATGTAATATTTTGTGGTTCAAATGTTTTAAAGATAAAGTATCTCCCTTTTACTTTTAATTATTTTTAAATACAAATATCTTGGGCTCTTGGTTTGTCCTTATATTTTTCTATTCATTTTTAGTAGGAACCACAGAATATGACTCAAAATTCAATATGGATGCTATCAAACAATTTTGCATGAGATTTAAACATTTTTATTAAGATACAATCAAATACTCTTATTCAGATATATTTATAACTGTTTAAGCTATTTATATATTTTCTAAAAACATCTTTTCAAAGTTCCTTAACATTATAGAAGAAAAGTTTGAAAGCACAAAGTTTTATAAAAAAATTACAATTATTCAACTTCTATTCTAATGGGAAAACGTTGGGCTCTGTTTTTAAATAACGACAAAGAAACACCTCTCTGGTGACATGTACCTACTAAAACTTACAAAAATACAAAAGAATGTCATTTACATAATTAAAAAGTATAATTTTAAAAATATTAATTAAGCAAAATTTTAGTAATTATTAATAAACTATAGATGGCAGCACTAACGAGTAAAAACTTTAAAAAAAAATGATTTTAAACATAACTAATTAATATCTTTAAAATGTATGAGATATTTTAACGGTAAAATAACTCTCTTATGTATATTTTAGTAAGATTTCGTGAGTACAGGTCGTATACTTTACTTAAAAACACGTGCAACCCTTAAATGCCTAACACTACTTAATAAAACCATCCCAGTCTGGTGTAGTGGTTAGAACGTCTGAATCCCAACTTGGTAGTCCTCGGTTCGATTCCCGGTAAGTAAAATCATCGATTGTTGTCTTGTTCATATATGTAACATGTCTCTATGGTCGTATCTGTATTTACTTGTGTTAAAAGGCGACTTCTCCTTCGGGGCACTGGCATTTCCATGGGCAAGACAATTATATTTTACTCCTCAACTATTGCAAGGTATTTTAAGAAAACCTTTAGGTTTGTTTAAAATACCTCATAGAAAGGTATTTTGGAAAACCTTTTTGGTTTATTTTAAATACCTCATTAAAAGGTATTTTAGGAAAACCTTTGAGGTTTTTCATCAGAGGTATATCTTAGGTATTTTCGAGGTATTGGATTGAGGTATTTTCAGCTACTAAATGGTGCAGGAAAAAACCTCTGATGTATTAAAAAAAAAACCTCTGTTGAAGGTTTCTAAATAATACCTCTATGTATTTGTGAGAAACCTTCAACAGAGGTTTTTTCTTAATACATCAGAGGTTTTTTTCTGCACCATTTAGTAGCTGAAAATACCTCAACTCAATACCTCTAAAATACCTCCAAAATACCTATGAAGCGAAACCTTATAAATACCTTAAAAATACCTCAGGATTTTAGTAAGGGAAGTAATATTATCTTTAATTTTTCACACCTTAACAAATATAGACCCAACCTACGAAAAAAATTACATTCAGGACACAAGGCAATTATGATGTATGTTACTAATTACTAAACATTTTACTTGTGTAAATGTTATCAATCATGACAATCTGAAAAGCTGTCTGCACAGAACAGAGCTTGCATGCATTACATCATGCGTTCCAATAAGTTGTTTCTGCCTCTTGTGGCAGATGATCTAGAATGCAGCATTTAGCCTCGCGATCAAAAACATTGCTTTCTAGAAGAACCAGCAATTTATCGGAGTCTGACGGTGTAAATTTAGTTTAAAAATCAAAATTTATGATTGATGCTTGAAAACTGTTCAATAAAAAAAGAATATTTTTGATGTTTTATTTTTAAGATATATTTTTTTTTTTTTTTTTGGGGGGGGGGGGGGTCATATTTTATATTTCAGGTCCCAAGGGGGGGTCAACCTTTTTATTTACAGATGTATTTCAAAATCCTCCGGCCCCCCCTCTAGTTAATTAATGCGCCTGCCCTAAGCGCGATTTACAATAACCAGCGGGTGACCGAGCTCTGCTCGGAGAAAATAGGTATCGAAGCTAACTCGAAGATTTAAATTTTCAATTGTGATTTATCAAAACAATCATACCATAAGAAAATTTGTGAAACCATTGGTGAAAAGATAACCGGTTAAAGTTAATGTGACCAGATTTTCAAAATCAAAAAGTGGGACACTCCATCACCCCCCCCCCCCCCCGGTGTATTTTTTAAGTATTTTTTTAAGCACATAATAGTCCCTTCACACAATGACACACTTGGTATAAGAAAGATAAGGAAGGCGCGTTCAACAGCAGCAGTGGCTCCAGGCAAACAGAAACCATACTCCACCAATTTGTTGATGACTTTGTCTTCATTTAACAATTTCTAAAGACGTCATAGCGTTTTACAACGATTATTCATTAAAAAAAATCTATTTTATTTACAATTTCCTCGTTTTTTGGGACTTTGCGGGACTTTTACAAAAATAACGGGACTGTCCAGCCAAAAGCGGGACGTCTGGTCACATTAGTTAAAGTGCACCATTGTAAACAAAGTTAGAGTTTGGAAAGGGAACTATTCTATACAAAGGTAAAGTTTTAAAAGTCATAGGAAATGAAATGTAATTGATAATTAGCGTTTCGTTGAAAAGCAACAAAAATGTCGAAATGTGGTAAACATTCCATTTCATACTTCATTCAACTCGATAGGTATAGCAACCATACGTTAAATTTTCAAGATCGCCAAAAATCGCCAATGAACAGAATAGAACTAAAATCGTCTGCTGATTGGAACTAAAAAAATATTCATGTTACCATTTCTGTAAAACTCAATAAAGTTTAAAGCAAGGTTGAATTTATTTAAATTTGAAAAATTTAAATCTTAACTAAACATTTATAGCTTAAGCAGAGGCTTATAGCTTTAGCAGATGGCATCACGAAAGTAGCCATTATGGCGAACTAATGAAGTTTGAAAATACGTCGCCGAAGTGTGACGTCACAACATGGCTGCTGGGCATAAACAAACGCCATTCAGATGAAGAAGTGTGTTGCTTTTCATTGAGCGGGTCGTGTTTGTCCGAAAATGACTTCCATGTTCCATATTTTAACTTTTCTTAAAGATAATTTGCAAGCTATAGATTTAAAGGAGAGAAGCACCTTCAAGCCTCACACATACAAATTTTCCTATTTGATTCCGATTTTGCCAAGCTGGGGCGCAACTAGAAAAAAATTTCTGGGGGGTTCAATTTTTTATTATTTTTCAATAAAAATTAATATTAAATTATTATTTTTTTTATTAAAATGATTCTTAATTAAAATAGTTTTCATTAAAATGATATTTTTAAAATAATCCTTAATTAAAATGGTTTTTAATTGAAATAATTTTTTATTAAAATATTTTTTATTTAAATAATTTTTAAATAAAATAATTTTCAATTGAAGTTATTTTCAATTGAAATTATTTACAATAAAAATTATTTTTATTTGAAGCTATTTGCAATTAAAATAATTATTTATTTAATTTTTCTTGGCAACTATTAATTTATTATTACTAATTATTATTTATGAGCAAGAATTAGTTTTTGTTTTTAATAAATAATTATTGTATTATTTAATTTATTTAATTAGTTTTTTAGAGCTTTATTTTATAAATAAAAATTAAATGAAATAAATTGGAAAAAACAATTATAGAATGATTTTATTGAAAACTTAACTTCTTTAACAATTTTTAAGAAATTGGTGCATACCATTACATTTGAAACAAGTATGATCAAAATATTTTTTTTAATAAAAACTAATTCTTGCTCATAAAAAGTAATAAGTAATAATAAATTAATAGTAAAACACTGTATATACCAAGAAAAATTAAATAAAAAAATAATTTTGATTAAAATAATGTCAATTGAAAATAATTTTAATTAAAATAATTTCAAATGAAAATATTATTATTTAAAAATTATTTTAATAAAAAACTATTTTAATTAAAGACAATTTTCATTAAAATTAATTTTAAAGAAAAACCATTTAATTAAGAATTATTTTAATTAAAACTATTTAAATTAAAAATTCTTGTATCAAAAACTACTTTAAATAATAATTATTAAAATTTAATATTAATTTTTATTAAAAAATAATAAAAAATTGACCCCTCCCCCCAGAATTTTTTTTCTAGTTGCGCCCCAGCTTGACAAAATCTGAATCAAATAGGAAACTTTGCACGTGTGACTTGTGAGGCTTGAAGGTGCTTCTCTCCTCTTTCTACAGCATGCAAATTACCTTTAAAAAAGTTAAAAAGTGGAACAGGGAAGTCATTTTCGGACAAACACGAGTCGCCCTATGAAAAGCAACACACTTCTTCAATTGAATGGCGTTTGTTTATGCCCAGATAAGCCCAGCAGCCATGATGTGACGTCATCACTTCGGCGGCGTATATCCTATCTGTAACTCCGAACTGCTTGACCGTAGCGCTTCAAAACCTGTGCCAATCGATTCGTCGTGGCCAAAAACCCCAGACCCCTAAGTTTACCGGAGTTTATTAATTCTGGGGCGATTTTCGACTTGGGTCCAATTCCTCGTATTATAGTATAAGATATACGGATACATTATTCTTGTTTTATACTTGAGTACTTGACTTTTTCTACTCGTATCAAAAGTGGTAACACGTGTTAAAAAAGGCATGCGTTACAAATAGCAATGATTTTGGACAAAGATATGCTTGGTGCAAGGTTTTCTAGTTTGACGCATGCCTTAAAACATCAGAAGTTCGAAATCTAAGTGTAGACATATAGTAATATATCGATGAATATTTTCATCATTATTTTAAAGTTTTCGGTGGCAATTTTGCACAAAAAATTTACGAAGCGAAGAATGGATTCCAAAATGAAAATCTTTATTTACATCCTAAATTACTACGAAGGATTCACGTTTACAGTAATTTGATATAATTTTTACATTTTTAAGTTTTTTAGAAAACAGTACTTACCAGATAAATGTAGTTATTATTAAGTTTATGTTTTTAACACGTTATCTTTTTCGTTGTTTACTATCACCTCTGTTGATAAATAACTACTCTCGCCCGTGGGTTCAAGGTGTTCGGGAAGAAAAATGATGTTCAAACTCGGCAAGTAAAAAGGTATTTCCCCGAACTTTATTTGTCTGCTAGACGTTTGTAACATTTCGTTATACCTCAGCGCTTATATGCTTTAGGAAACCTGTATTAGTTTTAAAAATTTGGACAACTTGTTGAGTTTCCTTGAAAGAAAATGCATTTTACAAAAATATGATCACAAAATAATTTTGGCTTATAATTTTAAAGCTTATGTTAATTGGTAAATATTATGGTTGGAGCTATATCCATATTTCAGTGCAGGATATTATGCAACATAAATTATTCAATAACATAGGGCATTCATCTAGGTTATCAAACCTTAAAACAGTAAAACTTCTAAACCCCCACTAAGTTACCATTTCCTTAAACAGAAAATTTTTCACGACACAAATTTTTCTCCCCTCCCCCATGTACGTATTTATATTTGTAGTTCAAGATTATAGAAACATCATAGTTTAAGGGTAGTGGGCGCTCCTATATTTCACAATAACTGTCAGAAATGAATTTTTAACAGCCAGAGTTTTTGGATGGTATGGTAGTTAGTTTCAGCAGTATTTCTAAATTAGCAATCCTCACAATCATATAATTTTACATCGCCAGAGTTTTGTTATTGGTCACCAAAGTTTCACAATTTATTGGCCATGATTTCATGTATTGTTTTTTAGAATAAAGATTGCTGGTGTTTTCCTATGCCTGCAGTTTCTTCCTGTGCACTTATTTACGTACTATGTAAGATTTAAGCACTGTGTTTTGCTCACAACCCTATAGTTATCAAATTTAATTTAAGTGACTTTTGCCATTCGGCTCCCATCCCTCACATTTTTCCCCTTTGTAATTTTTTTCTGCTCTAATGGCAGAGTGACTTGTTTTTATAACGTCTCTGCTTCATAACATTATTGTTTATATATTAATATGTATTAAGTATACATGTCATGTATATATTAATAGCAATTAAATTGTGCAAACTTAGCATAATTTTAAATTTTATTTTGTCGAAGCAATATATTAAAATTGTATTTTTTTTATAGGTCTCTGTGGGAATTATTGATTGGTTTTAACTTTTTATATAATGACCTGACTTGAACTGAACATCGGTGCAACTTTTAGATTTTAGGTAAGAACACGCATATTTTAATTATTGAACTAGAATCTTGAGCATGTGCATACCAAAGTTAATTTTTCAATTAATTTTTCACTGAGTATATTATGTGTATTTTACTAAACAATACTTCTGTTATATTGTACTTGGGGTTTACTCTGATGTAGACCGTGCAATTGATAACCTTGACCTTGGAATTGATCTCGACCTTGTAATTCAAATATGAAGTAGATATCAATAGCCTGTGTCACAATAATATAACTTAGTGAAAATCCGAAATTAATCTAAACTACTGAATTTAATTTTTTTCAGACAAAATGGCTAACCCAGACTGCAAACAAATAGAAAAACACATCAAGGATATGCTGTTTAATGGACTTGCTCCAAGTCAACCCATAGGACCACCTGGTGGTGTTAATCGTAACCACAGCTCATTTACCCCCAATGACCAAGGTCTGCTCTCTAATATCGAGAATATCCCACAAGTCAATCCCCTTCTACCCCACCACTCTACGAGTCACAGTGAACTCATTGATTTTAATGTCCTCACCAACTTTGCTGCACAGCATATAGACAGGTAAAAATATCTTAATGTGTTCTAATAGTTCGGTAGGAGGAATAGAAAAAAGATATGTGTATTTAATATACCGTTTCATAGAAACTTTATCAAAGTTGTATTTATTATAATAGAATGCGACGACTTAATTTATATAAAAAAACATATTCATGGGAATTTTTTTTAATAAAAAAAGAAAGGGTGTAATAGGCGATCAAATGACAAAACTGAATTTGCAAAATCAGAAGAATGGTAAACTGGATACTGATGAGCTTACCTGCCAGTCCCTAGAATTATGAACATTGCTTACAAAACCTGCCAATCCCTTGAATTTGCTTATTCATGGTTTTGTAATTTGACTGACAATATGTCATATAATTAAATTGTGTACATTGCTGAAATTTTCTTCAAGTTACAGTGATACAAGGTAGATACAAGAATGATACAAGGTAGTGATGACTGATATTAAATTTATTTTTGAGTCTTATTTTAATCAGTAAGGTTAATATTATTACAATTAAAGTTTTTAAAATTGTAACAATAGATGGTACTTTTCTGTACCAATTTAAAAGTAAACATATAAAAAGTAAACTCTATTGCACTAGCAGGAATATTCACATCTTCCTTAATCAAAATTTAATTGATGAGGCTTTCCCTCCGCAATTTTTTATTTGGGCTGACATTTCTTCAAATGATAATAGTAAAAGTTCTGCCCATTGGCAAAATTATTTACAAAATAAGAAAAGAGGGAATTAGTTTTGGCACATCCAGTACACAATGCAATATATTTTCCAATGTGTACCATTAGTTAAAAAAAATTCCTCAAATAACCAATGCATTTTTTTACCAATAAATATTTTCTGCTACTATTTTAATCCTGTAGCTCTCCATTTCCTTCACCTCTTGACAGCAAAGAGTTGATTTTACCACACCCGGATCTTGAAGACGATGGCCGCGTGGGCCTTAGAAATGGGGAAAACGGGCCCGGGATTCATGGGTTGTTAAATACAATAACAAAGGAGATTCAAAACTCGCCCCATTTTTTGAGTATGCCGGAAAATCCACTTCCCCAGGTAAGAAAATGATATATTGATCTTTTTTTGGTACACTGTTCATTGTGTATTTGGTGGAAGTACCTAAGTGCTATCTGGCTGTTTTATATATTGTTATTTTAACTGTTTTAGAGAAAAATATTTTTTTAAAATTAATGTTTTGACATAGTCTTATATTATTAGCAGTGTCATTAAGAGTTGGTTGTTAAATACATTGAAGTAATGATTTTTCTAAAATAATTTTTTATGGCGCATATTAACACAAAGTCCAGTAGCGGTTCAAACATACTATGCCCCGCTCTGCCACAGATTGTCCGATACACCGTCCCGGTTTCCCAATAGCCCTTGTGTGACTCTGGTGCGATGATAATTCAAAACTTAACCAGCTCGATTTAGGCCTAGACCTACATGCAGGAATATATGCGCTTTTTTTTTAAACTCTGGTAAAATTGTACGCTTAGTGTTATTGTAGGGTAACGAAATTTAATAAAATCTTTTACTTTAATCATGTTAGTGTTAAACAATATTTATCTTATCTATTATAATTGTTTTCAGTTTATTACTTACATAAAATATACTATAATCCAAATAACAGTATTTGTCGAAAAAAGTTGAATATTTTTAAAACTATGATAGTGCTCAAATAGTAGTGGGATGTTGCAGTATTTACAAGCAAATCCTGTTCTGATTAGTTTTTTACGTGCACAAACTCTGCATTGTCCTAGGTTTTTTTACATTGACCGTTAGTCATTATATTTACTAGTTTATGCTTTCTGGAATTTGCTGTCTTCCGGGACGATCAAATCAGGATGTGGTTTTTGTGGGTTCAGAATTAGGTAGATCCTTATCTTGATCTTCAGTTTAGCAGTCTTCTATCAATGAAAGTGCCGTTTTGTGCAGAAAATTTTTATATGTTGCAGTCTTCTGTCCGTTCAGAGTTGTATATACTTTAAAGGAGTTTAAAAGTGCACAATTGATGAAAAACAGTACGACACATTTCATCCATTTTTTGTTTTCCTATAAATGGAGTAATAGGACAGATATTGATCTGCGTCATCTACGCCCTTCATATATAATCTATTACTGAAATAGGCTTCTGTATGGGGCAATCTGACGTCCTGCTTCTGTTCCTAGACTTCGCCATTTGTGCAGAATGTTTTGTCGATATCATGTTTACTATCCTTTTGCCATTATTCCATGCATGTAATAAAATATGGCCATTTCTAAGAAATTGATGAAAGCTTGACCGTTTGAAGTATTTGAGGGAGACCTCTGTTCTTTCGAATCGTCATATTTACACATTTTCTATATAAATTCTAATAATCATTTTAAAATAGCAGGTTACAATTTTCTTTGTTCTTATGCACAGGTCATTGGGACACCTAAAAAGGCCAAGAAAAAACAGGCTTCCGTGGGGAATGTAAAGAAACCGGTCAAGGAAGAAAAAAATGAGCAGCTAAGTAAAAGAAAGTCCAAAAACCTGAATAAACAGAAAAGAATAAAAGAAAGAATGGAGGGACTGTACATAGAAAAAGAAAGCAGCGAAGGAAAAGAGAAAGTCACCAAAGACGTCAAGGTTCCAAAAGAGGTTGGAAGTCGACCAAGTCCTGGTGAGTTTTCTTTTACCTATAAAGTTTTGGGTTCAACCTTCCTTAAAATATGGTATGGTTTTATAAATTTTTTCGGAACTCAAAAATTCCATTTTTATAATATTAGCTTATTGTTTTAGATTGTTAATTTTTCTTTGTAAATTTCATGCAGAACAGCTTTTAAATTAGAAGATTTATATAATTCATTATAAAAGTTGGCTGTAATTTTTTTTATGAATGAGCAGGAATAAAATCTTCTAAAAGTTCTGCGAAGGGAGCAATTTTCAACACTTCTGTCTGTGCAATGTATTGAATGTTAAAAGTTATTCATTTATATTCTATCTATTTTTATTGATTCCATTAATTTTTTTCCATTAAAAGTTCTAACCTTTACCATCTGTTAAATCTCAATATTTGTATATCAAAATATCAAAAACTTCATGATATGTACTGTAGTTTTTTTTATACGATTTAAAAATATTTATTTTTATTAGACGTTAAAGTTGTTGCTAAGCGACAGTCTGCTGCAGAGGAGGTTGAAGAATCGTGTATTAAACTGAAGAAAAATCCACTTTCCGAACTTAATCAGGAGTATTTTATTTTTCTGCAGGATGTAAGTTTACTTAAAATATTAAATAGATTTTAACAAAGTACTTAACTCATAAATAATTAGTTTGTCATAAAACATATGTGGTTGATTCCATGAAAATGCACCATGGACATCATTTTTTTAAATTTCAACTTTTTTATTTTAAACAAAATCTGCCCCGCAAAAATTTTTGACACTTTATTTTCTCTTTTTATACCTCAAAATAAACAGTTCGTAAAAAAATTCAGAAATTAAATTTAAAATTTGAGTGAAATATAGAACATCAAACTTTGTCATGTCCATCACGCTAATAAATATTTTATAATATTTTACTATTTATAAATTTCTTAATTTTTTTTTTCTGTTTGGCACATCAGAATCTTATATTGATTCCAAAAAAGTTCTAGACTTGAAATGCATAGCAGTTAAGAGCAAATGGTAATAATACAAGGTCACTCAAAATCTGAGTCTCAATTTTGTCATGTCCGTCACGGCATGTTTTAACCCAATTAATTTTAAGTATTTTCTCTTGAATGAAATTTTCAGTGTTTTTTATAATCAAGACCTTTATTTACATCTCAACATGGCAATTTTTTATCAGTCAATTAACATTTAGTACTTTTTAAGAGCCAAGAAAGTTGTCTTATGTCATGTCTGTCACGAATAGAATTAACCACCTGCTCTAATCTATACATACTTTTCTTACTAGTATGCTGCACTTTTGATTTAAATAGTTTTACTTTGTCTCCTAGTTTATAATGCTATGCTTATTAATGGTGTAACTCTTTATATTTTATAGAAACATTACAAGTTCCAGTGTTCTCTCTGCAACTATAACACAGAAGTAAAGGAAGGCATTATCAAGCATGTTACCTTAAAAAACCATCTATTCCTTAAAGAGGTAGGTGTCATTTTATGCTTTTTCAACTTGTAATTAATAAAAAAATTCAGTAATTAATTAAAAAAAAAACCTTTAAGCTTTACTATTGTATTGTAAAAAGGTAGGCCTTTAAATAGCAACTACTGTTATGTAGTAGCTAATATAAACTCTTCGATTTATTTAAATAAACTCTCATAATTAACAAAATAATAATTAAAATTTTATTTCATTAAAATAAGTATTTGTATAACAATAAGGTAGTGGTTTTCATTGAAATTAGTGGTTAAATAACAATAAAGGTTAAAATAAATTTGTGTTATATTTTAAACATTTTTGCAGCATATTGGAAGTATACACCATGCACTTTCTAAAAAAACATTTTATTATATAAATAACAAAAAAAGTGTAAAATCTGTTTCTATTAAAAAAATACCCAAATTTTTATTTCATTTTGTCCCAATATCAATAACTATGTAGTTTTTTTGGATTTATGTTGTTAATAGTTGACAAATGCCAGTATTTTTTGTTGTATAAGGTTTTTTGATATTTAAATTGGTCCAATTTTTTACATTTTTACAGCAAGCAGATTTAGACCTGATGCTGCCTTTTCTCCCGTCCCCTCTAGTTCAGCAAACAGAAGCTATTACTGAGCTTTTATCTAAAACAGTCCAAATTAAAGGTTTAACTGATGAACACAGAAATGCTAGGACAAAACTGTGCTCAAAACTTAAAGAATTTGTGGAGGAAAATTTGCCAAGTAAGCTCTTTGCTAATATATTTTTAAGTTTTTCATCATGCATTATTATTTGATCTATTTAACCCTTCACTATGTGACACAGATATTAATCAGACCTATGAAGCAACAGGTCTACTTTTCATGCAATATTTCATACTATTTAGAATTGTCAATCTGTGATTCTAGTAAAATATCGACAAATTCTGTTAATGAAACCCATCCAAATAATAGACTAACTTATTTGTTGATTAACAGGGTTTGTTAGTTCTAGATAGCCTATTTTGTGAGTGATTTTTGTAATTTTTTTTTTAGTATTTCCATATAAACATTCTAAACAAGTGCTTTTGTTTAAAAAGATAATAGTTATTATTTTCACATTTTGGGACAATTTTAGTTTAATGCCTTTAAAATAAATCAATAATTTGTGCTGCACAAAATTAAGTGAGATTAAAAAATAAAAAAAAATTCCCAGTAATTAGGCCAACCTAAGGTATTGTCTTAGTTTTTGTGCAGAAAAAAATCGTGTAGTAAATGTTTAAAAAAGTGCTAGCTTGAATATAATCTATTAAAATATTTAAAATAATCTATTAAAATATTTAATATTAATATTTAATAGTATATAGTAAAATAAAATCTTAAATCTTTTGCTAAAATTATATAAAAAAATATAAGTGTATAAGTGCTATTACAAAGATGAAAAATATATTTTAATATCCAACTTTTTTTTATGAACTTATTTTCTTATGATATAAATTTGGCAATTTACATTTCAAGGATTTTCTTTTTTCATCAAAAAGTCTTGTGTGGAACGGGCACTTGAATCAATAAATGTAATATTAATTTGAAAGAAGCAATTATTTAATATTTTTCATTTTCACACAAATGCCTACTCTGAATTTCTAATGACTTTTCAATCATAAAATTAGGCTGTGATAATTTTAGAGCTTTGGTTTTCACACATGAAAAAGTGCTCCTGAATTGATAAATACAGAAACAAGTTAATATATTAATCTATGATTGATCAGTTTCATCCACCATCCTTCAACTATATTAATTATTTTTTGTTTTGCGGTGTTGTGGAAGTATATTTGATCTTTTTTAAAACTATAGCTTGCACTGTGGAATTATTTGGCTCCTCTGCAACCGGGTGTGCCCTAAAAAACTCTGAAGTCGATTTTGTTTTAAAAGTTACCTCTGAAGAAAATCTACCTGATTGCCTGGAAAAGTTGTTCCTTTTAATGAAATCAAATGGTAAAAAAATACTTTTTTAAAAACTTTCTGGTAAATTTGTAATTATCAAACGTCTTTAAAACTTTTTTTAGGGGTTCTATCGAGCCTGGAAGAAGTGATTCATTAATTATTTTCTTATTGAGTTCTAATTGCAGACTGTTGGCAACCTTAAAAAGTCTGTTGATTAAATATCATTACAAGCGCTTCAGTATGATTCAGTGGAATATCTGAAGTTTAACTATATTTTAGTATTAAACCTTGACCTTAGTTGTACTTGTCAGGATACCTTTAAGTCGCATCAATGGGAATGTTTTTAGTTTATTGAACTATTTTTACTTGGAAGGCTTTCAAATTTTTTGCTTGCAGTCTACAATAAGATCTGTATTTGAATTTAGTTTCCAATTCCAAGCTAAAGATATCATGCAATAATTTTTTGCAATATAATCGCAATAAGGGAAATAAACATATAAAGCTATAGTGATTAGCTTTTTAAGTAATATAAGTTTATTTCAAGTTCCTACCTTAAGATTGTTGATTATTTCCTTGAAGTTTAGCAATAAATTTAGCTAATACATCATTTATTAAACTAAACCGAGTACCTTAGTCTTCAAGATCTGTTTCTTCCGAGTTCCTGCCTTAAGATTGTGGATGTTTTCTGTCATAAACGGAACCATTCCCGAGGCAAAGGGTTAATGACACAATCTTTTAATTCTGGTCTTCAGGTTACGGAAACTCACTCAGATGTAGTTGGAATAAAGTAGGAAGATGTAAAAACTGGCGTAAAGGTAATGTATCTGGCTTAGCGTTTCAAAACGTTTTTGTAACCACTGACGCTCATTTTGTTCATTCCCTTGAACTTCACTCACTCATTCTCTTACTTGGTTGACACTTGAGCTCACTCAATTTTCACATCAATGAATACTTATTTCAAAACTATTTTTTAGACTTTTATAAAATTTTGCACAAATCACAATAACATACAAAGGGTAAGGGTTGCCCAGTTTATTTAGCATTGGACATAATACTATCTCGAATCGATTCCTGGATGCCCACGCTGCTTTTCTATCAATGGACTATAAAACCAAAGTTCTGAAGTTTGCATGATTTCAATAAAGTTGCATTGGGTGTCAGCACCAGGTTGCCTTGTCATTTCGCCACTGCGGTTCCAAATTATGACTCCTGTTACCAATTAGAGCTCTCTATCCCTACTGTGTAGAAAGAGATGCGACAATGAGGCCCAAAATTGCCTGAGCCGGGTTGCCACGGCGAAACCGTCAGGGAGAAACTGGTCAGGCTTGCTGTAGCTTGGGGGTTTATCGCTTTTCGTACGTATCTTACGAATCCTTCCCGGGAAGACTATTTAGTTTCGCTTTAACTTCTGCAATGATTGATTTTCGAAATTAAGTGCAGGATTTGAATGTTTAAAATGAATTAAATTATTTTATTTAAACCCTTAATTAATAATTATTGAAATTAAATAACAATAAAAATTGGTAATTTACATTTATTTTAATATTATTACTCTACCACCACTTTACACACATTGATATCTTGTTCAAGCTTTAGAGTCTCTCTTCCCTATGAAATTAATTCAAATCATTAACAAGGTATCTAACTAGACGTTAATCTAATTAGTACCTCTTTCAAAATCAAGATAAATACTACTGAATGTTCAACAAGAGTGCTAAAAATATCACAATGCTTGTCAACATTTTGGAAAATACGCAACACTAACAAGCTGGCAAAATACAAGTTAATATTCTTTTATTAATAAATCACAAAATAAAAAATTACTCAAAACAAAAATTCCATATTTACCAATACTATTAATAAGTGACACGATATGTTTAGGTTTTGAGCAGACGAGTCTGTTTACAAAAAGAATCTTCGCCAAGAGACGCCGAGAAGTAGCCAACTAGAAAAGCACGTGAATCAATGTTTATACTCGTATTTCAAGAAAATACAAAGATTCTTTGAATATTTAAACGTTGAAAAGATTTCTACTCACATAAAGTGAATAAATACAGTTTTTTAAAACGAAATGAAGCAATATTTTATGCATAATGTTTTAATAGCCATCATAAATACATTCAGAAAGCGTAATGTTAAAGGAAAACTGTCTTTTTTCTAACTACTAAAGAATTTTTGAAGAAAATTATGGTTTTAGAATATTCTTACACATTTAGGAAGCTATGAATAAACATAAAAAAGTTGTACTTTCCCTAAATTTTATGGATTGTTGACGATTGCAAAGGCTACTTTTTTTTCTTCCTATGCTAACTCTATGAGGGACGAAACGAAAACCGCCGGAGGCGGACAATCTTGGACCTCGACCAATCAGGAGCGGCTGCCAATATGTCGCGTCTCTTATAGACACAGTAGTGATGTAGGGCTCTAGTTACCAATAGCCCTCATGTAGCTCTAGTGCGACATTTATTCAACCAAATCAAACACAATAACTTAAGGGTTTACAGAGGTTTTTTTTTCAGTGTTATGAAAACTGCTTGAGCGTTAAGTGGTTAAACTGACATTGAAGATCCTATTTCAAGTGTTTGACTGTTTCGTGATATCCTCCCCAAAATTTTATTTTATTTAACTGTCAAAACTATTAACTACTACTTGTTTAACATTTATAAAAATATTCACTACCCTTTGTTCGTTCTTTGTTGTGTTTAATTTCTAACTATTTATTATTTGTATTGATGTGTGTATAAAAAGCCTTTTTTGTGTTCATTGAAGATTTCATATACAATTTTTAAGGTTATTTGTCATTGTACTTACAAAATATGAGTTAATGTACAAAGATAAGAGAGCATATTTATACAATATAGCATTTATTAAAACCCCATTTTAAATAGTCTTTCATGTTATTTTTATGGGTTCTAAAATGCATGGAGTTTAATTACAATTAATAGAAATTCAAATTGAGTAATTAATCATTTAGCAATGACACCTGATTCCCTACCGTGGTGGTATTACAAAACATATTTCACCACTGAATGATTATTCTAGAAATTTTAAACTTTGTAAATTTAGAATTTTGTTAGTTGTCTATTTGTTTATTTTTTAATGATTGTTTAATTACCATCAACTGTTTAACACCATACCAACATGCATAATATTATTTTCATTATGTTAGGCTTACATAAAAAATAAATCATGAGCAAAAAATTCAATTATGATAAACTATCTAATCTTTGAATTGAACCGACTATTACATAACAGATTGATTCAATAATTTAGAATCAATACATTAAATGTGAGTTTTTTAAATGGTTGTTTAAATGCTCTTATTTTTAAAATATATTGACGACTTTTTTAGTTTTACAAATCATCCTAAAACCTTTTACAGAGTTTAGGTGTTTAAAAATTTTTCCGACTAATTTATATACTCTAGAGGTTAAGGTTAACAACAAAAAATACAGAAGTTGGATTCATTAAATTTTTTACAATACATTATAAATTTTTTTTCCAGGTGACACCTTTTTAAAAGTTCTGGACGATTTTCGCAAGAAACGACCCTGTATTAAGTTCACCGACAGTGAGACAAGCCTGTCTTGCAACATACTCATCGACACCTCTTCTTGTTTGAAGCTAGCCAATCTTTTAGACACTTATTTTAAATTGGACAAGAGGGTCTTAACATTGGGAATCGTTCTAAGATACTGGGCTAAGGTAAGTCGTATTCGTATTAAATATTTATATAACTGTTTTAAAAGCAGGGTTGGAAAATATTGACTTGTATGTGTTCACCACACACGAAAAATATTTTACTCGTGTCGAAAATTTCAGGCCATTTTAAAAATATCATTCGTTTTATATTACTTTTAAATAATGGATATTTTTAATTAAAAAGAATTATGTGCAATTTCTATACAATTTTGTATTCTTAATGTATATGATAAGTCCATGAAAGCTTAAAGGGCTAAAAGAAGTTAGTTATTATTAATATTAATATTTTTATTAGCAAATTTTTACTCCAAATCTAGTTTGTTTTGAATTGCCAGTTTATTTAACTCTGGTTATTATTGCTACTTAAAAACCTTTCATACAATATGATCTTTGGAAAACCACCACTTTAAAAATGCAGTTTATAAGAGTTTTGTATTATACGCCAGTATGTAGTGATTTAATATTTTGTGTTTCTTGCAGATTTGTGATCTTGATCAACAGGAAAGTGGAACCTTCCCTCCCTTTTCTATTTCCCTAATGTTGATCCATTTCTTGCAACAAGTTCAGCCACCAGTTTTGCCTGTTCTGCACGAGGTAATTCTTTTAGTTTCATTAGATCGATTTGTATTATAATGCTGGAAATGATTTGTTAAAAAAATTGTAATTTAAATGTCATCTGTGTTTAGTGGAGGGGAGGCAAACATTGAGAACTTGCTATCGGCACATGGCTATAATGCTTATTTTATATGGTAAATAATAAAGTAAAAATAAAATTTAAATGAAAAGCTCAATAAAGTTACAGTTGAATGACAAAGCAACAAAAAAAGTTGAAAATTTAAATTACTAAACGAGAAGTGTTTGTGAAAAAGTAGACAAATAACTTTCTAAAAAAAGTTAGTAAAAGGAAAAAGTCTTTAGTTTTTTTTGTGTGTGAAAAGTTTGTAAAATAAGAGAAGCAAAAAAGTTTCGCCAGTCTTTTCTGTGAAAGTTTGTAAAGAAAGAAGTTTTATTTCTGTCATGTTTAGCTTGGTGATTAATTCTTGATCTTCTATTTTCCTATCTCATGATCCATCCTATGCTGCAGCACGTCTTGTTGTTGAGAGATTTCCTTGGTATTTTTCTCCCTCTGGTTCTTCGTTTCGTCCGGTCTAGTTTTATGTGTAGGTTGGGCGTGATTATGATTTAAAAAAAAAGTTATTTCTAGAAATTGGTCCATTGTTGTGCTCTTGTTGTCCTGAGTGGGTGTCATTTGGTGACCAACATTTTGACGCACAGTAAATATCACTTTTTTGGGCAAGTTCATTTAGTTCAAACCAATTTTCACCTTGACAGATGGCGATATGCGACTGTGTTTCACGGTCGAGTGTAAAGTATAGCTTGTCTGACATCATTAACTGGTGTAGTGTTTTGTAGTCAGTAACTTTTCGTACTTAGCAATATTATTCGAAAGATGTAACTAAACTTGAATCAAACCGCGTTCATTATTCATTAGATAAAAATGGCTCTTGTAGGAAATTAACATTCTTGGGGTGTTGGTTGTAATTGTTTAAGAACAGTGTGTTTAACTTTTTCTTAATTTTGAGATTATTTTCAAATATATATAGCAAAATGGGGTCTATCTTTTTCAACATTTATATTAATGAGAATTTCAGATTTTGTTTCATCTGATACTCTATTGCTACCTTTCTGAAGCAGATAGAATGTTTTATTATTTTTTTTTTGGTGACTAACCCAAATGACTTCAGAGTTTTTTTAAATATTGACTTAAGGATGTTCCTAGTTCGGGGTAAGAGGGATAGTTATTTTGGTAAAAAGTTGAAAAATTTATGTTATGAATGATAATAATTACATCTTCTGTTTTTCAGGTGAAAGATTATGCCAGCACTCCTGAATTTTATGAAAACTATCTTAAAGTAATTAATATTTTTATTTACCTATACTTTTGCTGTAACTAATTTTTTTAAAGTTTGAATAATTAAGAAAAAAATAATTATTTATCTAATAGGTGTTATATTTTTTTAGTCAAGCCAGTGGAAATGCCAAAATAGTGATTCTTTAGGAGAATTATTTCTTAAGTTTTTCCATTTCTACAATTTTGAATACAAGCTGGGAGAACACGTTGTTTGCATACGAAATTCTAAACGTGTTACTTGTAAAGAACGAAACTGGTCTACTCGTTTTTATGCTATTGAAGGTAATTATTATTTTGATCGGTGATTGTAAGCAGCATTAATGCTTTTGAAATATATAAAATGCTAATTAATGTCATAATAAAATGTCATATTAAATGCTAACATAGTAAGATTATAATTAAATAACTACTGCAACGGTAATGATCACAGATTTGTAAATTTTAAAGCTGTTATGTAATTGTTAAGGTCTTTTAAAAATTCTTCAATTTTATCCTTGAATAAGCTTAATTTTAGCTTCCACATTACGTTTATAACGTAAAAAGTGGAAGGTTTTATAATCGTTCAGTCCGTCTGTCCGGCACCCACTTTCACAGAGCGAAACAAAAGTCGCACAAACAATTGGGATACGTCATTTTAAAGCAAACAATCGAGCTAGGTTTCATCCCAAATTTCATTAAAAATTTAAATTAGAAGTATATTTAAAATTTAAATAACTAAAAATTTAATCTACATTGAAATAACATGCAAATTCCATTTTCACTCAATATTTTCACTGTTGCCATTTCGTCAAACGTACGAGAAACTTTATTTGAAATAAAAATAAAACCTTTGAAAGAAAATTTATTTATGTGATATAATTCGGTTTGGATTGTTGAAATATCACAATTGACTTCTTTTGATGGTTCATTATATATGTATGAAGAAAGATGTATAAAGAATTCTAATTTTGCATAAAATATATGCAAAGTTTCTCTTTTATTTTTAAAGCATCATTTTTACTAATTATATATTTTTCGAACTGTAAATTAAATTCCGGCGACTAAAAGAATTATATTTATTAAAAATTTGCATCATTATTCCACGAATTCCAAACAAATTTAGCAAACGATAATGAGTAATTTTTAATTTGACAAAGTATATTAATGAAAATAGTTAATTTTGGCGTTTACAATTCTAAATTAGAAGTCTCTGTTAGGCGAATTTCTTTCTGAGGTGTATAATAAGTGTGTTTCCTGTGAGCATAAATATGGTGTGGAAGCGGTTTTAGTGACAGGTTCTGTAACAAACCAACTTGTTTTTTTACTGTATGAGATTCTCAAGTTAACAAGGTACTTTTAAATTCTGTTAAAACATTGATTTAGTAGTTTTGTTGATGAACAAACTGTATTGTTAAATATATTAGTGTATTTTGCAAGATTCTTATGTTTAGCTATCACAATTATGACACAGTACTCTCTTTGGGTTTTCTTTGTATCCAGATTGCATAATTCAATATCAATTATTCTTTATGCTATATTTGTCTAAGTTTTATTATTTTAATGTGATAACAGATAGTATTGAAATTTTATTTTTAGTTTTAATTTTCTGTTTGTATATTCAAACTTTAATTTTAAAAAATCTGCTGGAAATTTAAAATTGTTTGCAGTGTTTGAAATTACAGACAATGTGACCAATGTACGAATGTCTTGGAAAATGTATGGCAATACATTCTAAGCTCGGTGCATAAAATTAAATGATTTATATATCATTATTTTAGTTTCTTATCTTTTCTTTAAATACTTTATTTTTACAGATCCCTTTTTGAGAAGAAATTTGGCATATGTAATACCAACTTTCCAAGTCTGTACTTATATTGAGCAATGTTTCTTGAGAACATATAGATATTTTGCATACCCTCAGCTTAAAAAGGATCCTATTAAACTTGTAAAGACAGATTCTTTTGATGTGTTAAAGTTATCAGAATGTAAGTACTTATCATTATTTTTTAATATATGTATAAAATGTAATGCTTTGTTCTTATTTGATAAAATATTTTACATTTTTTAAACATTACGTCCTATTTTATGGATTATTATTACCTGTTTATTGAGTAAATATATTACTTAACCATACTATTTTCTTATTTCTTAGTCATCCTTGGGTATGATTTTCTAATTGTAGAAAAAATTAAACTAATTAATTTAGAAGTATTCACAAAGTAAACAATGTATATTATTGGCGCAAATAGTTTATTTCGTAAAATTTTGTACATGTTTCTGTGAGTCAGAAGCTCACCTACTTCAGAAATATACACAACACCAACTAACAATGAAGGCTTCAAAGCTGTGAAACATGATTTGGGGCAAAAAATCTAAATACTGGCACAGAGCCGACCCTTTAATGTTTTATCGGCTTTTGAGTTCCTGATGAGTCCCAATTAAAGTTGAAAAAAACTGCCTTGGATCAAATTGCAAGATATAAAGTTATAATTTTCTCGATTCTGCATCCAGACAAATGTGAAAAATAACCTCTACTAGTTAGTGAACTCTGGCTCACTGAGATGGTATCAGCAAATACACTAATATTTATACTTATATGTCCGAACATACCACTCTTTATATTTATACTTAAATTACTTTGGTTGGTTCACATATTGGCAAATACAAACAATGAACAACTCTGGGTCATTATGCTACGTGTCTTTAAAATTCACTGCAAAGAAACTGCCTTTTTTTGTAAAACCCCCAAATTTGTGCCTAGTGGTAATTTTTTTTAACAATTAAATTTGGAATCATAGGTTGAAAAGTTATTTTCTGATCCTATTCTGTCAAACCATTTGAAGAGTACACGTGAAAACCCGATTGATTTTGCAGAGAAGTTTCCTTAGCAGGCCACTTTAGCAATGATAGCGAGTGATCGCCTAAACTTGTGTAAGGAAACCAGTTTCGATCATAGTTAAAGTAATAGAGTGGTAGATCACGTGACCTCCAATGCTAACGATGGGACACGCAAGGAGCTCCCAGAAGAGCCCCAATGAAGTCAGTGTTGTAGGTCACGTGATATGCCACGCTAATACTTTAACTATCTCTGTGGTTCCTAGCTACCAAGTTTCAGGCGATTGGCGATCCGGACACTTGGACCAAGCGAAGAAGAAAGAGAAACCGGTTTTCTGCCGCCTAGCAGACAATTGCGGGTGTCCGCCTAATAAATCAATCGCTTCTTCCCGTGTACTCTTCATTTTAGTTTTTAAAGATGAAAAAAAATCTGTAATAACAGGAATGCAAAGTAAAACATTCACTTAAATGGGTGCCAGGTCTCAGTATGTTAAGTCAAAAATATACCCAATTTCTTTTTTTCCTTTAATTGCTATTGTATAAATTTAATTTTTTTTAAAATTCTGAAGACATATCCAACAAACCCATACCCAAGAGAGAAGAATCTGACGACTCAGACAATGAAGATTCTGACAGTGCTGATGTAGATTTAGAAGACCATGACCCTGACCTACCACTCTATGAATTTGTTTCAACTGTTGGCAACTTATCCTTAAAGGAAGAATCTGGTAAAGAATTTTCTTCAATATCATGGTTTTTGAACCTTGCAATATTTTGTATGGACTCCTATGAATTTAAAAAAAAAAAAAAACTGGTTGGAAGTATATATTTTTTATTTTGTTAAGTTCAACAAGGCACATGGATGTTATGCTGTTGTTGGACTATCTTTGGTTTAAGTTAATTTTTTTAACCAAGCCTTTTGATAAGGCACTCTTTTAGATATTATTAAAAAATATAAAGTGCAGCTCTAATTGACTATATGCGTACTTCAATTCAAATTATTAGTTGCACAAGTCTTTATTTATTTAATATTCTGTTTCAAGATGCATTATTAAAATTTTGTTTCTTATTTCTTAAAACAAGCATTTTTTTCTTCAACGAAATGACATATGAAAAAAAATATGATGCATGGTTGGATTCTAAAATACCAATTTTATAAATTGATTTCATTAATTTTTTTTTAAAGAATGTACCGAAAGTACCTCAACTGTATCCAAGTCATCTGAAAAAGCAGCCAAAGACAATGTAGGAAAGACGCCAGTGAAAGCAAATGCACAGCCTCTGTGTTACTGGGATGTGGAAGGAAGAACCATTAGCAAGGATTTATTTTGTTATGAGTTTAATTCTGTTACGTTTAAGGGTGACAAAGTAAGTTGTTAGGAAGTAGTAGTAACCAAGTAGTTATTTTTAATAAGAAAAACTACTTTAAAAAAGTGGCTTAATATATTATTAGGTTTTTGTGTAAAAAAATCACTTGGGTATATTTTAATTTTAATTCGAGGCCCAGTGGCTTAGTTATAGTGCTTTGCATTGCAACGCTACAGGTCTGGGGATCATACCCCGGATTGGTTGAAGTTGATAAATCCTTTCATCCCTTAAATGGGTTGATAAAATGGATGCCAAGTATGCTTGGGAACTAAACACTGCGAGTTCTGCTTGAGGCTGACCACTTTACCGGGACATATGCCTAGCACCCCAGAGCCACAAAAGCTGAAATGATGGGTCACGAAAGCTGAAATGGGTACGGCAGGCCTTAGCCGTCTAATGGGCTGTTGCAACCAGGTGGTTAGTGCTTATATTTTAATTACTTTCTTAAAAGTCATACTTGTCTGAGTATTAATTTTTTTAAATATTATCGCACTTTAATTGACTTGCATTTAATTGCATTATGTTTATAATTTGCATTATGTATTTCAAGATTCATATGAAATTTTTGGCAGATATTTCTTTTAGTAATAAGTCTTATTTATTTTAGCCATTCCCTTTAACATGTAAGTTGTGCAAGAGTAGTGGACATCGCAAAAAGGTAAGTTTAAGACCAATTTTAATGAAATTTAGCCACATTATATTTATGACATAAAAAGTGATTTGTCATGTTCACAGGATAAACTACAAATATATCAAATTGTACTTGAGCATTAGACTATGGTTTGTTATTAATTTTTATTGGAATTAAAGCTAAAAGTATCAATCATATACACCATTCAAGGGACCAAAATTTTTATGACATTATAAACAAGTAATGTTAAAAAAGGATGAATATTTAGTGTAGGATATCATGTGGGGCACATAACAAATGTTAGAACGAATCACTTTTGAATGACTTTCTTTGAAACTAAAATCAAAAACAAAATTCTTCTTCCCTGGTCAATATATATTTTATTAAGTGGAAAAAATAAATATAAAATTTTTTGACTTCTCCAATCTTATGCAAATAAAGTAAAAATTTAAATTGGGAAAGCAAATTTTAAAAAATCTTTGAAGGATTTTTGATATAATTAACTTATATTTCTATCGATATAGTGAAGGAGTTATTAAAATTTTTCATTATAAGCAAGATATTGTAATATTAAGGTCTATAGGCAATTTAAATTCAATTGACTCAATGTTTATGGTGTTGTAAGCGAAGAGTTTGACTGTATAGTAAGTGAATTTGAAAAGTATGTGTGCAATTTATAACCTATTTGAATATCATTGATGTGTAATTCAATTTCAACTGTGTTAAGTTATATCATTCACTTTAAGTTTATAGCTTGCAAATGTTTTATTTAATGGTAGGTTCTGTTAAAAATTCTCTTGGATTTAAATGAAATTTTAAATTCAAAATGGATCCAATACTATACACTTTGCTGTGGTATATATTTGAAGTGTTTTATTTACTAATTATAAATGATAAATTTTAAATAAGATAAGGTTAATAGGAAGAATGTTTAAAATTTATATATTATATTTAAAATATTATGACTTTAAAATTTTATGTTCCTTCTGTTACAGAAACTATCACTTATATTTGAGTTTGAAATTTAGAGTGTTATATATATATATATATATTTAACAAATTCAATTTTTAAAAAAAAAATATAATAAAACATGAATTTTAGGATTGCCCTGTGGACAATATACCAGAGCCAGTGCCTTTACCTGCAATGACTCCCGAGTTCTTAAAAATTATAACCAAAGTGCTTTATTCAATAAGAGGTAAGTGAAGCACTATAATTTTTTAAAAATTGATATTTATTTAATGAAGCACAGTGCTTCAATCCAGGAAATATTTGTTTAAAAAAATCTTATCAGTTTTCTGAAAATTAAATGGGACCACTGAATGGTCCATTGTGTATTAACTACTGTGTGTATTAACAACAGTATTAACTACTGTGTGTTGAACAACAGTATTAACTACTGTTGTTTTTTACATGTTAAAATCAAAACTAATTTTTCCCAAATACCTTGACTGTTTTCAATAAATATTTTGGTGTTATTCAAGTTTTATTACTTGCAGTAAATTATTTTGATTTTCTATTTAAAATATGACCCAAAACCAATAAACCCATTCCTTGGCAGAATGAAGTTGGACATGCGAATTCAACTTTTGATGTAGCATGGCATTGTTTGTATTTAATCTGCAAATTTGCTTCAAATTAATATTTGTTTGATTTTAGATCAATATCTTGTGAGCAAAGCAGAGTTGGATTATATTAATGCTGACATGCACAATGTGCAGAGACACATTCGCGAAGTATTTCCTGGTAAGATATTTTCTTTGTGCATTTCTTTTCAGTTTTTATAATTTATAGTGAGCAGTGACTTTTTTTTATTGGGAAATTCTGTTAAACTTTTCAATTGTATTTGGCTTACTAATAAATTGTACAATCTTACTAATTTAATTTTTAAATAGATTTTTGTGATAAAAGAGTATTTGATTATACTGTTGATATTTTAAATCATATTATTTAAGTTTGTGCCAAGTTTAATCCCTATACTTCCTTTTAAACAAATAAAAAAAAAGTAGTAACTTTACGTATATGCCTTGTATTCATTTTATAGATGCAAGCCTGAAATTATTTGGCTCATTCTGCAATGGTTTCGGATTCAAGAACCAAAGCGATATGGATTTCTGTCTGACTTTTGGAGATCGTAATGATGGAAAGGTTTGTAATGAAGCATTTGATATTCTTATTAATATAATTACTTACTTATACCTCTTTCACTCCAACATGGAGCATAGGGCCTCCGTCATGGTCCGCCACCTCTCCCTGTTGGCAGCAACGGTCTTAACCTCTCCCCATGACTTGTTGACTTCTTTAACTTCCTTGTTGATTGTTCTACGCCACATTGTTTTTGGCTTCCCTCTTTTTCTTTTGCCTTGCGGATTCCACTCCAAAGCTTCCTTTACTTTGAATTTTTTGGGTTTGCGTAGCACATGCTTGATCCATCGCCATTTTCGTTTCCTAATTTCACATTCTATTGGTTTTTGATAACATGTTTTCAATATTTCAGCTTTTGTTACATTTCATTTGTTCATCAACCATTTGTTATTTTAGCACTATTAATGTGATTATTTTAGTTTTCTAGCCTCTTACTTTGCGAAATTTCAACTGATCAGTTTTCTGTGAAAATCATTCCAAAGATTATTTATTGTGATTAACCTAGCTAGGTCAAAAAAGCTAGAGCTATAAAATTTTACAAACAATAGCAACATTATGGTATACTGTAATTGATATTCAAATGTGCTCTTTGAAGCATACAATTATTATTATGCAGCATACTGTAACTTTATATTTTCTTTTCGGTTCCTAAAGCTTTCATAACTAAATATTATAGTAAGTTAATCCATGCTAAATTGTTTAAAATTTCTCCCACTTTTTGCAGGATTTAGACAACTCTGAAGTTATAGAGAAGGTAGCCAAAGAGCTGCGACAGCACCCTGAGCTTGTAAATGTATTGCCTATTACAAGTGCCAAAGTCCCCATTGTTAAGTTTACTTGGGGAAAGTCTGGTTTGGAAGGAGATATCAGTTTGTACAACACTTTGGTTAGTATCTGTTTTGTAATCTGTATAGCATCTGTTTTGTAATGTTAGTATCTGTTTAGCATCTGTTTTGTAATGTTAGTATATGTTTAGCAGAGTTCATTCTAGAATTAAAAAAGGGCAGGGTGCTTTAAATATAAAAAGGGCACTTGCAAAATGTTTAGGGCATCTAAAATGCGATAAAATAGTTTTTTCGGATTTTTAGAAAATAGAAAATACACTCGCATACCAAATTAAATATTTATTAGTTTTCTACTCCATCATTTTATGAAACATCTTTTCTAGTAAGTGAAGGAACATAATGAGGCACTTATGCTTAACAACGAGACAGAACTGCAAACAGATCTCCTCGAGCGAAGTGGTGAAAATCATTAATGCTGCTAATCAAACAAACATGGATTTTATTTGCATTCAGCTCTAGCATTCAAAATTAAAAGCATGGTTCATACACTTTTTCCAAGTTTCGCAGAACTCCAATTATTCAAAGAGGTGCTGACTATAAGAATACCAGAAAAATTAAACTTGGCCTACCTGTTACTGTTCCTCTTTATTCAATGTCATGTCTAGTTTTTTTTTTTTTTGTACCCACCAAAAATATTACTAAGCATGACATCCAACAGAGACAAACAAAAAAAAAATAGGCCGAGTTTGTTATAGATCCCATAAAAAATTTAGTACACTTTTTCCAATATTCTAATATAAGTTGAAAGAACAAAAAAACTATTATAAAAAGATACAACTCAAACTGAAACAAAAGCTATAACCAAAACATCATATTTTGGATTTGATTAAACCGAAATTAAAACTTCATTATCTCACAGCCCAACAATACATTGAGTAATTGATTACAATATATCTTTTCTCCAATTAACTCCAAATTTCCAATTATATGAACATGGTTAGGTTCCAATTCCAATTGCTTAGATAATTGGAGTTCTACTGCATACTATTCAAGAATTTTTTCCAAAAAAATTCAAGAACTAGTAATTACAAACAAAAATTTATTTATATATAGCGTGTATAAGCCAACACTCCATAAAAAAAAAAAAACTAAAACCAATCTGAAACCCCAGTATAGGACAAAATAAAAAAAAGAGCCCAAGTTTCAAAAGTTAAAAAAAAACATTTCAGCTGCTCTTGTGATCACAAGGTCACGACTCAAAACGATAGATTAGAAGAAAAGATTATGGTTGGTCCAATTAGTCCTGTACCAGAGCTACAAAAGTATTGCGACACTCTTCCCGATCACGCAAACGCATCAAAGCCAGCGAACTGTCAATCATTGAGTATAGGCAATGTGACGTCATCAGTAGATTTCTAAAAAATTACTAGGCCGCAAAATAATCAAATCAGGAAGCATGAACTGCATATTTTTGGCCCGGATGAAGATGATCCTCTTTCAATGGGGGATTGCACCGTTGGTCGATATTTGAAGACATCTTATTGTAATACAATCCTAATTCATCCTTTAAATTTCAATTAAAATTTTTACTTTTATTATTAAAATCTATTATTTAAACTTGTTATTTATCAAAATTTAAGTTTAGTTCTCATCGATATAGACCGAGAATGAAGGAAAGAATTTTTTTAGGTTGGGGGGTGTTGTGGAAACCCCTTGTCACGGCATTATTTTTGCTCAAAATTCTCGATCGTCTATCTAATTCTAAAATCGATTATCTTAAGTATTTTTTAATAATTAAGTTTAGAAAAACGGGTTTAAAAGTATAATTTAACATAACCTGGGTTAAATAAACTTTTGAAAAAGAAAGTTGGATAAGAGTAATTTTTGAAAAACTCAGGAAAACGCGGACATTTTTAAAAGAAAATCGGCAACGAGGGCGGGATTTATTTTGTAAAAAAGGGCATTTAGGGCGGGATTTATATTAAAAAAAGGCGGGCAGGGCGCTGCGCCCCGTGAAAAACGCCTAGAATGATCTCTGTGTTTAGCATCTGTTTTGTAATGTTAGTATCTGTTTAGCATCTGTTTTGTAATGTTACTATCTGTTTAGCATCTGTTTTGTAATGTTAGTATCTGTTTAGCATCTGTTTTGTAATGTTAGTATCTGTTTTTGCATTGAAAAAGTGTCCGTTTGTGTTTAAATATATTATTTTGGTGTTGCAGGCACTTGCAAATACCAAGCTTTTAGAAGCATACAGCAAGATAGATGTCAGAGTGCAAGTTTTGGGATATGCTTTCAAGCACTTTGCAAAGGTATAGTACAATGGAATATGTGCATGAATCTGAATGTGTCTTTTAATTACAACTTAAATTTTTCAACTAGTGGTCTTTTTTTTATAAAGTCCTCTTTATCAAATCAGTTTTGAGAATGAAAAGTATTTTGCAGTGAATTGGCTATCACATGTAATTTAGTTAGAAACATAACTTTCCCTTTTCAGATATCTTTTTTTAAAATAGAAAATATTGTCCATATACCACTTTCATTCAATTACATTTAAGTTATTTTTCATATCACAAAATAGTGTTTCAATATCTTTACTACTATTAACTTTTAAATCGTTGTATTTTTTGTACTTGTTTTAAATAAACTTACTAAATTTTTTAGAGCAAATATAATTATAAGTGATGTATTAAATATAAACTGTATTAAATTTTATATTATCTGTTTTTAATTGATTAAAATTGCTGTTGTTTACTGTTTACTTTGTTATTAGCTACTTGGTATTTGTGATGCTTCCCGAGGGAGTTTGTCTTCCTATGCCTATATATTGATGGTTATATTTTTCTTGCAACAAAGAAATCCTCCAGTTATTCCTGTTTTACAAGAGGTATTGCAGAAATTTCCTTTTTTTAAATCAATTTTAAATGTAGTTTAATAAAATACCTTTAAGTGAGTTAAATTATGGCTGCTATAATATTTTCCCCTATTACTTTGTATACCACGAAAATGCTGATTATCGGCAATCTAACATGTGACAACTTACGATTGAAATTAGTTACCACATATTTGTTTTAATGAATGACTATAGGCATTAACTTGCATTTAGAAATAAACTGTTTAGATAATATTCAACCACTATGAAAAAAATTGCCTGTAAATACTAAAAGTATCATTTCCTGCATTAAAATTAAAATTTTGTTTCCTATTTTTAAGTGTGTTATTGCTACCCCAAATTTGTAATCCTTTTAATTTTCTTATGATGAAACTTATTGAAATAGTAAAATTTTTGCTATTAAAATTTTACAAAATATGTATACAAATTTATTGTGGTTTCAGCTACATGATGGTGAGAAACCAGTTAAACTAATTGACAGTTGGAACGTGTGGTTTTACAAAGATATAGACAATTTAGTAAGTAACTGTGAAAAGTATTTTCTCCCTCCCCTTTATTTTGTTGAAAAATAGCAAAAATGTGGGATGCATTTTTTTCACTGGAATATTAAACCAATTTTTATGAAGCTTGTTGCATATTTTCTGATTTAAGAGGAGATAAGTTTTAAGGATTTATTTTGCTATGGGTAATAATGAAAACCTTTGAAAGAGATTTATAATTAACTGCAAAATATTTTTAAAAAGCAAAATTAAACTTAAACTCAAAAGTCTGTAGATGAAATCTTTAGGTCAAAAAGAACATTATTATTGAAAGTTTGCAGAAAGTTTTATCATGCTGGAATCCGACTTTTTTAGTGACTTTGCTAGGAGTTTCTTATCTGTAATTTGATAAACTTTTTTCTTTAATATATACTTAAAAAACAAAATGAATTATGTGCTTCCCATTAGACAAACTAATTCTTCAAATATTCTTCTTCATTCAGAAAAAAGTTTGGCCTGACTATGGGAAGAACAAGGAGAGCGTTGGCGAGTTATGGGTGGGACTCTTGAACTTCTATGCCTGTGATTTTGACTGGAAAGAGTTTGTCATCTCCATCAAACAGAAAAGCCCGCTGACTCGTTTCAGGAAGTTGTGGATAAACACTCAGCTGGCTATTGAAGGTACTTTCTTTAAAGTTTTTTTTGTCTTAAGAGCTATGTTTATAGCTTTAAAAAAATAAATAGGCAATTGTATCGACTAGTCTGCCATGGAATGTATTCTTAGCTAATATTTAACTTTTGACAGAAGCTGTTGGTATAAAAATTAAGACTGTTTTCTGGGGTAATGTAAAAACCAAATTCTTTTTACTTGCGATTTTTTTGCTTGTTAGTTAAGACTGTTTGATTAGCATTTTTGTTTTTAAATACATATTTTTTGACGAGGAGTTATATCAGGTTAGGGCTTTGTCTTAAGTTGTCTTAATTGTTAATATAACAGTTTATGGGTATTCACAGGCCTTATTTTTAAGTATGATTTTCTTAGAATTTCCAATGAACCAATAAAGCAAAATTTTTACCTTGCTTTGTTTTAATTCAATGGTAATTCCTCTTTTATATTACATTGATGTGCTAATGACGTAAAACCCTTGGTAATTTTGGTCATCAGGCCATGACACTGTTCATGGGCTCCCTTTATTAGTTGACATACTTATAAATGTTTATAATTCAATTTTATTTGGATTTTCCAATTTAATGTCAACTAAAATGTTTTACAAACTAATTTTATCATTTTCTCCCACTTGCTAGATCCTTTTGATCTGAATCATAATCTTGGTGGTGGCTTAAGTAGGAAAAGTAAGTATTTAATTTTGTATAGTAATTTTCATTTTTTTTTAAAAACAGTATATTGTCTATCAGTGTACTTATCTTAAATCATGTAATTGTGGTGTAATATCTTGCGACTCTTGCGTCCCATAAACACTTTTATATTAGAATTTTAAACGAAAATTTCTAATTTGGTTTGTCTAAAGTTTATGTAAATAGATGATCTACTTGAGAAATATTGATTTTGTAATAACTTATAAAAATTATATAGTGATATGTATTTTTTTTGCTTTATTTTAGTGAATACATACATTATGAAGACTTTTATTCGTGCACGAGAGCGTTTTGGAACACCTGTCACCTTAGACAAAACAAAATTTGGCAGTGAGCGAGTATGTATAACCTTTTTCTGAGTAATATTACTTTTAACAAGAACAAATTGGAATTGTTTACTGAACAGAATAACTTATCTTATACTTTTTTTTTATTTGAAAATGTCCACATTTAAAAACTATTTTAAAGGCCCTCTACCAATTTATATCATATATTTCCAGGCATGGCTTTTCAACAGACATTACCTGAACTCTGGTGCAGAGCCACCCCAAGACAGAGGCTGTAGCAACTGTGGGAAAATTGGGCACATTGCTAAAAACTGCCCACAAGAGAAAGCCTGCTCATACTGCCGAGTACCAGGCCATCTTATAAAGAACTGCCCCAAGAAAGGAAGAGGAAAGAAAAATAATGCAAACAATGCAAGAGATAGGGAGAGGAATTTATCATTTGGTATGTTTGTGTATTAAAAATGTTGCTTAAAGAATAAGTTATCTGATAGTAAACAGGATTCCCACTGACCATAATTATTTTATTACAAAATTCTAGAAAGTTTTCAACAAATCATATAAAAACTGTGGGGAAACGCTGTTTTTAAGATGTATTTTATATTCTTAATGTGCTGTCAAACAAATCATATAAAAACTGTGGGGAAACGCTGTTTTTAAGATGTATTTTATATTCTTAATGTGCTGTTTAAAACACTAATTCTATATTTTATCTTGAAAATCAGTTTTTTTTGTGGTGTTAAAAAATTGAGTTTGTAATAATCCTACTTTATCAAAAGAGGAATAATTTTTCCCAGAAAAAATTTGTCTGAAATTAAAATAGCCTTTTAAATAAACATTTTACTGTTACTTGATATTAAACCAATATCTGTTCTTATAAGGTACAAACTGTACTTTTTCTATGTTCTAAACATGCACATTTTCTTAAACTGTAAAATCTATACATTTTAAACTACTATATGATATTCTTAAAATTTTTTAGATAAGCCAAACACGGAGAGAAGAAACAGCAATGAAAAACAACAACTTCAACCAAACCAGCGTGTACAGAACCAAAACCTCAAACAAGACTACAACATCCAGAGAACATATCCCGGCATGCAGCAACCACCCAACCCCAAAGAGGCCCAGAAACTCCTCCAGATGGGTGTACCCACCCACCGACTACCCCCACCCGGGTTCCACAACCGAAACCCCCCACCCGGGTTCAACAACAACAATGGCACCGGGTTCCAGGGTCCAAGTAGCTACCCGCCCCCTTTCAACGCGGGCATGAAATATGCCCACCCATTCCCGCGGGGCAGCAACAACAACAACGATATGCTGGCTAGCAGCCCGCCAAGGAACTTTCCCGCATCGCCCCCTAAGAACTTTCCCCCATTCCACCAGATGCCTTGGGGCCCCCAGCCACGGCAAGGGTTTAAAGTAGAGAGGCATCCCGCGCCACAGATGGGACGACCCATGTTGGTGAACCCGCAGCAGAGGTGGCAGCCCATTGGCCGACCCATGTTGCAGCACAAGTTTCCCAGCAATCAAGACCACAGACTGCACAGGAGTAATTCGGACTCTTACGGGTCGGATATATGGTAGCGAACTTTGGAGAGGGTTAGAAACGGGGCATTATTTTTTAACTGATGGTAAAATAATATGAGTAAATGGATTTTAATAGAAGGTTTTGCAGGGGGATAGGAGGTAGAGGCCTTTTTATTTTTGTTATGACACCCGTCGGAATTAGATTGTGGCAACTATGTTTATTGTTATTTTACTTGTTTAATCAATCCTATTAATCAAAGACAGGCAATTTGTAAACTGTAGTATGATTTTGGCAATGAATAAATGATTTTTTAATTGGACAAAGAGTATGCGGCTTGGATTTTAATAAGACTGAAAAATTGCAAAAGAAACATCCAGTCGATTTATTTTTCACAAAAGCTGTGGAATTTTAAGAATTTTGGTAACATGAGCAAATGGTAATAAAAAATGATTTTTTCTTGGATCTATAGTTTCTGTACTATACCTAAAGGCTGTTATTTTATAAAGCCATAAAAAACTTTTAAATTTGTAGCTCATGTTATTAAAATTCTGTACATGAAATTGTCCCATGTGGATTAGATTGTGGTATCTTGGTTATTGTTAACTTAAATTCTCCTGTTTGCGAAAGAAAGGCACCCTAGTATCTTCTCAACTACCATGTTATATTTTACAATGTTATACAGCATTTCCCTTGTGGAATTGTTATTAAATTTTTTTTATTAATGACACAGTTGTGTTAATCAATTAAATGATTTTGTTTTGAAAAAAATCAAAGACAATTTTGATTTTTCTATTTTAGGGCAAATAACCAAGCATAATTTAAATGGAAGTTGTTGGAGTAATCATAGTATTTATGCTTTGATAAAATTGCTTGAAATTTGTTAAGGCGAATTTCGATGTTAGCTTTGCTGGTAACGATATGTTACCCGAGAGAACCTTGTGTGCGATTCTTCTAAAAAAGCAGATCTATGCAAATTCTAGTGAAGTTGTTACTAGTTTTTATCAATGAAAAATAAGTTAAAATACTATACTTGGTTTTAAAATTTTAGGTGTTTAAAAGAATTGATATTTCAATATTTTATCAATTTCTTAAGGTTATGCATTTTTTTGCATATTTGTTACCTAATTTTCATTTTGGGATTGTTTTAAACTTATATTTTAATCTTCACATTAAATTTACCACTTTTAATCATAGAGAATAATTATCACCAGCAACCTTACAAAATGATATTTGTTTGGATATAATATAAAATCTCTTCAATAAAATAATGTCACAAACAGCAGGTTCTAAGGAGTTGACTTTTTCACACATCCTTTTAAGAACTTAAATAAGCTTTGTTTTTAAACTTGAAATAAAAATTCATTGTTCTTCAGTAAAGTTATTTGTCAATTTCATTGCATTGGTGTTAATTCACATAGTTTTCAGCCATAGTCAACTTGTGAAGTGAAGCTTAGAGAGTTGATTAATTCATGCTCTCATATTTGCTGTGATTTTAATTAATTGCAATCTGTTTTGTAAATTATCTTTGTATATTAGCACTGCCCATTGATACTGATTGTAATTTTTTAGTTAATGTGGCAAGTTCATTACTTTAGCAATGTATTTGTTGTTTATTTTCTGAACATCTTGTATGCTTTTTCTTTAATACAAAAAGTGGCTTGAGTTTGATTTATTTTATGCAAAAAAATGAACATTTTAGCAGTTAAATATGTTTCTTAATGTTTGTATAATACCTTTTAAAAATGTTCTTTCCCTAATTAATGATTTTAAAAAGTTTGTTTTAAATAAAAAAAGCATATTTGTCAATGGAAAATCTTTTAGAAATAATTTAGTTTTGCACAATTAATGTTATTTCTTCTTTAATAATAATAAGTAATATTTTCCACACGTAAACTTTGTACCTTTTTATATAATTTTTTATGATACAAAATTGTTAATGTTCTTTTTTACAATATCTAAAATTCAAATAATCAAATCAACTGAGTTACTTTTTTTGCTCTAACTATTTCATTCATGGTATTTGTCAAAAAGAGTACTGTTATACTTATTGTTTATAATTCTTGTTAGTATGGGTTTTGGGTTTTAATGGTTAAGACTAAATTTGTTTTCAAAGTTGAATTTTACTTAAATTTCTATCTTGTGATTGTTCAATTTTTGAAAAATGTTTTGTCGATTTGTAATTATGGATCACTCACACATTTAGTTGAATTTTTATTCTAATCAGACTTGAACCATGAATCGGTTGAAATAAATTTTTATTAATGAAAATAAATGATTTGTTCTCGGTTATTTTTGAACTTCATTCACACATTAATACATCAGAGATAAGGAGATCAGAATGTGAGAGTAAAGGATAGGAGAAATTTGCGAGGTAGGAGAAAAAAAAAGCATAACTTTGAACTTACCCTTTAAGGACTCTCGACTGGGTTGTTACCTGGTTTATAAAGGATAGAGGGAAGTTGAGTCTGATTTAGAAAGTAGCTGATCTGCCCCTAGGGGGAAATGTGAAGCCACTTGTGAACCAGTATCCCATAAGGCAGTTCGCAAGCCCTAGCACATGGCATGCCATACGCCACTAGATGGCACCATGAGAATTCGAATACTAAAAAATATACAGTGAAAACTCCACGACCGACCACCTCCACTTACAACCACTTTTTCAAGGCACCGACTTCCCCCCCCCCCTATGTATTCAATGTTAATGACCAGACCACTCTGGGAGAGACCACATTTCACTCCCCAACCGACTGGTTTCAAATGCCGTTTCATGAAAAAAACATCTTTTTCTAACACTTTTTCCGATTAAAAAAAATAAAGAAAAAGAGGAAATTTAGGGAAAAATGAAACAGTTAGAAATTTCTGATGACCTAAAAACGTTTGATTAGTCCACACTAGTTTGTTAAAAAAAGTTTGTATAGTATATTTTTTTACACACCACATAAGTAAGTTAGTATAATTCTGTGTAAATTATTTACGAATTAACAAATACACGTAATGATAAATAGATTTTTTGTAATTTCGCAATGGTTAATAATACGTTGTAAAATGACATTTTAACTTTCTAGCAAATTCACTTTTTGTACTCTAGGAGCGACCAACCTCTATTTACGACCGATTTACTAGGGAACGGGCGGATGGTCGCTCTTAGAGATTTCACTGTATATTTAATATTAACTAATTTAAACTTTTTACCAGTTATGCTAGCATAAGTTTATAGCTGGATATGCATTGATAGTTTCTAGCAGACATTAGGTATATATTCATAAAAGAAGCATATTAAAAATGCAGTTTTTATTGCATGTAACTCTTCTTGGACCAAAGCGTTTTTTGTGAACCAGTATCCCGTGATACACTGCGAAAACGGCGAAATGTGGATTCATCACTCAATCGTGCGGTTTGTATTGCGTTGTACGGGATTGCGCAATCGATGGGCATATCTGCTACTTTCTAAATCTATGAGTCTGAGGATTTAATGTATCTGGTTAAAAAGTCCTGAATGCGAACTTCGTCGCCAATAGTACGACGTGCTACGATTTTTGAAAACAACCAAACCTGGCGCGACCTTATGGTTTTGCTGGTTGGATACCCGATAAGTTGTAAATCTAGTACTTGCCCGTGCTTCATCAAAATTATGAGATCTAATAGTTCAACCCTCTCTCAAGAGTAACCATTTGAGTAAGAGTAACCTGGCGTCCCCATTTGGGGACATTTTTTAAAACCTATCCCCACAAACAATTAACATTTTTTAAAACCTATCCCCACTAACAATTAATTAATTTAATTAATTAGTTCCGAAATTGACCTGGTCCAATAGAGGAAAATAAAGTTGAACGAGGGTCTGCCAATACGATTTTAGAGTTCTTAAAACATTTTAATTTTCTTTTAACTTTTTAAAAAGTTATTTTAGTATTTTATTGTAAAGGCATTCTGTATTAAAAACTATGATAAAATAATATGTTTACTACAAATAAGTGATAAGGCATTTTTTGTTGCATTTATAGCACAAAAAATGTGTATTTTTAGAGTTTAAGGCGTGTCCCTAAGTAAGTAATAAGCATAATTTTTTTACAAATTTATTTGAAAAACATATTTTTTAGCATATATTTGTATGAAAAGTATGTTTAGTTTAGTTTTAATTTTCGTCGTACTACAGCTACACGAGGGCTATCGGCGTCGAATTTTAGAACCATAGTCAAGTGACGAGCCGAACCTGAGTAGTCACCCAACGCATCCGTTAAGGGCGACATCGTGCGCAATGTTGGGACTCTCTCTTATTAGCATATTTAACGTGCTCTCCCGCCAAATACGACGCCCGTCACCAATAGCCCTCGTATAGCTCTAGTGCGACCAAAATTCAAACATGGCCTAACGAACACTCAAGTTGCCAATAGTGTAGCTTCAGTGCGACGTTATTAATCCAAAACTACGAAACTTATAATGAATAGTAAAATGCAACTAAAAATGAAATAAAAATAGCAAAACATTTTCACTCATAAAAAAAATAGCAGAAGTAATAACATGAGTTGAAAATTGCCTTATCGGCGGAAGTTTAGAACTTCACAAAAATTTCCAACTAAAAATTATAAATATATGATTATTATAATAACCAACCATTTGACAACAAATGATTTATCAGGGACGAAAAATCGTTAATTTTTTTAATCATTGAAAATAGAAACAAGAATAAATGCAATAAGATAATACTATTTTAAAAAATATATTTCCAACATTCCAGCAGATAGCGCCATGAGTGAAAACCCATCTTCTCGCTCTCTCACTTTCAATTGGTCGATTGCTTCGTGACGTAACTTGACACGGTTTGAAAGTGTTCTTTTCATCTGCATGCATCACTCGAATTCATTCTCTCATGCCGACCGAAAGTGGAATTAAAGGGTTTCATCTCAAGTATTTTTTGTTTGTTTTGAATCGCAACATAAACGGCGTGCGTTTGTTGTGATTCCGAATCGTTGAGAATAATGTTTTTTCGAATCTTCGATCTCAAGTCCGGATTTATTCGGAGTTACAGACGATTTATTAGAATAAATTCTTCGAAGAAATAAACTGTAAAGTTTTTTTTTTAGAAAATGTTTTAAAATTTGTTTCAATAAAACTATTGATTATAGTTGGTTATATATATTTTAAAAACTCAAATAGATTTATTTGATAAGATTTATTTTATTCATGTTTGGTAAAAGATGGATACGCTCAATCAAAATATTATCGTCCATGTGGCGGAGTTCATCAAAGGTAAGGCACTTTTTTTCTTTAAAAAAAAAATCACAATTTTGTGCAGCTAACAATTTTATTTAAATTTTAACCATGTCTAATCCCTGTTTGTGTACAGAGGAATATACCGTAAATTACACATGAATTGCACCAGTTATTATCTGAAGGAGACAAACTTCTTATTTTTATTAGTTACTAGTCTAATAATGTAAAAATCGTCACTGTTTATTACTTCTTTAGTTAATTATTTTATTAAGTCTGCTACAATTATTAATAATCTACATCCACTCCCCTAAAGAGCAACAATGTTTACTCGTTTACTCTCTACCCATTTATATTATTTCGGAACACGTCGAACACTGTAGTCTAGTTACTTTTTTTTTATTAAACAATATATTTTGGTAAGTTTCCATACTAACATGCTTATAAAAACTCTTGACTAGAACCATACGCGCTACCGATTGACCGGCGGATAATTCGACACTTGATTCTCTTGTGTGAATCTAATGATGTAAAACTAAAAAAAATAAATAATAGTCTTTGACTAAATATTCTTAACCTAAATGACGCTTTCTCACATGAATAACTATTTTTTTAAAAAATTTTTTTTACTTCACTAAGACAATGAAAAAAATTCATACCGATTGAGTCCGATATTCAAATATATAGATTTTGTATGCACACATTTTCCCAAAAATAAAAAAAATATAAACTGAACCTACATTTCTGGTTTTAACGAACTTCTCATTATAAGTTTCTTTGCATTACGTAAAGTCTTGCAGTCCCATGCAAACTATTAAGAAGTCAAAATTATGTCTAGTTCTAAACTCTATCGGATACAAGTCGTTTAAAATCTAAAACTGCTTCTTTTTTTTATATAAAAATACCAATTTGTTGCCATGGCGGTTCTATGCATTTGGGCGATTTGTTACGCTAGAAAAGCCCTTCTCGGAAAAAAAAATGCGGTTCTCGTTAAAATGACAGTAACAAGTATTTTGTATCACATGGGACAGACAGGATTACGCGGAATAATTTAGGAACGAAACTAAATGCTAAATATTCACCAACAGGCATCGTGTAGCTTTAGCCCATTGTTAAGTTAATTTAATCAAGAAACTAAATTTTGAGGTCTGACGAATATTTCCATCACACCTCTTTAGACCTAAGAATTTTAGTACTTTTTATGATTAAAAAAATACTTCGAATGAATCTATTATGTAGGTGTAATGTTTCTTTGTTGGCATTTCCATCTCTCTGTATTTTAAAAATAAAAGACTCAGAGGATAGCATTACATCTTCTGAATGGGCCACAAACTAACAAAGTCTATACTTTTATAACTTAGACAGTAGAATGCAAATAGGTCTTTGATAGGAGGTTTTTATTATTATCCTCTTAAGTAACGAGCAAAATCCTACACATATATTCTTAATCTCAACATTCTTTTCATACAAATATATGCTAAAAAGTTTGTTTTTCAGAGAAATTTTTAAAAAATTATGTTTAATAGTTACTTAGGGACACGCCTCAAACTTTAAAAAATACACATTTTTTGTGTTATAAATGCTACAAAAAAGGCCGTATCACTTATTTGTTGTTAACAGATTATTTTAACATTTTTTTAAAATCAAAATGCCTTTAAAATTAACTACTAAAAGAACTTTTTGAAAAGTTTGAAGAAAAATTAAATAGTTTTTTAAGTATTCTAATATTGTATTGACCCTCGTTCAAGTTTTTTTTTTATAGAAATAAATGACTGATACATGTAACCAAAGGCTGAAACTGATATGTGGATCTTCTTTTATCGGTCCAGGTCAATTTCGGAATTAATTAACGTGTTAATTGTTTGTGGGTAGGTTTTAAAAAATGTCCCGAAATGGGGACTCCAGGTCGCAAGAGGAATCGAACCATAAAATATTCTAAACCAAGATAAACATATAGCATAAAATATTCTTAATTAAGAGGTTACACTCTTAAAGCAAAATAGTGAAATCCACTCATGTAGCAGAAGTGCATTTTCGATGCTAGAAAGGAGTGAATATTAACTCAGACTGAGTTAAAATCACTCGTTTGGAATGATCCTGTAACAGGTTTAAAATACAAAGAATCCACTCCTATTGGGGAAGTGCATTTTCGACCCTGGAGAAGTGAAAATTAACTCAGACTGAGTTAAAATCGCGCTCGTTTGCTTAAAGGGTGTATATATGTACAAACTTCCATATCTTCTACAATCATTCTAAGTACTCGTGCATTTTGCCATACAAAATGCAGACTTGTCTTAAGAAAACCTTAAGAACTTATATTCTAACCATTACTGGGAAAATGGTTGTTCTGAAGGAATCAAGTTAATTACCCGAGCTTTTGCGGCGTTTACTGAATGTAGAAACAGTTATGTATTATTCACCCTAAGGGACAGACTGTTTACGTTAGGAAGAAGCTTTCTGTTAAAGTCTGTTGAGAAAGATAGCACAATTTAGTGGGATGAAACCTTTTAATGTGATTGCACAAACTTTTGCAATTGCAAGAACATTATATAAAAGTTTTAGCTAAGCTTAAAAGTATTTTATTCTATTTTTGCTCTTTCAGCTTATATTCCTAATACTTGCAGTTTTTTTTAAAAAGTTTTTTTTAACGTTTAATAGTAACTTTAATATTTAACATGAATACAGTTTAAAAATTATACAATTCAAATATAAGAATCGCCAAACATAGCAAAGAAAAATGCAAGGACTTGATCTTAAAGTTTTAGTAAGTTTAAAAGTATTTTATTTCATTTATGCATTTTCTGCTTATATTTTGAATGCTTGCAGTTTTGAATATAAAATCTTTTTCTAACATTCAATAATAAATTTAATATTAAATAAGAATACAACGTATGCTTTTAAAATATAAGGATCGCTAAAACATAGCAAAGAAAATTTTAAAACAGCGCGCGCCGTTGAGAAATATGCTAACCAAAACGCACCCTGTAAAACTATCTTTACCTTCAACATTCACACTTCGCAGGGAAACTTCTTATAAGGAACTTCTCCCATGAGTGGGTAATATTCTTCAAATTTTCTAAACGCCTTTATTCACTAACTTGTAGTTAAAAAAATATATTTGCTTTAGAAAAAGCCACAAAGATATTTAATGTTCTTAAAAAAATATTTTTTGGTAGTATTTTGAAATACAGGACAGTATAATGTAGGCAGCACATGGGGATTTATGTTTCTAAGAGCCAAAAGTGATATATTTTAGATGTTTACTCTAAAGAAAGATTTAAAATTTTAACCCATAAAGAGTTTTATTATTAATATATATTTTTGCTAATCTTTCGAAAATAAAATATTTATATTAATGCAATACAAAAAGTGGAACTTCTAAATATTCAATAAGAGCTAGATGCGTTTAAATTCTCTATAATAACTTTCACTGTTAATAAGTTGAAAAAAATGCTTACGAGGTCGAAAGCTTAAAGAACGATCAAGTTATAATTAATTACATATTATTTACTATTAAAGGAAACCTTTATATTTTTTTACCCTATAATTCACTATTAAAAAAAAGGGTGAGCGTAAATTTCGTTTAAAAGCTTAATTATACAGTTATACGGTTCGTTTCCTCATGGACAGATTTTACAAATTCTGATTGATGGTAGTGTTAATCTATAAACTTGGCCAATCAGTCGTTTTGAAAGGTGTACGTCAGAACAGTGAAATTTAGCCTTTTTAGTGCCACCACACGTTGTCGCCCATATAATCGTTTACGTTTATATTAATTCTTTCTTCTTAAAATGTTAAAAAAGCACCTAAAACTGGGAACATTTTTAATGTGTAGTTAGAAAATTGTGCTTGATGGTTCATAATATATCTTTATTAATTTTCAAAATCATAACTTGTTACTGTATTATCTTCAATACTATTTAATTAAGATTTTCTTTATCTTTAGCTTAACATAAATTTTTAGTGAGATTAATTTTTAAGTTTAATTGAAGCTTAAAGTAAGATAAGTTGGTCTCGATACACTTTGAAGTAAAATTTTTGTTTCGATTTCAATAAATTAAAATATTTTCTTTATTTTCGTTCTTCTGCTACTCTCCTGACAACCAGTTACAAAGACAAGAACTAGTTACATTTTCATCAAAATACTGTGTAACCATTACTGATTACTCTGCTCGAACATTATTTTTTTTCTGAAACCTTGAACCCCGAAATTCTATTTCCTGAAATGGAAAATCGAGGTATATTTTTTCTATCTGAGACGAGTCATCATTTTTCAAACTGCCTCTTTTTTATTATCTTTCATGGATAGCTGTGATTTTTATTTTTTCCGGGGAATTTTTCCGATTTTCGAGGACGGACAAGGGTTTTTAAATGAGTTTTCGAGGTTAGGATGTTGTCGAGACATGAGTTTTTTTTTGTTTATTAAAATAATTCTTTAAACTTAGTTTGAAATAAGACTTTTGAAGTATGTATAAAACAATTTCAGTACATTAGAGATGAAAAATATATTGAATTTATCATGTTCATTCTAACTAATAAATTTGCTTTTATACATACTAATTTATTAAAGCTGTCTCAGGTTCTGTCCATATGTATACTTTTTATGTGTTAAATTGCAATGTAAAGCATCCTATTTTTATCGATAGAGACATCCCAAAAATATCTTCTATGTCTTAATTTTGCTTTCTACTTATCTTTTTTGTTATCTTATCTTCCAATTCTTCAAATAATTAAGTTGCCTAGCTAAAAATGCCATAAATATCTTTTAGCATAGATTAAAAAAAAAATTGAATACGTAAAAAGTGTAATGTTTTTTTGAAATGTGAGTTTTCTCTCATAACTTCTTTTTCTACCTTCACAACAATTGTAAATTAAAATTGAAATTAAGTTTTAATATTCAACAAAAATTCCACATCGATCTTTCACAAGAAATTTAAAGTAAAAATGAAAGTTAAGTAAAAAAATGAAGCTAAGTTTAAAGTCTATTCAAATAGACCAGAATGTATTGCCGTTGAATAGCTGAGACTAGTTGAGTAGTGCATACAATGGACGAGACATTGGTAAATACATAACATTTTAAGGCATTGGTTAAACCGAGTGAGTCTTCAACTAAGTGATTTGTCTCAAAATTTTCTTCTAGCATAGTTGACAGTTTTATAGCAATTAATTATAAGCAGTCTTAGTTTAATTAGTCTTCGTCAAGCAAAAAAAGAACATTTTAAGTAAGCCGTATTAGTTGACAGAACTAGATTGCCACAAATTATCCAGAAACAAATAGGAATAATTAAATGTATCACTTCTCTAACGGTTCCCAAACTATACCATCAAATCCCCTCCAATCCAAATTTTTAACAATAGCTTCGGGCGATAACAAGGTTTGGTAATTAAAGCTAATTAACTCAACGCATACAAACATTAACTTTTAGAAGCGGGCGTTAAAAATCAATGTTGTGTAACTTAATGCCTTGTATTGACTGAAGCCAAAGTTCGGAATTTATTTTTACTTAATTCTATACGATAACTTTAGGACATTTTTTCCGTCCCTGATTAGGTTCTTTTGTTTTTTTGTGTACTTTAACATCATTTATAAATGTTGTAGCATTAATTTGGGATTTTGTTGAAAGCAGTTTTATTTTGAGGACTGCAATTATGTATCTGAGATTATATCTCAAAATGTGTTTTGTGTGGTTGCCAAGACGGGAATAACGGACTGAAAATGATTTATGAAGGTTATTCATGGTCATTTTTGTTTGATTAATTTAACTATATATTTATGTAATGAGAGTGTACTAAAACTTATTATGTAATAAAATAAAATAAATATGAATATTATATTATTAAAATGAAAATATACAGTGAGACTTCCCCACGAAACCTATAAGCTCTTAATTTTTGCATGTTGCCGTAAAACCCGAAATCAGCTAAAACTAGAATTAACTAGTAAGAACTAGTTTTAACTGATGCCATTAGTAAAAACTAGTTTCCACCAGCTAAAACTACTAGAATTATCTAGCATGTTTATGGTAAAACTAAAACTAGAAAAACTAGTTTTAACTAATGACCTCAGTTAAAACTAGTTCTTACTATTTATTCCCTTTATTTTTAACTATTTCATGTTAACAATTGGCTTAAAAAGTTAATGGGATGTCTTGAAACTAACATTTTTTTCCCTAGTGGGGCTGAAAAATAGGCGGTCAAGCCTTTGCAGACTCGGCATATTCCCCAGAACCGAGAGACATTTTTTGTGGCACCATTTAGGCGACTCGCTACCAATTTTGAAGCGCAGATTACAATGAATCCGAGCTTTCTGTGGATGTAAAAGTATGCCACGATTTAATTTTTCCGAGAGAACCCAAGCCAAATGGGCCCTTTTGGGATCTTTTACATGCCACATAATCATATGACATTGCATGCCCAATATTTTCCTATCCAGGGATACCAACGATTCAGCCGGGGCTCAAACCCGCGATCTTGGGCTTACGAGGTGGAACTAACATTTAAAACTTGAGTTTATAACAATATTTTATTTTTCGTTGCATTGCCTTTGCATTGTAGAGTTATCAAAAGTTATCTGAAAAATTCCAGTACTTAACTCCTCCCCCGCTCACTCTTACTAGGTTAATTTTAACATTCAGTTTGAGTAGTCGAGGAACAAAATCCTCAAGCTCTTACGCTATATTGTGTGTCAAGAATTTCTAAAGAATTCTTAAGATTTGGAATTTTCATATTCCGTTTCAGCCAAGCATTTAAACACCCAAAAAAGGTTTTATCCATGTTTCCCGCTTTTTAAATAAGAAAACATTTTATGATGAAAGGAAAAACTTAATCTCCAGGATTTTTTTTTTTCACACTTGCATTGCACGTGCGCTAGATAAAAGCGTAATTTTTTTCGCACGCTTTTTCGCATTATAGGGAAACTGAGAATGCCATCCGATCTTTCTTGAGTCCCCCTGAAGCAGATTTTTATTCTTTTACTGGGTTTTATATTACTAAGGGAGATAGGGCACGTACAAAACATATATACTTAAAAGATAATGGGGAAAAGTGTGATAAGCACGCAAATGTTTCACGTAATCTCAGTTTTTTTCATTGAGAGTTTTGATTTCTTTTATTGTTTGGGGAGAATTAAATCGATGCAAACATTATTTTAAAATGAGTTTACTAACAGTTGCTACTAAATCTCTTTCTTGTTCATGTTCCATTCTACCTTTATCCAATAATTTACTCTTGTCTTCTTAGAGGGAAAAAAAATTACAATCCCAGGCATACAGCAACATCAATGCCCATTTTCGCTCATTTGTCAGAATTTGCTAAAACTGGACTTTCATATAAAGGTCATATTGAAAATGGCATATTTCGCATAGTGCTTTAATTTATCTGTGATATTAAATGCATTGAGCCGCTATTGTTGCGAAACTGCTTATTATTATTGTGTCAAGTAAAAATATTATTGATAAAAGATTGATTTATTAAATGTTCATGTGTAATAAAGTTAACGAAATAAAATTACGAATAATTGTAACGACAATAAGAACTTGTACCAAAAAAGAATATAAAAAAGAAAGTGTTGATGGGTCATTCTCTGTAAATGGGACAAATTGCACTTTTAAAAACTGGAGAAAAAAATATTTTTCTAATTGAATAATTTTTATTATATGTGTTTCACATATTCATATATAGCAAAAAAAAAAGGTTCAGATCATTTCAATGAATTTTTTTAATCAAATATATTTTTTTTCCACATTTGAAAACTATCGTTAACTTCTTTAGATGCTGAGCATGCGCAATAGACAATGTATGCTCATGCAGCACCGAAACCATTGCATGCCTCTTTGACTTGCGCCAAGTGCTAAGCATTTGTGTTATAGTTCAAAAACGTGTGATTCAAGTCCATGTCGATTAGGCTTGGTTGAATAACAGACTCAACTAAACCTACAGTAGACATTACACGATATACATCTCTAGAGGAATGCTAGTTTTTTTTGTTTATGGGGAAGTTAGGTTAGGTTAGTTTGAATTACCGTCGCGCTACAGCTACATGAGGGCTTTTGGCGGCGGACGTCGTAATTTAGAACAGCAATCAAGTGACGAGCCGACGCTGACCATACTTGAATATTGGTCAAGAATAATTTCAAAGGAATAAATTGTGTTTAAGAAGGTTTTGATATGCGTATAATGTGTTTAGAGGAAACGACTCCTGATCGAGAAGAGCAGGTTAAAAAAAATGCCACCGCATTTTATTTTAGTTATTCGTCATAAATATCTTGTTGATAACGCGACTGTGGTTCTAAATTACGATACCCGTCATCAATAGCCTAAGTGTAGCTCTAGTGTAAAAATAATTAATTAACAGTTTGACCCTATAACAAATGACAGTGAGTGCGACCTATAGAAAGGAAGAACATAGGCTTAATAGCTCCTTATCCCGCTAGCCAGAAGAGACAGTCACAAGAGACACACAAGGAAAGACGACACAAACACATAAGGCGCGTTTACATGAGCCATCGAATTCATAGAATGCCAAAATCTCCATTAGGGGAAAAAGAGGACGAGCAGGATTTCTAACCCAAATGATAGTATGTGGCCGAATCCATGTCATGAAACATCAAACCCTCCTTCATTGGAGAGTTTGAGAACCCCCCTACCCTAATGAACCCAGCAATTCCGGTTCTGTCTGGGAGAAAATCCCCAAGAGGGAAAAACTGCTGAGTGTGCCTTTCAATCTATGGATTCGATGTCCCATGTAAACACGCCTATAGACAAATAACAATATACATTGACAAACACAAACATCCTTTCCATACCGGAATTCGAACAAGAACCCAGCAGCTCCAAAGGCTAGCACCTTAACCATTGCGCCGCCTGGTCGGCAAGTTTGACCCCAACTCTTGATTATAACGTAGAAGAAGAAACGAATAATCACTCTCGTAAAATATCTAAAGGGCATGCGTTTTAAAAAAAATTACACTTGAAGCGAAACAACCGATCGGTATTGAATGCGCTTCGAAAAAATGATCTAAGATGAAGTTATCCAATTTGGACTGACCTTCAAAGCTGATTTGTGAGTTAGTGACGTGTGAGTGAGTGACGATTCCGTAGGAAAAGTCAAATAACTTCATTTTCTTAGAATTTTTTATGAAATAAAGAGACTGTATGTTGATCTACATTTAAATGCCTACAATTTGAGACTAGTAAAAAGATTCTCGCACTTATATATAATCAGTAAATGAGGTTGAGTGAGTGACGGCAGTAAAAGACTCCCATGATATTTTTAATACTAAAAGTACTGTAAAAACGTTACCACTCATGTATTAAAACAACTGATGGCTGATTTAGAAGCCTCAATCCTTTAGGAATAATATGCCAATTTAAATTCGATTTCTTAGTCTTCCAGTAAGTTTTAAATTGAACTTTAAAGCAGTGTTGTAGGAGTAACTGTATAACCCAGGGACACATACATACTCAAAAAATTACATAAAACTACTGATGGTAGAAAAACATCAAACACATTTTCGGAAACTACAGAAACTAATTAACCATAATTAGTTCCGCCAAAAAGGATCATATATTTAAAATGGCTTTTTTTACGACGTTAAGAGTTGTAAAAGCATGCAGGGACAGTGTGAGGGAGTGACAAATCGGGTATTTAAATGAAATTTTATGTAAGTAAATTATACTTATTTTAAATTTTTTAAGTGGGACTAGTTAGGTTGTGGGCCAGTTTACACTAACAAATCACAAGCATGCATAGATAATTTAAAAAAAAAGAGAAAAGTATCCGGGACATCAATTTGTCCCTTTTACAGAGAATGACCCTGATGCTCAATGTAAATGCTAAATGTATTACAGGGTAACTTTTCTCTCTAGAAAAAGTTTTCTTAGTTATTTAAATCGAAATATACTACATGCAATTTGAATAAAATTTTAAACTAGATTCGTTTGGTGGTTCATTTTATGGTCTGTCATATTTTCAGTGAATATTAAAGTAAAGTAAAGTTTTTGTTGCATTAAATTATAGAAATATACTAAGGGAAAATTGAAAATAAGAAAAAACCACACACCTTTTATTGGCAGAATCAGTAAGGAAACTCGTCTGTAAATCACTGAACAAGTATATTTAATAATCAAGCAATTAAAACTAATATATACTTGTGAATATTAGCTAAATTCATTTTTTCAAACGAGCGGTTTAGTTCGAAAAAAAAATCAATCACAACGGGGTAATTGTCCTTTCGTTTCCCCTCATGCCGAAATGTAAATTAATTGTTTTTTTCCTTTATTATATCAACCTAAAACTAGGAAGTACATAGGTATGGTATCAACAACAAAATCATCACATCACGTTGTTAAGTGGTCGCCAGTCGGCAAATAAGGCTGGACAGGTGCCAACCGCACGATTTCGTCAACAGATCATGACTCCAGTTGACAAGTTCGTAAATATTCGGCGTGATTTGTTGTGACACGAGGAGTGAGCGTGAACGGGAAATAGCATGGAATTTTGTTGAAATGTGAAGGAATTGCTTTTAGTTGCAGAAAGGGGATGTTTAGTTTAAATCCTTCTATACTACACTCTTAAAACGAACGAGCGATTTTAACTCAGTCTGAGTAATTTTCACTCCTCCAGTCTGGAAAATGCACTTCTCCTCTTCGAGTGGATCCTTTGTGTGTTAAACCTCCGACAGGATCACTCCAAACGAGTGATTTTAACTCAGTCTGATTTAATATTCACTCCTTACTAGTGTCGAAAATGCACCTCTCCTACTGGAGTTGATTTCACTCGTTTGTTTTAAGAGTGTAGGATGAGAGCTTGAGGGTTGTACTTTAAATTATTCCTTGTCAAAATGTTCTGATGCTGTATAAGATGTCGATGTCTCTCTTTCGCGAGGTTGAGAGTTGAGAGTCTAGTTGGTATGGTAATATTCTTTGAGGTCTTTGAATGGAATACGCTATTCAATACTGCTATTATTTAAACTATTTGTGTATTTGAGCTTGGAGTTAGAAAATTATTTTGAAGGGATTGGGAATTAATTTGAAATGTGAAGCAATTGCGGCGAGGCTCTGAGTTGTAGAAATGGGATGTTTAGTTAAAATAATTCTGTATCGCGAAGGCTTCAGAGTTGTGCGTTAAATTATTCCTACTTCAATGCCCTGATGCTACATAAGATGTCGATATTCTGTGATTTTAAGAGCCTTGCTAGTAAAGTGTTGTTCTTCAGGTTTCTTGGTTGGAGTATGTTATTCAATACTGCTATGTATTATGTAAATTGTTTGTGTGTTTGAGGGTAGAGTTAGCGTGAATGGGAGTTTAGCTGGAAATGTGTTGAAATGTGAAGGAATTCTCCCGTGAAGATTTCAGGCTTAAGAGTTACAAGAAATGGAATGCTTAGTTAAAATTCTTCTGTACAATCTATACTACGAGGGCTTCAGAAATACACGTTAAATTTTCCCTGCGCCAATGCCTTGATGCTACATTTGATATCGATGTCACTCTTTTGAAAGCTTACACTTTTAAAGCGAACGAGCGATATTAATTCAGTCTGAGTTAATTTCACTCCTCCAGTCTGGAAAATGCACTTACCCGGAAGGAGTGGATTCCTTGTGTGTTAAGCTTCCGACAGGATCACTCCAAACGAGTGATTTTAACTCAGTCTGAGTTAATATTCACTCCTTGCCAGTGTCGAAAATGCACTTCTCCAACTGGAGTGGATTTCACTCTTTTGTTTTAAGAGTGTAGTTGGTAAGGAAGGTCTTTAGATGGAATAATGGGAATGGTTAATGAAATGGATGGAATGTTCTTCAACACTGCCATTCTATAGTCTGTTTGTCTAACTATAAAACTCTCAGGAACTCAAGAAACGTTAAATGGCCCTCGAGTGGCTCTGGCACGACGGGTGTGATGAGCGTTGAAGTAATTGTAGAAGAATGTCTTCATTCCACGACGACGACTGTTAGGTAGCATAAGGGAAGCGCATTTTCCAATACTGAATGCCAGCTCAGATCGAAAATAGGAATACCAAATCCTATTTTAGCGGATGTGAGTATATTGGCGGCATGTGTTGATTTGTATCGCTCTATGCTTAGTACAGCTTAAAAACTTTTTCCGCGATTTCTATTTTAAATCAGAGCCGATTCTAGGAATCGAAAAAGCTGCTTCACAAGACACTTACACTTAGGTTTTCGCTCAAGTTTTGGCCTCTTCTCTATAAAGTGACTTTTACGTAGATGTTTAAAATTAAAAAAAAAACATTCTCCAACAGTCCATTTGTAGTTTTAGTGTTAACCCCCTCCCCACAAAATAATCATGCCATTACAACATCTTTTTATTACATCTAATGATAATGTGTTGGTGGCTAAATACATAGTTAAATAACACAACTTTCATTTTCAAATAAACATCATCAACAATACACTCACTATCCACGGAAGCTATTCAGATAAAAGCGTATACAAATCAAAACCAACCGCACTTTATGAAAGCAAGATCAAGCCATTATAATCATTCTCTCATTGAATAGGGCTCTCTGCACAATGAATGGACGTGAAGTCCATACCATTATCCTTTCGTCGAGGTGTATAAATAGGGTCAAGCGACCCAACGCGATGTCCAAGGTCTGCCCCGATCAATATGACCTACTTCCAGGCCACTTCAAGAGTCGTCTGCCGATTACCGCACCTTAGAACAATGAATAAAGGAACTTGCGGTGAGAGTGATTTCGGAGTGGCCAGGAAAGGGATGTACAAGAAAAAACAAATTTCTTACCTGCGTATGAGTACATTACGTTCTTATACGTATACAGAAAAGTTGTTTTTTGTCTTTAGGTCATTTTATTTTCAGTAATTTATTTCTTTCATAGCATCGTAATACTAATAAAATATAATGCTTGGTTACCAGACATATAACATGATGGATTATTCGCCTGACAAATTTGAATATAAGTCCGTACAGTTAGAAGTTCAAAAGCTAATTAATTTTTAATAGAAAATAAAATTTTCGTTTAGAGTAATTGATTTAACATTTCAAAGTAAAATAGAATTTTTCCGAAGATAAGTGAAAAGCACTGTGGAAAAACGGGATAAGTGACAAAAACGTGAAAACGCCAAAAATTAGTTTTAAACTTTTTCGTTTTCACCCATATACATAAAAAAAGACACTTACAAAAGGTAAAAAAATATACCTAAAGTTTGTAAAAGGGAGAATCTTCTTGTTCTTAAAGAAGGTAATAACATGTTCATTGATAAGAAAAATCTTAATTTCTTCAAAAATGTCACTTAGCATGTTCTTCCACTAAGTTCTTCAGTATAAATACTTCTCTTCACATGTTTCTCGAACCTTCGAACTATATAAAAAAGTTTTAAAAGTGATTATTTGGTGGCCGTACCTTTTAATTCCAAGAACATGTGAACGAACGTTGGATGGGCCTGTCACCATTGCCATGGAGACGACGGATATTGGCAATTGTGGAAATCGTGTTCTAGGTTTCCTTTTTTTTTCCTTCTTGATTTTGGAATCAACTTCAAGGTGGCGTTTCTGGGAATGTCTTGTATTTCGCTATTTTTTTTAATTAAGAAGTTCATCACGTTTCAGGTTAAGTTGGAGAGAGCGAACAAAGTTTTTTTTTTAATTTCTTGCCAGAAATTGAAGTTAGGGATAAACAATAGTATAAAAGTTGTGAGAAATTTTGTTTTCTACTTTTAATCTAGAAAAAGTCGACAATATGTTTTTTCGTAAAGAGTTACGCAATGTGTCTTGAAGTTAAAGTATGCACTTGAATTCTGAATTTGGAGTCAACATAAGAAGTTGAACAGGAAATTTGAGATATGCAAGTTTTGAAATCAAATAATATTATATTTTAAGTTATAAACACGTTCCAGACCAGTTTGACTGTAATACTTACTTCAAAGACGAAAAGCGTCTTTTGGATGTAAAAATTAAAAAATAAAAATGTTTAAAAATGTTATTCGAATACTAATGTTTGTAAATGTACTTAAAATGTTTTTCGATTACTAATGGGGGTTTTAGTTGTGCATTCGAAATTCATTTTTCCTGAATATCGACCAGATATTTGTTGGATTTGCATTCGAAAGTACGTAATTTTACATGGGTATTTAAAAAAACCCTTTGAGAAGTTTGTGTGGTGATATTTTGTAATTTTCGTTTAGTGAACTTTTTATTATGTACCCAAGAAGATAATTCTACATTACACGACCAAATATTGGTAAATTATTAAGTAGAATAATTAAATTATCTATAAAAGTAAATTTTCATAAAAGTAATTAGCTATTGAAATTATGCAATACTTACCGTACCTTAAAATCTTATGATTTAAATTTCAAACATTAGATAGTATGTGCACAATTTCCAATGGTTTCTAAACGTTTAACCTCGCGTATCCGTTAATCTTTTTTTGTGGTGAGATAGACATATGGATAGTTTAGATTTTAGAATACAAGCGAACCAAGTCCACTTTTTATCATTTTCGAGTTAGCAGCAGATTGCATGTACTATACATGAAGAATTTCAGTGCAATAATGAAAAACGGCTTCAACTTTTAAACGTCAGTAGCACAAGGAAGAATTTTATGGACTTGGTTCACTTGTATCCTGAGCCCTCCATATCTACATTACATTCTAATCACATCCTAATTGATTCCTAAATAAAATGAGTTTTCCCATGAGGTACTACTTTTACGTTTGAAAACTTACAGAAATCCATTAGCTTAAAATACAAAGCAGAGCGTCTCCAAACTTGTTCGACATGATTTTCTTGGGGTAATATGCACTTATGTTCTTAAAGCAATGGGGGAAATATATCGGTTGGCATAATTTTATTCCTTAAAATTAAATAATTATGCTCAAATGTACTACAAAAAGTTAAAAAACTAACAAAAGAATTAAAAATGCATTAATATCAACCCCGGTCAGGTCCGCAACTGATGGTTTGGAGACCTCTGATATAAAGCTCTTAGGAGCCTAAACAAGAAGTTCTTAAAGAACTAAAATAGCCTACTTTCCTGTTACTTAAATACTTACTAAAATTCTTATCTTGAAAAAACTAGGTTCGTAACAGTAAGTGACATCAACAACCGTTTTTCCACCTTAAATTCTAAAATAAATTTCACTAAACACAGCATCTAACTAAATACAGCTTTATTTGCAGTTATAAATAAGTATTTAATTTTTCGTAGAATAAAAACCAAAAAACTACTCCTCAATAAACATTTACTTGCTAAATTCGGCTAGTTTCATTTATTTTATTTCGAAAATTAAATAATTATTACTTAAATCGTTTGAAAAAATTTATTGTTCAAAGAATAAATATGTAATATTTCTCGCTTTTAAATAGAATGAAAACATTTCATAACTACAAAAATTCTCTTAGTGAAATATGTTTGACGTCATTTCAAACTGATCGATGTCGCCAAAATAAATTTGTTATATTTTATTGTCTAAAAGAATTAAAGTTTCTCGAGCGATTGTTGCTATGGCAATGGTCATTTAATTCTAATAAAAATGGCTTCCTATGCTTTTTAAATGAGCATTAAACTTTGCAGTTTTTTAAATAATTGAAATACTTAGAATTCGAATTCTTTTATGAAATTTTAAATGTATTCTCATTTTGATGCGCTGAATTTTTTGACGTATCTCACTTGTCCGTAGCATTTCTAGTTAAATTCAGCGATTTAAATGACTCGAAATTGAATTTCAATGCTAGTTCATTGGGAAATTCGTCGACAAATAGTAGATTTATGTCCATCCTATCGTACAGACAGACGGACAAAAAGTATGAAAGTTGGGTGTCTGAGGTTATACCTTTGTAATAAAAAAAGAATTTTTAAGATCGGATGGATAGAACCGATTTTGGAAGGGGGGTACGGACAGACGGACAGACAGACAGACAGACAGACGGACGGACGGACATCGACCGCATGTCAATACCTACTTTTTTATTTTTTTTTTAATTCTTCGAATTAAAAAAAAAGAAAAGTAGGCTAAAAATCATCTTTCATTTATTGATATGGAATGAATTATTTAGCTATCAGAGCCACAAATAACGTTCCGGCAATAAAAATATTTAAATTGGAAAGGGATAAGTGATTTTTATAGCTATTTCATTACTTATTTCTAAAATTAGCGGCGCTACCTCAGATTTACCGAGTTTATTCACAATCAAACACCCATACACGTTTCACGCTTTTCGAATCATTGATTCGGAATTTTCATTTCAAGGCTTATATAGTGATTGATCTTCAAATACATCTGAAGGTCGTGATTTGGTTAAATATTTAATTAAAAAAAATCAATCGTATAAGCACTGGCCGACTATGGATGATAACTAATGCAAGCCTATTTTACGATGTGAACGTGTTCCGTAAAATTCACGGTTGGTAAGTTTAGCTTGGGACATGGTTATTTAATTAAAATTTGAGTTGATAAATGCTTAAAATATTTAAGGTTCACTGGGCAATCGAAAATTATATAAGCGTGTGTTGTATGGTTATACAACATATTGAAAGCACTTTTGGTTAATTACAAGAAAAAAGCTATTTGACTATAAGTAAACTAGTAAAAGAAGTTCTTTTAAATTATTTAACAAAAAATAATAATTTGGTTTGATAACATGATGTATATGGATGGAAAACCAGTTTTTATTTAAGAAAAAAGCACAAATTTTTTGTTTAAAGCAGATTTTGATAAAAAAATTAATTTTTATGAATATTTCTGTGGCGACTCTGAAGACCTGAAACAATTGACTCTTTATTAATTATAATTTTTACTGAAACAAAGTTATTTGATTAACCCAGTACTTTAATTTTATTTCTATATATTTTAAAGAAACTTATTTTAATATATAGTTTAAATTTATAAACCGCCGCAT